>CM053615.1:28269843-28300010 GCA_028646535.1 Procyon lotor
CTAGATGCCCATCAACAGATGAATGGATAAAGAAGATGTGGTATATATATACAATGGAATACTATGCAGCCATCAAGAGAAACGAAATCTGGCCATTTGCAACGACGTGGATGGAACTGGAGGGTATTATGCTAAGCGAAATAAGTCAGTCAGAGAAAGACAAGTATCACATGATCTCTCTGATATGAAGAACTTGATAACCAAGATGGTTTTAAAGTATCATTTCAAAGCCTACCAAGATGGTTTTAAAGTATCATTTCAAAACGTTGACTAAAGAGGTTGGACATCACTGATATTATTCTAGACCTAGTGATTTCCTATGATTCCTTACAGGTTTTTATTCTATGTGATAAAAAATGGTACAGGGGTGCCTGGATGGCTCAGTTGGTTAAGCGTCCAACTCTTGATTTTCAGGGCTGTGAGACTGAGCCCTGTGCCTGGCTCTGTGCTGGGAGTGGAGACTGCTTAAGATTCTCTTTTCCCTCTCCTCTACCCCTTTCCCCCTTTCTTTCTCTGTTAAAAAAAAAAAAAAAAGATACAAACTAAATGCTAAAAGAATCAAGATACAGATTTCAAGTAAAACCAAGTCCTTCAAAAATACTGGAATACTATTTTCAAAAAAATATCAAGAACTTTACATCTTTATAAAATTACAAAGGCACAAAAATAACCCCACATCTGGAGAACAGAATAAAGAACCATACAACTTGCTGGGAAAAGAAAAAAAAAGAGAGAGAGAGAATTAAAAATATTTAAGGAAATTATCTAAAGAATAGTATAAATAAATGAGAAATTAATCAAAGTAAAATTTAAAAGCATTTATAAGCATTGAAAGAAAAAGAGAAATGGTTTCTAAATTTGCCAGCAAAAGGACAGTTTCACCTTCTTAAAGAGGAAAATTAGAATAAAAAAAAAAAAACAGCCAAGAGATTATCTTCTTTTATTAAAATATTTTATTGCTATTTTTGTTTCATAAGCCATGATTTAAACTTTTATTCTGCATCCTAAATGTGAACTCTCCCTGGGTTTCTGAGATCAGTCTTGCCCCAAAGATCACTTCCTTGCTTTTCCCCTCTCTACAATGGAGAAGGCTCACAATGCTGTTTCTCCTTCCTCCATCTGTACTGCTTCCCAGTCCTAATCTTGTTAGCTGATTTTCCACCTTGCATAGTTCTCATATTTCCACACTTTGGAATATTATGTGTTCTTCCAAATTAACCAGAAATACTTTTATTTTTTTCTAAAAAGGTGATTAATTCAGGCCAAAGTGGGTTCATTCTCTCTTTTTTAAAGTTCTGTATGCTTCTCATTGGGGAAATATAATACATACTCTCTCTCATGTTTTGGTATGCAAGTGTGTCTGTCTGCCTGTGTATATTTTATCTTTTTCACTAAAATTAAAACTCCTTAAGAAGAAGTAGAGTTTATTTAATAGTTATTTCCTCTGGAAGTTTCCAGCATATGTTCTTCACAGAAGGGTGCTCCAATCTGTGAGTGATGGAAACATAACATATTTCTTTCATATATTCAGCAAATATGCTGAGGGGGCAAGAAAAAAGAGGGTACATTTCAGTGACTGTTAATGTAAATATGATAGAAAATTATAAGCTCCAAGCTTGCATGCAATTTATCTTTTTTCCCTAAAATAAAGGGATATCATCATGGTAGAATATGAAGGGTATTTTTTATCAGCGAGACCTGGCTTCTGCTTACATGCTATGTGGTACTGAGAAAGTTAATCTCTCTGAGCTTCAGTTCATTCACTTATAAAATATACATGATACTTAACTTACAATTTATCATAAAGGGCAAATGGCAAATACATAAGTGTTCAGTTTTTAGTGCCTGATACATAGATAGTTATTATAAAAGGAATGAACATGTGCTTGCTTTAGCAGCACATATACTAAAAGGAATTGACATTATGAGATTCTCTGGTGGGAATTAGTAAAGAAGGTCAATCATAAGAACATCAGTTTATTTTCTTTAAATCTTGGACACTATATTTATGGTTAAAACAGAGAATGTTTTACACATAAAAAATTACAAGGAGATCACATATTCCATTTACTTAAAATAATAACCCTTGTATAATTATTTTCTATATATTTAAGTCAATATAACTATTTGCCTTTGGAACACTTTTTAATTTTTCTTTGAATGAGGGAAAGGTAAACTAACATAATCTTTTGAACTATGTTTTACTTTAAAAACCTAAAGCCTCACAATTCAATCATTATTTAGCAACAGGTTTTCATTATACAGATATAATTAAGATACACTGTGTATGATAAAATATATACAGACACCTAAGATCCAAGTTTTAAAGTGAGCCTAGGGGCACCTGGGTGGCTCAGTGGGTTAAAGCCTCTGCCTTTGGCTCAGGTCATGATATCAGGGTCCTGGGACTAAGTCCGCATCTGACTCTCTGCTCAGCAGGGAGCCTGCTTCCTCCTCTCTCTCTCTCTCTGCCTGACTCTCTGCCTACTTGTGATCTCTTCCTCTCTGTCAAATAAATAAATAAATGTAATCTTTAAAAAATAAAAAAAATAAAGTGAGGCTATATTTCTGACTTACCCTAGGTGAGAGGACCGCCAACGAAGATATGTGGAGATATTATTTATCCCAAATAGACACAATTTCTTGTAGAAACAGAATTTTTTTTTCTCTCTCCCACTGCTATAGAGTTGGCATTTTGATCTGTTGGTTCCCTCAGGTTTTACCATAACTAGTATCCTGGAGAAAGTCCTTTTTCTTGTGCCTGCCTCTCTTTCCATCACCAATCTATCTACACCTTATAGGGGTGAAGGTGTGACTAAGGTCTGGGGATAAAGAATATTTCATTTTTATGTCCCCAGGGATTGTGCACATGAAACAATTCAGAAAATAATAGGCCCAGGAACCAAGTTTACACCCTGGAAGAAAGGGAAACTTTCCTTCAATTATCAAATGAACCTAGGAAGCAATATCTAATTAGCTGCATGCAGCCATCTTCCTGTCTTATAGAACTTAACAATAAAGCCCTAACATAGTAAAACAGAGCCAAAGTAAACTATGGAAACTTTCCTTTAGGAATTCTGGAGATTTCAGAATATAATGCATTTGAAATGTCTAGCAGAGAACCTAGAATTAGCACTCAACAAATGTTAGCTCTAATAATAACTAAGAGATCTCTGGAGTAGGCAGAATAAATGGATTCCCAAAGAAATCCATACCATGATTCCTGGAACCAATGAAAATGTCACATTATGTTATGTTATGGTATGGTATGGTATGGTATGGTATGGTATGGTATGGTATGTTGTTATGTATAAGAGGAAATTAAGGTTTCAGTTAGAATTAGGTTGCTAATCAGTTGGCCTTAAGATAGGGAGATCATCCTGGTGGGCTCACTGTAGTCAGAAGTGTCCTCAAAAAATGGAAAAGAGATAAGGAGAGTCAGTATCAGAGGGAGACAATATGAGAACAACTCCATCAGCATTGCTGGTTTTGAATATGGAAGAAGGCCACAAGCTAAGGAATGTGGATGGACTCCAGAAACTGGAAAAGGCAACAAGCCAGATTGTTCCCAAGAGCCTCCAAAAAGGAAAACAGCCCTGCCCACGCTTTGATTTTAGTCCAGTAAAGTCCGTTTTGGATGTCTGGCCTCAGAAATCTAAGATAATAAATCTTTGTTGTTTTAAGTTTCTAAGTTTGTAGTAATGTATTATAGCAACAATGGGAAACACAAAGTCTCCAATACATCCAGGTTCTTTTCAGTTGACATATGCCATAAATTTACATTTTTCCCTTACATCTTGGTTGGTCCCTTGTAATTTATCCAGTCAGGCACTATGGTTAAATATGGGCCCAGGAATAGGCTTTACTTGGGAAATGTACATATTCGGATTCAATCAGACCAGAAGTCATAGGTTCCCATATTTTCATTAACTTCCGAGTGTGAGGCTTCCTGGGGCTAGCTGGCCACTTAGCAAGAATAGGTGCTCCAGGGAGGAACTTGGCTTCATCTCATCTCCCTGGGTATTGATAGTGAAGATCAGGGTAACCAGGCATTCTCCTCCTGCTGGTACCTGAATAGTAAATTTCCCCAGTGAGGACCATTACTTTAACCATATTTTGTGTTATTGTACAATTCACCCTGAGACCCGGTGCACGACATGTGAAAGACTTAAAGGATCCACTCTGCATGGCAGCTTAAGTAAAATGAGGCCATTTCTGTCATTTCCAGCTAAAATGCTGTTACTGATATCTGGTGATACAGTACTAGAATGATTTTGTCTTTTCCTAGAATTCTTCTAAGCATTGATCCTAAATTCTTTAGAGTGCACTGGAGATTTCCTTCCTTCCTTCCTCCCTCCTTCCTTTCCTTCCTTTCTTCCTTTCTTGCTTCCTTCCTTCTTTCAGACAACACAATTCATTAACAAGGACATGATTACAATCTAGATGCTAAAAACATAAAGATAAATACAGTATATATTTCTCTTTAAGGAATTAATGGATTAAAAGGGCAAACGGGTAAATAAGTAGAAATTATAATGTAATATGATATGTGCTATAATATGGATATTTGTAATGCAAGGGAATAGGATGATAACCAAGGGAAGTGTGATTAAAAGACTCATGGATGTTAGTTATATATAGAATATGGACTCAACTATAATCATTTTCTTCCCAAATGGAAAGGAAGTACATCCTGAGATAAAATGATTAGAAAGAAACATGCTTCCTGACTAGAGAGCACACGTCTGAATTTCTTGGAAAGGGGAGCAACTAAATATGTCAACTCAAGCACTGAGGCTTGACTATACTAGGTGCTTAATGAATACTTGTGGAATGAATATCTAAATGGATAATTAGCAAAAAAACAGCTGATGGTGCCTAAATGGTGTTACTAATTGTCACAGCTAATAAACACATGCATTTTGAAGTGATTTATAATTATACTTAAAAATAATCCTTGCATTAAATTTAGCTTTGACAATAGCATATTGAATAGTGACAAAAAGAAACTGGGGGCTTTGTGGTTAAGAAAATTGTCTGTAGATACCAGCTAACCTGTCTTAGAGCCATGCATATTCTGCTTATTGGTCGTTGTGACCTTGGTCAGACTACCTGACCTTGCTAAATTTGTTTCCTCCTAAGAGGAAAAATAAATGGTATCTATTCTTTAGGAAATCTTAAGATGGAAGGAGTTAATACATTTGAAATGATTAGCAGAGAGTCTAGAATTAGTAAGAACTCAACAAATGTTATCTCTAAGAGTAACTACTTCATTTTATTCATAAGAAAATAACCTTTAAACATCAAGTGAGATGGAATAAAAGTTGAAATATTTAATCTTAAAATATTACTATAGTTATATAGTTATATAACTATTATTATAAGATATCCCATTGGAGTAATCATTTCTTGTGATTTTGGCCAATATGTTTATGTCAGAGAAATGAAACATGGCCAAGGATTTTCAAGTAATTGTGTAAAATTGCTCTTGTTATGTAAAATTAATTGAGGGCTTGCTCTGGCAGCTGTTATGTGTACATAGAGGCTGCAAACCCTATTAAAGAGAATGATAACCATGTAATCATGTTTTTCACATATTATTTTATGCTAGCTATCACAATTAAAGGTTTACAAATAACAGTGACTCATTTAAATATTACTGACACAATGAGGATCTCTCAGTGTGTAAATTACTCCCTGGAAACAGATCTGACATTTTAGGAATTAGATGATCTCTCACTATCAGAATACTATTTTAATATAATATAAAATTACAAACTATATTTCAAAACATCCAGTTCAACTGAAATCTATTCAAGCTAAACATTCACACTGGCCAAATCTATCAAGAGCAATCTAGTATCACCGTTAGCTGTTTCCTTTATCACATAGCCAAGAGCTCCTCTACAAACACTTGCATAGTGGGTTTTTTTTTAAGTTTTTATTTATTTATTTGACACAGAGAGAGAGAGAGAGATCACAAGTAGGCAGAGAGGTAGGCAGAGAGAGAGAGGGCGAAGCAGGCTCCCTGCTGAGCAGAGAGCCCTACGTGGGGCTTGATTCCAGGACCCTGAGATTATGACCTAAGCCTAAGGCAGAGGCTTTAACCCACTGAGCCACCCAGGTGCCCCTGCATAGTATTTTTTTAATGGGCAAAATATTTTGTATACCTTACGTAATATGCTCTGGACTCTATTCACTTATTTCTGTAGTAAAGATAAAAAACTCAACATTGGAATGATTAAAAGACTTACACCCCAAACTATAGCAAACTATGCCTTAGGGTCTCTTGTGACTCCATACTTTTGATTTTCTCCACATCACACATCAGTCTTCACCTCTACATCATTCTAATCAACACAATATAAAATATTTTCCAAAATCATATGTGCACATTAGTGTTTCAGTTTCACAATCTAATTTTAAATTTATGGCAGTCATCTGTTTCAGATCATTTTTGTCAAATATCATTTGACTTTGAGAACTCTGAAAGAACAGAACAGGTGGAGACTACCATTGCAGACAAGGGCTCTTCGGATCTAAAGATTCTGTTATTAATTTACAAGGTCCATAGACTTTGTAGTCAATGCACAGCTAATATTTAATGAGCTTGGGTTAATTATCCTTTTCCCTTTAGATAATTTTATGTAGCTCACAACTACAATTAAATTTTAGATAAATTAACCTTTAGGAACAAACAAGGAAAATAAATATAGTTCTACCTATAAGGGAAACATATGCAGTATACTTTAATACAGTATAATTTCATATATATTATTCCACATGCTCTGCACTTCATTTAATTATCTCTGCATTACAGAGAGGAAAATTAACATTTACAATGATTAAAACACACCGCAAATTACAGAACATGATCTTAGACTCTGTCAAACCCTTGACTTTCACTATGTCACCTCCACATTATTGCAATCAATGTACCGCATCCTGACATGTCTGAAATCCAGGTTAGACCTCAGCTGGATGAGAGCAGCCTCATCTCTCCTTCTGTGGATTGACCTGTGAAGACACTGGTTGTCTGACTGGGTAAAAGCAGTTGAAGAACACCATTTATAGAAAACTGTTAAAAGGATGCTTATCTCTTCCTAAGGGTGTGCCAAAACAATAGGGCTCTTCTGAGAATACAAGCATTGTATCTGAAACCTAGGGTAATTTCCATAGAGTGATAAGTGTCTGACTATGAAGGTTAAGCAAATTCCTTGGAGGAAAAATAATTAAATAGCATTCACTTTTGGCCATGTTCTCTGAGATGAGAAAATCATTTCCTATTTGGGGTAGGGAAATAAGTGAAAGAGAGATCCTCTTGGGACTAAACACATGTGAGAAAATGGCAGATTCCTTGGAGAAGCCTTGTTTCCCAGGTCTGCTTTATTCATATGATACATGCCTGCAGGCTCGAGACTTAAGCCTAAAATTAAATATTTTGCTAAGAGATCTAATATGGATTTTGCTACAGGTTTTCAGGCTTAAAAATAAACAACCACATTTCCTAAGGCATTACAAAATTATTGGTCTACTATCAATATTTGTCAATGCCCCCAGCCAAAGGCCACCAGTAATAATATAGTTGAGGAAAACTTGGTTTATTTCCTCTGCAATGGAGGGATTGCTCACCATAGGAACTGTGGGGTATTTCACTAAGAAGGTGTGAGAAGGACTTACTATAGTATTGGTCTTGTGTTAAATTATTTGGGGAAAGGTTAAGGAAAGTAAGACTTTTCTCTGGATAGAATGAATCTGAGAGCAAGGGTAATTCTACTATTAGGTATCTTAATAATTCTTTTAAAAATATTTTATTCATTTATTTGCCAGAGAGAGAGAGAGAGAGCAAACAAGGGGAGCTGCAGGCAGAGGGAGAAGCAGACACTCCACTTAGCAAGGAACCCAATGCAAGACTTGATCCCAGGATCCTGGAATCATGACCTAAGCCAAAAGCAAACGTTTAACCCACTGAGCTACCCAGGCATCCTGACACCTTAATAATTCTTATCTAGAACACAGAAAGAACAAAACAAGGCTCTGTGATTGAGGAAGTGGCCACACAGCAGGTTTGGGGGGCATTTAGTCATTTTTATGGTTTGGAAACTATTCATGTATTTATCTGCATTTGGATCTGTTTAAAGAATGGTCTTCCTTTTGTTTTGAATCACTATAATCATAGAATAGCCTGGTGTCCTAATGTGATGTTGGTCCTCTCTTATACTGTTTGTGTTCAACATGAGGGCATCACTGTCAAGCCATGAATGTCAGAGAAGCTCCCAAATATCACTAAGGTGTAGCTGACAGTACCAGGACAATTCCCATCATCATGGGCTGCTTCTTCTATTCACAGCTAAGACAGACATGAGTGCCTTTACAGTGGGCAGCAAATCCTCATGAGCAAGTCCTTTAAAACATATTCTGATTCTGTCCATTTCTCAGTCCTTTCATTGCTACAACCATCATCCAAGTTAACATTATTAACGATCTGGATCTCTATCTCTAGTGGGTTTACTGTCCCATAAAGTCTCATAAGCACTTAGCGGAGAGAGTGAACTCTTCCAATATAATTCAGATCGTGTAACTTTTCTGCACATAAATTTTAGGTCTTCCATTACCTCCAGACCAGCATTCAAAATCCTTACTGTAATCCAACTCCTGGCTATATCTCAGGCATTTTACTGCTACAACATGCCATCTTGGTTTTTTGTTTTGTTTTGTTTTGTTTTGTTTGCATTTGCTATATCCTCTATCAAGACTGCTTTTCCTCTAGGTCATCCTAAGGCTTACCCCATACTTTATGTAAGTCTTTGCTCAGCTTGTTACCTGTCAGGGAGGACTTCCTTAAATAATGTTCTTTCTGTCTCTCCTGTTCCTTACCATGTTTTTAATCTTCTGTTTCATCTTATCTTTCTCCCCCATCTCCTCCTTTTCATTACTGGATTTAAATTATTTATTTGAAAAACCTGTTCTCTGTCTCTTCTTCTAAAATCCAAATTTCACAAGGCTTGGAACTACAATTACTTGGCTACAGCTCTATCTTCAGAACTGAGAACATTCCCTGGCACATAGTAAAAATCACAAATAAAATCCATATCCATAGTCTGTGTTTAGTCAGTAGCCACATAAAGATGAATTTAATTCTATGATTAAGGGGTATAATGTTGAACCATATGAAAATAGCTGTTTTTCCACGTCAAGATAGTTAAATATTATTAAAATTAATAATAAATATTAAATATCAAGATGTCATATCATTTCAGTAGATAAGAACTCCCCATTACTGTGCATGAAGGAGAGTCAGCCCCACTCTGAAACAGATCAACTTGGGCAACAAAGTCCCTACTATATGAAGTGTACCCTTTTGTTCATTCTGTCATTTAACAATTTTTTTAATTTATAATCTCTGTGTCTTACAACATGAAATGAATATAAAGACAAATAAGGCAAACTTCTTCCTTTAAAGTTACACTACAGGGGCACCTGGGTGGCTCAGTGGGTTAAAGCCTTTGTCTTCCGCTCAGGTTATGATCCCAGGGTCCTGGGATCGAGTCCCGAATCAGGCTCTCTGCTCAGCAGGGAGCCTGCTTCCTTCTCTCTCTACCTGCCTCTCTGCCTACTTGTGATCTCTCTCTTACAAATAAATAAATAAATAAATGAATGAATAAACAAATAAAGAAATAAATAAAATCTTTAAAAAACAGAATACACTACAATGAAGAAAGATAAATACAAAGGATAAAATTGGATGAAAATGCCCTCATGAAGTTATAGTAAATATTTTATGGTTGTCCAGGGAAAGGCATTCTTAATTCTGCCAAGACGTGATATCTAATTTGAAGCTTTGTGATTTGTGAATGACATAGGAGCTTGTGAAAGAATAGGAGTTCACAAAAACAGATAGGGAAGGCTTGGAATGAAGGCCATTCAGGTGGAGGGTTGAATTGTGGCCACATGAGAAAGCATGTGTTGTTTGAGGAATACAGATACTTGCCAGAACAGAAAGAATGGTGCAGATTCCCAAGGCCTTCAGTAGAAGATGGGCAGGGCCTGGCACACAACACAATGATCCATTATTGTGAAGTCTACTGGGCTCTGAATCCTTGAAGCAGCAGAGTGGTTTTCAAGCTTTTGGAGTTCGGGCCTCCCAGTGGTACCAATGTTTTATAGGTTAGGATTCATAAAGGAAGCCTAATCAATACTGTTGCATTCAACAACCCTTCCTACAGATGCTTTACCTAAGTAGTTCATGAACTGATGATTTTCCAGAATTCCATTGGAATTGAGAATTTAGATAGATCTTAAACTGTACTTATTTAGATATAATCTTTATTATTTGCGTAATCCATTTATTACCTGGTTGTAGTACATTTTCAGTTTTTCATAGCTACAATTACAAAACTAAAATTCTTTGAAGATACATAACAGGTAGTAAAAGAGATGCAGATTTTTTATATACATTTGCATTGTAAGGGAGACCTTGATAGTGACATAGCTGAAGGATGAGTAAGCTGTTATCATGGATTTGATTAATCGAGCTACAAAGTATGCTCTGTAATAAATCATGCAAGATAGGTATTTTTTTATTGGCCTCATTTACTAGTTGATTCACTCTTTACTACAGTACACCCTCACCTTTTCTCTTAGTAATATTGCAATCTTAGAATTTTTAGTTATTCTCTTCACTGTTTCCAGAGTGTGTATTATAAACACAAACATGACAATTTCATTTGGCTATAGCATACCCTTGAATAGATGTTTATGTGTTAATTTGTCTGATGTGAGTAAAATTCTTTTTTCCTTCAATATAACTTCTACTGAATATGTGAGGTCCACGGTTAGTTAATAGCTGCAATGTAAGTTTTCAATGATTGATCAACCCCCCACACTAAATAACTGGGCAACAAGTAAGGAATTCTTTCTTAGTTAAGAGTATACAAAACTGCGGTGCCTGGGTGGCTCAGTCAGTTAAGCGTCTGACTCTTGGTTTCGGTTCAGGTCGTGATCTTGAGATGGTGAGATCTAGCCCCACGTCAGGCTCTGCGCTCAGCATGGAGTCTGCTTCAGATTCTCCCTCCCTCCCACTCGCTCTCTCTTAAATAAATGAAATCTTTAAAAGAAAGAGTATACAAAAGACTAACACTATTACCTAGTAACTATATGTTTTTTTTAAAGTTATCTAACATCATGGAACCTAACTTTTCTCATCAGTAAAGCTGTCACATGAATTAAATGAGACTGCATAGAATAGGATGAGCACCATGAACGATCACGACACATAAATTTCCAAAACCAGATATTCTATCCAACAGTTCCTTCAATGAGTAACATGTACAACCTAATAATAGAGGGTGATGATTAAGAACCTTTATCAAAATAGCCTTTTGTGGTACCTAAGGCACATTATTAATTACCTTTAAAAATAAATACATAATAATTTTACACAAGTAATTGAATTGTTTTGATTAATTTTTGTTTAGGTGTCTATAAAAAATGATCACTATTAAAATGATTTAATCATTTTAATGACTTTTAATGACTTTTAAAATGAAATTAGAAATCTACATGATGTGGAATATTTTAGGTATTAAGATAGCTATTCCAAGCATTTTTGTATGGCACTAATAAAACGTAGTATTAATGAACACAGAGGTGCATTTACTGAACCTGCTTATGTGCCACCAATTTTTCTGATCAGCTGTCAGTGACTCTAGGTGCTGCTGCCTATACTTCCTCAACATACATATGCTCTTCCACAGCTTGGTAAATACCAAGAAATTTGTGTTTGGGAATTGCTTGCTCTTGCTTTCTAAGGACAGTGGCCCTACCTCCCATTTTTTCAAAACACTATCATCACTTCTTCAATAAAAGTCGCAGGTTTCAGGTGAAAAGGCAAAAAATAAAATACAATTATTGACCTCAAAGATATTCATGCTTTTGAGAGGAAATGTGCACATAACTGAGGACTAATTACTGTTCTGCCATGTTGTATACTATATTCAGCTTCACAGCCAAATTTGTGATAGTCATATACATGAGCTAACCCAAGGGGGGATAAATTCTCATTCCAAGGGTATTACAATTGGGTAAAGAGACCATCGTTCTTTTAGAATTGATTGAAGTAAAATAATTACAAGTGCAGATGAAAAAGGCTAATAAAACAATAAAAACTGTGCAATGTCCAGGAGAAATCAATGAACTAGCTGTGTATTGAGTAGCAAAACATAGAAACACTGGTCCTAGAGAGGCAAAAAGAGATGAAGATGAAGAGAGAGAGAGGAATAAATAATTTCCTGGATCTTCTGGAACTTTCTAGTCTCTGGTTTCAATCCCCTCATGAGCCTAACAGCATCCCAGCCCACAAAAAGCCTTTTGATTGTCATGTTTTCTTTCCTTTTTACTCTAGGTAATTCAATATAGATTTTTTTTTTCCTTATAAACAATCATTTCAATTAACTTGAGTGTGATCTAATGAGGAAAGCAGGAGCTTCTAAACGTTACCCCAGAAAAAGCAATGTTATTTTATTTTCCCTAAAACCCTATGATCACAGGGACTTTGGAAGAATGAGCTATGCTTTGAGGTGGGAGGCTGCTGGGGAAGATGAGGGAGCTGGCTGGGCAACAGACCACGTGAGTCTTCAAGACCTCTCTGTCTACTGGAATCAAGTGGTTGGGGAAGGTTGTAAAACATGTTGCTTATTTAAGACCTAATTATCTAAATTATTAATCATCCTTTCTTTTCCCCCCAAGTTCTAGTCTGCTGCCAATTCTTTCAAAACGAGCTTTAATCCTATTAATCCCTCTGCCAGATTCCAGGAAAAGAATTGCAAAGACAGTGAAAGTAAAATCTATGTATTTGTTTATCTTTTAGCTACCTAGTAAAATATTTGGTGGAAATAAGTATAAAGTGATGTCTTAATGAGATTTGGGAAATATCTGCGGATTTCACTTATGTCTGTTCAACCTGACTAATGGGGAAGTATACATAACAATTGGCTGTAACGCAATACTGAGTAAAACTTGCTGATTTTCCCCAGGGACGCTGTAACTGTTCATTACTTTACACTGCAGTATAAATTGGCCCAGTGGGGAGGCAGCATAGATTGAAGGGAGCTGAGAACAAAATTACATAGTGAACACTGCAGGCACCTCCCCCATACTTGAGGCCCTGGAATCAGGCTCTCCATACATCCAGCCAAATAATCTCTCTGACAATTGCAGGTTACACATCTAGCTATGCACCTGGGGAAAGAACAGACAGGTACAGGGCCATTTTGAAAACAGCTTAGAAATATATACTGCTTGCTCTAACACTAACATTGGGTAACCATAGCCCAGAACATACTGCCCCCCCGCCACTGCTTTTATATGAATAGCAGCTTGCTCTCTTTCTATACAAAACCACAAAAAAAAAAGGAAAACAATATATATATTGACATGAACAACTATGCATTTGCACCCCAGCTCTACACTGCAGTCAATATCGACATGACTTGAGTCAAGTTATTTATTTTCTTTGTGTTGTAGTTTACTGAGCTATAAAATGGGCATGGGTAACAATACCTCTGCCATACCTTTGTTGTGCCAGTCTAACAAGATGTAAAATATCCTAGCAAATAATTAGGGTATAAAAGCTCTGTACTTGTTTTTTAGTCTTACTATTGTTGTTTTTCAACCTATTATGATTTGACCTCAGTACTTTTCTTATTGAGAGGGAACAAAGAAAACACTAGTGGGTTGATTATAACTAGCACAGTTTTTGTTTTTGTTTTGTTTTTTTAAGATTTTATTTATTTATCTGACAGAGAGAGAGATCACAAGTAGGCAAAGATGCAGGCAGAGAGAGAGGGGGAAGCAAGCTCCCAGCTGAGCAGAGAGCCATATGCAGGGCTCAATTCCAAGACCCTGAGATCATGATCCGAGCTGAAGGCAGAGACTTTAACCTACTGAGCCACCCAGGCGGCCCTAACAAGCACAGTTTTGAAACTATCTATACACATTCATTAGCATCAGGTAAAAATTTAAATAGTCACTGAACTACAACACATTTTACATTGTTCTTATATTTTTTAAATCAAAACAATATATTCTGGCCTCTATCTGCTTGCCTAGGAAACATATAGAATATATTAATCAGGATGCATTTGTGCATATTACATAGTTGCCGAAAATAATATTGGGGATGAGGTTCATGAAAGAAGTGAGCATCTATTCAGTGAGAAAATGAAGGATTATCATTTCCAGCTTCTCTCTAATGTTTTGAGGGAAACTGGGTCAATAGGTGAAAACAGAGGTTGCCAAAGCCATCCTCCTGAGATGTTGGATTTCGCTTTCAGGAATGGCTTACAGAATTTTTCTTTGCCTCCAGCTATGAAAATTAGGGTATAGTTAATAACAATTCATAATTTCTAATTCTGTTCTAGTCAGTTTTCTTCTTATATCCTGAGAAGATGAGGAAGAGTAGACCCAGGCATGATTTGTGTGCTTTATTACTTATATTTTAGATGCATCAGCCTAGTGATTATGACAGAAAACAAACATAAGCCAGGGGTGGCAAAACAAAGCAGAAACAAAACAAAATTCTTCATTTGTCATACCTTTTCTATCTCAATCCATTGGTATTAAAGTCCCTCATCTCTCACAGTCTTAAAAATACAACTCACAAATAAGAATTCTTGTATTCACTGTCGTAGCGTAGCTCCCACTGTAAACTTTCTTAAAATCAAGATCAGTGTAGTCTAAGTCAGTGTCTTGGATGATCTAATTACCTTTCTTTTTTACTGCTTACCTGGACCCAAAGTCTAATTCATTAACTCAAAATTATTTTTCAATGTTGTGTAGTGAAGCATTAACCTCACCCACAGAAAGGTTTGTCCTTTACCTTCAGCTCCTGGGAAGTCATCTCTAAACTTTGTAACATCCTGCCTGAAGAATGTGTTTATTTGGGGACTTTGGAAACACTGACTAGTCTACACTAACAATGTGGTTTTTAGTGGGGACATAGGGCCATGCACTATCAATTCAGCTTTTGGAAGGACCAGAAACTCCAGGATCAACTGTATCTTTGTGACCAGGCCTCAGTAAAAACCCTGAACACCAAGGCGTGGGGTGAGCTTCCCTGGTTGGTAATACTCCAAGTACGTTGGTACACATCTTTGCTGTAAGGAGTTGGCACTTCCACAACTCTACTAGAAGAGGACAACTGGAAGCATCATAACTGGAACTCTTCTGGACTCTGCCTCATGAGCTTTTTCCCTTGGCTGATTCGAATGTGTATTTTTGTGTTGTAATAAAACCATAACCATAAGCATAAGGTTTCAGTGAGCTCTGCCAATCTTGGAGTGAATTATTGAGCATGAAGATGGTCTTGGGCATCCCCCATTACAGTTGGTATCAGAAGTGAAAGTAGTCTTTATAAGTACCTACTATGTTCCTGATACTGAGTCTGACACTATGAATATAAAGACAAATGAGAAACATTTTCTGCTGCGATGCCCCTTGTAATCATCCAAAGTAAACTTACATTCTACCAACTTCATAGTTGAATCAGAGAAAGTAATCTGCACTAGAGAGGATGATGATGGTGGTGGTGGTGGTGGTGATGATGATGATAACAATAGCAGCCACTTCATCAGTATGGACAATCTCATGAAAGAGCTATCATAAATTTCACAACTATTCTATGAGTAAGATAGTATTATTATCCCCATCTCAGAGATAAAGAAAAACACCTGAAGCATAGGTGAGTAAATAATTTAATTAATGAAATAATGGCATTGAGACTTAGGCTGTGTAAAGGAAAAGTTGTGCTTCTATCTACAGTCTATCTTATCTCACACACAGAAATCTCCTAATCTTGTATGTGGCACAAGAAGAGTATTCAATAAATGTCAGGCTTCTCTTCTGCAGGGCCTCCCTCAGAAATATAATCACTAGTGGGGTTGAGAGTGGTCGCTCCTGCAGAGACTACATCTTTATTTAAAATAAAGGAGGGTTGTTAAAAAAATAAAAATAAAATAAAATAAAATAAAAGGAGGGTTGTTAAGAAATGCGATATCACCACATTAAATACACTCATCGAGACTCTTACAGTAAGAAATTGAAAGATTCTGAGACTTGTAAATTAGAGAAGGGCATGCACATGTGAAACAAATGATAAAACTTGATTTAGTTCAAGAAAAGTTTAAATGTTTTTTATTTTTTGATTTTTAAAATTTCTAGTATTGGATACTTTTATATCAAACACTTATTCTGTGTTGTTATTCAGAGGAAACATAGTAGTGATATTAAGCAAAAATAAGACATTAAAATTAAGTGTTTTTTAAAGAAATATAAACATTTTCAAAATTATTATTTAATGCAGCCAACATTATTGAGTTTTTACCATGTGCCCAGGCAGTACTGTAGATTCTGAGGGTATAAAGGACCCTTAAGAGGAATTCATGAAGATATATATGTTCTGGGATAATAATCTCTGGTGATGGTATAATTAGTTATAGAGTGATATAAGGAAAATAATAAGATGAGATTAAAGATGCCCAGGTGGGGGCTGGCTCAGGGAAGATTTTAGAGATGAAGTGATATCTGAACTAGTTTTGAAGACTGATGAGGAATATTGAGGCAATATGTGGGAGAAAGATATTCCAGGGAGTGAGAATGTAAGAGAGAGCATGGTGTGTTCAAGGCGCTGAAAATAGTTCAGTGTTTCTAGGGTGAGAGCTACAAATGGTGGGAAGAAAGGCAGTATTTGAGCAGGAGGATGTATAGCTACAGAAAGAGGCAGCATGAGAACACTAAAAGCCTGGTGTCCGATTTTAAGGAGTCTAGATTTATTCTGTTGGCAATAGATGATCCTAAATCATTACAAGTGGGATAGCAACATCAGATTTTTCTTTCAAAAAATTATTCCCTCAAAATTACACCTTACAGAAAAAATCAGCAATTTCCTATTTTATAGAGCAGAATTCTGATGTAAGTATAGGTTCATAGAAGCCAGAGAGAATATGTTCAGTTGCTGTCCCCTCCACTTATGAACTAGATGTGTCCTTGGGAAGGTCAATTAAAGTCTCTGTGATTAGTCTTCTCATTTCCAAAAGAAGGATAAGGACAGTTCTTACTCACAGGGCAGTCATAAGGATTGAGATAATACATTAGAACAAAGATTGTTTTTAATAAATATTAATTTTAATGAGGTTATTATATCACCTTCTCTATCCAGTATTACAGATATTTAACAATTGTCAAATTTATTAAAATAAATTTACTACCAAATGTTGTACCAACTAAGGGTGTTTTAAATGTTAAAAGAAACATAATTCCTCATGCATTTAATTGATGATTTATTTTATTTTTACTAATGTAACTTCTTGTTTTTGCAAGTTAATAATAAAGGTAAGCTGATGCTAACACCATAAGTAGTAAAGTTACTTCAAAATGCATTCATAGGGGATCAAAGTAAAAACTGAAATAAATCTGTAAAAATTAGCTTTCAAGTTCGTATCACCCCAGGCAGACTAAGAAACACCAAGTGGAATAGTGAGATGAAAATTTATCAAGTTTGAAAGGATTAGTGAAAATTTCCCTGAAATAAAATTGCAACAGAATTTTTAAGTCAAATTACTTTTGAACTAATGCTTATTAAAATAATTGAAAATTACAAATGCATTTTTTTATTTTCTTCTTGGTTTTTTACTAATATTATTTTTAAGAATTGTATCTCTTTTGTCCCTCAGAAGCAGTGATCAAATAGTTTAATTAGAGGCTAAAAGTTTTTTCTATGTTGTGGACTTATTTCTTTGTAATCCCATTCCTTCCTCCAATTCCTGTCTTTACCTCCTATACATACTTATGCATACCCACTGCAGCAGTAACTATTTTCCCCCAATGCAATTTCCGATCAGGTCAAGACCAAATAATAATGTACTACTGTACATTTTCTTAGGCCTAGATATTTAATTTAGATATTAAATATAAAATACACTATTTAGTTTTTAAGATTAACCATCAATCAGGTACCTCAGTCTACATACCAGTTTCTCCTTCAATAGCTCATACATTCCTGCCAATATCCTACTTAAATATTACATTACCTTTGCTATTACTCTTTTTTCTGAGGACTTTAATCATCAATAATTTGGGGCTCTCACATGCTTTGAAAACTAACTCCAGATTTTCATATTTTAGGAAGCTTTACCTTTCTATCTAAAAATGACCCTCATCTGTTTTCCATTTATTCAATTTTCTCTGAACCATCTTACTTTAAACTCGCAGCTAAGCTACCTTATTTTATTTTACACAACAGTATCATGTCTGGAAATAATAAATTTCTCAAGGACTGGGGCTAGTTCTATTTCACCCGAGGTAATTTATCTGAGGTTATTTCTAAATGAGTAAATAAATCAAGCAGACATTGATTGAAAAAGAAATCTGAGAGATAGTCAAAGACAAGCATTTGCAATGCGGGCACTGTCATCCTCAAAGGGATTAACTGGTTCTTGGGAGCAAACATCTTAAATATGAAAATGGTTTGTGGACTTGCAAATGGTTTATGGTTATACCTATCACATGAACAGTTTAGCTGAGGTATTAATATTTTGTGGGTATTGAGAAGATTAAGAAAAAAGATTCCTTAGGTTGGTGATAATAAAAAAGGTTGAGGAACACTGGTCCTGAATAATTTGTCATATAGAATTTCTTTTTTTGTATATCTACTCAGAGTAATTTAC
Organism: Procyon lotor; assembly: GCA_028646535.1. NCBI lineage: Eukaryota > Metazoa > Chordata > Mammalia > Carnivora > Procyonidae > Procyon > Procyon lotor. The sequence goes on from CM053615.1 coordinate 28,288,566, forward strand.
AGAATAAAAATTTCATATATGTCCTACCTCAATAAGGGTGTATGTAAGTATAGGACATTTGCAAATTTTATTCTAGAGCCCTGAGTTTGAGTCAACCCCTCACTTTAATATATCTGCATCTAATAATCATATTTTCAGATTTATCTATTTGCCCTAAGTTTTAAATACAAAAACTGAATATATTCGAGAAATATGGAACGAGACTAAATTACCCCATGTGAGCTTTCAAATTACTCTACTGTGAGCTTTCAAAAATAGTAACTAAGTCTCAAACCAGAGATATAAAATGACTGTAGATTGGTAGAGAAAAAAAAAATTAAAAGTGTATATAATTTAAAAAATGTATCTATGTCCTTACAGAGCAAATCATTGATCAGCAACTGTTTGGTAAAGCAATAAATTCTTAAATATAACTTAAGCATCTTTGGATTGACTGATAGACAAACCCAGGCAATAAATAACTGTATAAGGATCCATAAAAATATCTTGAGGTTGCAGAACTGATGACAATTACTTATAACTGTTATACTTCTCCCAGTGAGTTCCCTGGGCCTCTAAAGCAGATGGTATCACAAATCCTAAGGTATATTTTAAAGGGCAAATTTACTCTATGATCACAACCTGAACACATTTCGAGATATGTTTTCATATCTATTGGACATCAGATTGAATTTTTAACTTTTAAGATGAGAAAACAGCAGATCTATAAAGCAATGCAAATTATTTCTCCAGTAGCTGAAGATTTCTGAAAAGCATTTTGTGGCAAAAGCCACTTTTAATATTTTTTTATTAACTTCAGGGTACACAGACATAAAAGTTGTAAATAATGTTACCCCTGATAAGAATATGGTTATTCCCTTCCTTGAATTTACATAGGGTAAAGAAACTAAACCCGAGACATGAAACCTTAGTCATTACCTCAAATAAATCATTTTTCAACTTCATTTAGTCTATCTGTGACAGTTTCAATCCACCCTAAACTCATCACATTTTATTGAAACTGAATTTTCTATGGTCTCCGGTGAACTAATGCGGAGAGACTACCAAGATCTCTCTTTCCCTCAAAACTGTGAATTTCTTTATTGCCTTAGAGCCTGAGGAATAGGATTCTAGACATTTATTATGTCTCTATGTAGCCATCAGATCTATTTAAATTGGTATGCTTCCTCCACTATATTAATGGCTCTCTTCCTCACAGCAGATCAATTATTCAATCCTTAGAAACTACTGAGGAAAACCTGTCTGAAACTAAATTCTCAAACTGAATTCCCCACATCAGCTTAAAAACTTTCAATCCAGCACCACCAATATGCAATATGCATGACAACAGACATAAAGATGAACTTACAATTTTAATAACAAAAAACACCAAAAATGGAGCCAAAATAAGTGTATGAGTATATGTGTATGTACGTTATTATCAGAAAAATACATTGAAAGAAGGTTTGTCTTTATATTTTAAAGACCAGAGTTGAAAGGATCAAATGAAAATTTAGGCACACAGAAAGGAGTAGTTAAATCATAATTTATTTTAAAAGTTTAGTTATTTTAATTAAAAAAAAATAAAAAAATTTTTTAATTTCTAAATTTTGAATAATTTTAACAAGTGAGGCAGGGATTCAAACCCAGGGGCTGAGAGCAGAGAGTGGTTTTACGTGTCTAAAGAGTTACTTTCTAGGTTCAGAAAAACTAGCGTATTTTTTGTGAAATTGTGTAATATATGTATAAGTGAATTTATTAACTTTTGTTTTTAAGATTTTATTTATTTGACAGAGAGAAACATAGCGAGAGAGGGAACACAAGCAGAGGGAGAAAGTGAGAAGCTGGTTTGCCACTGAGCAGAGAGGTCGATGGCAAACACGCACCTGCTAATCTAAGTGTCTACAAGAAGTCTACTGTCCTTTGCCGTAGTGAGCTAGGATATGACTCTCTTCCTCAGCCCTCTGAAGTACTAAGTACAGCTGGCTGGACTGAATGAGAGAACAGTCACTGTGAGATGATGTTTCTATGCCATCATCAAGCCCTTGTATGAAATCCCCAAACCCTGTAGCAAAGGCATGAACCAATCTAGGACTGACCTAACCTCATGCCCTCTCCTTGCTTGTGAACAATCAGAACAATTGTATCACATGCTTGGATCAAACTATGATTAACCGGCCAGAGGCACAAATGTCTGGCTGGCAAGCACTGAAAAACTGTAAAATCAACCTTCACTCCCACCCTTCTGCAAGAAGAAGAAGGAGAAGGAGAAAGAAGGGAAAGAAGAGGAAGGAAGGATGGAAGGAAGGAAGGAAGGAAGGAAGGAAGGAAGGAAGGAAGGGAGGGAGGGAGGGAGGGAGGGAGGGAGGGAGGGAGGGGGAGAGAGAGAGAGAAAGAGAAGAAAGAAAGAAAGAAAGAAAGAAAGAAAGAAAGAGAGAGAGAGAGAGAGAGAGAGAGAGAGAGGGAGGGAGGAAGAAAGAAAGAAAGAAAAACTGTGGGACCTTGGCAGGTAGCTAAGGTCTTCAACAATCTATGATGGATCTCCACTTGTTGATGGCATTACAACAAGTAACTTTTTAGTTAATAATAATTATCTGTTTCAGTGACAGTTACTTGGAATTTTTGCTTTTACTTTTTACAATTTTTTTTTTAAAGATTTTATTTATTTATTTATTTATTTGACAGCGAGAAACACAGCGAGAGAGGGAAAACAAGCAGAGGGAATGGTAGCGGGAGAAGCAGGCTTCCTGCCTGGCAGGGAGCCCGATGTAGGGCTCGATCCCAGGACCCTGGGATCACAACCTGAGCCGAAGGCAGATGCTTAACGACTGAGCCACCCAGGTGCCCCTACTTTTTACAATTTTATTAATAAGAAAAATAAATTATCATGACCTGGAGTGGAAAATATAAGACATATAAAAATATTGTAACTAGAATAGCAGAATAAGAGTTAGAGAACAACACAGTTGCCATAGCACAAAGTAAGTAAAATATAGTCAATTCATTAAACAAGAAAATAAAACAAAAGCAACTGATATTAATAATTTCCGTTCTTTCTTAATTATCTGGTTCAGAACCTCCTAAAACACTTATGTTAGTTTATACAACTATGTTTAAAGATTAAGGGCATGTATACAAAAGAAAATTTATAAAGATCTAATAGCAGGTTTCTCTACAAATAGATGCAAAAAAATGGAAGCTCAACTGCTTGATCCAGCCCAACAGAAAACTTCAACTAATAAATATAAATGAACTCAACAATAAAATGGTTTGGTAAAGCTCAATTATAGCAATTTGGGAGAAGTTGGTAAGTATCAAGACTTTACTCAAACTAACTTTTTAAAACACTTGCTTAATGATGGAAATACATAATATAAAAATTGTAAGAAGATAAAGTATAAAATTAAAGATTGCATTACCCTAATTGTTGTATGCCACAGCATATTAGCAGTGTTAAACTCTATCACCTTACATTAATAGGTGAATATTATAAGAATAAATCATGGAATGTGTTTGAAAATTATCAACTGTATAATATACTACCTTGATCAATGATTTTGCTGATAGATTAGATGCTCTACTACATATACTTAAAAAATTACTGATCTTATAATTTCCCCTAGCTGATAAATCTTGAATGAAATAGAAATAAGAATGGTAGTTGGTACTTACAAATAGTAAAAAGACTTAAAATTTCAGCAACTGTAGTTAACAATTAAAAAAAAGAAAAAATCATTATATATTTATTGGCCTGATAAGTGGCATTTTAAACTATCATATAACCCAATTTTATTAAAAATAGATGATTTTATCTAATTGAATATAGATAATTTTTAAAAGAAGAAAAAAAGATTTCACACCTGTATGAAATTTCTGATATCATAGTGGAGCAAAAAGGGGATATTAGAAAAATAGCAAAAATATTTAAGTCGTATGTAGGTAGTTTTCATAGCCTTCCTTTGAGTAAATACAAAAAGATGGGTTGTATGTATCTTGTATAAAATCCTGACAATATTCTAATTTTGGAGATGAAAAAAATCCATCCATATCTTATAGGAAAATTCTCTTCCCACAAACACCTGTTGCACTACAAGAAAAAAAAAGATGAAATGCAAAAACAAAATATCTGCAACTTATGTAAAGCACATTATTATTGTATAGAGGTCTGCATACACAGACTCTTTAACTGTAGATATATGACAGGAGAATTTTCACCATTAGCATGTGTGTCTCAGTTTTCTCTAAGGGTCGTTTCAGTTCATCAGCACAAATCATGGGTGAGAGCCAGCTTTCGCACATCAACATGGGTGAGCAAGGAAAAGGAGTGGCAGAAAGATTTTGAAAATTATTAGATTAAAGATGTTCATGGCGTTTCAGAGGCTCCGCATGGTGAGTGGGAACAGTAAGAGATAGGTGATGTCACCAGTTATTGATTTCCTAGAACAGTTGGTCACCTTCAGCGGTATCAGTAGTTAAGTTAAATGGACAATGTCCATTTGTCTTTTCATCCAAATTATCAGACCACAACCACTATTCTCTATCAATGTATTTCTTTTTTTTTTTAAGATTTTATTTATTTATTTGAGAGAGAGAGAGATCACAAACAGGCAGAGAGGCAAGCAAAGAGGGGGAAGCAGACTCCCTGCTGAGCACAGAGCCTGATGCGGAGCTCAATCCCAGGACCCTGAGATCACGACCTGAGGCCCCAACCACTGAGCCACCCAGGCACCCTTCTGTCAATGTATTTCTTAAATTTACTTACAATGCTCATCAAACAAGTATTTGAGTGCCCAATTGCTTCTCACCTTAAAGGACTACATTACATGGCAGACTTACCTTGAAAACCCGCAACCATATATCTATGCTCTTTCATCATAGGTGAAAGTTTAATTATTGAAAGCAGTTTGGAATTTAAATCATATAACTTATAATCATAAAATTAAGATATTGCTCTATATGATCATGGCATTGTACCCAACAAAATATTAGATTGTGGATTTAAAATGCATTATGGCATAATTGAATGAATGTTAACACATATATAATGTCATTCACACACAGAGATCCAATCAAGTTTGTTAGAATGTTTCCATTATTTTCAGAATTCATATGTGCCTGAATTTCACTTTATTATGAATAAACTTCTATTTATTCAAAAACTGAAAATAGAACAAAAATGGGTTAAAATATACAATCTATCTATTAAAATTAGTTGCCTGATTTGTATCATTCCTGATACATGGTAGCTGCAAAGGGCTCTAATAGCCTTTCAGCTCACTAAAGAGTCTTCCATAGGTAAGAGACATTTTTCAGCTCTCAGTTTATGAGATTTACACCTTCTTAGAAAGTTATCAGAAATACCCAGTAATTTGACAAGAAGAAATCTGTTTAATGAACTTTGTTTATGGATGATGGAGTTTCTAAAACAATTATGTATAAATTTTGGGCCTATTTTTATAATGATGATATGTGCATTTCTATAAGCTGTTCTTATAAAATGGTAATAGTCTGCTAGATAAAGAAGGAAACCATATTTTGATCTTTTACCATATTTTTTGGTAAAAAGCTTTTCTTTGCAAATGATTCAATTCTTCAAGTTTTAGCAAAATGTGAACAGATACAAATGATACAAATGATAACTCATGGGAATTCTTTTTGATGGGGAATTTATGGAAGAGGCTGATGATTTATCGAAAGATTTTTTTATATAATTTCCTATATACAGATATGATAGGTTATATCCATATATATATATATATATATATATATATATATATACATATAAAGAGAACATTACTATTTAATCTGATGACAAACCTAAGTTAAGTGAAATTTTTTTTCTAAAATTGTCCCTGGTTTTTGGAAAGCATCTAAATATTTTGATAAAAATGGCTTTCTGACAGTTTTTTGCTAAAATAGAGGAATATAGGTAATGGGAATGACTACTTTCAGCTCTCTCTACTCCCATTTTCCACTACTACATTCCTTGCCACAAAATGACTTAATAATTTTACAAATAGGCACTGTATTCCCCTGGCCTAGTGTCTTTGTTCCATGTTTCTTCTCCCTCTCTTTGCGATGCCCATTTCTCTAAGAACAAGTAACATCCAATCAAAGGGGCTAGTTTTGGACAAATAAATGAATTTTGGGTAATGATTTTAACATCAGTAATGAAGTCTTCCAAAGTAGACGCTTTCAAGTTTCCCTCTTGAAAGGGAAACTTTTCCCTGCATTCTCTCAAGAATGCAGTTGTGGGTTGGCCTTCCCTTGGCTCGGTATCTGCTATTTCCTTAGAAGAATGATGTGTGAACTTTGGAGCTAACCAACTGTGTAAGGCCAATATTTTCACTATGTCCATGAAGAAGAAGCAAAGAGCTGAAGACCTGTAATAATAAACATCTGAAATAAATACATATCAAAGATGAAGTAATGGAATATCAGTGAATTTTAATGACTCCCCAAGTTTATCCAGCTAGGAATTGGGCTTAGGATGTGAAAGCTGGATTAGGCTGTCTGTATTTCATCCTTCCTGCTTACTATAATGTGGAGCTCTTCAATTGAATTTATGGACCGTTGCCTGATTAAAGCAGTTCTGTTGACTTGTTTCCTCTGATAGAATATAGCTCTCACGAAGACCAGTGGTAGATCTTGCTCTTCTTTATATGCTAGTGGTACAGGGTTTATTGGTTAAAGACGTAGGTTTCATTACTGGCTCTCCCACTTGAGCAAGTTACTTAATCCTTCTAAGACTCAGTTTACCCTTTTGAGTTTCTACATCTGAAGCCATTGTGGGAATCACAGAAATCATGCTCAATGCCTTGCAAGATGTCTGGTATACCTTAGTACTCCGTATATGTGAGATGTTGTTATATCGTGCTCAATAGCATTTAAAAAGTGTTCTGATTATAAAACTGCTCAGTAACTACCTACAGTATTAATACAAAACTAAATTAGATGGAAGACTAGAGACCTGAGGATGGCAAAGTATATTCCATGGTCCAAATCTGGCCAGATGCCTGTCGTTGTACTGCCGGCAAGCTAAGTATGACTTTCACATTTTAAGAGATTAAAAAAAACAAAAACAAAGAATACACGACAGAGATTGTATATGAGTCACAACACCTAAAATATTTATTATCTGGTTCTTTACAGAAAAGTTGGACAATCGCTGATATAAATAATCCAGAGAACATGGATTTTTACATTTCAGTTAAAAATGTAAGAACCTTTTGAAAAAAATTAATCCTAGAAAATCATCTTGATGAGTTTGGTATGATCTGCTGCATTTCTAAAACTTGGAAAGATCATTAGCCCCTTATATAGTTTTAGCAAACTCTTCTTCTTTCCTAGTTTCTCCCCTCTGAAATGTATCCTTCATACCAAGGTCACACTAATCGTTCAACAGCACCATTTTTATCAGATCACTCCATTTCTCAAAAATACATACATAAATACATACATAATGAAAGTAAAGAATCAAGCTCAAATCCTTCTACCAAATATTCAAGGTCAAACTGTTTTTCATTTCTGAAATTTATCTCCCACATTTTTAGTAAATATATATGTAATTTCAGCTGCACCGTACTCCTGATAATACTCTATGTATTCATATATATTGTGGTTTTAATACATTATACTCTTTAAAAAGTTTTTGACACTCTCTTAAAAGAGTGGAGCCTTATCCTCTCCATGTGGGCCAGGCTGTGGACTTGCTTCTAATTAGTAAGAGTGGTAGAATTGGTGCTATAATGTATAACTTCATCCTGGCTCTTTTGTGTACACATCACTCTAGGGGAAGCCGAGCATCATGTCTTCAACATATCAGGAGAAGCCCACACAGAGAGCATCTGGCACAAGGTAAAAGATCAACAAATAGCCTGTTATTTTTTTTTAATCATTTCCATTATTTTTTAGAATAAGGTTAACAGTAAGCAGACATGATAAAAATAAGCTGGATAATTCAGATTTTTAAGTGTACCTTTTCCACTCTGAATTGGAATATTTTTGTGTTCTCAAAAGGCCTTTAAATCACCTAATAAAGAATGATTGCATTATAGACCTAATTGAAGTATACTGCTAGCTGGCCACCAGAATTCTCTACTCATTATATAGCAGAAAATTTGTAACTTGTATTTGACTGCCCAGTTAAGGACAGAATTTTCCAGTGCACCTTGAAAAGCTGCAACCATATATCTATGCTCTTGTCAATGAAATGTAACTGAAATGAACGTTTGAAAACCTGCAGCCGTGTATCTATGCTCTTGTCAATGAAATGTAGCTCAAATAAGTGTTTCAGTTACATCTGAACATCAGTTACATCTCACTTGCTTAAGAGGAAATCTTTGACTCTGAACCCGTCTTTGATTTCCAGAATGGTAATACTCAAAGTGACTTAGGAAAGAATGTGTTAAAGTTGGCAGAGCTACCATCACCCTAAAATCCTGAACTATCCCTTGGATTAGAGCTGATTGCTGATCTGCTAATTTTGTGCCTGAATTGTTCAACAGGTAAGAAATAAATTCCATCTTACTTGAACCATTGGAGTTTTGGTTGTCTTTCTTTGGCATAGTTATTAATGGTTCTTTAGTAAACCTTATGTTGGCTCAATAAACCTTACATAAGTTGGTAATTCCAGTGGCCGCTAAGTGACAAAACTGAGGGTTACTAGATGTTTCTTAATGCTAATTAAAGGAAAACATTGAAATTAACTAAAATCTCATAAATAGCCACACATTTGTAAGTAAACAAACTTGAGGTAAAATTAATTTGAATGTTCATGAAGCCAATCAAGAGTGCACGTGAATTAGAAGTACTTAACTCCTTAATTAAACATATGGTGTGTGCCTGGGTGGCTCACTGGGTTAAAGCCTCTGTCTTTGGCTCAGGTCATGATCTCAGGGTCCTGGGATCAAGCCCAGCATTGGGCTCTCTGCTCAGCAGGAAGCCTGCTTCCCCTTCTCTGTCTGCCTGCCTCTCTGCCTACTTGTGATCTCTCCTTCTCCATCAAATAAATAAAATCTTTTTAAAAAAAATTTAATAAAAATATGGTGTGTATCAATATTGTCATGCATTTAGATATGTGATTATAAAAATTGAGTTTTATAGTTTCTGAGGTTATTAATGACATGTATCCATTCCCTAATAAATCATATTTATGTAACGTTATGCTGTATATTAGAAATAACTTAAATAAAGACATGGAACCAAATGAGAAAAAACTAAATACTAATTTCTCAATATATAATCTGTCTGGGCAGATCAATTAATTCCTTTGTAACTTTGCTACAACTTTTGTAAACGGATGTACCTCACTGTTGTTATGAGGACTAAATGGGATAACATACAAATGAACTTTAACTCATATACTCATGCTATATATATGCACAATAGTTCTCAAAACATTTTTCATACACATATATATGCATATCTACATACACATAATTTTCTTTTTGCTAAAAAATTTAGCACTGTTCTATTTTTTTTAAGATTTTATTTATTTATTTGACAGAGAGAGGGAGAGATCACAAGTAGGCAGAGAGGAGGCAGAGAGAGAAGGGGGAAGCAGGCTCCCCGGTGAGCAGAGAGCCTGACATGGGGCTCAATCCCAGGACCCTGAGACCATGATCTGAGTCGAAGGCAGAGGCTTTAACCCACTGAGCCACCCAGGCGCCCCAAGCACTGTTCTATTTTATGTGCCAAGGAAAATGGGATATTTAATTAGTCTACAAATGTTAGTGATTTTTATATTTGCCATGGAATAGTCATCGTTTTAATATTTCCAAAAGTAAGTCAGTGTTAAGCCAGTTAAGGGAGAGATACATAAAGGACATGTGGGATAAGAGTTTTTTGTTGTTGTTTTGTTTTGTTTTTTTATTGATGATTTCTTGCTGTTCTTAAAGAAATGACATTAAGAAACACTACCAGATTTAGACCATTAGAAAACCATAAGGGACTCTTAACTACAGAAACAAACTGAGGGTTGCTAGAAGGGAGATGGGTGGGGGTATGGGGTAACTGGGTGATGAGCATTAAGCAGGGCACATGATGTAATGAGCACTGGGTATTATATTCAACTGATGAATCACTGAACTCTACCTTTGAAACAATACACTATATATTAATTAGTTGGGTTTAAATTAAAAGAAAAAGAAGGCCGTCAGTTATCTTTGAAAGTGGTTTTTATTTTGTTTTGTTTTTTAAAGAATCACATGATTTGAAAATAAATTGCAAACCATTAAAAATTTCCACCCCTAATTCTTTGGTGTACAATGAGAGAAGAATGAGGAATCTTATTTCCAACTAGAAAAAGGATCTGGGTAAGAGGAAGGTTTAGAGAGAAAACAGATGGTCATTTTTTACAGGAAAAGATGGCATCACCAAGAAGGGCATTGCAAAAACTAAAAATACAGTGATAGAAATAATGCATAGAATGAGAAAAACTGAGGGGAAGAAAGGGGAAGAGAATACTTCTAGAACATGGGCAGCACAAGTCCAAAATTAATTTTAATACCTTTATTAAGGTACAAATCCAAGATGAATCTTGAAACACAACAAAGTCCTCCCCCCCCAAAGACAGGAAACAGAGAGTATATTTTAAAAATTGCATAACACTTTTGAGATAGGAATGTTCAAGATGAGTGATATTAAAGTTGAGGAACTTGAAAGAGGTTGAGGAAGGGACTGAGTGTTAAAGAAATGCGTAGAGAATGAAACACATCACTTTTACTGGAAAATTAACTTAAAGCATATGCCCTGTTATAAAAAAGAAAGTGGTGAGGCTAAGAGAGTAAGTCTTAAAAATTCTCATCATGAGACCAAAAAAAAAAAAAAAAAGTAACTGTGTGAGGTGATAGATTTTAACTAAATCTATCTAGTTGAATTTAGTTTAAAATTTTAACTAATTTACTGTAATTATATATACATAATTATAATTATATTTAAGGTGTACAGCAGAATTTTATATATATATATATACGCACATATGTATATATAATTCTGCTGTACACTTTAAATTGTACACCTTATTGTACAGCTCATTATTACTTAGTAAAACAGATCACTACTTTGACAGAGACTCAGGACTGTCTTAGTAGAAAGGCCAATCTCAAGATATTTATGAGATTTGGAGATTTGGTTTAAGGTGGTCTTCCCACACAGGGGCTAACTTCAGCTTGGGCATGGATTCTGATATAATAATTTAGGACTGACAGACAAAGCAAAGGGAGGGTTTTGAGGTGAGAGTTCAAAGAATCTTGGAAAATAACCAATTGTTTGATGCGATTGAAAAGTTATACAGCCTGATGATCACTTAAATTAGTTTTACAGGAAATCCCTGAAATAAACAAACAAATTTTTCAGAACTTTTACCTTCCTGGGCAAGGATTTCCTTGAATAATAAAGCCAACTTGATGAAGACAGTGGAATATAAACTTTTTTTTTTTTTTGTATTGACATATAATGTATTAT
>CM053615.1:28300110-28310472 GCA_028646535.1 Procyon lotor
TATATATACCACCTCTTCTTTATCCATTCATCTGTTGATGGTCATCTAGGGTCTTTCCAGAGTTTGGTTATTGTGGACATTGATGCTATAAACATTCGGGTTCATGTGCCCCTTCGGATCACTACATTTGTATCTTTAGGGTAAACACCCAGTAGTGCAATTAGTGAGTCGCTCTATTTTCAACTTTTTGAGGAACCTCCATACAGTTAGTGAGGACAGTAAACTGTGGGTATAGAGGTTTCTGTGCTCCATTTACTACTTTTTTACATGGAACTAGAAATGTTTCACATATAGAGCAAGAATTATTTTCCTAGATATGGATGATGATGGTAAAATATAGATGTTCAGTGCTAATCAGTCAAGTTTTATTGAGAAAATATTAGAACTCTTTAAAACACATTATGTTCTAATAATCCATCAGTATAGTCATTTGCTATAAAATATGAATATTTATTTCTAATGATTTAAATAATTTTTTGTTATTTTATTTGAGTTTTGCTATTTTCTTCATCCTTGAGATCTCAAGGATGCTCTTTCTTTACATTCTTATGGCATTCAGTGTGTGAATATAACTAATGAATATAGCAAATATGATATGTTTTGTTAAGTGATTGTTATTTGAACATTTTAGATGAAAAGTATTACGATTAATAACAAAGATGGTGATATTTATCTTCCTTATAATGACTATATATAAAGAATGATGTATGGAGAATGAATTGAGATTCCGAAACACTTATTAATACATGATATTAGTTAATAGTATAAAATAACATAATTTAAATTAAAATTAGAAAACAATGCCATGAAATATAAATGAATTTCATAATTTATCCGATTAGCCAAAAAAAAAAAAAAAAAAAAGGAAAAGAATAGCAAGCAGTTTCAAGGAAGACTCTTCCCCAGGAGGAATCACAGGGATTACTGGGACCTAAGACAAGCAGCTCTGAGTAAAGCCAACATGAACTGAATCCTAATTAGAGAAGCATTCTAGTCTTCACTGTTTGAATATTCAAATCTTCTATTAGTTTGCCAGCAGCACTCCATTTTTAACATATCTTCAGGACTTCATTAAATGACTCCAGATTTTTTCCCAAGGTTTAAAACATTTACACTGTGAATATATCATTTTACTTATTTATGGAGTTAAAGAGATTAGTTAATGATGTCTCTTAAAGCAGAGAAAAGGGAAAAGAAATGGGAAAGAAACCATGAAAGACAAATGATTAAGTAATGTAAGTTGTTTTCTATTAAATCTACAAGTCAGGATGAAATACACAGGGCTTGCTATTGTTTTAAAAGGCAGAGGAAATGGAGAAAGCATAATAATGGTATAATTATAAATCTTTGAAGTTCTTCAGTGTCTAAAAGCATTAAATCTATTAATGTGGTGAGACTGCAATTCAGCTAAAAACAAATATATTAGCATAGTCTGTTTCACAATAGTATAATTTAAAACAATATAAGTGAAAAAATACACTTTGCCCTTGGTTAATTTTTTTGTATCCCTTTGTCCTTGGTTAATCAAACAGAAAATAGGATTAATTTGTGAGGGCTCTCCCCATGCAGTGGGTCTTCCTTGACCATGATGTTTAAAACACAGCCTCCCCTTTAAAAAAATGAAATGATATAAAATAAAATATAGCTTTCCCTCTACACACAAATACACAGACACACACACACAAATTTCTGCTTTTTGGCTAGGCATTCATGACCATCTGGCATATCTGTTATTTTTAAGTATTTGTTATTATTTATTTGGTTAAGTTTTGCTGCCTCCTACTCCCATCCTAGAATGTTCAGCTCCATAATCACAGAAACATTGTTTTATGTCTCCTTTATTCCCATAGCTCCAGTGTTACCAAGTAGTAGGTAATCATTTATCTATATATGTATTTATATCTATCTATATCTATATCTGAGAATATAAAATAATATAAATAAAATAATATATATTTTCTTTCTTTTTTTGTAATCATTAATTTTAATTTTAAGAAAGAAGGGAAAAATAAGAAACGGCTGGAAGAATAGAATGAAAGAAATTATGTCTAAGGATTAATTGGGCAACAGAGCTACATGGAAGAAGGTATTAGATATTTAAGCCCTCCTGGAAGTGATTTTTCTGTTTCATTTTTATCTCATCATGCTGATAGGGAAAGAGGGTCTAAGACTAGATCCCTTCTGGCAGGAGCTTGTATCCTCACTTTTCCTTGTACTCTCATTACACTAGGATAATTTATATGAGGGTTGTGATAGTTAATTCCATGTGTCAACTTGACTGGGACATGATTCTGGGGTCTGTGAGTTTGTCTCCTAATGACATTAACATTTAATTTTGAGAATAAAGCAGACTGCCTTCCCCAGTGTGGGAGACCTTATCCAAGTCACTGAAGGTCTGCATAAAAGACAAAAGCAGAATAACAGAATTTACTTTCTGTCTGATTGTCTTGTATCTGGGCCATAAGTCTTCCCTTGCTTTTGGACTCAGATGAAAACTTCTACCATTACCTTTCCTGGGTCTCCAGCCTGCTGACTGCAGATCCTAGGACTTCTCAGACTGCATAACTGCATGTACCAAATCCTTATAATAAATCTCTACCTGTCTGTCTGTTTATCTGAAAACACTTACTAATACAAAGTTTTGAGATATAAGTGGTCAAGGCCACCACTAAGCCTGACTTCAGTGCTGTAGTTTTCCTTTCTTTGTTTTTCCTACACAAAAAAATGGTCCAAAGTGGGGTCTCTGTTGGTTTGGGGACAAAGTTTCATAGCACTAAGGAAACTACTTTTACATAAGTTACCAATGATTGTGCCATTTGCAAAATCCAGCAGACAATTTTCAGGCCTGGAGTTACATGATATCTCATCAGCACTCAACAAAAATGAGTTTGTTTTCATCTAAACTCTTAGTTACTTTGACTTTCATGACACCATACTCTGCTGTTCTGTTCCTGTAGCCCACTAGTCTTTTTCCTCACTAAACTTATTGATGTTTACTACTTTATCAAGACTATAAATCAATGGAGGATATATCTTTTTAAACTCTAAAACTCTATTAAAATATTTGACAGTCTTTCACAATGTTTTCCTAACAAATTTTGGATATTATAAATCCTATAAAAATATAATCATAAAGACAAAAATGACAGTATTTTTAAATGTTGTTTAGTTGTAATGAGTTTATATTCATTATTAGCAAATCAAGAAAGAATATATATTTTGGTCAAGATACATTGTTAATGAGAAAGAAAATGACTCCATATTACAAATAGCTGTCTTGAAAACTTTTTTTTTTTCAAAAAAGGGGGAAAAAAACTTTAGATGGATCTGTTTATTGTTTTCATCCCATGAAGTGCCAATGAAGAGGACTAAAATTTTCAGAAATGTTCTACTATAACATTTTCTTGTTATTTTCTGTGCCTGCATTATTATTTTTATATACAACCTTCAATTTCTTTCTGTTAATATATTAAAACTGTCTTTTTAGCAAGGGATATGTCAATTAAAACTAAATAATTAAATATTTAAACCTACTTATAATATTTGGCTTTGTTTATTTGGTTAAAGTTTGCTCCCAACCACTGACTTCCACACTAGAATGTTCAAGTCCACCACTTTTTAACTTAACCAGGCAGAGATAATTTGATGAGTATTGTAAATTACTGATTGCGAACAAAAGGGGAAATATAACTCTCAACACCTGTGCATCCTTTAATTTCTATTAGTTCCTAAAAATGAAAATCATGATCAAAATAATGGTAATAATAAAAAGTGAAATGATAAAAAGAGGAGGAAGACGAGAGAATAAAAAGGACAGAAGCTACAATATTGTGGAGTTTATATGTGCCAAGAATATTTCTAGACAATTTACATGTATTGACCCCTCAGTCTTCACTGAGTCCCCATGAAACAGGTGATATTACAGTTCTTGTTTCATAGGTGACAAAAAAATGGAGCACAAGGATCAGAAGAACTGGGATTCAAAGGCAGGAGGCCAGGCCCCTACTTCTAGCCACCAGATAGAGTATCACTGATATTTAGATTTTTTAGGATGTGGGGATCTTTAACATGAAACTCAACAAAGGTGCCAGTGATGATCTCTTTGTAATTACTATCAGAGCTTATTTCTTTGTTAAGGTAGAAGCAAAAATATATATGAGTTCCAATATAATATTCCTGAAATCCAATGAATAGAACCTTACACGTTCCTATTTGTTGTTAGCCTCTAAAATTAGAGATTATTTTTCTAATTATAATATTCCTCAAATCTTATATCTGACCTCTTTCCTGACTCAGGCTAGATTCTTTATTTCTCAGAATGAGGTTCAAGATTATGTGCATCCTAGTAATCTGAAATGTTTATAAAAATAAAGATCCCTGATCTGTACCTCCACTTGTACTAAATGAAAATTTCTAGATGGGGAAAAGGGAATGTATATCTTAATCAAAAGTCTAGTATTTTTCATGTTGCACTAAATTTCAGACACCTTGTTATAGACATCTTGTCAATTCCTAAGGCTTAGCAAAGTGGAAAATTCAACATCATAAAATTGTAGTTCAACATTATAAGAATCAACAATTTACAATAACATTGTAATTTAAGAACAGTTCTAGGTTTGCCATTATATAATAGTCAAGACTTGAACATAATGGTAATTCTGAACAAAATGTAGTTCTGAAAAAAAGAAGTTATGATATTAATAATCTGCATTCCATTTTTAATCAACATATATTAGCTTCTACAGATCACCAATAAATTTTCTAATTTTCACCATCCAGTTCATAATTGTTTCTGCACTTATTTTCAGGAATTAATATTGGGTTTACTCCCAGGCAGAATTTACGCTCTCTTAATATTCAGATGAAAAATAGGTCATCTCTTGTCCTTTGTCACCTTTGATAATATTTAAGATTTCTCAGGGAATATTGATAGTGGCTCAAGAATTCTGCAAATTTTTTCATTATTTTAAGATGTAATTTATCGAGGTGTAGAGACTAGAACTAAGTTAAAAGAGACATAGTGATCCTTGGATAAGGATGAGAGTAATTATGAGTCAGAAACAAACCCTTGAAAAAAAATTTTAAAAAATTAAAAAATTAAAAAAAAAAAAACCCTGAGTGAGCAATTTACTCTATTTTCTTTATTTTGTATCACTATTGGTCATTCAAGATGTAAGTGATAAGTAGGCTGCCAAGAGAAAAGCACTTTATTTTTTTCCAAGCAGTAGGCACATTCCTTTGTCACTGTCTTATTTTAAAGAAATAACGGAATTTTTATATAATTATAAATATAATATATGATTATATTTTTTTAATTAAATTCACTATCCCTAAATCCAGTGGCTTCAAATAACTTATTACATGGCTTAAATTTCATCAAACAGCACTTACAGTTTTGAGCTGCATTCTTTTATTTATTCTAAATTTTATGTTTCCTGTCACTTGAATATGTTTTAAAAGTTCTCAGTGTATGTACTGCACTGTCAGAATTAAATGCCTCCCTCATTTCATTTTTCTTTCTTTCTTTTTTTTTTTTTAAGATTTTATTTATTTGAGAGAGAGAAACACAGCGAGAGAGGGAACACAAGCAGAGGGAATGGTAGCGGGAGAAGTAGGCTTCCTGCCGCGCAGAGAGCCTGATGTGGGGCTCGATCCCAGGACACTGGGATCTGACCTGGGCCGAAGGCAGACGCTTAACGACTGAGCCACCCAGGCGCCCCCCCTCATTTCATTTTTCTATCAGTTATGATAACGGATATTATCTGATTTGGCCCTACCTTTCTAAGGGTTCCACACTTTCTTTATTGTTATGAGAGTTTCATCTCTTCTTTATCTAGGAAGCCAATTTGCATTGACCATCTGCAACAGAACTCTCTACTTCATGAAACAAGTATGTTCTGAACCACGGATCAGAGGAGTTCCTTAGCTAAGTATTCATGCCATTTGGACCTTCAAACAGAATTACATTTTCCATTCCTTTTCCTCCTCACCCTGCTTCTTATGTTTACATAAGAATATTTGAAGTCAGCCCATTTAGAGAATAGAGATCATGACTTTATTTTAATGCTAACATGTCCAGATAATAGAGTTATGGACTCCATTGTGGGTAAATTCTTTAACTACAACTAAGAAAGATATGTCACTTCTGTTTTGAAGGGACCATTTGAAGAGACTGTGATAAATTATAACAATGAGCTCACTGTCCAGTTTGAGTCAGACTGTCTAATTCAGTTTCTATACACTAGCTCCTGAAGACATCTTATATCATACATCAGAGTGTACCATTTTACATTGTCAAAACAGATGTAGTTTCTGAAGCCACTCATCAGCATCCATTCCTTTTATAGATCTTGCTATTGCTATCTTCTTTAATTTAATTTCCACTTTTCTTCCTATTTTGTATTCCAGTTTATCTATAATCCTAGTTTTGCAATTATGTTTTATTTCCCTTTGCTTTGGCTAACTATCACCATTTTGCCAATAACACAGTCCTTTATTATCATTCCAAACTCAGTGGAAACTCAGAAATGTTGTCTCAGACACAATGCTATAGTTTAGTATGGAGAATGACTATGATGTGCAAAAAATTTTATTCATTATAAAAATATTCATGAAGTGCCTACTATGCTCCAGACACTGTTGTTAAATTATGAATATGACTTAGTCCCTGTTCTGAGGAAGATCGTGGTCATATTCCCTACATAAATACTAACATCATCCCTTCTTTGGTTTCTCTTTATAAGATTTCTCTAAGATAGTCCCCAGTAGCATTCAAAGCAAATTTTAATTGCAAGAGTTAAAAGTGGCAATAGTAAACTACATTTCATGTGGCAGTTAGGAGAACTTTTTAAAGATTCTCCTCTGAAAGTAGAGTCATGACAATTGCTTAGAGTGATATATTATAGCAAAGATAAAGGGAACAGAATTTAAATGTTAAAGTATCTGAAAGTAAATGTATTCATAGTTAAAAATTGTACTTAAAATCCAAGTTTTAAGTCCATGGTAAGTATAAATACATGGTAAATTCCAGTGTATGTTTTTAGGTTTGGAATTCATCCTCTTGATTTGGGAAAGAGGGTAGAATCTACATTTCATTGCCGTGTTTTTTTAAACACTGATGGAAGGTTGAATCCTCAAGAAGACTCTCCCTAAGATGTTCCAGTAGAGGAAATGTTCTTTTCTTTTTCTTTTTTTTTTTTTTAAAGAGGATGTTTTCTTATCATAACCTGACAAATTAATTATAGAAAGGTACTTTGGCAACTAAAAATTTTGTTTTAGAAGCATAAAAATAGATTATATTTCAAAAATTTTGTTTGAGTTAAATTAAGACCAAGAGTTCAAAATGAACTGATGGCAACATCATGGCCATATTTAGAGACTTTATAAGAATAATGAATTAACATTACATGAAAATAGTATGTACTATACTTATTAAGTTATGAAGCCATTATGTACTGTAATTGAATCTTAGAGATTTGACAAAATAGGGTATCTAAATCAAAATAGATGTAAATAAAGCTTTACAGAATTGTTTTCCTTTTTTCCTCTCTCTTAGGCATTATGAACTCTGTTATGTTTTTAGTTGACTGTTCAGAACTATTATTCATACAAAAGCAATATGGACCATAAATAGGTCTCTGTGGCAATGATTCCTCACAGGAATCTTCATTCACTATTTGAACAGGAGGGTTTGAAAACTAAATTTATCAAAAAGTAACACTTTGACATTCGCACAGGAGATAGTCTCAGTGTGGATGTTCTTCTGATGCTCTTTCTGTTATTTCTCTTACAAAGGGCAAGTGGATAATAAAGTGAGGACAGACATGTTAGGGCTGTACAATATAACAAGGAACACGCAAAGCATTTGGACACTTAGAATCACTGGGTTTCTAATGTTCATAAATGGTAAATGGCCACAGATTGAAGGATTTATGTAGTAAATATTCATGGCTCTTTATCTTTAAAACTAAAACAAACACCCTCTTGGAAATAAATAAAAATGTAAGAGATATTACTATTCTTGCAGTATTATCGAGTAGCATGCTAGTTCTGTTTTCTTTAATAATTACTTTTTAACATAATATGAATAATTAAACAAGCATCCGCACCCTATCCAAAACAGTAAGGATTTATGCATTACAGTATTTTACCCTTACATTCCAAGTTAAAATGCAAGGATGAAATTATTTCTTCAGTTTATTTAGTTTAATAAAAGTGAAAATAGAGAGCCTATATATACGTAGGGTTTATATTTTTACAAGGAACTCCATATAATTAAAACTAATATAAAAATAAGCATTTTGGTAAGAGTCTCAGAGCTCACGCTATAAATAACCAGCTCCAGAGACCAATGATAATTTTCTAGTAAATATAAAATGGCTACTGAGCTTGCTGGCTGTTTACAGTCAGCTCATTAGAGTTATTTAAATGTTTGTTTTATAAAGGAATTACTGAAATATTAAAGTGCTAAACAAAGTAGAATCCAAACTCGTTTTGTCTTCAGTCTTATATATACTTCATACTATGATAGATGAATATTTGTACCTGTATTACCTATCAAAGTCACCAGAACATCATTCTCTTTGTTCACTTTTGCAGTGTTATCTGCCTAACATATAGTAACACACAGACACACACACAATCTCATCTGTAACATGCCACTTTGCTCTCTCAGCATTGAGGTATGTCCCTATAGAGTACAATCCCTTATAAATGTTTTCACCCATTTAATGCCCAATTACATCATGCTCATACTAAATTTGTTTTAAGCAAAATGCTAATCATCTCTGGATTCTGTTTTTTTTTTTTTTCACAAGTGAAAACTGCATTTTTTTTTAATTCAGTTGAGATGTTCATCAGTTTTACATTTTCCCTCTCATTACAGAACTTTAAAATGAGCCACACTTCATAGCTCAAAGTGTGGAAGATGTCATTAAACTAGCTGTCTAATCAAGAAGGTGTAAAAAATTTAATTAAACTAATAGCAGGCTGACTCAATTATTCTAAAATATATTAAAACACATGCTGTACATGTGATTACAATCATAATTCATATACAACTTTATTTACTTTTTTGCTCATCTTATTAAGTTGAGCTTTTTCCTTGGAGATACTTAGCACATATACATTCAAATATATGTATCTATGTACATATACATGCATGCACATATATATGAACATATGCATGCACAACTATAGATATCAGTACATAAAAGATGTAAGCATTTTGGATACACATCATCCCACACTTTGCATTTTTATAACAGAAAATAATGCAACACAAACCCAGTAATTAAGAGATCACTGAATATACCTTGCCTTTCACGTGGATAACACTTTCCATATTTTAGTTTGTCATTATTGCTAAAAGCAGCACTCTTGTTATTTTTAATGGCAAAATTCATCTTTACTAAAGGGCATTGAATAAAAAACTCTAAGTTTAAAGTAATAAATTCTCATCTCATGAATAATCTCATTGCTGTGTTATTTTATTTTTCCTCTGTGAAGCCCTAACTCTTGTTTACTCTGTCAGTTACCTTGTACTTTTTTTCTTCAAAAACCTAAGGCTCAGAGGATTTGTGTATATAATTCTACATAATTTTACTCAGAAAACTCTGGTTTTCACCAAAAGCAGAAATATTAGAGGTTGTCATATGAAAACTTCTTTGATTTGTTTAAAGCCATCAGTTTATATATACATGTTTTCCAGATGTTTTCCAGAGATTCATTCTTAGTCAAGAAAGAGACTGGATGAGAGAGCAGTGCAGCTTGATAGGGACAAAGAGATGTTTCCCCTTCTGCAGACTGGTGTGTGCATCAGTCAAAGCAAGGTGTGGCTTTTCACATGGTAACCATGCTATCTTTGTATCTACCAAGATAGATTTTAAGGTTCTCAGAAGCAGAAAAGAAAATTAAAAATCACTGTTGGTTTTGGGATATTGGCCTGAACAGCCAAGAAGAATCCACCAAACTTCTTATTCTTCTACTTATGAGTCCATAGAATACACGTTGGCAAAGGAGGACCATCAGTGTTGGCAAAGGAGGACCATCAGTGTTCTCAACAATTTCAAGTGTGATGAATTTCAGAGTTAAATAAATTTCTCAAATTGTTTTTAGATAGCAAAGATGTCAAAGACACCCCGGCATATCAAAATATGAAAATTAAATGATTTTATAACAGAAGTCTATATAAAGGCTCCATACTAATTACTGAAAAGAGGAATTCTGGTGACATTCTTATTATTAATTATTAAAGTTATTAATTTTTATTAATTAATTTTATTAATTATTGCATATCACTTCTTTGAGATGTATTTAAAATAGAAACTATATGTAAATCTATATTTTAAATAGCAGCCTCTC
>CM053615.1:28310972-28343118 GCA_028646535.1 Procyon lotor
AAAATAAATATTTTAAAAAATACACTCAAAATGGATAAAAGACCTCAAAGTGAGACAGGAATCCATCAAAACTGTTGAGGAGAACATAGGCAGTCTCATAGGAATGATGATTTTTAAATCTTTATCCAAAGAGATTATTGCTAAAATAAGGATGATGTGGGGCACCTCGGTGGCTCAGTGGGTTAAAGCCTCTGCCTTCAGCTCAGGTCATGATCTCAGGGTCCTGGGATTGAGCCCCGCATCGGGCTCTCTGATCAGTAAGGAACCTGCTTCCCCTCTCTCTCTGCCTGCCTCTCTGCCTACTTGTGATTTCTTTCTCTCTGTCAAATAAATAAATAAAATCTTTAAAAAAATAGGTTATCTTCTGCTATCGATATTGTTCAATATTAAAAAGCCTTGATTATTCAAGAGGAAGAAATAGTAGGAATATTTGTTATAAAGGTAAATATTGTTATTTGTACATAACACGGCATGCATTGGAAGGAATCAGCTAAATTCTTACTAGTAATAACAAAGTAAGTCATACTGATTCCTGAAAATGATAGACAATCCAAAATCATGTGCTTCAGCAAAGACCATTAGGAAAGCACAAATGATAAGACACTACCACAAAAATAAATTTACATGATGGCAAAATTTTAGTTACTCCTCACTCTAGCAGCAACAAAGTTCTTCTGAGTAACCACCATCCTCCCAAAAAAAGAGCTGTTGATAAAACTTCACTGAGTTTCAGAAGAATATACAAATAAATGGAAATATATATGAAGGGCCTGGTCTCCTATTTAATACCATGTAAATATAGTAAATATATAGGTTTAACATAATTCCAAATACTAAAAACCATACAGAGTCTATGTACTGTAAACTAATTGATGCACTCATATAGTAAACAAATTCTGAATATAATAAACACCTAAGTTTAGCATAATTCCAAATGCAGTCAAAATATAGTTTTTAGAACTATGATTGTTGATTGAAAAATACATGTGGAAGAAATAAATGAGTGGAACTTGAAATAATAATAATTATTATGCCATGTTGCTGCTACTAATACAAATACTATGATGCCTCCTATTCATCGTTGTTGAATGTTGAAACTTTCCCCTACAGTGTTTGTCTTAATCCTCCAAATATCTGATGAGGAAGGTACTATTATTACGATAGCCCCTTTTTTAAGCATAGGAGAAAACTGATGCTTGGAAAGCTTAATATGTTGCCTGATAAGGTAGAAGGAAAATAATGGACTCACGGTTTGAATGTATATAGGCATATACCATGGCTGATCCTCAATTATTTGAAAATGAATAATAAATCCCCTCAGAAAAAAACACTTATGAAAAGGTGGGCCTGACTTTAAAGCAGAAAATCAGATACATAAAACAAAATGCAGATCGGGTGTCTGAAAATCTCACAAAATTTTAAAAATGGGGGGGCGCCTGGGTGGCTCAGTGGATTAAAGCCTCTGCCTTCGGCCTAGGTCATGATCTCAGGGCCCTGGGATCGAGCCCCTCATCAGGCTCTCTGCTCAGCGGGGAGCCTGCTTCCCTCTCTTTCTGGTGCCTCTCTGCTTAGTTGTAATCTCTCTCTGTCAAATAAATAAATAAAATCTTAAAAAAAAATTTAAAAATGGTAAAGTGAGCTTTTCAAAAAAAGGCAGAATCATTAATAGACAGTATTATGGCACCCTGATAGCAATTCATGAAAGGGAAGAATTAGAGACACAACTCTATTTTATGTATTTTATTATTTTATGTAATAAAATAACTGTCAACATTAAACATCAAAAATTATCATCCAGCAAGCTATGAGTAATGTAGTCCTTACATGTCCTACAGATGTATTTATTCTAGGAAACTAGGACTGCAGTTTCCAGAGACCCCATGGATGGTGGCACCAGTCTACTATGAAAAGATTCACCTTCTGCCCTACCCACCTTAGCAAGTGCCCAGAAATTACCCATCTGTTCACACTCAGAATGCATGGATAATTGTTCTGATGTCTGCCATGCCCTAGCACCAAAGGAGTTTCAAGTAGAGACTCCATTGTGCAATGCTAATGTTAACAATATATGGTGGGGAAAAGAGCACACAGAGGTCTGTGGAAAACTTGGTTCCACTCTCAATTTTGGGGGGATGTTAGACTCAGTATTTGCAAAAAGGGCAATAATATTGCCAAATATACTGTGTTGTTTTAAAAGAATTAGAACAAATTTCCTTATAAAACACCTGCATAATTCCCAGAATAGCACCTAACAAATTCTTTTTTAATGATTCTGTCATTAATATGATGATAATCAAACTCATTACTAGAAAGCAACAAAAAATGGAGAGAACATTTTTAGGTACATGCTGTAGAGTAGCAATATACAAAAGAGATGATCCGCAAGATATGGGGGGAACAGTCAATTCTGACAAGTGATCTTTAGCATATTTCCCTTTTTTATAGAGTAAGAAAATGTTTTTCTTGCCCAGAGATACTCCCAGGCTTGTCCTTCAATGACTCTGTTCCCTAAAATACTTACCTCTGCTGCCTTCTCAGGGAAGCACCTGAGAGTGGGGCTCATTGTCAGTTTCTTCATGAGTCACCTTTATCTGTCCTTAAGACATCACTCTTCTCCCCAACAGTCTTCTGACACATTCTGCATCCTCCCCATATTGCAAATACTCCAAAGCAATCACAAATTATAATGTGTATTATATAAATTTATTCCCTACATAGAAGATAAAAAGAAAAATAGGAAAATTTTGATGCGTGTGTACATGTGTATAGAGGTAAAAAAGCAATAATTGTGATTATAAGTGACCATCAGTTATATCAATATATGAATGTGAGACAAAGATATCAATTTTGTATGATGAATAATATACATATAGGAATACTGTAAGCAAAGCTGAAAACAAATAGTAAGAGAAAAAAAAGAGGAGGAGAAGAAGGAGGAAAAAGAAAAGAAATATAGAAGGAAAACAACATAGGAAATGTTTATCCAGAGCAAAGAAATGCAAATTGAAGACAAACCTACTTTTTTGGCAATCATTGAAGTAAAACAAAAACAAAAACAAAAACAAAAACAAAATAAGCCAGTGCCGGCAAGATATTAAAATTGGATTAACTATTCAGAAATGTTGCTCAGTGTTTTAGAAGACATGTAATATAGGTAATAGGTAAGAAAAGCCACAAAAATGACCTTGTCCTTTTACAAAGAAATTTTATTTTTAAGACCGTATTTTAGGGTAATAAACTTTAATGTAAGGAGAGAATAATGTTTGAAGATGTTCTTTGCAGTAGTTTTTGTAATGTCAAAATTTGGATGAAAGCTAAAAATTCAACCTTATGGAATGGTGACATAATGAATTACTGTAAGTTGCTATGCAGCTAAATTCTGATGCAGATCTAAAAATATACTTATAAGGACACTGATGCTAAAAAAAGCACACTACAAAGTGCCATGTGCAGTACAATTAAAGTTCCAATAAATAAGGTATAAACATGGAAGAAAGTAGGCAAAAAAGAAAAGTAACATATAACTGTGTTAGATTAATGGATTCTTGCTCTTCATAATTTATATATATATATTTTAAAGATTTTATTTATTTGACAGGGAGAGAGAGAGATCACAAGTAGGCAGAGAGGTAGGCAGAGAAAGGGAAGAAGTAGGCTCCTTGCTGAGTAGAGAGCCCGAAGTGGGGCTCAGTCCCAAGACCCTGAGATTATGACCTGAGCCGAAAACAGAGGCTTTAACCCACTGAGCAACCCAGGCACCCCACCCATCATAATTTATAAAACAATGTTTGGTATTATTCCATTTGCTTTTCAGTGACTATATTTTTAAATAATACATATTATGACATATTTTATTTGATTATATATGATCAAAGGAGTAATTTCATTTGCTACCTAGAGTTTCTGTTCCAGTAAATTCACAAACAAAACTAATACACAAGTCTTTCACTACAAGCACATAGAAATGTTGGATGAAGGTAACTAGAAACTTTAAAATGTGCATAACTGGATGCAAGATAGAAAAATAAATCCCAAGTACCAGAAACAAAGGAATTGAAAGCAAAAGCAATTAATGGGTGAGCTCATGTGCTAGAGTAGATGAGGAGGAGGGAATAGAACCAGTGACCTATTGTATACTTGATATTTAGTGATCACATAGGACAGGAGGTAAGTTATTTGGGGTATACAAGGCTAGGAGCTGAAATAAAGCCCCCCTTATGATGGTACCCTCATTAAAATGAACTACAAAGATATGATCTGTAAGATCATAAGCAAACAAGCAAACTTTTTACTTGGGCTCCAGGTGGAAAAAAACAAAGCTTCAGAGTGGAAATCAGTCACTACTTGTTTTGGACAATACTTTTCTGATGTGGACATCAACATGTCAGGAACTTACAATAAAACAATTGAGCCAGAAATTCTTCTATGATACCTAGTAGAAACAAACACACATCCACAATAGAGGAATCATTATACAACAGATCACATCAGATTTATAAACAGAGATAAAAAACAAGTCCTCTTGAAAATAAGATCTGATTTAAAATAAGGAAAAAAACAGTCTGTCTTGAATGAGTATTAGCAGATGAAAAAAATAGGAACTTGCAAACCTAAGATAATTTTACAAGAATCTAAAAAGGGCCTATAAAACAAAAGTCTAATGATTGAAAGATAAAAATGAAATAAATCCACATGATAAGAACTTTTCATTATGAAAAGTACAATTAAAATAAAATTCATTATATTTAAAGATGGATTTTGTGGATTGACGGAGCTGTCTAAAGATTAAGTGTCACCAAGGAATAGGGAGTTTAAGTTCTATCTAATATTAGCTGCAGTCAAAGAGACTGTAGAGACAAAAAGACACAAGGGAGTAGCAATATTCAAAGAAATGATGGCTAAGAGCTTGTAGAGGTGAGTAAAGGCATGAATTCTCAAATTAAACATTCAGAGTAAACACCAGGAAGGACTGCACCCAGACATATTTTGTTGAAAATGCAGAATACCAAAGGGAGATATCAAAACTAGCCAGAGGAAAAAAGGTTGTTAAAATGTAACAAAGAGATGTCTTTCTTCTCATATCTGACAAATTCAAAAAGGATGTCTTTCTTCTCAATAGCTAACAAATTCAGAAGAGACAGAGAGAGAGAGAGAGAGAGAGCACACTTCATAACTAAATAGGTGTTATCTCAGGAGTGCAACGTGGTTCAGCATTTTCCTATGTATACATTAAGTCCTCAAAATAATATATTAAAGAAGAAAAGTCCTATGTTCTTACCAGTAAATACAGAAAGCTCATTTGACAAAAGTCAATATCCATTTATAGAATGGATATAGAAAAGAAATCCCCTAACCTAGTAAAGATGACCAAAAATCTTATAGTAATATCACAGTAATGGTAAAATTGAAAATAATCCTTTAAGCACAGAAAAATGATAAGGAGGTACACTTTCCAGGCTTTTATCCAATAATGTATTCAATTTAAAAGTAGGCAAAAGAGACAACAATCAAAAAGAAGAAAGAAGCCACTGATAATGTGGTTATCCACATAGAAATTTTAAACAATTCTGAAGCATATAAGAATGTTCAGCAAGTCTGTTTCCCTACACACAAGCAATAGAATACTGTAAAATGTCCTAAAAGGTAGCATTCACAAAAGGAATGAAGCTATAAATTATAAGGTAAGAAATTTAACAAAATAGTTGGAGAAATTTACAAAACATAAGGAGAAAAGAAGATGTACATAAATGAAGTAAATAATTTTTCTGGGAAGAAGGAGCATTACAGATGGCAAAGAATTAAACTATGGGTGTAGTGCACTTACAAATGAAATCCCAATGGGATTTTTATGAAACAAACAAACAAAAAAAACTTACACTAAAGCTCAGGGAACAAAAAAGATTTAAGAGAGCAATGTAAGAATAAGAGTGAACTCACCTGTGAGAGATCAATACCCATTATATAGTACTATGTAGCTGTAGTAAATAAGATTATCATAGTAAATAGATTTCAATATCAAGTTAAAAACCTCTCTGTTCTTAAAATATGATACAATTTATATAAAATATAAATATATACAATTATGTTTCAAAATACACAAAGGTAATAAAAATATGAAAACTCTCCAGAAGATGATGTACATCAACTTCCATGGAGTGGTCCCCTCTGGGGAAAAAGAGAAGAAGGAAGTAATGAAGCAGAACAGGGTCTTTGCTGGGGAGGCTGCCCTGTGTATTGTTGGATATTTAGTAGCATCCTAGCTCTACCCCTTAGATGAGAGTTGCAACCCTCCTCCCAGTTCTGACAATTAAAGCTATGATCGGAAATTGTCAAAAGTTCTTCATGGGCAGAATTGTTTCAAGTTGAGAAACACTATAGCCAACTAAGTCTTTGGTATTAGTTTTCAAAATGAGAGGAGTGGGGAAAGGAACAAAAACTCTGAATTAAAATGATACAATGTTGGGGCGCCTGGGTGGCTCAGTGGGTTAAGGCCTCTGCCTTCAGCTCAGGTCATGATCTCAGGGTCCTGGGATCCAGCGCCGCATCACATCGGGCTCGCTGCTCAGCAGGGGAGCCTGCTTCCCCACCTCTCTCTGCCTGTATTTCTGCCTATTTGTGATCTCTCTCTGTGTGTCAAATAAATAAATAAATAAAATCTTTAAAATGATACAATGTCAACATCTATTGAATCTGAGGGAGTGGAAGGGGTATGAGTGTCAGTCACATTATTTTTGTATGTTTTTATTTATCTGAATTTTCAAAATTTTAAAGTGTCACCAGATCGTGTAGCACTAGAATTTAATTGTTAATAGTGGCTGTAGTTTAAAACTGCCCTGCTTTATAATCTGATTTATATTTCAGTATTTATATAATTTGATCCCACTTCCTACTTTCTCCAAGCTACAGTTTCCAAATCTGACAGTTGTGGAAATTAAGTTAAATAACCATTTTATAGTTTTAGCACAATGCCTAGAACATACTGAATGCTCAAAAGCAAAATTCTCCTGTAATTTTAATCTAATAATGTTTTGCTCATAAAGTTATTATGGAAATATTCATGACATATGGACAAACAAGTCATTGTTATAATAATAGGCATAACTATAACATGTTTTATTTTTCCAATTGAAGATACTTCTGAAAATATTTAATGTGGTCAATTTTCCTTTAAAATGAAAACTTTAAAATAATGATTAAAAAACAAAAGAAAATAATGATTAGATTTAAAAAGCATGAACAAAAATGCCACAAAATATTAGCAGAGATTAAATACTGAAGAAGTAAGTCACAAGGTCAGATGGATCCAAAGAATGATTTTTATTGTCATTCTCTTGGTTTGTGTCTCATGTCAAAAAAGACACACCTGACAATAAAAGTTTATATAGTTTAGAAAATATCACAAAATGTAAAAACTCTTGCTACATTCTAGTAAATGCAAAACATTATATATAAGCTTTAAATTATATGATTCTTTCATTTTTTTTAATATTTCATTTATTTATTTGTCAGAGAGGGAGGGAGCATGAGCAGGGGGTGAGTGGGAGTCAGGGGAAGAGTAAAGAGAAAAGCAGACTCCCTGCTAAGCAGGGAGCCTGATTCAGGACTTGATCCTAGGACCTTGGTTGGGATCATGACCTGAGCAGAAGGAAGACACTAAACCAATTAAGCTAGCCAGGTGCCCCAAATTATAAGGTTCTTAAGATAACTCTAATTAGAATATGTAAGTTAACTACTTTGTCTCAAGTCCTTAGAGGATGTTAGAATAAGTTTAGAAAAATGAAAAGTGTGAAAATGACGTTTGGTTTTAGCACTTCATACACAATGAATCTATTTCCCCACACTTCTTAGGTCACTAATATTACAATGTATTTATTTTGTAAAATCCAGAATAGCATCTTAAAATTAAATGTTTGTGCTATCAAATTTTTGGTAAGATTCACATTACGGAGAGTAGGAATTTAGCTTTCAATACTTTATTCTTTAAGACTTTTATTTATTTGAAAGAGAAAGAGAACAACAAGCATGAGCAGGTGGGGGGGGTGGGTTTGAGATGAGGGCCAGAGGGAGATGGAGAAGCACACTCCCTGTAGGGATTGAACCCAGGACCCTGAGACTATGACCTGAGCCAAATGCGGCCGCTTAACTGACTGAGTCACCCAGGCACCCCTAGCTTTCAATGATTTAAACTGTGGTCCACAAACCTTGAATTTCCTTAATGTAGGATGTCTGAAAATCCAAAATTTTAAGCAGGATAGAATACTAGAGTACTGGGAGTACAGGAATGTGTAGCAATTTCAGTGAAGTATCAGCAACCACAATCTATAGGCTCTTTGGCTTCGACAAGACTGAGCAGGAGATGCTGGGCATCTTCACAATATCTGGGCTAACTGCTACATACAATAACAACCTTCCTTTGAACATTATCCAACATGAGAGAAGATAAAATGTTCAGAACCAAATTTTTCCCTTTAATCTATGTGCCTAAGTTCTTTTAAATGCAAACAAAACATTTATGACATTATAGGAAACCCAAATTAAATGCACACTTGATACATCAAACCTAAATATTTTTGTATTAATGAAACAATAATAATAAAAATTCTATTCAAAATAATTTCAAAAAGAGGCAAATGAAGAAAAAATAAATAAAACATGTTTCTTAACATTTTCAAATAATTAAATGTGAGTAAAACAAGAAATATAGAGTGATTAATTCATGTAATATATTGATTGTCCCAATGTGTATGATCATTTGAAATTTAAATTGTAATAGCATCATATAATACCCAAAATTCATTCAAGCACTTCAAGTTGGCCTGCAAGAATATTTGGCATCATTTGTCATGTGACACATGTGGTCACATTAAATTCAATCATTCTTGTGTACTATTAGCTTTAAAAAAAGGAAAATTTGAAGAAAGTAGAACACAGAAAGGTTAACAGAGACAATAAAAAATTCAGAAAAACAAAATACAACTTAAAATGAGGAAAATTTCTCTCAGAAACCTATAATGGAGAGTATATATCTAGTTATTCTTGTAAAGATTTGTAACCTTAGTTGTGTTTGTGTGAATTCTAGCTATTAGCAATCTCACTTTTATCTAGAGATAAGTTGATGTTAATGAATTCATAGTAGTATACTTTCAAGATATGATCTAACAATAGCATTTTCCTAAAATAGAAATTGATGAATGAGATAAAGCTTGTTTGTTCACATACACATGTGTATATGTGTCTGTGTGTGATATTTATAAGAAACACACTAAATTTATTCATTTTGGAAATACAATGTCAAATGTTGATATTTGTTGATATTTGTTTAATTTAAATAGTAACACCATTTCATCTATATCTATATCTATATCCATCTATCTATCTATATATCTATCTATATACATATATATATGAGAAAGATGTCAGATGCCTCTGTAACCCCTGGGTGGCTCAGTCACTTAGGCATCCAACTCTTGATTTTGGCTCAGGTTATGATCTCAAGGTCTGAGATTGAGCCCTGCATTGGGCTCTGCACTCAATGAGAAGTCTGCCTGAGATTCTCTCCCTCACCCTCTGCACTTCCACAAGTTTGCACATTCTCTCCCTCTCAAAAAATAACAAATCTTAAAAAAAAAAAAAAAAATCAGATGCCTAACTGCCTGAGGCACCCAGTTGCCCCAATAGTAGTGCCATTTCTGATTGACATTTTCTTTTTTATGAATCCATTATTTTCCAAATCCCACCACTACCTCCAAATGGAAAAAAAAAAAAGGTAAAAACAAACAAAACAAGACAAAACAAAACAAACAAACAAAACAAAACTAACAGTTCTCAGTTATCCTAATATTTGAAAAGTTTCAAGAGATTAGTGGAGATTAAATATTCCTGGGATTCCTGAAAAGGGATCATTATATTTTTTTTTCTGTTATTGCTACATAATAAGAGTCAAATAATTTCTTTTTTTTCAAATAATTTCTCTTAATATCAATAATTTAGTGTTAGAATTTACTTAGTGTTAGAATCCTGTAGAAGAGAAAGTTTTAACCATCTAAGACTTCAATCACTTAAAAATCACTTACCACTTAAAAATTACAGTATATTAAACTAGCTAAAATATATAAATTAGTTATTGTGTTTCATTAAAACCTAATAAACATTATTAGGGAAATAGCAAGACACCTATCTTTTACTTACAAATAACACCATGTTGTTTAAACCATAAAGTTCTATGTCTAATATTGCCATTTATTGTGTGACATTGAACATACAATTTGAATACCTGAACCACAGTATTCACATACGAATACTGTGGTTAATACCCCTATCTGTAGAGCACCTAGCACTTTCCAAAGGAAGTAAGCTATTAAAAACAAAACAAAATAAAACTTTACTTAGATTCCTGCATATAAGATACATGTTTCCATTGTCTTCTGCCCATTGTAAAAATGAGGCAGCTGAGGAACAGATAATTAAACAATACAAATCACATTAAATTAGTGAACTAAAGAAATTCAGATTGATTTCTTTTGTAGTTTAAAGAAATACTAAACTTCGGGTGCCTGGTGGCTCAGTGGGTTAAAGCCTCTGCCTTCGGCTCAGGTCATGATCTCAGAGTCCTGGGATTGAGTGCCATGTAGGGCTCTCTGCTCAGCAGGGAGCCTGCTTCCCCCTTCTCTCTGCCTCCCTCTCTGCCTACTTGTGATCTCTCTCTGTCAAATAAATAAATAAAATCTTAAAAAAAAAAAAGGTTAAAAAAAAAGAAACACTAAACTTTTATTTCATTATTTCTGGCATTCATCTTTAATTAAATAACATACCCAAACCCACTCAATGTTTCCAGAATATCTCTCAAATAAATATTCATTTATCTAAGCTGATGAAAATTTCAGAAATAAACTCTACTGTCTACAGATTTGGATACTGTATCTCCCTTATGATAATTCCAATGTAACAATTAAGAAAATTCAGCAAAGTATTCACATATATTTTCTAATGAGATTCTAAAATAAAATCCTGAAGTTAATGTTTAAATCATTTTTTCATGTATCTCAAAATATATTTTTTAACTTTTTTAAAAAGAAGAAAATACAGGACAGTTTTTAAAAGGGTCTTAAAAATTAATACTTTTTCATCATTAAATGAACTTCACAAAAGAATTACAATAAAATTAAACCAGAAATAAAGTTTTCTGGTGGTGATTTTGTTTACAGAATATTTGAGTATGCTAAAATAAAAGGTATAAATAGAACACTCATCATCATCTTAGAGTCCCTGGAATGCTACAAAATTATGGTACAGATTTTTCAGCCTCCAAATTAGCATCCAGTTATATTATGTTCTAAACCTGTATCCCAGGATTTACACAGAGAACATCTAACAGTAGGGCTACTTTTCTGTAATATGGACAAAACCGGCTAACTTTCAGATTTTGGTCTTTTATATAAAAACACATTCCTTTCAGGAAAGATGGAGAAAAAAAGGATGCTTTAGAAACCTGATTTCAACTGTATGCCACATATTCTGAAGAATAAATAGGAAGAAAGACTATAGTTTGAAAAATGCTTAACAAGACACCAGGAATGAAGTCACAATTCCATTAATCAAGAATAGTTTGTGGTTGGGAAAAGTATAGACTATTTTTAAGGACTCTCTCAAAATTATTCAGTGTGAAGGGACTGTATTCAGCAGGGATGTTGAAGAAAATCCATGGACTTAGTTTTATTATTATTATTACTTTTTATTTTTGAGGTGCTGAGTTTTCCATCTCCTAATGAGAAAAGACAAATCTGGAGGCAAGACATGACAGGAAATCAGGTATGAATGGCTAATGACTATTATCACACTGATAGAAGTGGACTCAAAAAAAAAAAAAAAAAGTCTTCATGCTAAGGGTTTTATACCCTATTTTCCTGGAAGTGGAATCTAAACACAGGAGATAAAACTCCAACTCCACCTTCCCTTAACAAATCTGCCACATTTATATGATGATTCATTCCAGGGCCAGCCTGATTTATCCACTATACATATGTTTCGAAAGACAAGCACAAATAATAGAGTCCCTTCAGTGTCGCTTCACTGGTCTAAAATCCTATCCATCCTCTATCAGGCAGCTGAGAATGAATACTAGTAAGTAAAAATCATCAAATTCCAGCCCTCTACTTGGTATTAAAAGGAGAAGGAGGTGATCAAATATGGCAGCTGAGAGAAGGACCCTCTCCTCTCATCCCACAAACACAGCTAGATAACTATCAAATCCTGAGCACCTCAAAAATCTGCTGGAAGACTGATGGAACACAATCCACAACTAAAGGGAAAGAAGAAGCCACATCAAAGAAGGTAGGAAGTGAAGAAATATGGTTTAGGGGAGAAATGGATTGTGACCGTTAGAGAGGAGTGTGAGTCATGCTCATGGAGAAGGGAGACAGTGAGAGGCAGAGAGAAAGAGAGAGAGGAGCACACAGAGGAATGCACAAGGAGAAGGTTTTCCCCAAAGTGATTTGCTTGGAAAATCAGAGGGGCTAAAATTTGAGAGTGCTTACAATCAGTGGACCTGAAAGACTGGTGTTTTAAAGGTCAGCAGGTTTAGCTGAGATATGTTCCAGAAGGTACTACCCTGATCCTGAAAAGAAGGCAGACAAACAACCTGGTGTCAGATGTCATGGAAAGAGTGATCTCAAGAATATTTGGGGCATACTATATGGGGATTATTCACTTGTCTCAGTGAGTGTCCTTGGCAGGCAACATTCACACAGACACCTCTCAGAACAAGAGCTGGGCAGCATCATACCCTTCTTACATCCCTCAGCATAAACACAAAGCCACCAGCTGGAGGTATTGAATTGTCAACCCTGGCTCCCTAACTTGCTTACGCCAAGCCCCACCCCCTGCACTCTTATGGGACTTTTCTTCTAATTCCAGCTTGCCTCAGTCTCAGAATGGCAGGTCCCTCCCTCAGAAAACCAGCACAAACCCTTGAATACACTATGTCCCCCAGTTAGAGAGTTCTGCAAGACCTCAGGTCTGGTGGAGTTAGTGTCAGGTTACATTTCACAAGCAGACCAGAACATACCTAATTAAAACTGACCACAAACCAGGGTCAAAACATTGTCCATAGTAGTCAAGGATTGCCTCTGCATAAACTGGCCTCAGGGACAAAGCAGCCAAAACACAACAGCAGAGCACATGCAGTACACACAGAGACAGTCTCTGAAGTACCCGGACCTGGGCACTACATGACCTCTTCTTCATAAGGCCATTACTTTCAGGAGCAGGAGACATAAGTGTTTTTTCTAAAACAGAGAAGAAGGCAGAGACTTAGACAAAAATGCCAAGATGGAGAAATTTATCCCAAATGAAAGTACAAGATAAAGCCACAGCCAGAGATCTAAATGAAACAGAAATAAGTGGCATGCCTGGTGGAGAATTTAAAGCAACAATCATGAGGATACTCACAGGACTTGAAAAAAAGAATAAAAGATATCAGGGTTTCCCTGATAGCTTTACCTTGATGAGAGTAAAAAAGAGTCAAAGATGAAGAATGCAGTAAATGAGATTTACTTAGTCTTCATGAAATGAAAGGAGATTGGAAGAAGAAGAGGAACTAATTAGTGACCTAGAAGACTAATGGAAAAAAATAACGTGAAAAAAAGAGAGAATTATGCAACATGAGAATAGCCTTAGGGACCCTCAGTGACTACATCAAAAATAATAACATTTGTATGATAGGAGTCCCAGAAAAAGAGAGAGAAAAGGGGGCAAAAAAATTATCTGAAGAAATAATAGCTGAAAATGTCCCTAATCTAGGCAAGGAAACAGACATCCTAATCCAGGAGGCACAGAGAACTCCTATCAAAATCAACAAAAGCAATCCCACACCAAGACATACTGTAATTAAATTGACAAAATATAGTGATAAAGAAAAAAAAAAAATTAAAGCAGCAAAAGACGTCAGTAACTTACAAAGGAAAACTCATAAAGGTAGCAGGGGATTTTTCAACAGAAATTCTGCAAGACAGAAGGGAATGACATGATATGTTTAAAGTGATAGATGGGAAAAACCTGCAGTCAAGAAAACTCTAACCAGCAAGGCTATCATTCAGAACAGAAGTAGAGATAAGGAGTTTCCCAGACAAACAAAAACTAAAGGAGTTCATGACACTAAACCAGCACTGCAAGAAATATTAAAGGGGTCTTTTTAAGTGCAAAGGACAGACCAAAAGTGAAAAGGCAAGAAAGGATCAGAGAAAATCTCCAGAAACTATAATAAAACAGGTAATAAAATGGCAATAAAAACATATTTATCAATAATTACTTTAGATGTAAATGAGGGGAGCCTGGGTGGCTCAGTGGGTTAAGCTTCTGCTTTTGGCTCAAGTCATGATCTCAGAGTTCTGGGATCAAGCCCCACATTGGGCTCTCTGCTCAGCAGGGAGCCTGCTTCCCCTTTTTTTCTCTGCCTGCCTTTCTGCCTACTTGTGATCTCTCTCCTCTCTGTCAAATAAATAAATAAAATCTTAAAAAAAAATATGAATGTAAATGGATTATAAGCTCCAATCAAAAGACAGGATGTCAAAATGGGTTAAAAATGCTGCCTACAAGAGACTCATTTTAGACCTAAGGCACATGTAGATTGACAGTTAGGGGGTGGATAAAAATTTGTCATAAAAATAATGTCAAAAGAAAGTTGGGGTAGCAATACTTATGTTGGACAAACTAGACTATTTTTTTGCTTTTGCATTTTTTTAATTCTCCTTTGGTATGAGAGTAGTACTGGCCTCAGGGAATGATTTTGAATGTGTTCCCTCTATTGCATTATTTGTAAGCTTTTGATAAAGATTGCATTAATTATTTTTTAAATGTTTGGCATAATTCACCAAAAAAGGAGAGTGAAATACAACTTTCATATACCTGATAGGGAGAGTCAATGTGAAAATTCAAACACTATTTGGTGGCAAATGTGTACCATATTCCTAAATTTAATAAACAGAAAAAAGCAGCAATTTTTATGAACTTCTGAAACAATAAGGAAGAAAGAAAAGAACACAGCATGCAGAAAACTATAAAAAGATACTGAAAAAAGAGTTCATCCAAGAACAGAAGAAAATATCAGATAAATACAATTTCATTCTTACAGGAACACATTTCAAAATGAATAAAATAGAGACCTAATAGAACTTATCAGATTTAAAACATTAAATTGTAGAATGGCATCGAAGCACTAAGACATGGAAGGGGAACTTGAAAGGGCTAGAGTGCATTGATAGAAAAAAAAAGATCAAACATTAATATACTGGAAAAATTTAAACTATGTTGAAGAATAAAATTCAAATTATAGATATTTACTGTGTTTATTTCAAATAGTAGATTGTGTATATTAAACAAAAAATTTCTATTCAATTCCATACAAATACAAAATAATAATAAACAAACAAAAAAAAACCCTTCATGTTGCAGACAATTGATTTGAAGATTTGTAGGTTTTACTCTATTTTTTTTTTTAAAGATTTACTTACTTACTTTATAGAGAGTGAGTGGGGGTGGGGGACAGATGGAGAGGGAGACAGAGAATCCTGAAGCAGATCCTGAGTGTGG
Source organism: Procyon lotor (assembly GCA_028646535.1). Lineage (NCBI taxonomy): Eukaryota > Metazoa > Chordata > Mammalia > Carnivora > Procyonidae > Procyon > Procyon lotor. Next base: position 28,326,558 of record CM053615.1, read on the forward strand.
AACCGAATGCTTGGCTCCATCCTAGGACCATGAGATCAAGACCTGAGCTGAAATCAAGATTCAGACAGTGAACCAACTAAGACACCCAGGCACTTCAGTCTACTCTATATTCTTAAAAATTTAATAAGAAATGCTCAACAGCAAGACATTGTAATGATATAATTAAGTCATGACATTTAAGAAAGTGTTCCTCATATGCACAGGCATGAAATGTCATTTACAAAGTAGAAAAGGAAACTGTATTCAGTATTCTCTACAGTTTATTTAGATGCTAGAGAATATCTTACTAGAATTTTCATAGGAAAAACATACAACTCAAATTACAGCTAATATGTTTTTCATATTGAATGTAACCAAAATATTTATCCATATAGCAAACTCAGGAAGTATATCATCCATTTATGCTCCTTGAAAGACAGAACTTGAGCAACCTGAAATGAATCACATAAAAGGATTCACAGATATGCTTCAAAAAATCAAAAAGTTGCAAAAAAATAATCTGATGGACAGTGATGGAGTGGGGAGGTGAAAATTACAGGACAAATTCAAGAAGAGTTGAAGGACAGAATGTAAAGTAGTACTGATTGCTTACGTGGATTTAGCAGACGCAAAGTGAAAGAGGATATCTCACAGGAAGCCAAGAGAACATCTTAAGGGCATGAAAGCCCTTTGTCTTGTTGGTACTTATACTAGTTTTAGAAAGGTCTCTTTGATTTAAGGCAGATTAGGAATATTGAATGATTATTTTCCAAGCTGGTTTAAGAGTAAGTGGAACAACATTTTAGGAGTAAACGTATGTTCAAAATCCACCTTTCCTTATACTACTTGTCAGTCTGCACTGCTGGGCTCTGCCAGTTTCACCCTAGAGTTCCATGACCTGAGTCATCAATATCAGACAACTCCAGATTCAGGTTTCTCAAATTCTGGTTGCCCACAGATCACACATGGTGCTTAAAAAACTGAGCTAGAGGTCTGAAATGAGGTTCAAACATATCTGTAAAACAATTCATACCTAGATTTGATTCTCAACCAGTTTTGGGAAGTCTAATTTCATTGTGTCAGTCAGATTTAGCTAAGATTTTTGAGAAAGCAAAGGGATGTGGGCACTTATTTTAAATTTGACCACAAAGTAGGTCACATAAGAAATTGTTGATCTGAGTTACGGAATCCTCTAATAATAGAGATCTTCTAAAGATCTAGTGAAAAATAGAAAAAAATATGATAAAGTTTCCCTCCTCCACTTATTTTATTTTAGTTCTCTTACCTTCTTTTCCTGGATTTAAATATAACTCAATAAAACCCACAAAATGAAAGGCTGTTTTTCTCATATAAAAGTCTATTGGGTTTTTGGAGAGAGAAGGAAAGAAGAGGAGAAAAAGTGATGGGAATCAACATTTAATTGGTATCCACTGCTGAGCCAGGTAATGTAAAACTAACTATACAATTTATTTATTGAAAAATAGAGATTATCCTTAAAATAGATCAGAATTTGCTTTATCTGTTCTCTAGATCTCTTAGCTCAGTGACTGACACATGAACAAATCAAAATTCATTTATTGAACATGAATGTATAAGTAAGTGAATGAATGAGTGATAAGTAAGTCATAACCAGCATGAACTGATGGTGACTACTAATAATTGTTAAATGCTAAAATTCTTCATAGGTGTATACTATATAGTAAAAACATCTGTCAAGTACAGCAAACTGGAATAAAAATTCTATAGCACAGAGACAAGGCCCAGAAAGGGTAGTGGTAGAGTTGGTGTAAGGATTTGTAAAAAGTATAACTGCACATCTTATCCATATTTTATTATAGAGTACAGTCAGCCAATTCCACTTGTTTCTAAAGTTTAACAACTGAAAATTACATGTAAGCATATAAGCTTAATTTTTAATTTCTACTTGACACATAATTTTGCATTAGTTTCAGGTGTACAAAAATGGTAACATATCAATAATATATAACCGTTATAACAATAATTAGAAGATCAACTCACAAAAACAAATAAATAAAGAGCAAGGACACAATGTCATTAAATACAATAAAAATAACCTATATATGCAATAGTCACAGGTATAAGAAAGTGAATTTGAAATATCTGAAATCTAAAGTGGGGCAATTAAGTACCACACAAAGACAAAGGGAGAAAGAAGATATAATCAATGTTAATGTTATTGATAAATTTTAAAAATTACATGTGAAAAAGATACTCTATGTAAACTGAAATCTTACCCGCCATGTACTTTTATAGTAAACAACTGTATGTATTTTTTCTAAAGATTTACTTATTTATTTGAGAGAGAGAGAGAGAGAGAGAAAGAGAGAGAGAAAGCAGAGAGAAGAGCAGAGGGAGAAAAAAATCCTGAAGCAGACTCCTTGTTGAGCACAGAGCCCCAGGCGGGGGACTCTGAGATCATGACCTGAGCTAAAATCAAGAATCAACCATTTAAACTACTAGCCACCCAGCCACCCCAATAAAAAACTGTATATTAAGAATGATATAAATTCTAAGAATCTGACATAAATGTGGTAGCAACTAGACTTAAAAACTGGAGAGATCAAATATAGCATTTTTATATGGAAGATCTGAATAATCTAATTAGCCCAATTCATCTTCTAATCATGTATTTTAACTATACATCCTTCAAATAGAAAACACACCTTCTTTTCACCCATATGTGACTACTACCCCAACCTGTGTTACATCATACATCCTATCGATTCCTTAAAAATTTTCCAAAGCAGAAATAACAGGAGATTTGTTTATAGGGCAAGAAACTAGAAATTAAAAGGAAATAGAAAAAGAAATCCAACTGTGGAATATATCTTTCACTGCTTAGACTGAAAAAAAATATATGTGGTTGAAGACTAAAAAATGCAAAAACAAAGAAAGACAACATTAAAAGAAAAATTATGATCTTTATAGTGGAAACTTTTGCATGGAAGGATATAAAGACAAAAATACAAAACAAAAATATTAATGAATGTCATACATAAAAATCTAAAACACTTTTAAGACAGAAAATATGATCAAATTTAAAAGACAACTGCAACAAGAAAGCAAAAACTAGTGAAATGTCATCAACAGCAACAAAAATATTGCAAACTACGAGCAGTGTTTCTCTCTACTACCATTAATAGCTTAATGTACAAAGGAACTTGCATATGTGCAGCTATTTCCTCCTTTCTGTTCATCTTTAATCTTGAACCAACTCCAAGAGCACCACCCCTTTTTCCATTAACCCTTGGAAATTCCTCTTTTTGTAGCACTAATGATGTTCCCTATCCCCATGTAAACAAAATGGATGGAAAATTTTTAGTCTTCTTTGTACTTCATTTCTCTTTTCATATATTTATTTACTTATGTACTTACTTATTATTATTTTTATTTATTTTTATTTTTAACTGTATTTGTACTTCATTTTTCAATAGCATTTTACAAAGCTGACTACTTTCCAACTTTCTGAAATATTTATTTACATATTTCATTGACATTATGTGTTAATTTCAACAAAAGTTTGATTGAATAGTGAGTACCTGCTATGAGAAGGCAATTTTTAGACATTAAGGGTGTAATAAGGGCTAAAACTAAAACTATTCTTGCCCTCATGAAACTTAAATTCTACTGACAGAGACAAGCAAAAACTGTATAAATGTAGCTACTTGAGTTAGAAAGAAAATAAGGGGCACCTGGGTGGCTCAGTGGGTTAAAGCTCAGTGGGTTAAAGCCTCTGCCTTCGGCTCAGGTCAGATCTCAGGGTCCTGGCATCAAGCCCCGCATCAGGCTCTGTGCTCAGCAGGGAGTCTGCTTCCCTCCCACCCCCCGCCTGCCTCTCTGCCTACTTTGTGATCTCTATCAAATAAGTAAATAAAATCTTTAAAAAAAAATAAAAGAAAGAAAATAAGGCAACTCCATAAAAATGTTAAAAGAGTCTTTAGAAAAAAAAGAAATCTACTTATCCAAAAGGTAATAGGATGCTGCTGCAATAATGACACACCCATGACCTCTCATACATGATGTCAATTTTTGCCACAATTTTAAAGTAAACATGTATGTTGACACACTATAAATTATTTTTGATTTTCACAACATATTCATTTTTTGCAAAAAATAATCTAAAATTTCTTTGTGTTCCCAAAGTCTTCTAAAAACACATTTGATATTAAAATTATTCCAGGGGCACCTGGGTGGCTCAATGGGTTAAAGCCTCTGCCTTCAGCTCAGGTCATGATCTCAGGGTCCTGGGATCGAGCCCCACATTGGGCTCTCTGCTCAGCGGGGAGCCTGCTTCCCCCTCTCTTTCTCTCTGCCTGCCTCTCTGCCTACTTGTGATCTCTCTCCTCTCTGTCAAATAAATAAATAAAATCTAAAAAATAAAAATAAAAAATAAAAAATAAATAAAATTATTCCATTTTTGACACAGGTCATTCCATCTTCCTGTCATTTTTTTCTTTATGAAATGCTAACTTAACTCTGCCAGATCTTCAATTGTGAATGGTTTTAGTGTGAAACAAGCAGTTCTCCTATGTCAATATGATTAACTTCACTTCACAGTATCATTTTATTAACAGTTCCTACATTACCACCATTTAGCAATTTCAAAACATGTAATTTTGCATGTTCTATATGATTTCTTACACATTTATATATATTTCAGACATTCTTATCTAATCAAATGTGATATGATAGATGTTAGTGCTAATTAGGGATGTACATTTAAGGAGGACCTAATTGTTTGTGACTGGTCCATTGGTTGTGTGTGTATTTGTGTGTGTGTGTGTGTGTGTGTGTGTGTGTTACATCAGTCTCCTCCTCTGCAGAGCAATCTAAATGGTGACTAAGAAAAATGAATATTTGGAAGTTTTGGAAACTGTTTAGATAAAATTATGAAAGCTGTGGGTGATGAAATTTATATATTTTATTATATACTAATGATTAAATATTTGACAAAATTTCACAAAATTTCACATTCCCTTTAATACTCTGGGTAGAGTTTACCATTAGCTTTAAATTATTATTTTTTCGGGGCACCTGGGTGGCTCAGTGGGTTAAAGCCTCTGCCTTCAGCTCAGGTCATGATCTCAGGGTCCTGGAATCGAGCCCCACATCGGGCTCTCTGCCCAGCAGGAAGCCTGCTTCCCCCTCTCTCTGCCTGCCTCTCTTCCTACTTGTGATCTCTCTGTCTCTGTCAAATAAATAAATAAAATCTTTTAAAAAAATTATTATTTTTTCATAAAACAATCTCTGCCATCACCCTAATGTAAGCTATTATTATATTGAGCTCAAATTATTAATTAATATTTTAATGAGTTTTCAACTTATATAGAAACTTCCTTCCCATCTCAAATCAATCTGACATAAAAATCACTGAATTAATCTGCCTAAAGCATTTTGATATGCCTAAGATATTTTCAATGGAATTTAAATAATTTTGCAGTGACCCTAATTTACTTGCCAATTTTTCTCTATGATCTGCTTATACAGATTATGGTTTACCTCTTGTCTTTAAATTATATCTGACACTTTAGTTTTTGTTGGTGCAAAAAACCCTACCTAACTAAGCCCTATTACTTTTATAACATTTCTTCATACAGTTCAGGCAGAGACATTGTTGTGCATTGTTTGATCTCCCAGGAAACTTTATTTATGCATCATCTGTCATTTAGCATATTTTCCTTTAAATCTCTGTTTTTCAATTATTAAAACTTCACAACTTATCCTACTGTGTAAACTCTGGAAGACATAGATTGTAAGCAGTGTGTCATACCTAGTATCACACACACATTTCCCTTTAATACTCTGGGTAGAGTTTACCATTAGCTTTAAATTTGTTGACTTTAAGAAATTTTACTGTTTTCATATCCCCAGTAGGTTGTAAGCTTCCTGAATACAAGGAGCTTTATTGTCTTGTTGACTGTTACATACACAATAGCTATAAGCATACCCAGCATATATCGTGTTCAATAATGATAAAGGAGCGCATAAAAATGAGTAGTCATAAATAATCCTCAAAAATGATATATTGACAAAATTCATGTGTGCAAAGGGGTTACATAATATAATCACAATTAGCTTTAATTTCATAAAATTAATAGATGACTCCTTTCTTTTCATTGAGGAATGTATGTTTCTAATTATTTTGCTTTTTATATCAATAAAGACATAAGAATTAGATCTCTGAAGACATGAACTCTCCTGTATTTTACAGTTATTTTTAATTTGTAATAGTATTTGTGATTAATTAAGAAGTAATATAAAGTGGAAATTTTGGGGTACAGATCTTATTTTTTTATTGTAAGTCTACATGACGAATTCAAGAAACCATCATTATGGCTAAAATTATGAAGAGTCACATGAGTAATGACATATCCACATAGATGATCTATAAATAAAGGGACAAAAATTTGAGGCCCTAAAGGAAAACATCAAGTCTTACTTTCAGAAAGGAAGCAGTACTCCTAATGAAGACAACATGACATCCATAAGGCTTCCTTTAGTAATATTTAATCAGTTGATGAGGACTGTGTGTGGCTAATATTACATGAACTCAATCTTCCCTATTTTTATATTTTTTTAAATTCCCCCATCCTTACATGTGTATTTTATTTTTAAATTTAAAAATACGTTTTTTTCTTTTTTCCCAGAATATGACTCACATGCAATAACCTTTTTCTTCCCAGACTCTCAACTCTTTATGCACATTTTTAAAGTATGTAACATACACAAAAATACACCTCTTTTACTTTTACTAGTATTAACTGTACTTAATAATCACAATCTGTTTTAGTGATGTACACTGATGCAACAATTATGGCTTAATATATTCAGCAAGTAAAAGTAGATGGTACAATATCTATTTGACATACTGTATTCAACATTAATCTGTATGTTTCTTAGCTTAGCATAAATTTGTATACCAGATGCTTTCTTGTAATTAACACATTGGGATTTGGGAGCAGTAGATTTTGCTCGTAACAAACTTTCCATCAAGTCGACATCTGTGATTTATACCTCCAACTCATTTTCAATATATTTACATAATCAGTTCAATTTAAGCCCAGATTATACATTCTTCTTACATTTTTATAAGCAGTATCCCCTAAAGATAGTTAAAAAGTAAATTAGGGTGAAGTTTAATTCATTCCCTTTTTTTCTAACCAAAACACTTACCATGAACATATAATCAAATTCTGTGATTACATGCATTTATTTTAAAAGAAAAAAATATGTGCTTTTATTCTAATAAATGGTATACAAGACCATAACAAGAATACTCCATTCTAGTTACTATCAACATGACCAGATAAGTTATCTGTACATAGTTTAAATTTTTACTATATTTTAAATATTAGAGTTTGGCCTTATACCATTCTATTAGAGCATGGTTAGATGCTACGATTCCCATTTAACTTCTAGAAAATTGAGGTTCAAAAGTCTACAATGACTTGTTTAGGAGAGCTGAACTTCCATGATCATTAGCTTTTTGTTTTGTTTTCCAGCTGTACTTAAAGGCAGATTCCAAGTCTCTCCCAATTGAGAAATTTTTCCACTGTAACCTATTGTCATTAACACACAGTAATTTTAAACTTTGAAACATTTTCAAATTATAATACAAATATAAGACATTACTTAATTTATAAATTTTACAAATTAATCTGTTTTCTATAATTATTTTAATCAAAGTATAATTAATATCAGTTTCAGATAATTTACATTAGAATAGTAAATTGTTTTTATACAATTTCATTTCTAAAAGAATCCAGGTTACATAAATCATAGCCCATAATGGATTACTGTAAAACTTCTAGTAGACACATTTGACATGTTGTTAGTATGCATATTTGGTTGTGAAATATTATTGGAATTCATACTACACAATAACCAAAATCTGCCTTAAAAAAGAATAATGCCAAAAAAAAAAGAATGCCAGTGCTTTCTTGTTTTGCTTCAATGCAAATAATTGATGAAATGTGACCTACATTTTACATGTATGAGAAATATATACATTAACATTGTTTTTGGCTTATTCTTGTCTGCCTTTTTTTCTTAAGAAAATGTGACTACAGTTGTCTCTTCATAGTTTTTAATGTGACTTATGCTGAAATAATAAAATATTTTAAAGACTAGAATTAATTTTCAGAAGAAAAATGATTTATAATACTTCAGTGGGAAAGAAGTTACTCTTATACTTATATCCAGTTTCTTAATATTGTACAATCACAAAGAAGGTTAAGCAAGGGAAATGAAGAAGAGTCACAAGGACTCAGTAAGAGTGTCTTAGAATTAACAGTGGGCACCGGGGCATGGTACCAATGAATTGTTTCTTTTCTGCAAAGCCGAGTCAGAAATCATCCAGAGTTAGAGGCAAGTTTATGTAAAAATCCACTTCAGCACTGATTTCAAAATTGTTTTCTGTCTAGAAAGGATGCTGGGCTTCTAGATGTAAGGTTTATGGTGATAAGAGAATTTCTCACCTAACAGGAATCCCCATCTAACGTTTGGTGGATTCTCCTATCGGAGTTGGGTATGCCAGGAATTATCTTTCCTAATAGCAATGTCTGATAATTCTAAGAGTATTGACTATGAACTAGACACTATTGTAAGTGCTTTGTATTTATTATCTCATTTAAGTGCAGAAAGTTATATAATTGAGGTAAAATTTCAATATGGATAAAAAATCCAAACATTCTTAGAACTCTAAACAGAAATACAAAGACTGCAAAAAATTCTATAAGCTATAAATGTACAAGTAAATAACTAATGTCAAAAATAACTTGATTTCTACTATGGAGTATTTAAAATGAAAAACATTTTAATATGTGAAAAATGATTTCACTTGGTGTATAATGTCAGGCAGAACCTGGGTCTATTTAAAACCTGATTATGTAGGGGGCACTTTGGTGTTTCAGTTAGTTTAAGTGTCCAACTCTTGATTTTGGCTCAGGTCATGATCTTAGGGTCCTGGGATTAAGCCCTTTGTTGGGCTCCTTGCGCTGTGTTCAGCGTGGAGTTTTCTGGAGGTTCTTTCTTTCCCTCTACCTATGCCCCTCCCCCCTGCTCTCACTCTAAAATAAATAAATTAATTAAATTTTAAAGTTCCAGAATATTTAAAGTCCTTGATTAGGAAAATAGTTAATTTTTTTTCAACTTTTGTTATTGATTTCATATGGGAAGAGGACATATTGGCTCAATGAATTTTTACCTTATCTAGTTTTTATTTTTTTATTTTTTTGTTTTTTTTGTTTTTATTTTATTATTGTATATATTTGGTTATATCATTAAAATCTATTTTCTAACAAGCTTTGATTAATATTTATTAACATGTTTAAATTGTTACATTTTTACTCTAGATTAACTGTCCTTAGTATGCAATATACATGATTGCACTAATATTGATATACAAATTCATAATTTCCACTGTTTTTCTCAGAATCATAGTTTAATTTTAATGACAGCTATGATACAAAAATAAATTTTATTTAATGAATGATATTTAGGGCATTTTATCTTCAAATATTACTTGGAGCACTTTATTTATTTATTTATTTATTTATTTATTTTATTTGAGAGAGAGAAACACAGCGAGAGTGGGAACACAAGCAGAGGGAATGGTAGCAGGAGAAGCAGGCTTCCCGTGGAGCAGGAAGCCCGATGCGGGGCTCGATTCCAGGACTCTGGGATCATGACCTGAGCCGAAGGCAGACGCTTAACGACTGAGCCACCCAGGCGCCCCTACTTGGAGCACTTTAAACTGTGATAAAAAACCTTCAATTAAGATAAAATATATTCAGATACAGAGAGATAAAATTTTCTAAATATGCAGTACACTATTTATAATATATTGGATTTTTGAGACATTACCCAAAGATGGATTACCCTTGCTTTAGAGAATAAATCAGGAAAGAAAAATATGTTAACATTATTTAGCAACACATTTATTCAATCTATTTGTTTTAGCATTAAGAATACTTGGCATGTGAGAGGCACCTGGGTGGTTCAGTGGGTTAAAGCCTCTGCCTTTGGCTCAGGTCATGATCTCAGGGTCCTGGGATCGAGCCCCACATTGGACTCTCTGCTTAGCAGGGAGTTTGCTTCCCCCTCTCTCTCTGCCTGCCTCTCTGCCTACTTGTGATCTCTCCCTCTGTCAAATAAATAAAAATTAAAAAAAAAAAGAATACTTTGCATGTGAAGCATTACTAACTTAAATATCTATCTTTTTCTGTATATTTTGCCATATGACTATAGTCATATGGCTATATATATATATATATATATATATATACATATATATATATTAGACAATCAAGGGCCAAGCCTATTTATTTTAACATTGTACTCCCAGGTTTTGATACCTTGGCTGACACACAGTATGTGTTCAAAAGTCTTAAAAGTCTTAATTTATTTAATAAACAATGAATGAGTTTAGTTACCCATTTTTTTGGACAAATATAAATGTAGTATATTTTTAATTTGGTATTTTAGAACTGTATGATTAAAGGTGGTTTGCAGAATATTCATTAATATTTTATAGTGTTAATATTATTCATCTTCTTTTTATGATGAATGTAATAGTGGATATCCTGAATTACTTTCAAACCTTTAAGCAATTTCATTGTTTAGGATATAAAATTATCATATTTAGGGAAAAAGAGAAGAATATTAATATGTATGTAGATATATAAGCTATGAAATATATACTTAAGGGCGAAAAGATAGAAAGATATGTGCCAAAACAATAATTTCCTCTATTATACCATTTTCTGTTTATCCTAAAATTGACATTTACTGCTTTACAAAAATATCCACATTCCTAACTGGCCATTTAAAAAAAGTATTAATAGTAGAAAATGTTTTTAAAAATGTGTTGTGGGAATCATTATATACCACGCACTGGGTTGCTTACCTACTCTGTTAGTTAATAACTGGACTTTTTATTATTAACTTCACATTAAAAGATTAGCTAAAAGAAGGGTCATGACCTCAGTTAACAGAAATATTGCTAGTACGTTGCTTGCTTCATGCATAATTTATAATCCATTTGAACCAAATGAGCTGCATAGCAATATTACAATTAACATTCAGCTCTTCCATAGATTTGGTTTAACTCCCTTTAGGCATACTGTTTGTAATGAGTAGCAAGACATGATTTTCTTGGGTACCTAACATGACACCTCAGATTCTAATGTCTAGCTTTTAATAGAAATGAGGCTCAATACATTAAGATAAAGTCATTACTTCCGCATAATAGCTTAGCAAGTGAACAAAATAAAGCAAGGCATATGAGAAAATTTTCAAATACAAATATAATTGATAATAAGTAATACAAAACACAGTAATTATATCTTTACTCCAAAAAAATCAGCCGTAAGCCTTATAGGTCTTAATAATAAACCTATCATTTGCTTAATACCAATTTGTTCTGCAATATCAAGGGAAGGTTCCCCTACACTTAGGTAAAAACAAGTCATATCACCTTTTCCTTTTATTTCAAATTCTTTTCCAAACCATAAACAGGAAAAAAAAGACTACTTTTTAAGCATACATATTTTTGAATGAACCAAAATTTTATTTCATTTTATTTTTTGAAGATTTTATTTTTAAAATTTATTTGAGAAAGAGAGGGGGGTTATGAGGAAGGGGAGAAGAGGGGGAGAGGAAAGGAGATGGGGAGGCGGACTCCTTGCTGAGCATGGAGTCTGATGCAGGGCTCCATCCCAGGACCCTGAGATCATGACCTAAGCTGAAGGCAGATGCTTAACTGGCAGCTGAGCCATCCAGGTGCCCTAATGAATCAAAATTTTAAATATTTTGTCTATAAGATATTTTATAGCTTGAGACACAAGGAAAAATGTGGAAAGAAACAACAGTCTTAACACACAATAATTAAAATAAATGTCCACAAAAATAACATTAAAAAAAAATCTTCTATGACCTTCTTTCCCCCAACAAGAGGGAGGCCAACTACATATCTTAGTTAATATTAAAAACTATTATCAAAGAATATTCATATCAACTCAAGGCATTTTAATGAAACTCAAGAGTATCCAGTTATCAGTTTTAACTCTTCATTATACAAATGAAGCTTAAGTTCTCATAATGAAACATTTCCAATTAAACTCACTAACTTATGATCACTAGGGAAAACCATAGATTATATACTCAGCCTGTTCCCACTTATCCTTGGATCTGCACAAAATCTTTTAAAAATCTGTTACTATCAAACATAGTTGCCAAGTTAAGGAGATTCATTTTTCATGTTTTTTTTTCAGAAAAATGTCTAGATCATTTTTTATAGGGCTGTTGTCCAGGTTGATGAATAAAAACGTTTGAAAACCATTTTTAAAATGCATACAATTGACCAAATCCTATATGACTGCTCTGTAATTGCTAAATAGAAGTAAACTTTTTCCTAAGTTCATGTATCAGTTACTGTGATTAAAGGTATAATATAAACCCAGTCATAAATTCAATTTGAAGTCTAATTTTCAAATATGCTTAAAGGCTTCTCATTCTTTTAAGATCACTAAGTTCTACTTTACTTACTTTATTTTCCATTACTAAGGAACATTATGTATTATTTTCTCTTACATGAAAAGGGTGGCCTTTTTAAAAAATACTCATCTAACAGGTTGTAGGTTTATTTTTACAAATAAACTGTCATTTTAAAATTCTGCAACCTATATTTAGCAGGAGAGCTTCCTGGGGAACAAACAAATAGTCTCACCGTTAGCTTTAAAGTATTGTTCATGACACCCATCTTTTTCCAGTCTTGCTTAAGCAAATCTGCCCTTTTTAATACCATAATCTTTTTATCCACATGTCTAGAATGTTTTTCCTATTTTAAATCACCAAACATACATATTTCTTATAATTGATTTATCCCATATGAAACTATGATTTTCGTGACATATTTGTGTAGTATTTATAGTCCACACATCCTTTCAGACACATTTTCTCATTTGATCCTTGGAAGCATTCTGGGAGCTAGAAAACTAACTTTCTAGAATGAAATGCATTCAATGATCACTTAACTCTAATACTGTTTACTCCTTTGAAGGTCACAGACTTCATTCAGAATCTAACAATATGTATACTTCCTTTCCCCAGGAAAATAAATAAATATAAAAAATGCAAACAAATTTACAATTGCAGAGGATTCATGGACAGTCAGAATTCTCATATTAAGAAGTAATGATCTATCACTTATCATCCAGGAAATACAAAGCAAAATCATGAGGGGGTGCCTGAATGGCCCAGTCCGTTAAGTTCTGCCTTCAGCCCAGGTCATGATCCCAGCATCCTGGGATCCCGAGGTCCTGGGATCAAGCACTGTTTCTGGTTTCCTGCTCAAGTGGGGAGGCTACTTCTCCCTCTCCTTCTCCCTCTGCTCCACCCCCTTCACTCGTATGTGCTGTCTCTTTCTCACCCTTCCTTCTCAAATAAATCAATATATAAAACCTAAAAAAAATTACAAGAGATCACCTTACACCAGTCAGAATGGCTAAAATGAACAATAAAAGAAACAATAGTTGTTGAGGATGCAGAGAAATGAGAACCCTCTTACACTGATGATGGGAAAGCAAACTGGTGCAGACACTCTGGAAAACAGTATGGAGGCTCCTCAAAAAGTTAAAAGAAGTACTCTATGATTCAGAAATTTCACTACTAGATACTTGCCCAAAGGATACAAAAATGCTGATTCAAAGGGTTATTACATGCACCTCAACATTTATAGCAACATTATTAACAAATAGCCAAATGATGGTAAGAGTCCAAATGTCCATTGACTGAGGAATGGCTAAAGAAGATGTGGTATGTACACACACACACACACACACACACACACACACACACACACACTGGACTATTACTCAGCCATAAAAAAGAATGGAATCTTGCCATTTGTAATGACATGGATGGAGTTAGAGAGTATTATACTAAGCAAAATACACCAGAGAAAGACAAATATATAATTTCACTCATATACAGAATTTAAAAAACAGAACAGATGAACATAAGCAAAAAAAAAAAAGCAAACTAGGAAAAAGACTAACTATAGAGAAAAAAAAGGGTTGCTGGAGAGGAAATGGGTGAGAGGATGGGATAAATGAGTTATGGGGATTAAGGAGAGCACTTTTTGTGATGAGCACTGGATATTGTATATAAGTGATAAATGACTAAATTCTACACCTGAAACTAATACCTCACTGTAGGTTAACTAATTGGAATTTAAATAAAAATTTGAAAAAAGAAAAAAAATTGGCTTGAATGTCCATAGAATTGTTCTATAAGAACAATAATTTGTTCTATGTTGAATTATCCTTATTAATATTTTTTCTGGGGAAATGGTATGCCATTTCAATCTAGAGATTGTACTTTTTATGTAGGGTTTCCTAATTTTCCTTTATTTTCTGCTTATCTATCTAGTGTTTTTTCAGGGTCATTAAATATGTTTTTAATGGATCTCTTTTGTCTGTCTTTATAATTTTTCTAATGCTTTAAAACTCATTTTCCTTTCACTTTCCTTTCATAATACATATTCCTAAGTGCATTTTCGGCAGTCGCCACCTTCGTTTTTTTTTCCTTCTAAAGTCACCTGCACTGTGTGATTTTTCTCTTCTCATATTTTAAAGATCTACCAAGTCACGTTTTAAACATTTTCAATATGAAGTATAAAATGCATAAAGTGAATAAAACTACTGTTAAAAAATAGAAGAAGGTGGGGCGCCTGGGTGGCTCAGTGGGTTAAAGCCTCTGCCTTTGGCTCAGGTCATGATCTCAGGGTCCTGGGATCAAGCCCCGCATCAGGCTCTCAGTTCGGCAGGAAGCCTGCTTCCCCCTCTCTCTCTCTGCCTGCCTCTGTCAAGTAAATTAATAAAATCTTTAAAAAAAAATAGAAGAAGGTATGATCTACCTAATCACTCATACCTAGCAGAGTTAAATAACCTTACGGTTTACATCACTTGTTAACAATCCTGAAGATGACAGGAAGAAACCAATCTGGTGAACTTAAAAGAAAAAATAAAGCTATCTTTGAGAATATATTAATTATTCTAGATCCTAATAAGTTGAGATGTTGGTGCTTTCCTGATACTGATTAGGAAACAACATATGTCAAGACATATGAACGGACTGGGAATTTAATTATGGGACATCTTTCAGGTTGGAATTGCAAAAGAAACGTCCTCTAATAACTTTGTTGACAAAGTCATCACAGAGGATGAAGACTAACATTTGTCAATCCTGGAAGCACATTAGAATCACCGAGGAGTCAAAAGCAAAAAATGACCTTTGTGTACGGCCCCCACCTCACGAGAAATCATGATTTAATTTTGCAACACTGGGCTTTGAGATCATTGTTTCGAAAGTACCTCAGTAGATTCTAATGTGCAAAGTTAAGAACTATTACTATAGAGGAACCAGTGAGAGGGAACTAGGTTTTAATACTGATGAATAATCAGTACACAGTTATAAAATTAATCACAACCTAGAAAAAAAAATCACCATCTCATGTTGGAGCTCAAATTACCAGACAGTCATCTTCAAATAAATATTATCAAATTAGTTGAAATCTACTTTAAAACTGAAACAAAGAATCATCCAATTACCAAAAAACCAATCAATTAAATTGTATAAAAGAAACTGTAATTATGCAAATAATCAAAATATGATAGGAAATGATAAGAAAATATATATTTGATAAGTACAGATTTAAGCAGCATACATTAAGAAGAAATATATATAAAACTCAAGCACTCCATAATTATTTGATTATAATTAATTTAGCCATTTGAAAATTTAAGATTTTGTAATATATAATCTCCAGGACAAAGAAAAGTAGCAAAGGTTAACTCGGTAAGGCATGATTTTCATACAAGCATTTGATGTTCTCAGAGGTCCCATCATCACAAATTTTTTTTTGGAGGGGGGCAAAGTCAGTGAAAAAAAATTTAGAAGAAAGAGGCTATGCCTCAGATTCAATTATTCCACTATTTATAGCAGGCCCAAAATAAATAGAATGCAGCACACACCACACAAAGAAAAATATTACAATATATGCAGATTCTTTTAACTAGCACCAAAATGTTCTTATAATCAAAATATCCATTCTTGAAAACATTTCAGACTTGAAAGATATGTATTTTATACTGCTGACTATAGTCATCTAGCCAAGAATCCATTTGATTTGTAAAAGATTCACTTGAGTATATCTTAGAGAACATAGCAGAGTAATAACATCATAGAATCTTAGAGTTAGAAGGGTATTTATAGGTAATATAGTTAACACTTCCTCTAAGACATTCTTTCTAAACATACATAGCATATCTTCTAAAATGTATATAGCAGATGGTCAAAGATTCAGTATATGTATTCTCACCATTGCATTAGGCAGTGGATTATTTTTCTGGAATATTCTGTTTATTTATTTTGCTTTAACAAACTTAATAATTGTCAATCTCTGTTTTCCTTCAAAATGTTAACTTTCCCTTTAAACTATGATGACCAGGGGTGCCTGGGTGGCTCAGTGGGTTAGGGCCTCTGCCTTTGGCTCAGGTCA
>CM053615.1:28343618-28363870 GCA_028646535.1 Procyon lotor
CCCCCTCTCCTTCTGCCTGCCTTTCTGCCTACTTGTGATTTCTCTCTGTCAAATAAATAAATAAAATCTTTAAAAAAATCTACAGAAAAATCCAGGTATAAATGATATAAAACTTGGGTTTCTCGTACTCAGTAGACTTCTGAATACATTTAATTTCAGTAATGAATGAGAGTAATTTTATTTGATTGCCACCTGGTATTACTGCCTCAGAAACTTTGGGCATTCAGGAATTGTTGGCAAAACTACATAGCCATATTAATTCAAAACAAAACTACAGCAATATTAACTTAAATATATTTGGAAGTTTTCATTGTACATAGCAACTCTTCTGAAGTCAT
The DNA here is from genome assembly GCA_028646535.1 of Procyon lotor. Lineage (NCBI taxonomy): Eukaryota > Metazoa > Chordata > Mammalia > Carnivora > Procyonidae > Procyon > Procyon lotor. The sequence continues at coordinate 28,343,957 of CM053615.1, forward strand.
TACTATCACAGTCTTATGATGTAAAGAGGATAGTTCCTATTATTAGTATTTTATAAAGAAAGTAATTGAGATTGAGAACATTAAAATGACTTTCCCACAGATAGAAAGCTAAGTATTGGAGAACTATGTACTAAATCCTGTGTTCTTATTCTTAATACATGTCTTTTTCCATTTCATTTTATTGCCTTCCTCATATACTCTTTTGACCCCAAAAAGAAATATTTCCTGGCTATTGTGTCAGGAGCTGGACATGAGCTTTGCTCTTAGTGTTAACAGGGGTGAGAGAGGGGTTGCTGCTAAAAAAAAGCTGAATTTTAACACTGGTGTATATGCTGCAAAGTTGGCTCTACATACACATCAAGCAATTTTGAATTGTTCAGACACTGTCAATCTTCATGCAAGAGCTGTCATAGCCAGAGACACTAGCATACTGTCAGAAATTATGGTTTTGCCAAAGAGGAAAAAAAATGGCAAACCCTTAAAAAGGAATAGGCATTCAAGTTTGAGCAGCAAGTAATATGTCTGCTAAAAGAATACAAATGTCCTCCACTCTGGTTTCTCAATGTGATTAAGATAGTCTAATTTAAATTCATTCAGCTTATGTAAGGTACACAAAAGTGATGTTGTAGTCAGTGGCAACACTGTTCCAAAGAGGGGCAATTAGATTTCACTAGATTTAATGTTTAGGACTCATTATATATATATTTTTCAGCTGGCGCACATATAGAAGTCTTCACGAAAGAGCTGCATAAAACAAGGGATCTTGTTTGAGCTCCACTGATCATTTAAGAATGCTGACTGCAAAGCTGCCGTTTGTGTTCTCAAAGAATAGACATATCAGCCACTGAATCAAACAGCTGTGGAACTTCCACCTGCCACCACTGGGTAATCAGGAAACAACGGAAAGATATACCTTCAGAAAGCAAGAACAGAGTGTGTTAGGAAGCACAGGGTTGCTATAAAATTTACACTTTTTGTTAGCATCACCAGGCATACCATGACTTGAAGCAAGCATCCTCTGAAGCTGCATCTTTCTCTAACAGCACAGAAAGTTGCAAAAAAGTATCATTGCAGATTCTACCCAGTTATACTTCCATGTTATCAAACAAATATTATTTAAACTGAGCTACATGACAAGTGGGTACCACTAAAAGACAACTATACAGCACAGAGGTAATTGATTGCTAGTAGCAACATTTGTTTCATCAACAATTCATAGAAGAATGTGAAGATTCTCAATGAATCCAGGAGGGTGGAAGGGCAAGGAGGAGGGGGTACTTTAAAACTCTGAGGTTGTTTTAATCCTTAAAATAAATTTAGCTTTATAACAGAGTTGCAAGTATAGTATAAGACTTCTCCTACAACCTCCTGCCAGCTTCCCTATGTACATCTTATATAATTACAGCTTATTTATCAAAACTAAGAAAATAGCCTTGGTACGATACTATTAGTGAAAGTAGAAAACTTATTTAGATTTCCCCAGTTTCTCCATGAATGTACTGCATTTTCTTGTTGTTCTTGTTGCTATCGGATCCAGTCCAGGATACTACATTGTATTTAATTACCATAAATTTCTCCAATCAGTGGCATTTACTCAATCTATCATTGTCCTTCATGATCACAACTCTATTAAAGAGCACAAGTCAAAAAATTTTGAAAATGTGCCTTAATTTGGGTAAGTGTGATATTTTCTTATGATTAGACTGAAATTATTGGGAAAGGTAATGTTGAGGTAATGTGCCCTTCTCAGTGCATGACCTTGTACATAATGTCGTGTTTTGTATGTAAGGCTGATATGAGTTCTGATAAAATTAACTTTGATCCCCAAAGTAGTCTTTGCTAGGATTCTCCCCTGCAGACTTATTTTTTTTTCTTTTGTAATTATAAAATATTTAGGGAAGAGAATGTAAGACTATGTAAATCACCAGTTTCTTGGGCTCCTGGGTGGTTCAGTGGGTTAAAGCCTCTGCTTCGGCTCAGGTCATGATCTCAGGGTCCTGAGATCAAGACCTGCATCGGGCTCTCTGCTCAGCAGGGAGCCTGCTTCCCCCTCTCTTTCTGCCTGCCTTTCTGCCAGCTTGTGATCACTCTGTCAAATAAATAAAATAAAATAAAATCTTTAAAAATCACCAGTTTCCATGTAAAGTTTCACCAACACATCTTAGAATCCATGAGAGGATTTTTCCTGTGATAATTTTTAATATGACATCATAACAGAGATATTCTATTTTCCTCATTCATTCTATAGTCATGAACTACAGTTCTGTAAGGAATAGTTGTGACTTACACATTTATTTATCTATATATTTATTTATATAATTTTGGATTTATTTATTTTTTGGATCATAATCCAATTATGCGGTTATTTATTTTACTGATCACGTTGTTCAACTTTTGTCATGAATTGCTCTTTCATGTTGGCTCCTGTGTCCGTTTTTTAAACTTTAATTTAATTTAATTTTTCAGTGTTCCAAGATTCATCGTCCATGCACCACACCAAGTGCTCCATGCAATAGGTGGCCTCCTCAATACCCACCACCAGGCTCACCCAACCCCTCACACCCTCCCCTCTAAAACCCTCAGTTTGTTTCTCAGATTCCACAGTCTTTCATGTTTCTTCTCCCCCTCCAGTTTCCCCCAATTCACCCTTCCTTTCCTATTCACAGTGTCTTGTGTCCTTTTTAATTGCATGCATCACATATATTGACATATACATATATCTAAAAATAGAGTATATAATATATGATATGAATACATATTTTTTTGCTCTACTTTCTGGAATCACAAGGTTTTTTCTGGAATCTCAAGTTTCTCCAGACTCATTTTGCATTTTCTCTGATCTGGTTTATTTTGCTTTTCCTCTGCTTTGTCCCTAGATAGAACCATACTTCCCAGAAGCTCTTTTTTTTTTTTTTTTTTTAATTAAAGATAGATTCCAAGATCCGGGTGCTAGATATGTGCTTCTAGCATTTGTTGTTGTGCAGAACCAAGATATAAATGCATGTATACCAAGGCATACATACATACACGTATCTGTGTGTAAATTTTTAAAATATAGGTCCATTTTAATGCCTTCAGTACTAATTCAACATGACAGTTTTTTCTAGCCATCCCATTTCCTTATTTGTAGTTTCTTTATCCAATGGAGAGAATACTAGTTCTCATTATCTGCAATATATCTATTAATTTGTTCACCTCTAATATACATGTAAATTAGTTTCACAATTTCCAACCTACACCCCTTTGAGAAACAAATTTATCCACTATGGTATAGTGTTTGTGTACTGTTATTTTAAAAAATATATTTAGCCTTGGAATATTCAGTCGACACGATTTTTTAAGTTTCTTAGGTCAGCTCCTTTCTCCCCCATCCTATTCAGTGTGGTCATGATTCACTTTTGAGATAGTCGGAGTCATTTGTCACAGTCTAGATCCCATCTTTCCCCCATATTATTATTTAATTTTTATTTGCATACACAAATTTGACTTTTTGTAGTGTACAGATATATGAATTTGACAAATGAATAGAGTCCACTAGTACAGTTCCATATAGAATAGTTTCACACCTACAGAACGTTCTCTGTGTACACCTTTATGAACAACCTCTCCCCTCAGCTACTGGCAACTACTGGTCTGTTTTCCTTCCCACAGTTTTTTGTTTTGTTTTTTTTTAAGAATGTCACATGAATGGAAGTATGCAATTTGCAGCCCTCAATACTTTGCTCCTTTCACCTAGCAAAAATGTATTTATATAAATCAACAGTCTGTCCACTTTATTATTGTGGAGAATTTTGTTGTATGCCTTCACCACAGATTTATTTACCTATTCCATGGTGAGAAATATATGTCAGTTATTTACAGTTTTGGGCAATTATAGAGTAAGTTTCCATAAACATTCATGGACAGGTTATATTGGTTGAATGTGAGTTTATACTTCTCTTAAGTAAACACCGAGGAGTGGAACTATTGTGTCATGTGATAGGTATATCTTTAGATTTATAAGGAACTGCCCAACTATCTTCCAAAGTGGCTGGACCATTGTATTTCTACCAGCAACACAGGAGAATTCCAGTAGATCTGCATCCTTACCAGCATTGTTGTTGCCATATCTGTTTGTTTGTTTGTTTGTTTATAATTGTAGACACTCTAATATATGTGTTGTGGTATTTCATTACTGATTTGATTTGCATTAATATGATTAATTTTCTTGAGCATCTTTTCATATGCTTATTTGTTCTCCATATATCTTTTTGAAAGAGGTGTCTGATTAATCATTTGCCAGTTTTTAGAGGGTAGTTTGTTCTCTTATTGTTGAGTGTTCAGAAATCTTTATATATTCTGGAGACAAATCCTATGTAAGAAATATGATTTGCAAATACTTTTACCAATATCATAGTTAATCTTTCATTTCTTTAATAGTCTCTTTCACAAAGCAGAATTTTAAATTTTAATAAGGTCCACTTTACCATATTTCCTAGCATGGGATATGCTATGAACGTGCTGTTGGTGTCAAATATAAAATTATTTGCCTAATCTAAGCTCATTTTTTCCCCCATATTTTCTTTTAGAAATCAGGCCTATGGTAAGTTTTGAGGTAATACGGTATGATGTATACATTGAGGTTTATTTTGGTTTCTTGACATATTAACATCTAACTCAGAACTATTCATTAAAAAATCTGCAAGAATTTAAAGGCTGGCCTCAAGTACTCAAACAGAGAAAGCTGACCCTGTGCTCATTCAAGTGACCTGAGAACTAACGGACATAGTCACACTCAATGACTTGTAGGCTTAAATTCAGAAGAAAACCCAGGGTATGGACTTTGGAGTTAGTCAAACTTAGTTATGAATCCAGGCTCCACACTTAGTAGTTCTGTAACCTTCAGGAATTTACTCATTTATCTTTTGTTTGCTTTTCTATAAATAAAGCTAATGCTAAAACAGAATACAGCTAGAAAGAATGCTTAGAAAGAATACAATTAATGTCATTTTTCTACTCTACTTTTATTTTGCTTATTAAAAATAATAATCCACATAGTTACTACTTGCTCATTTAATGACAAAGCTTTATAATACATTTCTAAAATACAGTTTTTAAAATGAAAATAATTTATTGTGTGGTAAGGAATTTGAATTTTAGATACCTGGAAAGAGTGAAAGAGATGGAAGGAGAGCTTTTTTTTTTTTTTTTTAATTCCAGATTCCACAGAGAAGTGAACATACTAAAATTCCTTATGTCAAAGTTTTTAATAATTCTATATCCCCCTAGAAAGAATGAACTGATCTCAAATTACAGTCACATTCAGCACATTATACAAATCTCTAGCCTTACAAGTTTCTACTTTTATGTTTTTCCACTAAGATACAAAATTTGACTGAGGGCATAGAATGTGTGGAGCACCATGTTAGGCAGCATGGATACAAGAGTATAATATGGAGTTATACATTTGTAAACCATGATGCTCTATTTAAGAGACTCTCTCCCCTAACAGATCTTGAGTAGGCACTGGTTTTTCCATGTCTGCACCCTACTGCAATGTGTGCCTGATTTTTATCGGCAGCAAACATTGAAAGTGTTTGGCTATTTTGATGAACAGAGTTTCTTCACTGGGCTCTAAAGGGGAGTTCGACAATTTTTACAGTCTTAACTTGTCTTTGTAAATATCCAGGCTGGCCAAAGTTTTATGCTGGTATACTGGATGAAGTTTACCATTGAAAGGGATTGCAGGACCAGAGAATTTAATGAATTCACAAATCTTCAGGGAAGTTACGTGCATAAACCTAATGTAGTGATAAAACAGAGGAAAAAGCATCAGTGACTAATGAATTTTGTCTCTCCCTTATTTCCTACTTTTTACATTCAGCCTTTTTCTTTTGAGAAAATTCATGTACTCTCTCTTTAGAATAATTAATCTATTTAAGAAAATATTGTCTAGTTGTTGGGCTTTTTATATAGCCTCTAAAATAATAGGCTTTCTGAAAGTCTGTGTTTATACCTTGTTAACACAGCTAAATACAAAACCTTCTCCAAAGGAAATAGTTTCTAAAGCTTCTATTTTTGAAAAAGAGAAAACACATTAGATTAAAAGGACTAAGTTCCCTAACTTTTTGTTCAACAGGACCTAGCAGTGATAATTGTGTACCAGTAGATACTGTGCTAGGTGACAGGAATATAAACATGATTTAAACACCATCCATATCCTTTGAAAGCTTATAAGTGGAATTACAAAGCTCAAAGGGAAAGTCAGTAGAGCAAAGAGGAATGACAACTAACTCAAATCGGAATATCTGGACAAGATTCCTGAAAGGTGAACAAGAATTAGCTCAACTGTGAAAGAACAGGAGTGAAGGAGCAATGGGAAATGAATCTCAGGTAATAGTTATAATACATAGTAGAAGAATGTTGAGAAAGGGTTTCACTGATTAAAAATAAAAAGCAAGTTTGTATGGATGAAACATTAATTTCAGGGGAAAGTTGTAAAAGGTGATGTTGAAGAGTTCAGCAGAAATCAGAATCATAAAGGACTTTAATCTGTGCAAAAATTGGAACTTCATTGTGGAGTTTGGGATGCGTAAGTATTTAACATATAGAATGAATGTTATCAGATTTGCTTTTGCAAAGGCAATTTTAGCAGCAGTGTGGAGAACAACTTATAAAGGGGGCTCAAGTTGGAGAAGAAAGACCAATAACAAAGCAAATATGAAAACCTACATGGGAATTATAAACTTCTGAATTGAGCTAGTGGCTCTGAGAAAGAAGGGAAGTAAACTGAATACACAAGATATTAACAATTTTAATATATCTGGTACTTCTTAATATACAAGATGAAAAAGAATTGTGGACTCAATCTTGGAGGGTGTTGGTTTCATTCAAAAAAAGAGGGGAGCCATGAGAAATATTTTGGAAGAAAAGAGTGAGTTCAGTTTTATTTATGTTAGAGGAGATGATAGAAGATTTAAGTGGAAATTCCTAGAAAAATTTTAAATAAATTTGGATTTCATAAGACAGGTTAGAATATGAAATGCAGACTTAAAACAAATTGGTATATGCACATATGAAGGGACAAGAGTGGCCTGGACATTTACATAACTACCCTGAGTTTGGAGAAATAATAGAAGATACAGAATACAACTCTGGAGCTGAACAAATTTAACAATAGGTAGAGAAAGCATATTTCATGAAGGAAAAACTAGGAAGTGGAGTGAGAGACATAGGAACGCCATCAGGGAAGATGTTGCCAGAGCAAACAATAGATGGCATGGTAATAAGGAGATAGTGAACAATCAGGGCTATTGGATTTTGGGGGGAAGGAAAGATTTTGCCTACCATGACAAAAGTACCATCAGTAAAATTGAAGAATTACAGAAAGACAGGCTACAGGAATACAGTAAGTAATGAAAAGTCAGAAATTAGAGAGAGAGCAAGAACAGATCAATCTAAGAAATTGAAATGAAAGAAAGAGAAGCAATGATAGTTCACAGAAAGCACAGTGCTAAGAAAAATAGGATTTTGTAGATTAAATATTCTTTCCCATGGGTAAATTGCTAATGGAATGGCCTGAAGAAAGGTTTGAAGGTGTTACGGACTAAATGTTTATATAATCCAGTTACACATGTAAGAATTCACCCTAGATGAATGACTTCCATTTAACTTCTACTTTTACAGAGGGCAGGGAGCAAAGGTGAATGAAAAAGTACCTTCATTTTAATAATGAGTCTGATCTCCATTTTATTTTTGAAGAGAAAGTAGGGTAATGTGATGAGGGGGAAAGGAGAAATGGGAAAAAGTTGTTGGGGTAGAGGCTTGAGGAATTAGTAAGGTTTGACAGAGCTAATGGGGGAAAATGCAAGATAGCTAATAAAGATCACACACATCCTTAGTAGATACAGTAAGGAAGAACTGAGAATTGGAAACAAATGTTTAGAGTCCTGAAGTGTGAATAGAGAAGACAAATTCCCATACCACACTGAGGTTAAAATTTCCATATGGTACAAGGAAAGAAAGACAAATCATTTGAGGGTACTATAAAAAAAAATAATGCTCTAAAAGAGAATACAAATTGAGTAGAAGAGGGGACCAAAATTTTGGGAGAAAGCAGATGTATATCGGAGCTACTGAAGTCAACCTAGTGTACAAAGAGTTGGGATGGAGTGTTCTGGTGGCCCATGTGGTTGAGTGTCAGACTCTTAGTTTCAACTCAGATCATGAGCTCAGAATTGTGAGACTCCACTTGATATGGAGTGTGCTTGAGATAATCCATCTCCTTCTGCCCCCTCCCCCCACTCACACTCAAACTCTTTATCTCTCTCAAATAAAATAAATAAATGCAATCCTTAAAAAAAAAAAAAAAATTTGGGGAAAAAGACTGACCCAGGTGATAGAAGTTCATAAGCTGACATTAGTGAAGGATAGAAAAGACAAAACACTCAAATGTGTAGAGTTGAGTTTTTGTTGTTGTATGGTTATTATTATTTTGCCATTGTTATTATTTTGGGTTTGGTTTTGTAAGTTTATGTTTTTTTTTTTTTTAATTTATTTGAGAGAGAGAAAGAACTAGCACAAGTGGGAAGCAGAGGGAGAGGGAGAAGCAGACTCCTAGCTGAGCAGGCAGCCCAACATGGAGCTCAATCCCAGGATCCCAACATCATGACCTGAGCTGAAACCAGACACTTAACCATCTGAGCCACCCAGGCACCTCATGTGTTTGTTTTAATAAATCTTTTAATCTTAATAAAACTATTGTTTGGAAGTTACATAATGATGACAAAATATGTATTTCCAATTGGCATGATGGGAAAAATGGCAGTGAATAGCCTTGATAGCTTTAGGACAAGACGTTTTCTTATTAGAGAATTGATTTTAGCTAAGAAGGAAGTAGAAGAATTTGGGATGAGGTTAAGATTGTTTACATAGGAATGGAGTTCCAAGAACACAGCTGAAATATTTTGAAAGGAGAGAAGAAAACTAAGCTAGGAGGGGTTGTCAAAGAACAGGTATCACAAAATACATTTCCAAGAGTGCAATCTATAGGGGGTAAGTGGTTAAGTTAGCTGTAATAGCTGGTTATCAAAGTAATCCAGCTTTCTTCTTCTGAGCACATGGCAGGATTTGGTTTTCAATTCCTTTGAAGTTAGGTATGTCCAAGTGATTTGACTGGGTTAATGTAACATGAGGGAAAGTGACATGCATCACTTCCTAGTGAACACTTTGGGAGTCAGTGTATGATTTGCCATGTCTCTATCTCACTGTGGCATGGTAAATGACTGGGACCTCCTTGGGCATGCACACTGGACACAGTGTGCAAAGAAAAATTCAAAGTGTTGTGTTATATCACTGATATTTGGGGATGATTAACTCAGCAAGAACTAGTTTCCCAGCAAAAACATGAACAAGGATATCAGAATAAGTATGATGTTCTCAGAGTTCTAAACACTGCAGAACTGTGGTAATAAAGCTACTTCAAAGAGGGCTCAGAGAATCAAATGTCAATGATCAGACAATGTTTATGGCCAGCTAGTTTGTAAGCTCTATAGGTAGGTAGAGTACTAGGTTTCATGTCAATTTTTACCTTCTAACAAAGTCTATGTTTCTGATAACTTGTGTGTGTAAAACAAATGAGTAAGGTCAGTGTATAACTTAGAAAATGTGTACTTATGAAATCAGTCACTAAAACTACATATACATATATTTTATTTGTTTTACACACACAACTTACACACACACACAAATGTTTGTACAAGAATAGACAATTCTATGCTCATTTTTCCCTTCCCCCCCTTTTTTTGAGAGGCTCTTCTCTGGGGAACAAAATCACAATTTAAAGAATTACAATTACGTTTAGAACATCAGGTTATTTTTTATTAAATGCAACTATTTATTTATTAATAACTTTGGAGAATAGTTGACATACAATATTATATTGGTTTCAGGTGTACAACATAGTGATTATATATATATATATATATATATATATACACACACACACACACTAGAAAGTGATCACTACAACAACTCTAGTTACTATTTATCATCATGCAAAGCTATTATATTACTGACTATATTCCCTATGTTGTACTACTATATATCCCTGTGACTTATTTATTTTATAACTTAAAGTTTGTATCTTTTAATACCCTTCACCTATTTTGTCCATCTCCCCACACGCTTCACTTCTTACCCCTGCCACCATCCACCAATTAAGTTTTCTGTATTTATGAGTCTGTTTCGTTTTGTTTGTTTAGATCCCACATGTGAGTGAAATTACATAGTATTTGTCTTTCTCTGTCTGAATTATTTCACTCAGCATCTTGGTCCATCAATGTTGTAGCAAATGGCAAGATTTCTTTTTTTTCCTTAATGCTTACTTAACTTTATTTATCTATTTTAATTAATATATAATGTTTTATTTGTTTCTAAAACATGACATATTAATTAGTGGATAGAATATGCATATTTTGTGAACATTTCATTATATATACATATATCATAATATACATATACATATGACTATGTTAAAAGTAAGAAATATTTTTATAAATAAAAAGGTTATTCAATTTTCTCTTAGGAAATTAATATTTCATGTATTATTGCAATAAATTTTTGAAATAGTCCACAATTTTTTCTGTATCTTTCATGGTTTTTGGAATTCAAAAATTTGTTTGATTATATTAGATAACCAAGTGATTTATTTTCTTCTGAACTTCAGAGATTAGGACATTATTAGAACACTGAAAACAATGTAGTAAAATCACTCAAAAATTACCAAAGAATAGGGGTGCCTGGGTGGCTCAGTGGGTTAAAGCCTCTGCCTTCAGCTCAGGTCATGATCTCAGGGTTGTGGGATTGAGCCCCACATAGGGCTCTCTGCTCAGCAGGGAGCCTGCTTCCCTCTCTCTCTGCCTGCCTCTCTGCCTACTTGTGATCTCTCTCCTCTCTGTCAAATAAATAAAATCTTTAAAAAAAATTACCAAAGAATAGAGCTTTCCAATCTAAATGTTTTTCTCTCCAGATAAAAGTCATTGTCTTAAACCACATTGTAACTCAGCACCATAACACAACAGAAAGTAGAATCTCAATAGATACTTGCTCCTAATGACAATGTCTTCTCAAATACCAATTTCCATGAATGTTGAGAGGAAGAAAAAACATGATTTCTTTTTGCCCCATGGTCTTTTAAAATCAAATGACAGGGACACCTGTTTTGCTCATTCAATTAGCATACACCTCTGATTTTAAAACTGGTCATGATCTCAGGGTCATGAGATTGTACCCTGAGTCAGGGTCAGCACTAGGTGTGGAGGCTTCTTAAAATTCTCTCTCTCCATGGGGTACCGGGGTGGCTTAGTGGGTTAAAGCCTCTGCCTTCGGCTCAGGTCATGATCTCAGGGTCCTGGGATCAAGCCCCACGTAGGGCTCTCTGCTCAGCAGGGAGCTTGCTTTCTCCTCTCTCTCTGCCTGCCTCTCTGCCTACTTGTGATCTCTTTCTCTCAAATAAATAAAGTCTTTAAAAAAAAATTCTCTCTTCCTTTCCCTCTCCACTCCCCTGTACCACTTGTGTGTTCTCTTTCCCTCTCTAAAAAATAAGTAAATATAACATACAAAAAACTTACTAGTTAAAACCCAATGATAAGTCTCCTGTGGTTCACAAATCAACAACAATAAAAACTATGCACTACTTGATCTCTTATTACCATAAAAAAGTTAGGTGTTTGGTGATATTGACTATCGCTAGCTAGAAGAACAGGGAAATAAAGAATGTAGGTGCTATGGTCTTATGAACAATGTTTTAAAATGCCTTTATGCCTTTAACATGATTTATTTTAGGCCCATTTTATTTTCTTTCATTCTTGATTTTATTATTATTAATTTTCAAATCAATAAAATAAAACAAAATACTCTGTGTAAAGTATTTGTCAGAACATTAATGTTCTGTCTAATATATACAAAGATATCAATATCAACAGTTAGTAGACATATCTATAGCTATCTACCTATGTGTGTGAGACCCCTCTTTTATTTATGATGACATTACAGTTGTCAATAAGGGTACAGTGTAGAAAGACAGGGGTCACAGTCTTTGTTGTCCAAGTTGGAAATGTTAAAACTAGCAATCTCTTCCTTCATGAATGTATTTCTCCATCTAGTGTTTACTCATTGGATTTAATATTGTATATTTAGAGATGCTATATAGGTCAAAAGAGTGAACAGTTTAACTCATCTCTATAGTGAAGTGATCAACCTGTTCTAAGGTACAGAGTTTTAAAGATAGGTTGGGAATTCATTGAGTTCTTTACTAGTAAAGCACACAGGTAAAATTCCATAACCTGTTCGTGAGTTGAGAGAAATTCAGACAGGTGAGTGGATTCAATAGCCTCAAACTGAAATCCATTACTTTATTCTAGTTAACAGAACACTATAGCACTGAATTAAATAACTATGTACTGCTTGCCTGAAAATTTGCATTTGATATTAATAGGAGTTTTATGCTTTAAAATGATTGAGTGTCTTTCAATTAACTACCAGATACATAAATCACGAATAATGGTTTACCAGGGAAGCTGAGGATCTTGACATATATTCTTGTACAGCTCACTTGCAAAACTTGGTGAATACACTTATCGTACCTATTAATTAGGTAGAAAGAGGGACAAATTAAGCATCACATATGGCAATCAGTCCATTGGAAATTGAGTGTGAAATAAAGACGTTTCATTTCACCAAGAAATTAGAAGGCAATTATATGCAGCTGGGTCAAGGTTATACTTTATGTTTACATCATTCACATTGTTTTGTCTATTTTTAAACTGGAGACTGCCATGGAAATTCAAGATTTTTTATAAAGGCATTTTATAATAATTAAAATAATTCCTACAAAATAATGAGAGTGACAAGAAATTATCTTGCTAAATTTCCTTCCCTGGGTAGATTTTTTTTTTTTTTTTATGGTCAGAAGAAATATGAACTCTTATCGCCTATTTTCAGCTACCTCTTACCTCTTGCCTTCCAGCTTTCTGATACTACAAATTGAATAGCATATCCACATTGTCAGAAGACAGACTTGAAAGGGATTTCATATGGTGAAATCAGTTAGATAACTCTTGAGGACAAAATGGCAACATAAAAATATCCTCCAGCAGCTTTGCCAGTATACAACAAATCTAGGTCATTCTATTCAGCAGGAAAAGTTATTAGAAGAACTACTCTTATTTCCTCCACAAGAAAAGCAACCGCACAAAATCAAATGACCTGTATATTCTCTTTTGGGGAAAAATAGCATGCTCTAGACATTTTAGTAAGTATGTGTGGACTATTACCAAGATTACAAAAATCTGAATGTCAAAACTTGTTTCAAAATAACATAATTAAATAAAACCAAGTGTTTCAAGCATCTAGCGCTTAATTATTATATGTCAAAGTGCTTGACAAAATTTTCAAAGAATATAAGTAAAGCCAACTCCAACTCTTGGAGTTTATTGGGATGAGATTTTGCATATACTCTCATGTTTTGATACATAAATATGTTATATGTACTTGTAGAACAGTGTGTACTCATGTGCTCATAGATATATTATTTAGAAGAAAGATCAGACGTAAAGGAAAGGTTCAGCTGATACAGAATAAAGACTTATTCTTCCTGATTTATTGCAATGCCAGCTTCTCCTGTTGCTTCTCCATGAACTATGAACATTAGAGGAAAAGCACCATTTTGGAACTCAGACACTGAGGGGTCCCAGAAGCAATTATTCTTTGTGAATCACTGCCAGGGCCAACATCTGCAAAATCTCTTGGCAGTAAAATGTGGGACTCTAAATACAGAGCCATCAGCTTTGTGGCTCTGGACATTTACAAGATCCTCCTCAGCTGATGGTAATTCTAAATTTATGCAAAGATTATGAGAGAGCCTTTTACATAGAAACCTGAGAAAAGCTGTTTTCTTTCTTTTAACCTGTCACCACCTGATGTAGTTTGCAAACACTTGAACTTTCTGAAGAAATAAAGTACCTGATGACTGACTTACCTATTCCAGGATGTTTGAAATCTGTGCCTGTTAAAGGTGATAGTAAGAAAAATGAATCCAAATCCTATAAGAAGGGATTGATCCAATGAGAGAATCTTATAAGTGCGAGGGCACAGACATGTAACCAACTGAGAAATGCAAACTCAACCTGGACAATTATATGTTTTAGTTTAGATTTATTAGCTATATCTATATATCCAAGACTGTTTCAGGCAATTTTTTGGTTTTTCAGTGCAAGGACACTGAACTTGGATTATTTTTAGTACAATGAAATTGAACAAAATGTAAAAATGGAAACTTTTTAAGACTATGTTAATACAAGTATTGTTTTCTACTATAAATATACCAGCCTTCATCTAAAAAGAGCATTTTCCAAAAGAGGATCTAAGTGTTTAGTCATAATTTTTATTAATTAACCATAATTTTTATTCTGTGAGGGAGCCCATAAATAAGGATAGAATATGAAATACTAGTTTAGAATCAAATTTTTTGATTAAATACCCCTCTTACAGCCAAACACCTGTTTCATGGTTGTTGCATGTATAATTAATGCATCCTAATAAACATGCTTCATCAAAATCTCTCTGTGGTTTCAAAATACAATTAGAGTGGTAGGTATTACACATACAGCATTTAAGAAATATACAGTAATATTTAAAAAGTATATCTCACGGCATTTTAGTTTGAAAGACAGTATGCCTGAACAGACAAAATTTTCTAATAAATTATATTATAATTACTATGATTTACCACTGTAAATCAATGTATACAGAGACTCGACAATTTTGTAGCCAGCCTAGACTTTCCTGAAGGCATACGTAGTTCTTGCTTGCCTTGGTATCAATGACAAATCAGCTATACCAAGCAACACTTCTAGCTCAGTCACTCTCCCATTGCTCCCATTTCAGTCTTTTCTCAGGCATGTTCTGCAATCATAATGAAGGCATTTATCCTTCTGCAAGCAAGACAGACTTTAACCCTTTTAATATAAACAAGCGGAAAGAATTATGAGAAAAACATACTTTATAACTCCCAATATTTTTCAAGTGCACTTCTCTGTACAACAAATAGAAATAAAGAGTGGGGGAGGGGTTAAGATGGGGGAGGAGTTTAGATGGGGGAGGAGTTTAGATGGGGGAGGAGATGGAGGAGTAGGGAACCCTAAATTCATCTGGTCCCTGGAATTCAGCTAGGTAGTTGTCAAATCATTCTCAATATGTGTGAAATCAATCAGAGATCTAATAAAAAAAAAACACTGCAATTCTACAAATAGAAAAACAACCACTTTTTGGAAAGTAGGAGGTGCAGAGACTTGAATCTAGGGCAATATATTAGTGGATACAGCAGAGGAGAGGGAGCCAGCTTAAGGAGGTTACGGCAAAGTATTCTATGCAGCAGAGCACAAAATTGGAACTTTTAGAAATTCGCTATAGTGGAGCACATCCCTGGCTTAAAGGTGCTCAGGTGACAGAGCAGGGCAGAATCCCAAGTGGGACAGCATGGTCTCAGGATCCCTGGGGTTGCAAGAAGAACGGGGGTGTATGAGTGTGGCAGAGTTCCCAGGCATCAGAGTGGGGAAGCCGCTAAAAACAGTGAGTCTAAGCAGTGGCTTTCTGGTCTGGGTTGCCATAAACTGTGAACTGCTGCATGGCCATGGAACTACTCTCCTGGTAGGTGCCCAGCAAAAGATAGGTCTGTCCTGACACACCCCTCCTTCCCCCCATGAGAAACAACACCAGTCCACACCATGGAAGGCTGTAAAATCTGTAGGCTTGAAACTCAGTTGTATGCCTGAGATAAAAATGTTCAATCCCAGGTTGGGTGAACACAGAATACAGATGGAAACAGGGAGTCAAAAGTGATTGCTTTTCTATGAGGGCTCACTGAAGAGTGTGCGGCACAAAATTTCAGCTCTGGTGCTAGAGAGTGGGGAGCTGCCATTTTCATCCTGATCATAAGTGATAAAAGCCTTTAGGGAGCAAAACAGTGCCACATAGTGGAATCCTAAGCTGCTTACCCTAAGCCCAGCCCCCCTGGCAAGGGAGACACATTTCCACAAATGCAAGGGTACATGAGAACCAACACAACAAGCGCCTCCCCCAGAAGACCACCAGGAATAACTGGCTAGCACCAAGTTTACAGAACACAGAGAACTGCAAAGATTCTGCTCTTGGGGAAAATAATATAAGGCAGTGTGTGTGTGTGTGTGTGTGTGTGTGTGTGTGTGTTATTCTTTAGTTTTTCAGTATTACTTTTTCAGCTATTTTCTTATTTTTTCAATTCTTTTTTAATTCTTTTTAAAACTTTATTCTTATATATACATGATACATGTTTTACTTTAGATCTTCCATTGTATTTTCTTATTTTCCATATATGTGTGTGTGCCTGCATATATATGTATACATATATATGCAAAAACATATACATACAGTATGTTTTTCTTTCTTTCCTATTTGGCATCTAGTTTCTCTTAACAGAAAAAAAATCATACCTAGGATCTAGTTTTTTGTTTTGTTCTGTTTTGTTTCCTGTTTGATTTATTCTTCTTCTTCTTTTTTTTTTTTCTGTTCTGTCTTGTTTTTATTTTTCTGATGTTGTTGTTATTGTTATCCTTTTTTCTTTCTTCTATTCTTTTCTGGACAAAATGACAAGACAAAGAAATTCATACCAAAAGAAAGAACAGGAGGTAGTACTCACTGCCAGATTTAATCAAAATGGATATAAGTCAGATGTCTCAACTAGAATTTAAAACAATTCTAAAGATATTAGCTGGATTTGAAAAAAAATCACTAAAAGTACTAAAATCTAGTCAGACTGCAACTAAAAATGTAATACCAAGATGCAGTTCCAAATGGAGACTTTATAAGTGAGGATAAATGAGGCAGAAGAGAGATTCAGTAATATAGAAGAAAAAATGATGGAAAATAAGGACCTGAAGAGACAAAGACAACTACTGGATCACACGGGGAAACCTCAAGAACTCAGCCAACCCATAAAGTGAAAGAATATCTGAATAATAGGGGTACCAGAAGAAGAAGAGAGGGAGAGAGGGGCAGAAGGTTTATTTGAACAAATTATAGCTGAGAATTTCCCTAATCTGTGGGATGAAACACGCATTCAAATCCAGGAGGATATAGGGTATCAGATAGGATAAAAACAAAACAAGACAAACAAACAAACAAACAAAAAAACATCCATCCATCCATCAATAGCTACTCTGAACGTAAATGTGTTAAACGCCCCAGTCAAAAGATGTAGAATATTAGATTGAATAAAAAAGCAAGACTCATCCATATGTTATCTGCAAGAGACTTAATTTTAGACCCAAGCGCACCTCCAGATTGAAAGTGAGAGGATGGAGAACCATTTATGTTAAAAGAAAGCTGGGGTAACAATTCTTATATCAGACAAAGTAGATTTTAAACCAAAGACTTCAATAAGAGATGAAGAAGGACATTATATCATAAGAAAAGTGTCTGTCCAAAAAGAAGATCAAAAATTATAAATATTTATACCCCTATCCTGGGAGCAGCCAAATATGTAAGCCAATTAATAACCAAATTCTAGAAACACACTGATAAATAAGACAATGATAGTAGGGGACTTCAACACCCAACTCACAGCATTGGACATAACATCTAAGTAGAAGATCAACAAGGGAAAAAGAGCTTTGAATGACACACTGGACCAGATGGACTTCACAGATATATTCAGAGTATTTCATCCTAAAGCAAGAGAATACACATTCTTCTCAAGTGTACGTGGAACATTCTCCAGAATAGATCACATATTGGGTCACAAATCAGATCTCAACTGGTACAAAAGACTGAGATTATACCATGCATATTTTCAGGCCACAATGCTTTAAAAATGGAACTCAATCACAAGAGAAAATTTGGAAGTAACACAAATACATGGAGGTTAAAAGACATCCTACCAAAGAACGAGTGAGTCAACCAGGAAATTAAAGAAGAACTAAATATAAATATGGAAACAAATAAAAATGAAAACATGACAGTTCACAACCTTTGGGATGAAGCAACGGCAGTCCTAAGAGGGAAGAATACAGCAATACTGGCCTTTCTCAAAAAATAAAAAGTTTCAAATATACAACCTAACTTTATATCTAAAGGAACTGGAGAAAGAATGGAAAATAAAACCTAAATTCAACAGGAGAATGATAATAATAAAGATTAGAGCAGAAATGAATGATATAGAAATTAAAAAAAAAAAAACAAAAAACAGTAGGGCAGATCAATGAAACTAGCAGTTGTTTGAAAGAATAAGATTGCTAAACCCCTAGCCAGACTTACCAAAAATAAAAAGATCAAAATAAATAAAATCATGAATGAAAGAGGAAAGCTCACAACCAACATTGGAGCTATACAAACAATTATGAAAATAATTTGAGCAACTATATGCCAAAAACGTAAGCAATTTGGAAGAAGTAGACGAATTCCTAGAAACACATAAATGGCCAAAACTGAAACAGGAAGAAATAGAAAACCTGAACAAACCCATAAACAGCAAAGAAATTGAAGCAGTAATCAAAAATCTACCAACAAACAAGAGTCAATAGCCAGATGGCCTCCCAGAGGAATCTTACCAAACATTTAAAGAATCAATACCTATTCTTCTAAAACTGTTTAAAAAAAAAATAGAAATGGAAGAAAAACATCCAAACTCATCCTATGAGGCCAGCATTACCTTAATCCCAAAACCAAAGAAAGAGGCTGCTAAAAAGGAGAATTACAGAACAATATCCTTGATGAACTGGATATAAAAATTCTCACCAAGATATTAGATAATAGGCTCCAACTGTACATTAAAAGTATCATTCACCATTATCAAGTGGTATTCATTCATGGGCTGCAAGGTTGTTTCAACATCTGCAAATCAATCAATGTGATAAACCACATTAATAAAAGAAAGGACAAGAACTATATCATCCTCTCAATAGATGTAGAAAAAAAATTCTGACAAAATACAGCATCCTTTCTTGATAAAAATTGATAAAAATAGAAAGTACATACTTCAATATCATAAAAGCCATATATAAACAAACAAACAAATGGCAACAATAACAACAAAAAACATACAGTGTTTTTCCCTTAACAGGGAAAAACTGAGAGCTTTTCTGTTAATGTCAGGAACACAACAGGGATGTCCATTCTCACCACTGTTGTTCAACATAGTACCAGAATTCCTAGCTTCATCAGTCAGAAAACAAAAATAAATAAAAGCCATCCAAATCAGCAAAGAAAAAGTCAAGCTTTCACTCTTCCCATACAACATGATACACTCTTTAGAAAACCCAAAAGACACTACCAAAAATTGCTAGAACTGATATAGGAATTCAGCAAAGTCACAGGATATGAAACCAAAGCATATATGTCAGTTGCATTTCTATACAGTAACAATAGGCTGAAGAAAGAGAAACCAAGGAATAAACCCCATTTACAATTGCACCAAAAAAAAAAAAAAAAAAAGATACCTAGGAATAAACCAAACCAAAGAGGTAAAAGATCTGTACTCTGGGGCGCCTGGGTGGCTCAGTCGTTAAGCGTCTGCCTTCCGCCCGGGTCATGATCCCAGAGTCCTGGGATCAAGCCCTGCATCGGGCTCCTTGCTCGGCGGGAAGCCTGCTTCTCCCGCTACCATTCCCTCTGCTTGTGTTCCTTCTCTCGCTGTGTTTCTCTCTGTCAAATAAATAAAATCTTAAAAAAAAAAAAAAAAGATCTGTACTCTGAAAACTATAAAACCCTTATGAGGAAATCAAGGAAGATCATAGAAATGGAAAAACATTCCATGCTCATGGATTGAAAGAACAAATATTATTGGAGAAAGAACAGCAAATAAAGCCTAAACCCAGCAGAAGAAGAGAAATAATAAAGATC
>CM053615.1:28363970-28390186 GCA_028646535.1 Procyon lotor
AAACCAAAAGAAGAGTAGAACAGATCAATGAAACTAGGAGCTGATTCTTTGAAAGAATTAATAAGATTGATAAAACGATGGTGAGACTTATCAAAAAGAAAAAAGGACCCAAATTAATAAAATCATGAATAAAAAGAGGAGAGGTCAGGGGTCCCTGGGTGGCTTAGTCATTAAGCGTCTGCCTTCAGCTCAGGTCATGATCCCAGGCTCCTGGGTTCGAGCCCCACATTGGGCTCCTTGCTCTGCAGGAAGCCTGCTTCTCCCGCTACCATTCCCTCTGCTTGTGTTCCCTCTCTTGCTGTGTTTCTCTCTGTCAAATAAATAAAAAATCTTTAACAAAAAAAAAAAGAGGAGAGATCACAACCAACACCAAAGAAATACAAACAATTATAGCAACATGTTACGAGCAGCTATATCCCAGCAAATTAGACAATCTGGAAAAAAAATGGATGCATTCCTAGAGACATATAAACTACCAAAACTGAACCAGGAAGAAATAGAAAATCTGATCAGACCCATAACCAGTAAGGAAATTGAAACAGTAATCAAAAATCTCCCAACAAACAAGAGTCCAAGGCCAAAGGGTTTCCAAGGGAAATTCTACCAAATATTTAAAGAAGAAGTAATACCTATTCTCCTGAAAGTGTTCCAAAAAATAGAAATGGGGGGGAAGCTTCCAAATTTATTTTATGAGGATAGCATTACCTTGATCCCAAAACAAGGCAAAGACACATCAAAAAGGAGAATTACAAACCTATATCCCTAATGAACATGGACACAAAAATTCTCACCCAAATACTAGTCAATAGGATCCAACAGTACATTAAAAGGATTATTTACCATGCCCAAGTTGGATTTATTCCTGGGCTGCAAGGTTGGTTCAACATCTGCAA
The DNA here is from genome assembly GCA_028646535.1 of Procyon lotor. Taxonomy (NCBI): domain Eukaryota; kingdom Metazoa; phylum Chordata; class Mammalia; order Carnivora; family Procyonidae; genus Procyon; species Procyon lotor. The sequence continues at coordinate 28,364,864 of CM053615.1, forward strand.
ATCAATCAATATGATACAATACAATAATAAAAGAAAAAACAAGAAATATAAGATACTCTCAATAGATGCAGATAAAGCATTTGACAAAGTACACGATTCTTCCTGATCAAAATTCTTCACAGTGTAGGGATAGAGGGTACATGCCTCAATATCATGAAAACCATCCATAAAAACCCACAGCGAATATCAGCCTCAATGGGGAAAAACTGAAACCTTTTCCTCTAAGGTCAGGAACATGGCAGGGATGTCCACTATCACCACTGTTATTCAGTATAGTACTAGAAATCCTAGCCTCAGCAATCAGACAACAAAAAGAAATAAAAGCATCTGAATTGACAAAGAAGCCAAACTCTCACTCTTTGCAGATGGTATGATACTTTATGTAGAAAACCCAAAAGACTCCACTCCAAAACTGATAGAACTCATCCAGGAATTCAGTAAAGTGTCAGGGTATAAAATCAATGCATAGAAGTCAGCTGCATTTCTATATACAACCCATAAGATAGAAGAAAGAGAAATTAAAGAGTCAATCCCATTTACAATTGCACCCAAAACCAGAAGATACCTAGGAATAAATCTAACCAATGAGGCAAAGAAAACTATAGAGTACTCAGGAAAGAAATTGAAGAAGACACAAAGAAATGGAAAAATGTTCCATGCTCATGGATTGGAAGAACAAATATTGTGAAAATGTCCGTGCTGCCTAGAGTAATCTATACATTTAATGCAATCCCTATCAAAATACCATCAACTTTTTTCGAAGAAATTGAACAAATAATTCTAAAATTTATATGGAACCAGAAAAGACCTCAAATAGCTAGAAGGATGTTGAAAAAGAAAACCAAGGCTGGTAGCATCACAATTTCAAACTTCAAGCTCTATTACAAAGCTGTAATCAGCAAGACAATATGGCATTGGCACAAAAACAAACACACAAATCAATGGAATGGAATAAAGAGCCCAGAAATGGACCCTCAACTCTACGGTCAACTAATCTTCGACAAAGCAGGAAAGAATGTCTAATGGAAAAAAGAGTCTCTTCAAAAAATGGCGTTGGAAAAAATGAACAGCCCATGCAGAAGAATGAAACTGGACCATTTCCTTACACCACACACAAAAAAATACCAAAAATGGATGAAAGACTTCAATGTGAGACATATTAATCAATGTGATACAATACAATAATAAAAGAAAAACAAGGAATTCCTCAAGGAATCCATCAAAATCCTTGAGGAGAACACAGGCAGCAACCTCTTCAACCTCCCCCACAGCAACTTCATCCTAGAAATGTCAACAAAGGCAAGGGAAGCAAGGACAAAAATGAACTATTGGGACTTCATCAAAATAAAAAGCCTTTGCACAACAAAGGAAACAGTCAACAAAACCAAAAGACAACTGACAGAATGAGAGAACATATTTGCTGTGACATTTCAGATAGAGGGCTAGTATCCAAACTCTTTAAAGAATTTATGCAACTCAATACCCAAAGAACAGATAATCCAATCAAGAAATGAGCAGAAGACATGAACAGACATTTCTGCAAAGAAGACATCCAAATGGCCAACAGACATATGAAAAAGTGCTCAACATCACTTGCCATCAGGGAAATATAAATCAAAACCACAGTGAGATACCACCTCACACCAGTTAGATTGGCTAAAATTAACCAGTCAGAAAATGACAGGTGTTGGTGAGGATGTGGGGAAAGGGGAACCCTCCTACACTGTTGGTAGGAATGCAAGCTGGTGCAGCCACTTGGGAAAGCAGTATGGAAATTCCTCAAAAAGTTGAAAATAGAGCTACCCTGCAACCCAACCATTTCACTACTGGGTGTTTACCCTAAAGATACAAATGTAGTGATCTGAAAGGCACATGCACCCCAATGTTTATAGAAGCAATGTCCACAATAGCTAAACTATGGAAAGAGCCTAGATGGATAAAGAAGATGTGACTAAGAAAAAATCTTATTCGACTAAATGAGGGATTATTTTTTCTCATTTAATTAAAAAAATTACTTATTCCACTAAAATGGAATAGTATGCAGCCATGAAAAGAAATGAAATCTTGCCATTTGCAATGATGTGGATGGAACGAGAGGGTATTATGCTGAGCAAAATAAGTCAATCAGAGAAAGACAATTATCACATGATCTCATTTATATGAAAAATTTGAGAAACAAGACAGAGGATCATAGAGGAAGGAAGGGAAAAATAAAACAAGATGAAACAAGAGAGGGAGACAAACCATAAGTCTCTTAATCACAGGAAACAAACTGAGGTTTGCTAGAGGGGAGGGAGGTGGGAGGGATGGGGTAGCTGGGTGATGGACATTGGGGAGGGTATGTGCTATGGTGAGTGCTGTGAAATTGTACAAGACTGATGAATCACAGAACTGAACCCCTGAAACAAATAATACATCATATATTAATTTTAAAAAAGGAAGAACAAATATTGTTAAAATGTTTATGCTACCCAAAGCAATCTACACATTCAATTCAATCCCTATCAAATTACCATCAATATTTTTCATAGAGGTGGAACAAACAATCCTTAAATTTGTATGGGACTAGAAAATACCCAGAATACCCAAAGGAATGTTAAAAAAGAAAACCAAAGCTTAAGGCATCACAATTCCAGACTTTAAGCTGTATTACAAAGTTGTAATCATCAAGACAGTACAGAACTGGCACAAAAACTGAAACATCAATGGAACAGAATAGACCCAGAAATGGACCTAATGTGACACAGGAATCTACCAAATGCAACCTCTTTGACTTCAGCCACAGCAAATTCTTCTGAGTGACATCTCCAAAGGCAAGAGAAACAAAAGTGAAAATGAACTATTGAGACTTTATCAAGATGAAAAGTTTCTGCACAGCTAAGGAAACAATTGACGAAACTAAAAGGCAATCTACAGAGTGGGAGGAGGTATTTGCAAATGTTTTATGAGATGAAGGGCTAGTATTCAAAATCTTAAAAGTACTTACCCAATTAACACACAAAAAAACAGAAAATCCAGTCAGGATTGCAGAAATCTGCAAAGAAGACATCCAAATGGCCAACAGACACATGAAAAAATGTTCAAAATCACTCAGCATCAGGGAAATACAAATCCAAACCACAATGAGACATCACCTCAGACCGGTCTGAATGGCTAAAATGAACAACTCAGGAAATGAAAGATTTTGGTGAGGATGCGGGGAAGGAGGAACTCTCTTACACTTTTGGTGGAAATGCAAGCTGGTACAGCCATTCTTGAAAACAGTATGGATGTTCCTCAAAAAGTTAAAAATAAAGCTACCCTATGACCCAGCAATTGCACTACTAGGTATTTATCCAAAGGATACAAACATAGTGATTTGAAGGGGCACATGAAATTGAATGTCTATAGGAACGATGTCTACAATAGCCAAAATATGGAAAGCACCCAGATGTCCATTGACAGATGAATGAATAAAGAAAAAGTCACACACACACGTACACACATATATTTTATATATACACACATGCACACACATACATACACACATATACATATTATACATATATATATAAGTTATACACACACATATACATACAATGGGCTATTAATCAGCCATCAAAAAGAATGAAATCTTGCCATTTGCAAAGATGTGGATAGAACTAGAGAGTATTATGCCAGTCAGAGAAAATGATCTTACTCATATATGGAAATTAAATAAAGTAAGCCAGTCAGAGAAAGTAAGCCAGTCAGAGAAAGACAATTATATGATCTTACTCATATGTGGAATTTAAGAAACAAAACAGAAGAACATAGAGAAAGGGAAGGAAAAACAAAATAAGATGAAAATTGAAAAGGAGGCAAACCATAAGAGAGGCCGAACCCTAGGAAACAAACTAAGGGTCGCTGGAGGGGAGATAAGTTGGGGGCATGGATAATTGAGTGATGGGCTTTAAGGAAGGTATTTGATGTAATGAGCACCAGGTGCTATATGCAACTGAAAACTCATTAAATTCTGCCTATGAAACTAATTTTTAAAAAAGAAATAAAAAGAGCAAGTTGTCCCAAATATTTACTTATAGGAAAAATTGTTTGTAACCATTGAATTATTTTATGATTGCTGTATAAAAATGTGTCCATTGTTAGAAACAAAAAGACAAACATATTATTAATTTTTATTTCAAGTAACGCTAGGATGCCAATAAATTCTGCCATTTAATTAATAAAACGTAACATGTTCTCTCATTGGGCTGCCATAACAAAATGCTACAGGCTGAGTGGTTTAAGCTACAGAAATTAATGTTCTGAAGGCTGGAAGTCCAAGATCACAATACCAGCGTAATCACTTCCTGATAAGGACTCTTTTCCTGACTTTCAGACAGCTGCCTTTTCACGGTGACCTCTTACTTTGGTGTGTATAGGCGGAGAGAAAGACAGAGAAATGTCTTCTCTCTTCTTTTTATAAAGCCACCAATCCTATCAGATTAGAATCTCACCCTTATGACTTCACTTAAACTTAACTATCTTCTAATAGTCATATACACAAATACAGTCACACTTTGTTTAGGGTTTTGACATAGAATTTAGCAGGAGACAGAATTCAGAGCATAGAATGTCCTGAAGCAACTAGGAACTTGGGAGTAGGTGTCATACCCATACCTACTGCATTTATATTTGTTTGGAGGCAGCAAAAAATGTGGGAGATCTGAAATAATGCTAACAGTATTTTGGAGCAATATCTTGTTTACAAGACATAAATACTTATATAACAACATCCTCTCTAAACTGGATTCTGCCATGAACTTTTTCTGTGAATGAAAATTTTAAATACAAATTCTGATTTCACTTGCTTTCAAGTCAATTCCTACTGGTTTCAAATTCCATTTATTTATCTTACATATTGTTTATATAACAAAATTGTTACACACATGTGAGCCTGATATAAGTAAAAACTTATAAAAAAGTCTTCATGTGTGGAAAGACAAATTATTTTTTATTCAGAAATATTACTGAATGCCTACTTTGCAGCATGTGTCTTCTAGGAATCTGGCATGTATTAATGAACAAAATAGGCAAGAATCATTGCCCTTATCAAACTTAAATATAAGTGAATAATGTATTTATTTATGAAAATAATATGGTGAATATTTTAATGCAATACTGAGCAACTTTTTCAATTAATGGTAACTATCAAGTTTTAGATTATGAGTATTTTTTTCTATGCCTATTAATTACCTCCATCTTCTGTGAAATAAATGGAAAATATTTTTTAGAAATACTAATCTTACCACTAAGTACATTTCTAATGGTCTTATTAAAAATATTAAGAATATCACTTCTGACATTTAAGATATAACTGCACTTAACTTGATTCCTAAATTCAGGGAAGTTGTGGATTAACTTCTTGGATTTGGGAGGCTGGAGACTTGGGTTTGACACCTGGCTATTCCTCTTACTACTTCTGTGAACATAGATAAGGGCTTTATCAATAAGCTTCTTTTTCCTCACCCACAAAATTATACCAATAATAATATTTATCTTACAGTATGCTGTGAACCTAAATGCTTATGGTTTGGTGTGTAGTTCAGAGTATAATACAATCAGTTATTATTTTTTACTTAAATCTAGGAAATAGCATCTGAAGAATACACACTGTCTATAACTTAAAAAAATTTAAAAAATGAATATTTCTTAATACCATAACATATCAAATCAAAATGTTTTAAGGGAAACGGCATTTTATTTTTTTTTTTTTAAGATTTTATTTATTTGACAGAAACACAGCGAGAGAGGGAACACAAGCAGAGGGAATGGTAGCGGGAGAAGCAGGCTTCCTGCCGAGGAGGGAGCCCGATGTGGGGCTCGATCCCAGAACTCTGGGATCATGACCTGAGCCGAAGGCAGACACCTAACGACTGAGCCACCCAGGCACCCCGAAACGGCATTTTATTAACAGCCAAGATCCTCCATGAAATCAGTATCTGATTTTGTCCAAAATCATTTGAAGAAATATAATTTTTGAACAGGTATGTGTTATTTTTGAGGGTACATTGTTATCTTTCGCATTTGAGTTCAATATACTTTAAGGCAGTCACTTATTTTCCTGTCAAAATAAAATAAAAACTTCATAATTTTTTAAAACCTCATTTTCTATGCCCTAGTAACCTATAGTGTCATTTTGAGAAGTAATAATCCAATTAATGGATGACTATTAACAAGTGATTTTCAATTAAATTCACAGTATAATTTTAGCTACTTTCCTTTCCTTTCTGCATTAAAAAGTTTTCCTGTTATTATTTTAAATCATATAACTGTAGATGAAATAAAATACAGAGGTAAACTAGAAAGACAAATTATGATACAGTAAAATAAGCAAAGTTAGTGTAATGTATTCTTAGGGGGCACATGATCAGATAGATTAGAATACTAGAACTTACAGCCTAAATTTCTTCTCCACAGCCAAATGCTTCTAGTTCCAGGGTAGCAGTCTTTACTTTCACTCAAATGATATGGTCAGAAAAAGGTATTAGTTTTAATAGATCTCTGATTTTAACAGAACAAAGACAATACATACATATATATATATACACACACACATACACACACATACACAAAACATACTTTATTCCTCTGCATTCTAAATATGTTTTTCAAACCACATAAAATACTGAATTGCTAAATATCTCTTAATATTTGTCTTCATAAATTTCAAAAGAAGGCTTGTGATAATATTAAAAATATCTGGATATGTTTCTATGATAGCTGTTCGTTTAACCTGATGCCACATTGTAAAAAATGCCAAAGAATTTTTCTCCTGATTAGTCCTGGAATCCTAGTCTTGCTCAGAAAACTTCTACACTGAGTCATCTAATTATTGCATAGTCAGTACCAACGACTTTCTATGTGATGTTAACCTACCAATAATGTGCAGGATTTCATGTGATAACCTACAAGTCTATAACTGGTTTATAGCTATTTAATAACAGAGCTTTGGTTTGATATTATTTCCTTCTTGCCCTAGGCAGACTATGATCTCACTGCAGATTCTTGAGGAAACTAACCTCATTCTGGAAATCGTAACACAAGATTATGGATAAAACACTACATAGAAAGGTGGAAGGAGAGACTTTCAAAAATTGCTAGAGGGGTCCACAAGAATTTTCTAAATGCATTTTTTGTCTGACAAAAATGCTATACTGGAGAATTCACGTACCATAGAATCATCATCTGGTTCTCTCCTCTGCCTTTATATTTACAACACTCTTCTCCCACTTTACAAAAACTAAAGTCTGTCTTTCAATCATCGTAAACTGAGAGCACTGCCTTAAGACTATGCTGTCCAATAAGGAAACCTATTACCTTATGTGGCCTTTCACGTTTTAACTAATTAAAATTAAATGAGGTTGAAAATTCCACTCCTCAAGGATCTTGGGTGCCTCAGTCAGGCATCTGCATTCAGCTCAGGCCATGATCCCAGGCTCTTGGAATCAAGCCCTACCTCAGGCTCCCTGCTTAGCAGGGAGTCTGCTTCTCCCTTACCTAATGCCATTCTCCCCCACTCATGCTTTCTCTTTCTCTCAAATAAATAAAATCTTCAAAAATAAATTCATTCCTCATACACGTCCACATTTTAACTGATCACTAGACATGATACCAGTGGCTGCTGTATTGACCAGTGCAGATTAGAACATCGTCACTGAAACACGATGTTCCTTTGGAAAAGATTCTTCTAAAATACAAAGACCCGGGGAAAAAATAAAGGGACACTAGTCTACAGGTCAATAATAACGAAGACTTCAAAGAATAAAATATCATATTTCATGGAGATAAAATTCTGTTAAGAATTAAAAGGAAATACATATTAAAGCAGAAAATGATGGGGCACCTGAGGGGCTCAGTGCGTTAAAGCCTCTGCCTTCAGCTCAGGTCATGATCTCAGGGTCCTGGGATCGAGCCCCACATTGGGCTCTCTGCTCAGCAGGGAGCCTGCTTCCACTTCTCTCTCTCTGTCTGCCTCTCTGCCTACTTGTGATCTCTCCCTGTCAAATAAATAAATAAAATCTTAAAAAAAAAAAGAAAATGACGTATAGCTTGGGTATACATTTTGAAGATGGATGACATCATATTGATAAAGGGTGAATACATCATTGGATATCTTTTTTAAAATATTTTATTTATTTATTTGACAGAGAGGAGAGAGATCACAAGTAGGTAGAGAGATAGGCAGAGAGAGGGGGAAGCAGGATCCCTGCTGAGCAGAGGGCCCAATGTGGGGCTCGGTTCCAGGACCCTGAGATCATGACCTGAGCCAAAGGCAGAGGCTTTAACCCACTGAGCCACCCAGGCACCCCCATCTTTGGATATATTTAAATGGAGGTATTCTTTAAAAAACATTTTATAAATGTTGAAAACTACATTCATTGCCACCACTTCACCTTACGAATAAAATGACAGATTTTAAACTAAATAAGTACAAGGAGGTACATAATTTAAAAATTCATTTGAGAATTCTGGGGTAGGTGGGGTTGGAGTATGCTATCCAAACTTTCTTCTTGGGTTTTCACACAGAAACACCCCTACACCCAATATCTTAATTTTTAATTATTCTGGGAGTTTCCAAGCTGCCTTCACAATCCCTGACCCTTGTTCTTTAACTTAATTCTCTTTCACTATTGTCTATATAAGAGTCTCCCAAATTTTAAGGCAATTTCTTCCTTGCTTATTTATTAGCAATGGGGGGTAAGACTCCTTACATATATAGCATTGCGATAGAGGAGAAGGTGCTTCTGGTTATAGACCCTCAATGATAGAGTCACCAAGCAAACATCAGAAAGGGGAAACACCAAAACAAGCAGGTTATTTACATGTCTTTTGGGAAAAGTTTCATGTGCTCATTTTGATTGCAAGTCAACAATAAAGATCAGGAAACCCATGCTTTACCTTCCATCTCTATCTAGTTTCTCAGTTCCACTATTATTCTTGTTCCTCTTAGTGTACTTCAGGAAACACCTTACTCACTATAATGCATAACTGAAAAGCAACTTAATTTACTTAACATAGCTCACGCAAAGTTTGGAATAATAAATTAGAGAAAAGATAAATGCAGTTGAAGAAGGTGTCATTTAGCACCAGGTTATGGTTTGGACAGATAGACACTAAAAATAAACAATTCAACTGATTTCAGGCTGTGTAACTTCTCTTTCTATCTTTAAGTCAGGTAAATTTGCTCCAAAGACTGCTCATACTTCTCAATAAAGAGGCATGGGGATTAATGATAGGGTGTACTACTGATAGCAAAAAGAACAGAATCCCAAATAGCTTAGAGACAAGAAGTTAGGTAACAATGAATAGTGACACCATGGTGAGTCTATTTTCAAAACACATAAACTACTGTATAAAGATTATGTATCCATTAATAAACAGAAATTAAGTATGGGAGCATAAGCTAATTTGATATTCATCAGGTAGACCAGAAGAAGACATAACTGCAAAGAAAAACGATAAATGGCTTGTATATTGTCATATATAAGCATCAGGTTAATAAAGTATAATAATTTAAAAAGGTAAATGTAGTAGATACTTAAGCTATTGGAAAATGGAACAGGAGGTTAATTTGAGAATTTTCCCTAAAATTCAATAAAGTTTAAAGACCTATAAATATAATCAACATAAGAAGATTCATATTGACAGTTTTATTAACACCGACTACAATGATTTTCTTTGTAAAGTTCATGTAAAATGTAGGTCCATTATATTAGGGGACAGGGATTTATTTAACAATAATTACTTATGCATATGATTCATTCTGCCTGGTTCAAGATAATATTTGGATATTCAATATTTACAGAATTACGAGACAGAATTATGTTGTTCCTGGGTGACTGAACATTGATTTAGTTATCTTGCTTTTATTATATAACATATCTTAAATTATCCATGATAATTAGAGGAAAGATAAAGAAAACTTAAAACGAATTATGACCCCAAATTCCAGTTTATTCAACATATTTCTCCTCAAAACACTGACCAGAGTTCCCATAGATCACACCCTACAACATATACATACACACTGGAGTGGAAGTTCCATGAGGACAGGTTATCTGATGCAAATCTGTGCAGTGAATCCTACTTTAAACACCCCATCTCCCACCCTGTCTAACAAAAGTGTTTTTTATTTCTTTCATTCTTTCCTTTTTCCTCTTTTCTCGTTTTAAGGCCATAGAGAGAACAAGAACTGTACAGCCGTACTTTATGGGTCTGACTCCTAGTTCTACCATTCACCTGCTGTGTAACCATCATAAATAATTCAAACTCTCTGGTTCCCAGTTTATGTATCAGTCAAACTACCTCCCAGAGTCATCAAGTAAGAGGATCAACTAAGATCAGACATATAAATACCTTAAACAGAACCTAACATAATCAATGTTATATTGCTAGCTAATATTATGAATGAAGAGTTATTTCTATTATAAAACTTACTACAATATATTGTAACATCTGTTCCTAGCACAATGTCAGCATACTGATAAAAAAGAATAATATATTTATATTATATATATATTATCCTAAAATTTATATAAAATATAAAATTTATATAATCTGTTACCTCAGAACCTAGCTCAGTCTCCAGCACATATTGACAATGCTGTATAAATAGAAGTTTAAATCAATTATCTTGGTGACATAATAGGCATTTACATAAAAATAAGCTGACATACAATTTATCCCATAATTTGGGAATTAAATAACCTTGACATGTATTTTGCATGTATAATTGTGACTTCACCTGAAGGAAACTGAGAATTCACAGTAACTAACTGTCTTCAACTATTTTATAATAATTACTTGCTCCTCATATTTCAAGAACATCAAATTATGCTTTCATAATTAAACTTTAACATTGTTGCTCAAGTTTTTAAGATCAAATGTCATTAAAGGAAATTTATATCTCTACACGTTTGTGTGAACAGGGCTAGTTTTACATGAGCATATGGGTAAAGGAGAAGGTGAAGCTAATGTTGGGATTTTTTTCCTTTAAATTAAAATCTATAGATGATCCTGAAATATTTGATTGTTTATGTTTAGTGAAGCCTTTAGTTCAGTTTTTGTTGTTGTTGTTGTTGTTGTTTAACTGTCTATGTTTTAAGATGCATTTGTTTTCATAATAGAACAGAAGGCAACGTTTACCTTCTTGATTTATTTTGGCTGATGTATTCCTTTTTCTCTGCATAAACTCGACCATTTTAATAACAATCAAAATTGATTTTGTCAGTTTTCACTAATGTTCAAGAATATTTACAAAACTAGATAACACACCTAAAATAAAATCTGTGATGAAATTCCTTATTCTTATGGCCCCATTTTCCCAAAATCATTCTATATATCCATGAGTTACAGCACTTGTTTTATTCTAAGTCCATTATTTAAAGATAATGAACCTTTACCTTGTTTAAATAGGATTAACTATTCCTATTGTCCTTTCCCAAGGGGAAAAATGTCAAAATGATTATTATTTATGCAAAACTAAGAAAGGCAAAAATTTAAAATCCCATTCACATAAAATGCATTTTTTCTACAAACTCATTTTTGTGTTTCAAAAAGTAAATTTTCCAGGTTAAGTGTCTTTCAGAATGTTCTAGAGCTCCTTGAAACAAATAGTACACATAACAGATCTTGGCTTCTGAGTATCATTGTTAACTAAAAGGAACCATAAAAAGAAATGACTGATTCAGGGAAAGCATACAATAAGCATGGAATACGAAGTTGTGTGAAAAGTAAGAAAGAGCTCAAGAAATGATGAGAATGTGGCAAAAAGCCAGATTAAAGGAATTTATACACACCTAATTTGAAAATTTTAATTATCCAAATAAATTATCCCTTTAGAGGATTATGCCACATTGAATTAAAACGTGATTCTCACACAGCAAAGGAAACAATCAACAAAACAAAAAGACAATCTTCTGAGTGGGAGAAGAGTATTACTCAGCCTTAAAAAAGAATGAAGTCTTGCCATTTGCAAGGACATGGATAGAACTAGAGTGTATTATGCTAAGTGAAATAAGTCAGTGAGAGAAAGACAAATATGGTATGATTTCACTCATATATGGAATTTAAGAAACAAAACAAATGAGCAAAGGGAAAAAAATAAGAGGGAGAGGGGGAGACAAGCCAAGAAACAGACTCTTAACTATAGGGAACAATCTGACAGTTATCAGAGTAGGGGTTGGGGTTAGGTAAACAGGTGATAGGGATTAAGAAGAGCACTTGTGAAGAGTACTGCGTGATGTATGGAATTGATGGATCACTATAGTGTATACCCGAAACTAAGGTAACACTGTATGTTATCCATAATGTAATTAAAATTTAAAATAAAGAAAGGAAAGGAAGAAAAGAAAATTGCCTTAATATTACCAGCAATAATCTACCAATGCTAAAATCAATGTGAATTCTTGATAGAAAATAGGATTTTTACATAGCCCTAAAGCATCTATAACAGATCATAATAACCAATTCTACAATTTTGGGACGTGCTTCTAAAAGCCATAATGGCATGCAAAATCACAAAATAAAAACCACAGTGTTTATGGGAAAATAAACCAGTATCATCAATGACCACAAAAAAAGAGATAGGAACTTAACAAAATGGTATCATATTAAGTGGTTAAGATATACATGGTATTATAATAAATATGGCACTTTACCTTGAGAAAGTCTTGAAACTTGCTTCTAGTTATTGATGTTTCAGCTTGTAAGTTATTGTGATATGAGGAAGAAAATTTATCTGAAATTGGTAGGAAGTTGTAACATCAAATATGGATAGGTTTGACTCATGCCTCACATGACCAACTGAGGTAGTAGGCAGATGTTTGAAGGGTGTGCATATATGTGCTCTGTGTATTCCTACAAAGCCTGGTCAACTGGGTCTTATTTTTTGTGTTCACCTAGTGCTTCTCCAGGACAAAAATCACACATAAATAAACATACAATTTTTATGCTCAATTATTTCTCTGATGTATCAATCACATTGGAACAAATTTGTGTTTTCAAAAGAAATATTATAGCAGAACTAACTATACTAATTGTAAAGTGGAAAATGGAATTTCACAGTGGGGAAATCTGACAGATGTTACCTTAACCAAATGATCACAGGTAATATTACTAATAATGGGACAAATTGCATTGCATGCCATTTAACTGTTTAACAGTTGATTTAAAAAGTACAACCCATGTTTCTGTACTTTTCTTAAGACCTCTTTTGAAATTCACTTTGTAATGTAAAATCTCTTATATTACAGACTTATATATATTTCTTCAAAAATTATGTACCAGAACGTCTCTCCTAAATAACATGTTTTATTCCTTTAGAAAATGAGAATTATATAATACATATATTTCTCTTTTTTACCATTTATGAGAACTCTCAGAACAAACTATAATGCTTTATAACTAAAAAATCTCATAGGCACTGGATTTTATTTATTTACCTGCTCCTGTGGATTTATGGCTCCGTATATAAATTTTCAGATATCCACCCATCCATCCATACATCATGTATATATTAAACAACTCATTAGTCCTGACATGAAAAATATCTTCATATTGTGTCTGTATTTGTAGATGAGAAAATTCTTTTGGGATAGAAGTAATTGTCATAGAGTAGGAATATATACAACTATTGCATTGGATTTCACTTTGTTAATTTAATTCCACTGTATTGGAACAGTATACTTTGATAGTAGGACAATCTGTTGTGTGTGTTTTTTTAAATCAGTAATGTGTTAAAGATTAAGGTATGCATACATTTCAAACCATATACTTATAAGTCATATTACATACATCAGAAAATGATACACACAAATATATCCTGTTTCCTTATCATGCATGTAATATGTAAATATTGGGGAATAAAAAACTTTTTCTTAGAATTGACAGGTTTGTATGAATGCAACAAAAATTAAAAATATTTGCATCTATGTTTTCAAAGCCATATTTTAAACATAATTCCAACCGAACACTAGTTTCCTCTCTTATTTTGAAAACAGTCTTATAAGCATTTTAGATTGTGTAAAAAAATAATTTTCATGATTTTTCAGTAGAAAGTCTTTTTTCATTAAAATTGCTCAATTAGAAATTGTGCTTAAATATTTGTATAAGTGTAAATTTTAATAATAAATATGAGATACACATATATATATATTTTAAAGATTTTATTTATTTATTTGACAGAGAGAGAGATCACAAGTAAGCAGAGAGGCAGGCAGAGAGAGAGGGAAACAGGCTCCCTGCTGAGCAGAGAGCCTGATGCGGCGCTTGATCCCAGGACCCTGAGATCATGACCTGAGCCGAAAGCAGAGGTTTTAACCCACTGAGCCACCCAGGTGCCCCTATATGAGATATATTTTGACCTTACTTCTAAATATAAAATGCTATTTTTTTCATTCAAAATCAATTCTGTTGAAAGTTTAAAATCTCAAACTCTTCTATGACATATTTTATTGAAGTAAACCCTTATTATCATCAAAGTATTCAAGGCTTATGTCAGTTCTATATTGTGATGAGATTCAAAGAAGGAAATACTCTTTCTTTACTAAGGTACATATCTTAAATTTTAATATAAGAGTTCCAAAAAGATGTCAAAATCATTACATGGAACCACTCTCTAGAATTCAAGATTTAAACTATAGCATTCTTAGACATTTTTTAGAGAAATATCTCCACCATTGCAAATTAAAATGTAATGATTTTGTCTGGAAGAAAAGAGATTACCTCCACTCGTGAACTTTCATGATTTTGCTTTCATGAGTGTAAGTTTGTGTGATGAAATTTTACTTTTTGCTTGAAGTTATGGTTTTGATTTTGGACTTGCTGATTCAGACAACATAAGGACAAAAATAAGCGATTTGATTTGAGCTATCTGGGTAGGTATTTATAGCCTATAAACCTAATATATGGTTGAAACTGTCCAGAGACATTGAGATATGAATTTCAGAAGTGGAAACACAAAACCTTAACACAAAAGGACAAAAGTTATGCTTAAGTAACCCTTGCTAGGAAGACAAAAATGATATTCATACCTCAAGGTCCCTAAGGCAAATGCTACTATCTATTAAGAAGAAAAAAAAAAAAGTAGATTACTTTTAATTTGTTATTAATCATCTGATTTCCTATTCAAGTTTGGGAGGCCACATTTTATTTAATTAGTCCTCTCATTATAAATATTTCCCACAGTGATTCAGTTGACACAAGTTTTTTGACACTGACTGTGCAGATGGCAGAAAACTGGTATCTGGTCTCAAAGGGACTATTTGACCACTGCAGTAAAAGAGCAATAAACAAAATAACAACATTGCAGCCCACTTCAGTTTATGTAAGCAGTCAGCCTTTTATTGCTGTAAAACCTTGAAATGGATGTATGAGCTTTGCTGCAATAAACAAAGAGTTGTTTACAGCTTGGGGATGGCAGGTACCAACACTGGACTGGAACTCCAGCAGCCTGAATGTCAGGAACTGACTAATGTGAAGAAACATATTGTGGCTTGTTTTATGGAGAGTATGTTTTATAAACCTCAAGGGACCATTTATCACAAATTCATCCACTCTGCAGCAGATTGCTGCTTTAATGTTGAATGCCGGATTCCAGTTAGGCCGTCAAGTAAAAAAAAAAAAAAAAAAAAGCAGAGGAAAAAAATTCAAATGCTATTTTGTTTCTGTTTGCTTGATCTTGATGATTCTCAAATTTCACCATAGAAAGTCTATTTTAACCACTTATTCTCTCCCTTAAACAAGCTAAATATTTTATGACTTGGGGCTAATTCATTAGAAAATTTACATCTATTTACTGTTGTGAGCTATTTCAATGCCATTTATTTGAAATATGGTGTACTTGCTATATACGAACTTCTTTAAAAAAGAAAAAAAGTACCTAACACAGACATACTTTGTTAATGGCCACAGAAATACGGGCCTTGTTTCCTATAAAATGGAATGATCAAATCACCATGGGAAAGATTTTTATAGCCTTGCTTTATTTTTTAAGTTATTACTAATACCTCAAGAATATTTACAGGGATGCCATGGATGGTAATCATTAAATAAAACTAATATACTTGATTTTATTCATTACATAGAACATTTCGGTGTAAGAGAAAACAGTAGCTCTTCTCAGTCTTAAGGATTCCATACAGAGCACGTTGAAAACTGATAACCAGCATGATGTCAGCAACTCTCCATGTGGTAGGTGAATCTAAGCATACGGTATAATCTGTCCCAGGATACCCTTTTACTTTTTTATGGCCTGTGTTGTCACATAGTGAGGAAGCCAACATAAGTTTCACACAGGTGTGTTTGTCTTAGCACTCAAACAGTTGGCTTTTGGCTTCAAATATCAAATACAAGGATTTCTGGGAATAATAACAGTGTTGAGAAGGTAACAGAGCTTCTCAGACAGTGTAAGGAATTCTCCTACAACAGAGTATCTTATGAGTGGGCAGGTTGTGGTGCTAGATTCCTGGGCAAACCCTAATACACATAATCAGAATTCTATAGGGGTGAGTCCAAGCAATATATGTCTTTAGCAAACCCTCCTATTACCGTTGTACACATAAGGGAATTATTGAAGCACTGAGATAGGAAGACACAAAAATGTAGGTGTAACATCATCTGCTATATAGATACTGAACATTTAATAAGTTGCAGCATTCAGGGAAATTCTCCTGCAAGTCATAGAATTTAATTGGTATCTTTTCTTCCCTTCCTTTTTCCCTTCCGCCTTGTCCTTTCAGGATCTTCTGTGTTCTATAACTACTGTCTCTTACTCATGGGAATGTAACTTATCTTAAATCAAAAGCTAAACTAATGTGTGCCTTTATTATGCTCATATGCATGTGCATTTTGAGAACAATAATTTAAACAATGAACTTAAGAGACTTCTCTATCCTACTAGCATTTTGATCTGATGATCACTCAAACAGCATCCAATAAAAAAAAAAGCACTACAAGTGGAGTTGGAAAGCTCAATCAGTCTGCTTTCTCGCTATGCTTTGTTGGAGCTGTCCAGGGCTGATGTAAAGAATGTACGCTCCACACTGGGTAAACATAGTTTTTTCCTGCTCCAAGCAGAATGCATTGCTTGCATAAATATGGGCTTAGAGTACATGGCAGAGAATAGAAAACGTAAGCAAAACGACAGCTGTCTCTTTAGATATGGAGTTAATACCTCAAAACCTCCCCTCTTCTACCTGAGATTTGAATGTTATCATCTAAACAAGCCCCATTTCATGATTCAACTAATTTTCTTTTAAATCTAATTAGTAAGGGACAATGCTTTATATTCAGTTATTAGAGATTCACCTAAACCAGCAACTGGATAGTAAAGAAGTGAAGTATTTCAAATGAAAACTTCAAAGCTTCTTTTGCTTTGGGGTATCTTAAACTATCTCATAATTAAGTTGGGCATTTCTCTTTCAGCCCTGGAATAGCCTTCTGTCAGATGGACAGCACCAATTCCTTTTAGAGAGAAAGAATTCTGAAAAGGATAAGAAGACTATTGTCACCAAATAAAGATGCATGAAAAAAAAATCTATCAGACTACAGTTAAAATCATGTGGTTTAAACAACACATTTTTATGTGAAAGCTACAGTTTTAAAATCTAAGTGGTTTAAAACAGTTTATTCTTAAGCTGAAATGATATCTCTAACAACTCTGCCTTTTTCACACACAGATTTGTTAATGTCGCTCTAATTCTAAACTTTGTTAAGGATTTCAACATCACCTTCTGTTTGTTTCTTATTTTTGCTCTTGAACTTGTTTTTCTGATGTTAATTTGTACTGTTGTATTTATTTTTATAATATGACATCAAGTATGTAAATCATAATTGGCTGGAAAATAAATGGCTATATAAAATTATATATTAATCTGAACTAAAAATTGTCAAAAATGAAACTCCAATAACCTTTGGTCTCTGTTTCAATTCTCTGTTTTCTAATCGTTATCTCTTGGGCTGTCAACTCATCTGTTCTTTCTCCTACCCATTAACTTTTTATGTTTTCTTCACCTCTTTTCCCTCCAATATTTAAAGTATCCCTGTTTTCTCCCTCAGTGAACAAATCCTTCAGTGAGATTATGATTATATATACGTTTATATTTCTCATTATAGTATCCTAAATTTATTTTATGACCTCCTAGAAGTTTCCTTTTAACAAAATGTTGCATGTCTAAACCCAAACAAGCATTTCATGCTCTTCATTATTACTCTACAGTCTTGTGTAGAGTAGTGGTCACCCGAAGTGGTAGCCAGATCAGCATCTTTGATGTTACCTGGAAATATGTTAGGAACAAATATTTTCAGGATCAAACCCAGACCTACTGAATCAGAAAATTTGAATATGTACCCAGAAAGCTGTATTTTAACAGGTCTTCCAGACAAAAATTTGAGAACATTGGGTATAGAATCTAAAACAATTGTCTTTGAAATCAGACCTGAATTTGAGTTTAGGCTTTTCAACTTACTTGTATGATCCTAAGCTTCTGATTGACCAAGTTTGAATCTTAGTGCCCATCTTTAACCAATAACTGTGGTCAGGTAAACGGAGTGACCTGATTGGCCTATCCTTAATCATGAGCCTATTACTGTGGACAAGGAAGTGAGAAAAGCCTATCTTGATCACAAGGAAAAGAAGAGGACTGGTTTCTTTAAGAGGGAGATGCTGAGGGACAAATATTTTCTGTTTATTTCAAGTGATGCTGTTCAAATTTTTCTACTTTCCTTACTATTCTCTAGACATCTGTGACCATTTATAGGTTTGGATCAAAATTAGTTATTTTCAGGAAGCTTTCCTTAGTTAATTCATCCTCTCTGAGCACATTTTACCATATTTGAAAATATATTCCTTATTTTATGTAATTCCTTTGTGGTTATTCCCATGCCAGTTTTATATGATTTATTTCCTGAATAGATTATAAATTCTTCTAGACAGGGACTATTAACTTTCTCCTCTGGCCTTTTCTGTGTTTTGTAAAGTGCTCCATATATAGGGCATATTTAATAAATAGGTTTCTGTTATTAACCCTGTTCATCTTTTAGATTCTAATCTAAATCACATATAATATTTCAGATATGATTTTTCTTTAAATGCTTAACGTATTTTCATTATGTTTTGAGGATATGAATCTTAAAACTAAATATTTACTAATAATTAATATTTTGAATCTTTATGTACACTCCAGTAGATAATATTAAATGAGCTTCCTCTACTTCATTTTTTCAGAAGTTTAAGTTTTTAATACAAAATTTCCAACAAAATAGTACTTAATAAATTGAGTGATAATTTCTCTTTTTTAAAAAATAGAACTATTATGTAAATTTAGAGAGATACAAATTAATACTTAACTCTATTGGTAGTGATAAACCATTGAAATCTTTAGAATAAGATGGTGAAAGAAAGAAAGAAAGAAAGAAAGAAAGAAAGAAAGAAAGAAAGAAAGAAAGAAAGAAAGAAAGAAAGAGGGAGGGAGGGAGGGAGGGAGGAAGAAATAAAATGACAGGTCCAAATGGAGTCAGTTGTGTTGAGCCACAAACCCACAAACCAAGACTTAATACCTAACTAAGTACAGTTTCAGTTTTTCCTAGCAATGTGACCTTTAACCTGTTAATCTGGAATTACCTGGTGCTACCAGTGATGTAATCTGCTGGAGAGACCCTCACCTTTTTTCAAAGATAAGCAGCTTTACCTGAAACAATTCACTCTTCCTTTTTCTTGCCTCTTTTCTGCATATAAAAAAAAAAGTCTTCCATTTTATAAAGTTCTTCTAAGTTCCTTCATGAATTATTGAATAAAAGCCAATTAGATCTTCAAGTTTATCCAGTTGAATTTTATTTTTTAACAGTAGTGACACAACCAGTCTGTGATTCAGAACAGAAATGGCAAGTCATACAAACCCCAATTATGGACATTTCTAAAAGATTAGCAATAGCCCCATATTTCCTAATAACAAATAAATATCATTCCCTGTCTCCTTTCTTTCAATGAAATCACAATATAAAGAAGCAAATAGTAAATTTTCATAAGAGTTTACTAAGACAGTAATAAGAGATGTATGCTTTCAAATGTCAGCTGTGTAAAATAAGCAGAAACTATATAAATGTTTTTGAAGTAACTAAGATCCCAGAATCCAAGACATACAAGTTCAAATCTTGATCCTTTGATTCACTGGCTTGTTGTTATTCTCTGAATCTTAATTTGCTCAGCTTTAAAAAGAGGTTAAGATGAACTATTATTCCTAGGAGGTTTAGCATAGTGTCTGGCAACTGACAAGTGCTCAGAAACAGAAGTCATTTATTTCCATCACCATTCCCATCATTTGCATTTCCCTCAGCTCCACCAAAGGCATCACATTAGTCATCTCCAGGGGCACCAGCTTATCCCTGCAGGCAATTCTCCACGGAGTGAGGTTTTGGTGTTGGCTGTTCCCCAGATCAGAAGTATCGTTCTCTTCTACTGAGCACTGGAAACTTACCTTCCTCTCTATCCTGATCTTGTACCTAGCTCTAAAAGTGGGATGAGGGACCATCCTTTCAAGGGAAACCACCATTTGAATTTGTCACTACTGCTTTTCTTTGTAATAAAGTAAATGCTTGTTGCTTAAACATGAAAATAGCTTCAAATCCCACCATACCTTTCCCTTCTGCCCTCATATGGATAAGCTGATAAGAAAGCTTGGGTGCTTCCTTCTTTGGTGCCAGTTTTAAGTTACAACTGTTCAAAAGCTCTGGCCTATATGAACATATGAGACACCTAGGAGACAGACTCAACATAAGTCATGCCATTTTTATAAAAGCGGGCATTTCCTAACACAGCCATGTTACTGCACCCACGTTATTACAACCTTAGCAGAAAAAAAAATGCAAAATACTCCATATATAACATTCCCATGAAATGTACCCCTGCCCTAGATGTCTGCTTAACCCTGCATTTTGCTTCTGACTGCGCTTGGCAATTTTTAGGAACTAGAAAAAGGATGTGGTTTATGCCTTTATAAGCTTACCCCTGAGCTCATTTGGGGCTGTGAGATTTTGGAGTGCACGAGCCCCTTTGCGGCCGACAGGTTTTAATAAAGACTTCTCAATTTGGCTTACTAAATGTGGTGTCCATCTGTATGACTCGCTGCTCTAGATATAACACATAGCCCTTCTTATCTTGGTTCTACCCTCCAACCACAATGAAATCCTATGGCATGCCACACTCTCTCAAGCCATTTTCAGACCTGCTTTGGAGCCTGCCTTGCTTTTTCCAAAAAGTCTCATTATGTGATTCATAATGGTTTTCATCACTTCTTGGAGTATGTGGCATCATTAGTCTTGACATTCAACCGAATTTTGCATGAGAAGTTTATCTCACCTCTCTCGAGTTTCCTCAACAATGGCCTTCATCATTGTATGTCAATTAAGCAGCAATTACTCTTCTCCCTCTCTGGAACTCTTCTTTGGGTTCACACATACTAATTCATCATAGTTTAGCAAACCAAGTGAAAATTATATATTATTATTTTAAATTGTGCTTAATGTAAATTCAGTATTTCTGGGTTATCACTCCCAAATCTGTTAACGACTCAATTAGTTTGAACATGCTGGCAAAAACACCTGTCATTAGTCTGAATCTTGTATGAAGAAGGGGAGGAAATGCTAAGTTATCTTTTATTATTCATTTTCCTGAATTCTAGAACTTAGAATAATAAGAACTTAGAATAATAAGTTCTAGTTTTAGAATTTTTTTTAAAGATTTTATTTATTTATTTGACACAGTGAGAGAGGGATCACAAGAAGGCAGAGAGGCAGGCAGAGAGAGAGGGGGAAGCAGGCTCCCTGCTGAGCAGAGAGCCCAATGTGGGGCTCGATCTCAGGACCCTGAGATCATGACCTGAGCCAAAGGCAGAGGCTTTAACCCACTGAGCCACCCAGGAGCCCCTAGTTTTAGAATTTTTATCAATATTCTTAAAAATAGACCATTTTTTTCTTGATTCTTTTCATTCGTTATTAGTCATTTTTTATCTTTACCTTGATTAATAGTTTACAAAGGCTTGTCTTATTATTTTTATACCTCAAAAACAACTCTGGAATATTATATTACTCAATAGCTTCTGTGGCTGGCCCTAAACTCTTTAATGATATAATAATTTTTTTCTACTCTTTGAAGTGTTTGTGGATACACTTGAACGGCTTTGTCCTAAATATACATGTAGTGCCTTTTAACTAAATGAGAACTCATCTACTTAATTTTCTTTATTCTTTTGATGTAGGAAGAAAATATCAATGTTCAAGGAAAACAGAGAGAATGGGGGGGTACTTTTAACAATGTCCAGAGCAGTTTTTGTTTATTTGTTTGTTTGTTTTTGTCTGGGGATAGTCCTTTGTTGCAAGCCTTTGTGGGTGTTAGAGGGTATGGAGGCAAAGGACTAATGTCAAGTATGAACAAATCCCTACCTCCAACGTCCTCATGCTCTGAACTTGTCAGGAGGCTAAAGATTCAGACTTAATTCAGTTGTATTACAGTACAAAAAAAATTAAAATAAACCCCGAATGTTAAAGTTTTACAGGATGTTCCACATATACTTGGTTAAGCTGTTTTATATATATATCTGCTAATTTTTTTTTTTTTTAAGTATACTACTCTCAACGCTGAGGTTGAAAGAGTTGGCTTTGTTTACAAGTAACATGAAGTGGTGTGCAGACTCAAACTATAACTTAATGGATGTTTTTCACATCACGAAACCACTATGCAGTTTGGCACAATTTAAAATGGCTGGCAGGCTCCACTTAGCAGAGGCCAAGGAATGAAATACCAGGGTGTTGCAGGTCAGTGCACTGGCAGAGGTGTGTGGGAAAGCTTGCCTGGCTTTGGTTCCTGCAATCATTCACTCATTTCATGAGCAGTAAAACAGAACTAAGTAAAAAAAGAAACCTTTGTTTTGTTAATGTTTTGTGCAGAAACCTGCACAAACATTAATGTGCAGTACACACTGACCCAAGGATGGAAGAGATAGTATTTTACATATTCTTCCTTTACTTATATTATTTATGCCATGGAAGAAGACCTGATTATATTATAGTCCTAAAGATAATACATTTTAAGACTTGGGAAATATATTTAATCTTTAAATGCTCATATGAGAAAAAATATTATAACATCATTCTATCAGTTAGGAAAGAACAAGCCAACCCAAAGGTAAGAATTCAATTACTGTCATTTCCACAAAAAAATATCTTATCCAATTGATATAACTCATTTTTAAAATGTTAGCCATTTTCAGTACTGCATGGTCACAAGAGATTTTTATGTATATTATCTCATTTAGTCCTAAGGGATTTAGAAAGGACTGAAAGGATTACGTGTCAGATTCATTTTTTTTAAGATTTTATTTATTTATTTGAGAGAAAGAGAATGAGAGAGAGAGACAGCATGTGAAAGCATGACTGGAGGGAGGGGCAGAGGGAGAAGCAGACTCCTTGCTGAAAGGCAAGGCTTGATCCCAGGACCCTGAGATCATAACTTGAGTGCAACGTAGCCCCTTAACTGACTGAGCCACCCAGGTGCCCTTACATGTGTCAAATTCTTAAAGCAAATACAGTTTAATGAACGACTGTTGATTTTTAAAGTAGTAAATTCATGGATCTATGTGATAAGTGTTTCTTCTGATTCTTATCTTTTTATATATTTTCATACAACATATAAATAATGAATTGTGTCAATAAACCAAAAGTTTAAAATACCATTGCTAAACTTTAAATTGATATCTCAGTAATTCTTCATATTATTTACTGTCTTGATGAATAAAATCTTATATGAAAAATACATCATCACAGATAAAAAAAAGACAGTACTATGCTTAATACATTAATCAGAGGATTCTATGGTCATCTAGCTTCTATAAAATATAATCACATAAGGAGATATTTATCATAAATAGCCTATACATATAACTGAAGACCCTTCCAAATGGATAAAATATAAGTAACCAAAACATACCAGTAAAAATGTAAGACAGTTTACATCTTTGACTATTTTATATTTTCTCCTGTGCAGATCAAACTGAAGTTATATGAATTGACATGATTATCATGATGTTTAGCTTTTTTTCTAATATGTTCCAAAATTTTCTCTAAACATACCAATTAAGAATTAATGACCAATTACTTTTAAATGAGAAGTCTTACATGTAGCATTTTGTAAGTCCTTCCCATTTTGAAAGATTAATAAAAATACTTTTGATATTATAAATTTGATCAAATTTTACTCGTAGTTATAATGACAAATTTTACTTAATAAACACAGCTGCTTTGTACTAAGAATAGCTTCCTCCTGCCAATCCTGGGTAATTCTGCATCAGCTCATACTGTATTATAAAACAGCATAAATTTTTTATTAGTTCACTGAAAGGATTTGAAATATGGTCTTCTACTTACTCTCCAGTCACTGCTGGGCTTTAATTGCTATGTAAGGATTTAAAGAAAAGTAACAACATTTAAGTCTAAAATATTTTAGTTAATTTCAGTGTACTCTATATTAAAATCTTTTCATTCTAGACTAAGTCCTTTATTATTCCCTATAGTTATATATGAATTTTTGCTGAGTTTTTGAAATATGCTAATATCATAATTTTACTATTTAAATACCCAGAAATGTTGCCTAGATTCAATTAATTAAGATGATTTTAATGTACAAGCATTCTTTATTTATCTTTTGTCAGAGATATAATTAGCATTAATTATTTGCCTTTATAACATGCATTTTTTTTTAAAGATTTTATTTATTTATTTGACAGAGGGAGAGAGATCACAAGTAGGCAGAGAGGCAGGCAGAGGGTGGGGGGAAGCAGGCTCCCCACTGAGCAGAGAGCCTGATGTGGGGCTCCATCCCAGGACCCTGAGATCATGACCCGAGGCAAAGGCAGAGGCTTTAACCCACTGAGCCACCCAGGCGCTCCTATAGCATGCATTTTTATAGTGAAATATTATAACATAATTATTTGTCATACATTTTCATTTTTACATAGTAAAATGAAAGACACAAAGTTAAAAATCTGTATGTCTATCATCACATTTAGGCAATGTATCTAAAGATGTACTATTATGTAATTTATTTATGGAATTGGACTTGGGAAAGGCCCCTGATGACCACCTAATCAATCTATCAAATTTTCCAGTTGATTACTTTCCAGAATTGAAAAATTTGGTCACAGATTCTGTGTGTAGAGAAAAGACTAGAATCCTGATTTCCTTAACTCCAGAATTTTGAGAAATTAAAAATAATATTTCTATGACTACACATGTCCCTCATCTATGTGCATT
>CM053615.1:28397391-28474853 GCA_028646535.1 Procyon lotor
TTTTGTGTTAATGATAGCAAGCAGAAGTATAAAGGTAGGGAAGTGGATAGCCAATAAAGTATGGCTCATTGTGCTAGTTGCTGATTTGGGCAACTGGAAATCAATCTCTTTGGAGATTTGTAAAGGCCCTCTGAGGAGTTTTGTAGAACCCGTCTCAGAATGGTCACACTTAAAGAAAGAAAGGGAGCCTGGTATAATTATCTACAGGCCTTTACCCCTCACTGGTTGAAGATGGTCTTTGGGAGCATGAACTTCCATCTTCACTCCCATACACACAGACCTAGATAGGTAGTATGGGGAACATCTATTTGTCATGGCTTGCCTATCTCACTTCCATACTACAGCAGTCATAGGGTTCGATTTGTTCTTTTTTTTAAAGATTTTATTTATGTATTTGACAGAGAGAGAGATCACATGTAGGCAGAGAGGCAGGCGGGGGGTGGGGGGGAAGCAGGCTCCCTGCTGAGCAGAGAGCCAGATGCGGGGCTCAATCCCAGGACTCTGAGATCATGACCTGAGCAGAAGTCAGAGGCTTTAACCCACTGAGCCACCCGGGCACCCCTAGGGTTAAATTTCTTAATCTCCTAGTCTCATGTATATTCCCATCCCAAATATAATTGTCTAAGAGCTATGATGATCAAGTACCTGGCTGAAACCTCTACATATGCCTTTAAACTCTACTAAGCCTAACTCTGAAATGGCATTATGCTGCCTCACTTAATCTGGCTCTTTTCTCAAGAGACTATTTTTTTCTCTGGACAAGTCATTTGATAATCTTATGGACCTTTAGTTTCTTCATCAGGGAAAAAAAAAATGATTGAAACTATACGTAATTTCCAGTGTCATTTCCAATTACAAAATTCTTACCTTTACACTGTATTCATCTCTGAAGTGTTTGAGGACACTGTTTTCCCAGGATAATATATTACTTGACACTTGCTATTAACAGGATTATACATTTCTAAAGACCACAACATCTACCATTTATTTAAAAAAATGTGTTAAAGTGGTTATAAAATTACCACTCATTCCGATTGGCCTAAATTATTTAAGTGATATGACCTCTTTGTCTGGTTCAACAATAATCTTTACAAAAGATCAGTCAAAAGCCCTTTAAGCTATAGAAAAAAGACCCTTCCCACCTACAAACGTAAATGTTCAAAGACTCCTGATTTCAAGTCATAATATTTTCTCCAATTTTATATTGGTAAAACCAAGCCAAACATATTGTCAAAATAAGGTTTTGTAGTGTTTCCAGTGTGGGGAAAAAAAGACAAACTTTTCAGTGATATATAGGAAATAAAATTAGTAAAACATTTTACTATGTAAACCAGGAATGGTTTATCCTACTTTCAATTGTATCAATAGTCAGGAGAATGCTAACTATTATACAATAGCAGCTAGTCATCAGATGTGTTTGAAACTTGATTGGGGATATTCCTTCACAGTTCTGGGCTGAAAGCCAAGCTATTTGGAGGAATTTGCGTTTTGCAGCCTTAGCATTTCTTTCACAAAAAATACATCCAATCAAATAAGATTAACCTAGTCTCTTGCAAAACGAAAGAATACCCATTATTATAATTAGTGGCCTTTAGAAAGTATGATTTTCTTCATACAAACATATTTTATTCATTGATAAAAATATGCTGTAATATTGTTATAGTCATAATCTAAGGCATTTAAAATAAAAGTTTTATAGATAAATACTAGAAAGAAACATAAACTCAAGCATTAAGAAAAAAGTGGATATAAGAAACCAGAGATCTATAGCTTTCCTTCACTAAAAGGACATTGTGAAGAGGTATGAATACTAGGAAAACATCAAATTATAAAATGAAATAAAATGGACATAGAGAGGAAGAAAAAGAGCAAAGAGTGTAGAGAACAGGGAACAAAATTTGCTAGTGAAACAACAGTGTAATAGCATTATTGGTGGGAATCATGTTAGTTATAAACTTTTGGAATCCAACATTTGGTAACTATAAAATAATCCTACAAATATAAATAGCCATTGCAACTGTTTTTTCTTTTTTTTTAAGATTTTATTTTTATTTATTTGACAGAGAGAGATTGCAAGTAGGCAGAGAGGCAGGCAGAGAGAGAGGGGGAAGTAGGCTCCTTGCTGAGCAGAGAGCCCAATGCAGGGCTCGATTGATCCCAGGACCCTGAGATCATGACCTGAGCCAAAGGCAGAGTCTTTAACCCACTGAGGCACCCAGGCACCTCGCAACTGTTTTTCATACTACTGAGACTCTTTCCTAAAAAGGTATCTGAAACCTGAAATACTATTTGCAACTGAAGAGGGTTACCAAAGAGTATTTTTTGGTAGCAAAAATTAAGACTGAGCTAAATGTCAAACATTAGGGAAATTACTAAGTAAATTACTTCATGTATACAAAATGACCAACCAAAATGTTAGGTAAAAATTAAACAGAATTCATAATTCTATATGGAATGTTATCTTGATCGAGTAGAAAATATTTAGGAAAAATACATGGAAGTGTTTTGTGGAAGGAGATATACTAAAACTGGTTACAAAAGTGAATATTATAGGGGCTCCTGGGTGGCTCAGTTAGTTGAGCATCTGCCTTTGGCTTTGGGTCATGATTCCAAAGTCCTGGGATCTGAGCCCTACATCAGGTTCCCTGCTTAGTGAGGAAACTGCTTCTCCCTCTGCCTGCTGCTCCTCCTACTTGTACTCTTTCTCTCTGTCAAATAAATAAAATATTTTTTAAAAATTAACAAAATATTTAAAAAATGTGAATATTATAAAGAAGGTACATTTTCCCATCACCCTGTATAGTTTTATGCACAGTCTATATTTCTACAGTGAACATATATTACTTACACACACATTTAAAATGGTAAGAAAAATACAGATAATTTGTTTCATGTAATGATACTTTCTAATTAGGAAAGACCCAAAAAGTTAACAAGTTCTGACTTCATTAATGCTTATTGACTTTAACAATTACCCTTGAATCATACCAGCTCTATGAAAAATATAATCTTAATGTGGTCCACAAACACAAATAAAAATATATCGTCTATTTTCTTAAAAGTCTTCATTGATTTCAGATTACTAAAAATATTCAACATGGATTACAGATCTCATTAGACCATTTAATATACTACATTTAAGGAAAAATAAGGACATTTTCACTGTCAAATTAATGCATTTCCATAAATTTTCTTCCATTTTAAAATTTCACAGAAATTTTATAAACTCATAGAAATGACTGTCAAGTAAACCACATTTGGCAACATATGTGGGCAGATAAATGGTTACAATGAAAGTGTAAGTTAGTTATGTTTTAGAATTGTACTGCAGCAAGATGGATTGATATAAAATCGTAAAAATAGATCAACTAATTTGAAACAACAGAACAACCAATTTGTATTAAATATAGTCAACACAAAAGTGAAAAACTGCTAATTTGGTTAGAAACGTTGAAAAATAATATGCAGGAATTGGAAAAGTACAGTTAGTATTCCTGTGAAATGGTGGACATCTTATAAAATTGAGGATTATTGGAAGGTGTTATTTCTGAATGTTTATAATAGAAACAGAAACCTTTGGTTCCAATTATAGCTCTTGTGCTGTGCCAACTACCTGGAGTTTGAGTGCTGGTTTTATTTTTTTTTTTTTCATTACTTTTAAATGAGTAATAATACTAACATTGTAATACAGTCACAATTTTCATAGTAAAAAGTGTCATGACTCATGAAAGACAGGCTGGATTACTTTTACTTCAGTTTCACAAGCAATTGGAATCACACCATAACTTTCATTATCAAGGGTTATTTGGCAACCCAGTCAAACTAGCAGTGGTAGTGACAAGATCATACTAGGGAAACAAAAGACACATGGGGCTAAAAGTTCATGAAAATTATAATCACCATCTGTACTCCATTCTTCTCATTTAAAAGAATATCCTGGGGCTCCCTGGGTGGCTCAGTAGGCTAAGCATCTGCCCTCGGCTTAGGTCATAACCTCAGGGTCCAGGGCTCCCTCCTCAGCGGGGAGTCTGCTTCTTCCTCTCCCCTTCTGCTATCCCTCAGCCAGCTTGTGTTCTCTCACTCTCTCTGTCTTAAATAAATAAAATCTTTTTTTTTTCTTAAAAGGATATCTCATCCTTTAAAAGTATACGGAAAAAAAAATAGTAACCTGACCGACATAGTATTAACTGTTAGAAGACTTAACAGAGAATAAACATATATTTCCCATACAGCATATTCTCTCCTCTCCCTTTCCTCCATCTTTCTTGCGTTCTCTCTTCCCCTCTCCCTCTATCCTTCTCTTATTGCTATCTCTGGTTTTGCTGGACTCTGCAGCCTATGGCTGACATAATGTTTCAGATCCAGCTTTCCCATAAAGTTTTATCCACAGAGCTTTGAATGCTGCTATCGTTATCCCCAAAACTCCCAAACTTCCAGCCTCATGATTTAGAACCTTGAATAGCTTCCTGTGCTTCTGGTTCAAACATTCCTGGTTCCTTGAGGAGAGTTCCTTGAGGGAGAGATCCTTGGCTTGGATTAGCTGTTCAGCCTTGGACTCATCACCTGAGGTCACATCTGGAGTTACTTCACACAAATCACAGGCAGCTGCATCAGCTCCTTCAGGAAGGGCTGTGGAGGTCCGTGCCATAGAAAGGGTATCAAGATTGAGATATAGGTACTTCACACCTTATTATGCAGCATATGTATTTATGCCACATTTGGAGAAGGATATAAGTATTTTACAGAAAAATATCAGGGCTGGCTTCATGAGCTCGTAAGCTGTACACTTACACATGGTCCTGCACAGAGAAGGCCCTGTGTTTGGTTTAATGTTCTTTTGTGGCCTTGTTGAAATTCTTAATAATATTTGAATGAATGCACTCTACACTTTCATTTCACATTGGACCCTGCAAAATCTGTATTTGGATCTGACCACAGTCCTTGCTCCTGTGATATTCAAGACCCTCTACTGGATAAGGCTAATCTACTAAAAGTATGCCCTTTGTGTCTCTTTCTGATTCAGCGCACTAAAGAACAGAGCATAAAAGTGGTCACTAACATTCTAAAACAGTAACCTAAGACTATGCTAATATGCTTAATAGAATGAAGTATCACCATTTATCTTATCTTAAATTAAAATTCAATCATCTTTGATATAAATCAATTTAGATGGGATATTAATTAGAAGTAGATGATAGAAGAAAAAATAATAAAACTTTCAGAGTCTAGGTAAAAGTAATTTGACTTTAAGAGTCTTCACACTGTTCTTGAATCCCTAGTGCTTAGCAAATCCTCCAAGGATATATAATAAAAATGTACCTTTATGTATATTTCACTGCCTTCTCTCAACCTTTTTGCCCTTTCTATCCATCCTCTCCAGCCTGAGAATATAGTGGGTGCAGCTACTTACAGCTATGTGGACAAGGGTAAGTTACTTAGCAGTTCTGAGGCTTGATTTTTATCATCTGTAAATTGTGAAAAATAATAGTAACAAGCCAGAAAGTCATGCTGTGGAGATTACAGAAGAAAAGCACATAATCACTCAGAACAGTACTTAATATTAAATAAAAATTTAAAAATTCTTCCCTTGTATTTCATTATAACATTTACCATAATGTGTTATAATTTATGTCACTTGTTTGTCTACCCACTCTAACGCTTACTAGGTCCTTGCTAAAGGGAACCACCACTTTTCCTGGCTATAGTTGTATCATTAGCGCTAAATACAATGACCAGCACATAGCACAACCTTTCTGTGTGTTTGGAGAGTAGATGGATGAATGGGTTCATTTAATGAGAATTTTGGAAGGTGGTGATAAACTTGTAAAGACCATATCCCTTCCCTTCCTTTACTAAAATCCAGAACAAGATATTTACTTAAGAACATTAGCAACCACCATCAAAACAATATGGCTTTGGAATTATAACCCTTTATTTTCACATCTTCTTTGGGCGGATATTTAGAGGTATGTATATAAAAAGTACTTGCTTATGTTTCTTCAAAATTACTAAAAGTCCTATTTCCTTTTTATATATTGTGACAAGGAGATTTCATCCCACAGACTCAGAAGCAAAGTTTAGTAAGAATCAACTTCATCAGGGTAAAAACAAAAGTAACATGGGATAAATACAGGGATTAGAAAATACAAAAAAAAAAAAAAATACAAGAACTTCCATGCTTCCCCTGAAGAGGAATGTTTCTTAATATTTCTATGGATCCCTTGAGGATATGATAGAAAAACTTACCTTGAGAAAATTTCATAGGCACACATATTATAGTCACATGTAGGAGATCCACTGGTCTTTTGAAATCCATTCCTGCACATTCAAGTGTACAGGCCTGCAATATCCACCGGCCCTTTTGCTAGCCACTAACCAAATATGGTTATTTATCAATTTTTATTACACTCAATTAGTCAACAGATACAGTGTTCAAAATTAAATTTAACTACAATTAAAATTCAGTTCCTAAGTATCACCAGCCCAGTTCCAAGTATTCAATAGTCATATAGCTATTTTAATTAAGTTTAAATCAACAAAAATTAAATATTCAGTTCCACTGTCACACTAGCCATACTTCAGGTACTCAATAGCTATGTGAGGCCAGTGGCTACCATACTGAACAGTCAAAATATCAGATATGTCCATCATTTCAGAAAGTCCTATTGCACAGCACTGACACTGACCCAGCAGAATTCTTGTCCTAGTGGAAGGAGGGTGACCTTGGCACATGTGGTGTACATGCATGAGAGAAGACTGCTTTCAGAGAAAGCCTAAATGTATTTTCTATTAAGCATCAAGTTGACTTTTAAAATTTTTCCCAATTGCCAATTTGAAAGATATGTAAACTTTGTTAAAAAATAAAAATGAGAACCAGTAGCGGCTTCATGTTATGGTGTATATAGATTTGGGGGTTAACAGGGTTGAAGTCAGCTTTTCTATTTTAAGTTGCTGGCAATATTTGGCAAATTAATGACTTTCTCATATGTGAAGTGGTGATAGTAACACCTATCCATTAGAGTAGTTTCATAAATTAGAAACAAAAGACCTGAAGTGTTAATGTAATACATTTAAGATACGGTGGTAAATATGTTAACATTTTGATCAGAAGAGCCTTAGATCCCATCTAGTCTATCCAATTAATTTCAATTATAAACACTGGAGAATATGTGTTGTCTTCCAGCACTGCACCTCCTTTATACTGAACATGATTATCAGCACCTATCACCTTCATATCCCCATTTCCTAGAATACTACATAGTACACAACAGTCACTCAATAAATATCTATTGAATGAATATGCGCCCACTGCTACAGATTGAGTTAAATACTGACCAAAGAATGTATCCCAGGACTTCTGAACCTGTGTGATTGAGTGCAGAGAGCAATGGATATAGAAAATTTAAAAAAATATATATAGTTTTACTTTTTGTTTTGTGACCATAAGCAACCATCTTCCTGTCCTCAGTATTCTCCTCCGTGAAATAACAGATTCCATAAACTCTTCTCCAGCTGATTCTCTGGATTGCAGCTTTAAACTCTTCCATTTATAGAACATTACAGCAGGCTCCATAGGACACAAAGATATAAAGGCCTCTGACGTATCAAAAATATCAAAAACCCATATTTTAAATATTTGAAAGGTCAAATGATGACACAGAATGCCTCAATTTTTTATTTATTTTTTTTTTTTTTTTGTCTGAAGGAATAGTGAAAGTTATACTTACATTTAAGGTTAAATGGAAAGAAAGACTAATACTTGAAAAATGTCAATAACATTAATAAAGAAGTCACCCATACTTTATTATTTCTTCTTTACTTTTAAAGATTTAATTTTTTAGATCAGCTTCAGGTTTACAATAAAATTGAGAGGAAAGCACAGGGATTTCCCCTAAACCTGTGTTCCTACACATACATAGCTTCCACTAAGGATGAACCTACTTTGAAACATCATAATCACCCAATGTCCACAGATTATCAGAGGGTTCACTCAGTGTTGTATATTTAGTGGGTTTGGACAAATGTATAATGACATATATCCATCATTATAATATCATAGAGAGTATTTTCGCCCTAAAACTCTTTTCTGCCCCATCTATCCATCTCGCCCACCCAAACCCCCAGCAATCACTGATCTTTTTTGTTATCTTCATATTTTGACTTTTATTAAATGTCATATAATTGTAATCATATAATGCATAGCCTTCTCAGATTAGCTTCTATTAGTTAGTAATAAGGATCTTAGGTTAGTCCATGTTTTTCCATGGCTTGATATCTCATTTTTTTTCTCTTTTGAATAAAATTGCACTCTCTCAATGTACCACAGTTTATTGATATATTCACCTACTGAAAGACACCTTGGTTGCTTCCAGGTTTTGGCAATTATGAATAAAGATGCTATACACATCTAAGTTAACGTATTTGTATGGACAAAAGTTTTCAACTCCTTTGCATAAATACCAAGTGCATGATGGCAAGATCTCATGGTAAGAATATGTTGAGTTTTGTAGGAAGCCTAAAAACTATCTCCCAAAGAAGCTGAACCATTTCGTAGTCTCATCAGCAATGAGTCAGGGTTCCCGTGGCTCCCGGTCCTCACCATCATTTGGTATTGTCAGTGTTCTAGATGTTGGCTGTTGTAGTAAGTGGGTAGTTGTATCTCATTATTGTTTTTATTTTATTTTTTCATTATTGTTTTTAATTTGCATTTATCTGATGACAAATGATGTAAACATCTTTTTGCATGCTTATTTACAATCTATAAATCTTTGGTGACGTATCTATTAAGGTCTTTGATACATTGTTAAAAGCAGATTGTTTTCTTATTGTCTTTTTTTTGTTTTTTATTTTTTATTTTTTTTAATATTTTATTTATTTATTTGACAGAGAGAGAGATATTACAAGTAGGCAGAGAGGCAGGCAGAGAAAGAGGGGGGAAGCAGGCTCCCCGCTAAGCAGAGAGCTCAATGCGAGGCTCGATCCCAGGACTCTGAGATCATGACCTGAGCCGAAGGCAGAGGCTTTAACCCATTGAGCCGCCCAGGCACCTCTACTGTGTCTTTTTTATTTAATGTTTTCTCTCATTATGAAATTTTCTACACTATATGATCAGTTATCCATATTGAGGAACTCAATGGAGGAATGTCTGTTTTTAGAGAGGATTCACTCTACCAAAGAGTTTACTGCCTGTGTACTATAAAGCTTCTTCTCAGAATTCAAGTTGCAAGAACTTTTAGTAATTATTCCATCCACCATAAATTAAAATAATCTACGATCACTTATAATGTGGCTCTATGATATTGTCCAAAACCTCAGAAAAATGCAGCAGGTATTTAGGTCTTCGAGGAAATACTATACAAGCAAAAATAGATCAGAAGTATTCAACATTACCTAATTTCCCTTTTACTTTAGAAAATTGTGTAAATGTTCATTAGTTGTCATTGTCATCATTGTTGTTTTATAATGCCTGTAGTTGTGATGATCCATAATTAAAAACAACAAAAGCTCTTTGGAGAAAGTGCTTCATGTGTTTGTATTGCTAAAGAAAGGAGAGAACTGTAATAACACTCAAAATTCAGTGAAGTATTTTAATTTATGGATACACCTGAAATGTATAGGAGTCAGCTTTTAAATCATGAAACATTTTGGAATCCTTAATAATTCTTTTATGATAATGATATCATATGACTATAAATATGAATAATATTAAGTAAAAATACCTGAATAATGAATGATATACTTCAGGATGTTAATAAAGGTGTCATTAAATGTATTTTCCTTAAATTTATATAAAACCCTGATTTTAATGGTGCCATTCAAACAAGTACTATTGCACTAACTCAAGTTTTCTACTCTAAGTTGGAATCTTGCACTATAATGCAGGGTCACCTTTAAGTCTGAGATCCAAAACATATCAATAAATTTATAGTGGGGCTTTGCTTAGAAAACTGGATTTATATCAGATCTTATGAAATGATTTGTAAGATGAAAAGCAATATATATTCAGCTATGATGTTAATTATATGTAATATATCTAGCCAATGTAAGATTATTAAGTTTTTATAAAATCATAGAAGTGTTGATAAAACTTTTTGCATGAGGGCCATACAAAAGGGGAGCTATGATACAGACTAGATGTAATTTGAGGGTAATTCCTATCCTTCAAAGGTCCTTTAGGGTGCATGTCTGTGTAATTTCCACTTATGGAAAACTGTATCTCCTAGAATAGGCAAAGAATGAACCATGCTAAGGTGAGTGCAATATTCCTCACTCTCAATCATATTTTCTTTCTAAGGTAGGTCACATGAAACTGAGACAATTAGAACTCTTCCTTAGCATTTGTTACTCTCCAGCTGGGAGAAAAGAATCATTTGCTCTTGATCTTGCAGTTATGAAAAAACATGCTTCATTGTGCCATTCATCATAGAACCAAGTCATGTGAATAGCCAGATAAAAAGAAGGGAGATAGAAGGCACACAGAAAAAGAGATGAGACAGAGACTGAAAGAAATATCCACACACATATACAAGACACAGGAATAAATGTGTATGCCTCCTGAGTCCTAAGGCTACATATTTTTCACGGTTTGACTAGGCAAACCTGTATGTGTCCCTTCATATTTAAGCTAATTCTAACTTAACTGAAATTCTTTCATCAAAAAATTCCTGGTCAATGAATTATACTCACTTTTTAAAGTTTATTAAGTTTAGGTGGGGGTGCTTAGACTTTGACTTTATACTTGGAAACACTGTAAAAAATGTGTTTCTTTTGAACAAATTTTGCTGTTAAGAAAAAAATGTTTGAAATGGATGGATTGTGTAATTCCTAGGGTAACATGATTACTTTGTTACAAAATTACATGGGTCGTATAGCATTTGTAAGAAATATGTCTTTCAAAAGTAATTTCTATAAGACTACCTTTAACAGAGAAAACACACTCTGCAACCCACCTATTTTGAAATATCCTCTGTGCCACTTGCTTACCTGTTGTTTCCCAGACCCATAACTACTCTTTAAAACTCTGCACTAAACTGATTAAACTCATTTTCAAAGGATTACATATTCCAGCTTTCCATGACTGCAAAATTCCTCCAAATGTTGGCAATACGAGGCACTAGAAAGAAATAAAAAGCGGGGGGGGGAGGGAGAACATATTCTTCTTTTTACACCAGCAGCATGGCAGTTCCTGGCAGTGGCCATAAGATTGGATGGGCTGAGGTGGTTCATTCAAGACTCAGGTAGCCCGAGACCTTCCATTTTGCAGTAGTTCCAGCTTTGAGAGAGGTGAAATTTCTTTGTTGAACCTGAAACTAATTGCAATAGCATCTTCAACATCACAGAAGCAGGTGCAGACTTGTGGGCTCACTAATATTATTATTTGTTTACATTTGCTATTCTACCTTTCCAAATTATTTTGTGACAAATTCATCGTAATGCCCCACCCACTCATGTGAAATATGGAGAATGGTTTCTGTTTCAAAGATTAGACCCTGACAAATACAAAACAGCATTATTCTTTGTTTTACATTTCAGTACAGTAATGAGAAAGATATAAATGTGATTTAATTAAAAAAAACCCTAATATCTTATGTTTGCCAAAATTATCAGTTGACTATATAAGGGGATGAAGTCCAACAGAGAGGGTTTGGCTGAATTCGACTCTTTTCAATCTCAATTTTCTAATTTATTAGATGAGAGACTTTGGGTAAAGAATGTATAATGCTTCTCATAGACTATATATATTTATCACGTGCCTAAAGTCATACTTATATATAATAAATGCAAAGATTAAATTTGGATCCCTGGGACACCTAAGTGGCTCAGTGAGTTAAGCATCTGCCTTCGGCTCAGGGCATGATCCCACGGTCCTGGGATCAAGTCCCGCATTGGGCTCCCAGCTCAGCAGACAGGCTCCCAGCTCATCAGGCTTCCTCTGCCTGCCATTCACCCTGCTTGTACTCGCTCTCTGTCTCTCTGACAAATAAATAAATAAATAAAATTTTTACATTTGGATCCAGTAATTTCACTACCATTTACCCAAAGAAAATAAAAACATAAGTTTAGAAAGATATATGCACCTCTATACCTCAAGGCTTATTACAACATTATTTACAATAGCCATGATATGGAAGCAACCTAAGTGTCCATCAATATACAAATGAATACAGAAGATGTAACACACAGACACACACACAGACACACAGACACACACACACACACACACACGAGAGGAATATTACACAGCCATAAAAAGGATGAGAATATGCCATTTGCAACAACATAGATGGACTAAGAGGGTATTATTCTAAGTAAAATAAATCAGATTGAGAAAGAAAAATACCATAGGATTTCACTTACATGTAGAATCTAAAAAAGAAAAAAAAGAATAAACAAACACAAAGCAGAATTAGACATTTAAATGCAGAGAACAAAGTACTGGTTACCAGAAGGGAGAGAAGTAAGGGGGTGGGTAAATTAGCAAAGGAGAGTTGGAGATATAGACTTCCAGGTATGGAATGAATAAATTGTGAGAATAAAAGGCATAGCATAGGGAATACAATCAATGATATTATAAAATAATTCTATGGTGACAGATGGTAGTTCTATTTCTGGTGAACATAAATAACATATAGAGAAGATGAATCACTTACGTTGTATACCTGAAACTAATATAATATTATATGTCAATTATACTTCAACAATATTTTCTAAATGTATAACTTTAAAATTTAGAATATACAGAAATGTTATAAACAAATTACAATTTAAAGACCTATCTCACCAAAAGGCCTTACCATCTACTCAATTGCTCTGCCAGAAACTTAAAATTTATTACATCTTAGACTACTGAAAGAGAAGTTTAATGTGACTCCCTGATGTTCAACTTTACTCTTTTAATATATTCTTGAAATATATAAAAATCCCTCATTGGTTCTTCATTGTCTTCAAGATTGAGTTATATAATTGAGCAAATATTTTTGTAACAATGATTACGCACCACACATAATGTCTTGAGAATGGTGAATTGAACAGAATTCTGCCCTCATGGGGCTTATGGTCTGCTAAATGAGATAAATATTAAAAAACAGTCCAACAAATAATTTAGGAAAATGTGTTTATGGTAAGTACTGCAATTTTTATTTTTAAAGGTAGTATTGAGGGATGCCTGGGTGGCTCTATTAAGCATCTGACTCTTAATTTCAGCTGAGGTCATGATCTCAGCCCTTCCTAGGGCTGGATATGGAGCATGCTCAAGATTCACTCCCCTCCCTCTGCCTCACCCTCTGCTCACTCACATGTGCACACTCTCTCTCTCTCTCTCAAAACAAACAACACACACACACACACACACACACACAAAACAAAACCACAGGAGCATTGAAATGTATACATTAAAAAAAAAAAACCTTCTTAGGTTAACATTTAAAAATTTCAGTAACCTGGCTTTCTCTCTTACCTAACTCATGCCCACTGCAACAAACTAGTGTACCACAGACTTGTCATTTTTAAGAACTCTTTTACACACTGAGCTTTTGCATATTAAATTTCTTAGTTTGGTACTCATTCTTTTTAACATTTTCTTTGTTATACAAACATATAGAAAAGTATACATTTTTAAATTTTTCTTTCCGTTTTCATATGGCTAACTCACACTTAACATTTAAGACTCGAGGTAAGAGGTTTTCTTTACTCTATAAAGAATGTGAAATCCCCTTTCCTTCCTAAGCAATCTCCATGTCACAGGCTCCCCATAAGTTTGCCTTCTTCTTTCCTGAAATTTATTAAGCAATATTGCAAGGGTCTGCATATTATCTTTCTCCCAGTAGACTATGGGTGTCTTTAAGAGCAAAGATTATCTTGATATTTTATAGGCCCAGAATCATTTTTAGAATGATTGGTACAAGAACCCATACTTTTCTACATCTTACTTTGGTCACAAAAATCAAATAAAATGCCTTTTAATATTTTTCAAAGGAATATCTATTGCAATATTCATAATCACAAAAATTCTCATTTTTTGGTATTTGGGAAAATGATATAGCTTGCTTAAAAATAATCAAAATATTGAGTTCCACTTTCTCATGTGATAAGATTTTCAATGTAATTCTAGTATTTACTATCTGTAAGTGATTTCCAACATACCTCCCTGCAGTATGACTTTCTTTTGGAAAACAATCTGAAGCATATCTGATTTTGTTGGAGGTGAGTGCTTCTACCCCTGTCCTTCTGCTTTTCCTTGATACCCATGATTTGGTTCCTAATGTTCTCTCTTTGCAACCTAAGAATTGATGGAATATGGTGCAGAAATCACTAATATATAGTGCAGCAAGTACAGACATACATAAATAAAGACACACTGCTTTTAAATATCCTTACATCTATTAACCAAAATATCATAATCTCTAGAT
Source organism: Procyon lotor (assembly GCA_028646535.1). Lineage (NCBI taxonomy): Eukaryota > Metazoa > Chordata > Mammalia > Carnivora > Procyonidae > Procyon > Procyon lotor. Next base: position 28,411,800 of record CM053615.1, read on the forward strand.
TTTAATCTGTGTATCTTTGATAGTCAATATTCAACTTTCTGATTATGTATGTATGCAGTTCTGAATTTCAGTTGTCATAATTTAAATCAATGCAACAGTTTCCATCATTCAACAACTGGAACTGGTTGATACGTTCTCTGTATTGTAATAAGAATAAGTCTCTGCTCCTAATTCCAGGAGGCTCAGCTGATGCCAAAGTGGTACTAAATTTAAAAACTATACCAATGTGCTTGGTTAAGATATCTGTACCTTCTCCCCTTCCATGCTTTGCTTTTCTGGTTTCTTACTGTTTGTTTTTTGTTCTTTAATTATCAGTTTATGAACATATTTGCAGGCATGCTGTTTGATCTAATTTATTAAAAATCCATCCAGTATATTTGTGAGTATGCATATCTGCATCCACATGGAGCCTTTACTTCCATTGACTAGATGTAATCTAAGTATATGGCAAATTTATCTTGCATCTAGGTTGATAAACTATAATTGTTTCCAAAGCTATGTAATTCATTATAATATTCTCTCTACATCCCACTTTTTCTTAATTTTCTAAATCTGTCAGGTTAAATCACAAACATATTTCTTTCTTCAAAGTGAGAAAAGTATGAAATTGTTCTTTATTTGGCATGCGACAACTATTTTACACATAAATCATATTTTGGGAATATTTTATCTTAAACGAATTAAGATCAGGTGTAAAAGTAATAAGCTGAGGCAAATTTATGGATGGAAAGAAAAACGTTTTCCACATAGTAGACAATCTAATGTAATACAGATGCATCAGTGTTATTCATGTGATACCCCTATTGCCTTACTTTGAATAGATGTTTTCTCTCTCTGTCATGGCATTCAGCACTGTACTAGAACTGTTTGTCTACTTACCTGCATTTCCAACAGAACACCAACCTTAACTGAACTATAAATTTTTGAAAGTGGAGATGATGTCCTTTTCACCATTAGATCTATGGTGCCTGGAACGCAATAATCATTTCACAAGTATTACCGAATGAATGAAGACAAAATAAAGTGTTGAAATAATTCTTCCTCCTACGAATTTCTATAATCTTTTCTTCAGAGCTTCCCTATAACATTTATCACATTCATACTTGCATGGTGGATACTTCTGATATGGCTTATCTCCCCCTTTAGATATGATGACAGGCTCCTGATTCTTATGCCTCCCTGTAACATTTAGTACTGTGTACCATGCACAGGAAGTTATTAATAAGTGTATTTTAAATACAAGAAAAAAAGTTTTTTAAGTGTGGAAGGGAATTCAATTGTTTTTCTCATGAGTACTCAATGGATTATCATTTCTTTTTTTAAATGCCATATAAAACAACAACTATGCATAATTTGGCCACACATCACCTCACTAATTTATGAAATAGTTTTTGAATACTATATATGCCAGACTGTTCTACATGGTAGTAATGATGAAGAGTAAAGATGAAGATAGAGTCTCTGTTCTTAAGGAGTTTTGTGCAAAAATAAAAAAAAAATACTGTAAAAACTATAATGACAAATGTGGGAAGGGAAAGTTATCAGGCTTGTCCAAGAGAGTTGGAGATTTTATAAGAAGTGACATTTCATCTGTTTAGGTCATGTATAGAATATACGGACATTCTAAAAGTAGAAAATTAATAGAACACACTTGAAGAGGTAGAAAAAAATGGTATGGGTAAAAAAAATGGATAATTAAAAAGACATAAACTGTCTGGGAAAACAATATGGGGAAAAAGTTAAAATGCATTTCGCTTAGCAGATAAAATGGATTTTTTGCAATGTTAGCATGATCCCTTTATCTATAAAATAATCTAGCATTAATCTAAATGGTCTACATATATTAAAGAGATCAGTTTCATATTACGCTACAATGTATCATAATGTATAAGGTGGTAGGCCAGATTATTAACTCATATTCCTAGATTTTCAGAAAGAAGCTCAAGAATAGAATTCACAGCTCTCTCTGTCACCTTTCCATCCCCTTCACAAACCACTAGACCTATGCCATTTGTTTTGTATTTGTTACTCACACCCCCTGTTTTGATAAACTAGAATGTGCAGAAATATCTATCATAGTTTACTGTTCAAGAAAGAATATTTTATCTGTTTCAAATTATTAAGAACTCTAGAGGATATTGTCTAGTGATCATCCTAAGAAAGTAGCCTAAAGATCACAAATGATCATGGTGAACTTAAATTACTAACCTGAGATTTGATATTTCAGCAATGCACTCTCTCTCTTTCAAACCTAGGAAAAGGCAGCAAAATTGTTTACAACTAAATTTCTCTAAAAGGTATTGAAAAGAAAAACAGTGATAGATGGAGAAGGTGATAAGAAGAAGAACAGAATAATCTTTATGTAAGACTAAAACTCTGAAATGGAGTTAGATCAAATGCTAGAAAAAAATTCATGTGTGTGTCCACAATTGCATATATGGACAATGGGGAGGGAACCTACGCTACTCCCTGGACAGCTTTCTATAGCATTTTTCTAGCCAGGACTTGCTGCCAATTAAACTCCTTCCCTTGCCAAAAATTTTGCAAATCTGATTGATATAAATCCAGGACATTCACTTGGCTATTTTGTACTGGAAGTTACAGGTCACCGTGTTTTAAAGCCTGGAGCTTAGGATTCATGTGTTCTACTTGCTTATTAACTCCTATCTGATCAACATTCTTGGGCATGCTTGGAGGTTTGCCCAGTTGTTATTAGGGTTGATTTTTTTTCTTTTTTTTTTTCTTTTTTTTTTTAAGTTTTTTAAATATTTTATTTATTTATTTGACAGAAAGAGATTACAAGTAGGCAGAGAGGCAGGCAGAGCGAGAGGGGGAAGCAGGGTCCCGCTGAGCAGAGAGCCTGATGCGGGGCTCGATCCCAGGACCCTGAGATCATGACCTGAGCCAAAGGCAGAGGCCTTAACCCACTGAGCCACCCAGGCGCCCTAGGGTTGATTTTTTTTCTATATGGCTACCTTTTCTCCCCCATGTACATGTCCCTTAGTCCATAGCACTGTAGGGGAGAGGAATAAATAGAAACCAGAACTCTTATGTGAAATGTGCAACAATGTGCAGCAGAATATATTTGAAGGTCATGTTGCCAGCTGCTGTGGCATTTTCCTTCATCTGTGTTGCTATTTTGACTACTATGCAATGACTACTGCATTATAGTGTAGTATTTTGTTAATATGTATGGCATTGTAAATAAAATGCAGCATATTTTGTTAAGAATATACAGTACTGTAAAATAGGTGATGTTAATGATTCACTAGTCTTTAAATCTGATTTTTCTTTTATGAAGGTACCGGCAGATCATATTTGGCTATCAATAGATATAAAAATTTAACTTGGAAAGATTTACATCATAGAGACTTTGCCACAGTTATTAAAAACTGATGCTACAGTCTCCTTACATTTACATTATGCCTGTCTTCAGTACAATCATATTTCTAAGACACTTGGGTATTTTCCTTATGATGATCTGAGAGGATGCTAACTTTATTTTATGTATTGTCATCAGACACCATATATGCTTCATTAATTTCCAGAGTCTTCTATGATATAGTAGAAAAACCAGCTTTTGGAATGTGACAGGTTTGGATTTAAATCCAGGTTCTGTCACTTATGAGTGATCTTGGAATGTCATTGTTTTATGTGAGCCTCCATCCACTCATCGTTAGTCATAATCACCACCCTACAATGCTACCTTAAAACTGTATATATGAAAAGCTAGTCAAATAAAAAGCTTTCAAAAAGAAGCAGCAGCAGCAGCAGCAGCTTTCAATTATTGTGCAATCCTCCCAGTGAATGCCCTGTGGGAGAGGGTGACAGGAAACAATGGACTTTACATTTTTAGTGCCATCTGAATTTTTATAAAATAAAACAAACCATATTTTTCTCAATAGATATGATCTAAGAACTCATGTAGCTGTAAACTATAATATTTTTAGAGAATCATTAATTCTTCCAAACTCAAGAGCCTTATGGGGGAACTACAGTAAAATGAGTGTTTTTTAGCTGTGAAACAGTTAAAATAACCATCAGGCCAATATGTCTAGGTCATTGGACTACTGTTGGTCCACAAGGGGTCATGATTTATAGGTTCTCTCTAATAGTATTGTTCCTGGAGGAGAAGGAAAGTTGTTTAAAACACAAAGTACAGTATAGTGAAATAATTCACTGACAAGGAGTTGCTTTCTGGACAAATCATCTCAATACCACACTGTGAAGAAAATGATTTAACCAACTCTTTAAACTTGTTCCTATGAGGTAAACTGGAAGAAAGCATGATGTCCCCAAGACCCAAAACGATGATGTAAGAAGCTAATCCAAAATCATTCCACCAAGTGTCCAAACTATAAAGCTGTCAGTGTTTAGATGGGGGAAGAACTATTCTTAATGAAAAAAAAAAAAAAAAAAAAAAAGTTGTTCATGCCTGCGATATAGCTATAACAGAGTAAGAATAAACTTTAAGAATAATTTCCAGAGAACATTATTCTATGTATTCAACGTTCTATTAAGAGTCAAGAAAATATACTGAGTCTACATAGGAATGATGGTGAACATCTTTCACTGATAAAAACTAGTGACTCCCTAGAAGCAGAATGAAATATTCTCCACTCACAGAGCTTGCCTCTTCCTTTTTCATATACTGGCCTAGTTGCTGATGCCTTTTTTTAGAGGACTTAAGTTGAAAAAAGGCTGAATAGATCATTCCAGGTAGGGTATTATATAGAATTACTGTTTTATTTTGGGTGATAAAGTGACCATTGAGTTGCAAATGAAATGTGACAGAATCTATACAACCTCCAACAGAATTTTCAGATATTTGAGTTGTGAGTAAATTCTGATTTATGATCATATTAGCCCAGCCCCAGATATAACAGGCTTAAAAGATTATAAAATATAAAAAGATTAAAAATTTACAAAAATAGGAGAATGAGAGTCTAAATCCTGGAAATGGAAATACATGTTAATATTACCGAAAGGAATGATCTTACGTTATATCTGTATTTTTTTAATATCTATTTTTTTTTATTTGAGAGAGAAAGAGAGCGAGCGCACATGTGTGCCTCACAAGCAAGGGCGGGAAGAAAGGGAGAGAGAATCTCAAGCAGACCTACCGCTGACAGATAAGCCAGAGTCCAAGGAGAGGCTTAATCTCATGGCCCTGAGATCAGGACCTGAGAGGAAACCGAGAGTCCTGAGCTTAACTGAATGAGCTACTCTATATCTGTATATTTCAAAATGCCTCTACTCTGACATTAAAACACACACATAGGTACTGAATGTTATTTAACCTCAATAAATATATCCAGCTCCAAATACAAGTTTCAGTACATTTACTTCTGCATACACATCTAGTAATTTTCCACAATTAGGTTCAGATATACACGTATTGCACGTAGTTCAAGTAACTTTTGTTGGAAATAAGGACTATTATTTTATCCCAAATATATGTTGAGAATAACAAATAAGAAAGAATAATACATAATTAAGAGAATGAGGAAATTCAAAGATTAAGAAAGAGAAATAAGGCATATATGAGAGAACAGAAATGGCTTTCAGTGAAACCATGAGAAGGTTGAAAAAATAAGAGTATGAATAAACCCAAACCAGTGAAGCAGGATGAAGCTAGACAGGCATGGGGCAAGCATGGGGTTTATCACAGAAGGATCCAGAATGCTGAAGTCAATAACATGAGCTGTATAATTCAAGTAGATATTTAGATACTGGAATAAATGGGAACAGGTGTCCTGAATAAAACATCTGTAACAAATTCAATAATTTTTAAAATACTCTCATTGAAATTGGTGGGAATGCAGACCCCAGAAAATCTTCAAGATGACAGGTGGATGATAGATAAGTAGATCCATAGATAAATAGATGGGTAGATAGACAGCTAGACACAGTGTATATCATTTTAAGTATGCTGGGTTATTTTCCCTATAATTATTGTCAATTGAATTTATGACTTTTATAATTTCATGGTCAATCATATTTTTTTAACTAATACTTTCAAATCTGCATCAATGTCTTCTACCCAGGTTTTCAGGAAAGTAGAAGAGGGACCACCAAACTTTATTAATTCATTCTCAATAAATTAAGTAATACAGTATATTAATTATTGTAATGTGAGGCACAAGGGGTTGAATCCCAAATCTGTGACTATTGAGAAACCACCTATCATCTCTGCCTTTACCTCTTTATCAGAAAAATGAAGATGCAGTGAGAGAATTATTAAGTCTATTATTTCTAAAATTCGGCCAAGATATGAGAAGTTTATGATTCTAATAAATTTGGGAGTGAAAGTTCATTATACTCCTTAGATAGCTTAAGCAATGCAACATGGGAAGTTTTTATCACCAAATTAAGAAAAGGAATCCTTATACAATCTGTTTGAAAAAATACACTTTCTATATTGATTTATATCAAATTCATATTACATTAGATAAATTATGTATGGTTCAAAGGTATATCTTAGATTCTACACCTACTTTTAAATAATTTGTTGCCTAAATTAATTTTCACTTGATTCTCTACAATAAGAATTTAAGAAGACTTTCTACAAGTTGTTGAAAATAAATCTTATAGTAAGCAACTTTAGAAAAGTGCAATGTGAACTAGAAAATCAAAAATCAAAAAATCATCAGGAAAGACACAAAAAGTAATTTTAAAATATGGAAAATATTTATAATATTGTGATATTAAACAACACAACCAATATCCTTTCAATTACTGAAGTCAATGGCTATCTTTATTTCAAAAAATAGAATAGCTTTCTTACCTATTATTTGACATTGTAGACATCAGTAAAATTACCTAAGTGCTTTCAAATATTAACAATAACATTATTAAGAATTTAAAGTTATTTGAAAACAATTTCAAATATTAACTATAAGCATATTCTTTTGAAGCCTATGAAATTTGAAAAAATATTGGTCTTTACTATTAAATAACATGCAGATTAAAAAAAAACAAAACATTTTTTTTCCTAAAAGTCAAATGGGAAAAAACCGTGTTCATACTTAGTCATTGCATTTTATCAGGACAATAAATGAATTTTTTAGTCATGGTCTGAAGTAGAAAAGGTGTAATAAAGCACCACTCTCTTTGTTTATGATCTAGAAATTAACTGTGCACATTTCCGTTGGTGATTAAGCAAAGAACATTGTCATTTAAATCACTCTTATAAAGCATGGCTTTATTATAGATGAAGGATGAATAAAATGTACGATTGTCAATCCATGCCTGCTATATCTGTCTGCCAACAAAAGAAAAGTGGTCATTTACAGTGATTACAAACCACATCAAGCGCAGTCTGCGTGTCACATCTTCACAAAAGGTAGGTGGCCGCTTGATGAATTTTCTTTTCTAGCACAAGTCTCTCCTTTAGTCTGTCCTTCTCTCTCATCTTCTTGTATCTCTGCCCCACTCTGTCTCTCCCCAGGGGTCCAAATGTCATTGCTCTATTACTCTGGAGATGGATCCATTTTCTTTTTGCTAACTCCTCTTCCTGGGAAGATTGAAAATCTCCTCATTGATTTTGACTAGGGAATTATTATTATTTTTTTAAGTAGAACAGACTTCTGACTTTTCAAATGATCATATTAGGATGATTATTTTCACATTATTAAGTAATCAAGGAACAAATGCATTAGGAAAGAGTTTGGTTCACGGGCAGGCCTGTCGGCTTCTAACAAAAATATTTTGCACTGACAGCTAACCCAGATTCCATTTCTTCCTTTGCCTATGAACCACATGGGAAGCTAAAATGCATTTTAACATTGCATTTTGCCTAAAGGCTATCAGTAAAATTTAATTTTCTTACTGCATTGATTTTTCCATTATAAGTTGTAACAGTCTAATGATATCTCATAAGAATTTTCAGCATTGAAGAAAAGGATGTGAATGATTTACCAATGATAACTGCTTGGAAACATACTGTGATTTTGAAACAAATCTTCTAGGTCTCTTTTTGATGGGCAGTTGTTTTAAAAATATGGTAAATTTAATACCCTTAGTGTTTGTAGGATGCTTTTAATCCACACAATATAAAGGTTAATATGTAACCCTGCCCTTAAAAAATAGAATCCCAATATTTAAAATCAAAACATTCTATTGTAGGCAGGAAATCCAGCATCTAGCTATGAGGATGATTGTTAAAAATTAGTGTGTCGGGGTGCCTGGGTGGCTCAGTCGTTAAGCGTCTGCCTTCAGCTCAGGTCATGATCCCAGAGTCTTGGGATTGAGCCCCACATCAGGCTCCTTGCTTGGCAGGAAGCCTGCTTCTCCCGCTACCATTCCCTCTGCTTGTGTTCCCTCTCTCGCTGTGTTTCTCTCTGTCAAATAAATAAAATCTTTAAAAAAAAAAATTAATGTGTCAACTGAAATAAGGTGGAAGGCTCTTCACCCTTAAGTCTTAACTGTATTTAGTACACACTGCTATCTTACCCTAATTATTTCAAATACACCAAGTCCTCATATTTTTATTTGATGTTTGGACAAAGCGTGCATCAAAGAAACCACACAACCCATTTCCCTAACAACAACAACAACAACAACAACAACCAAACAAGCAAAAAAAAAAAAGGACAAGAAGTCTAATTCTTCTTTTCCTTTTAAATGGTTGTCTCATCACTGAAGCTTCAGCAAAACTTAAAATAACCATGTTGAGAAAACATATAAAAAAATAGAACCAGTGTCACAGTGAAATCAACAGAGGATTCAACATGCCATATGCTCAATAGCTCCAAGGGAATATTTTAATTATTATTTCACATTGTCATAAACACTACAGGTGGTTATAAATATAAAATGGAGATTTGTGAAAAAAAATAACCAAGTTAAATACATCATTGTTAACAAGGGTAGATGCCACCAAATGGAAAATGTCTTAATTGCTATCACTCACCCTTATCTTTGGTATGTTCATTGTGGGTATGTCTCTGATACTTATTTTCATGCAATTTGGTCTCAACTTTTTTTTTTTAACATTTAATGGGCTTGAAATAGAAATGGAGAACATCTGTTTCAAAGAAACAAATTGTTCTTTAAAATGTCATCAAAATAATTTAGAAAGTCAATCCTTTTCCCATTTTAAAACTCTTAAATTTTAATGTTTAAACCACTGTGCATTCTGGAGTAACTTTTATTGAAAACACAAAGAAAATCACATCTTCATTCTTTAATAAAAATATCCATTTCTGAGCAACTCCTATGTCCAAATGAGCCTCTCAAATGTTTATTTTAGTTTTAGAAACTGTGTCCTGTGATTAGTCAATATAACCAGACAAAATTTATAATTACTAAGCAATTATTATCCTTTCACTCTCCTCTGTCATTACTGCTGAGCTACTGATCAACCACAGTAAATGACAAAGAAAATTACAGATTGAAGACAAACTTCTGAGCCAATGGTGTTAATGAGCAGATCTGGTATTTAAAATTTCCAACTGATCTTGACTGGGTCATGTCACATTTCTAGCTCATATTCATCACTCCACTTAACATTTTTACTTACAAGTTATATAAACAAGGGTCAGATGGTAATTTGGAGTAGAAAAGATCTGAGAATGGATTTTCATTTTTAATATTTGCAATTCAGAACTTCATTTATTCTGAATAAGCAAAAACATGCCAACCAAGGAACAACTCTTTTAATTAGCCACTTACACTCTACAATTTCTTCCATCTATGCTTTAGGGTTATATTGGTCCCTCAGTGTGGTAACACTTGTAAATATGCAATCCATTGTACAAAGTTCTGCTGAATAGTCACCTCATCCTAGAAGTCTCTTCCAAAACTCCTGAATAAACTTAATTGCTAATCTCTTAAAAAGTTTATTTATTTATTTGAGAGAGAGAGAAAGAGAGAGAGAGAGAGAGAGAATGTGCCTGGGTTGGAGGAGGAATCAGAGGGAGAGGGAGAGTCTCAAGCAAACTCTGTGCTGAGTGCAGAGCCCAGTGCAGTACTCAATCTCCTAACACTGAGATTACAAACTGAACTAAAACCAAGAGTCAGATGCTTAACTGACTGTGCCACCTAGGTGAGCCTTAACTGCTAATCTTAATGAATAAGAGATACATTTATTTTTTTCTAATTCACCTAGTCGTCCTTTTGCCTGTCTTCTCCAAAATATGGTAATTTACTCCATAAAAAAGTGAAGAAAAATTCAAAATTTCCAGAAAAAAAGTACCTATGTGTTTTAATAATGTAGCAGCTCGAATGAATAAATGTTCTAAAGTTTATCATCCTCATTCTGGTTAAAGTGTTTTGCATTGCAAGTAAAGAAATTCATTCAACTAACTTATACAAAGGGACAGAAACTGATTACAGGACCTAAGATTATGTCCAGTTGTGTGCTGGTAAAAATTTCACAAGTAGCTCTCTATCCCATATCCATAGCACTTATTAATTAATTCCATAGTGCAAATACTCCCACTGATATCAATTTCAAGCCATGAACATGATGCTATCAAATGCAGAGTTGGGAAGACATGTACACATTTGTCTCTCAAAGGCTGGTTCCATCACACCACTGATTTGACATAAAACTCAAGGACAGGATGTATAGACAGGCTTCACAGGAACTGAAAACGTGGATGAGAAAGTCATGAATAATTAAGTCTCGTTTTTGTGTTTCCTAATGATCAGACGGGGTCCTTTACTCATCTTTCTGTATTCCTTCAATTTTTGTTTTTTTCTGTAGGTAGAGAGGCATTACTGCCTTTCTCATTAGTACATATTTTCCCCCAAAGGCCTTCTCATCCTGGATTTCTTATCATATTTTTTCTCAAGCCATAGAAGCCATTGATGAGTAAAAAAAAAAAAAAAAAAAAAGAAGCCTTGATGAGTATTCTTAATCCTGAGAGTACAGATTTTCTGGAGGGACAAATTATTGGGTCAGCTTGAATGTGATAACTATCCCTGCATTAAAAGGTGATGGTGGTGATGGTAATGGGGTGTGTCTGTGCATGTTGTGTGTGCTTCAGAAATATTTGGACTCTGCTAGCTCAAGAAAATAGGGAAAAAAAAGCGGAGTTCAACACTGTAGATAGAAGGAAAGTCTTCCATGAAAGGAAATGGACCCAGTTTAGGCAGCTACTTGTACCCCCACCTGAAAATATCTATTATACTCAGCAAGGTAAGCAGGATAATGTTCCTCCTACCCCCAAGGATGTCCATGCCCTAATCCCTGGAACCTTTGAATATGTTACCTTACACAGAACTTTGCAGATATAAGTAAGTTAAATATCTTGAGATGAACAGATCATCATAAATTATCTTATGGGCCCAATGTAATCAAAAAAGATCCTTTTAAGGGAAAAAGCTTGGCAGGAGAACCAGAGCCAGGAAAAAGATGATGATGGAAGCAGAGCTGAGAGAGACTCAATTTCTGGCTTTGAAGATGGAAGGGACCACAAGTCGAGGAATACAGATAACCTCCAGAAGATGGAAGGGCAAGGAAATCGATTTTCCTCTAGAACCTCCAGAAGGAATGCAGCCCTTCTGACATCTTGATTTTCACTCAGTGAGTCTCAGTTTGAACTTATGGCCTCCAAAAATGTAAATATTGAAACTGAATGGTTTTGTCATGATTTTAGTAATTTGTTATAGCAACATTAGGATTCTAATACACTAATCAAACATGATTTGCCAGATTAGATGGTTAAACAATCTATAAATTAGGAATAAACACGGATCTTAAGACATTTTATGGATTGAAACAGGCAAATTTATACATATAGGATATAATAGGATATGTATAATTTATAATATGTATAATTTTTTCAGAGTCATTCATAGTAAAACTTTATTGAACAGAAAATCCAGCAAAGATTTTCACCTCTGCAAAGTTCCTCTTGGTTTAAAATAAACCACTACATTTATTTTTAATTTTTTTTAAAGATTCCATTTCTTTTATTTGACAGAGTGAGAGATCACACACAATAGGCAGAGAGGCAGACAGAGAGAGAGGGGGAAGCAGACTCCCTGCTGAGCAGAGAGCCTGATGTGGGCCTCGATCCCAGGACCCTGAGATCATGACCTGAGCCCAAGGCAGAGGCTTTAACCCACTGAGCCACCCAGGCGCCCTAAATCACTACATTTTAAAAAGCAATTATACAAAAGTCTTTCCTAGATAGGTCCTGCTAAAACATGTCCAGCAAGTTCACTGATTATATAAAGTAGTACACTTAGTGTAATTTAAACATTCCAACAGGAATCACATAGTACCAGCAGAACTCTGCATCTACAATATCTATGTACAAACACACATGTAGACACACACAACTGAAAAGTTCCTCAGGGATAAACACATGACACTAATACCTTCTATTTACAATACCTATGAAACTACATATGTTATATATTAACTATCATAACCAGAATAATTTTCTAGGCTCTTAAAGTGTAAAGAAAAAAAAAAGGAAGAAAGCAACTTACTCTTAAAAGACTGTACTTCATGTTTACAGTTTAAGACCAGGAGTGAGTTAAACTAAATATCCCAATTTAGTTTCAAGGTATTTCAATAAGTATTTCTTGAACACCTTCTGAAACTTTAAGTTTAAAGAGAATTATGTGCCTGAATGACAATAATTTAGATTTAAGATGCTATCATAAAATATAGTACTTTACCACAGGTAGCAAACCAATGCAAACTTGCATTTAAAGACTTATTTTATATATATTCAAATAGTGATAATTAGTTTTGGATGTCCTTATTTTACTCAGGAGTTCTTACACGTTTTTCACTTCTTTTATACAAAGAGTGCAGACTTCCAGAAACAGGAATGATATCCATGATTATAGTGTTTTAAAACCAGGAGCCCATGGGGCGCCTGGGTGGCTCAGTGGGTTAAAGCCTCTACCCCTTCAGCTCAGGTCATGATCTCAGGGTGCTGAGTCATGATCTCAGGATCCTGGGATATGATCTCAGGGTCCTGGGATTGAGCCCCGCATCGGGCTCTCTGCTCGGTGGGGAGCCTGCTTCCCCATCTTTCTCTGCCTGCCTCTGCCTACTTGTGATCTCTCTCTTTCTGTAAAATAAATAAATAAAATATTAAAAAACAAAACAAAACAGGAGCCCAGTGGGAACCATTGATTCCTTAGCCCTTGTTCGGTTGCTATATGAATCACTCACATTTTTACAAAAAAATGAGATCAACAATTGGGAATTTAGAACCTCATTTCTTCCCCTGCAGATGCAAATAACTCATTGAGATTACTATATGCCCAAATATATGTCATGAATCAGTAACAGACCACACAGCACTCCATTCATATTAGTTTTTTACATCTTCCATTTTTCCATTCATATTAGTTTTTTGTTCAATTCTGTACTCAATAGAAAATGGAATCAGAGACTTAAATCTTTGTTGTTCTAGTTTAATTAAGCATGAATGATAACAGGGGCGCCTGGGTGGCTCAGTGGGTTAAGGCCTCTGCCTTCGGCTCAGGTCATGATCTCAGGGTCCTGGGATCGAGCCCCACATCGGGCTCTCTGCTCCGCAGGGAGCCTGCTTCCCTCTCTCTCTCTGCCTGCCTCTCTGCCTACTTGTCATCTCTCTCTCTCTCTCTCTGTCAAATAAGTAAATAAAATCTTTAAAAAAAAAAAAAAAGCATGAATGATAACAATGAAGTACTTTATTTGTATATTTTAATAAACTCAAGAGAACCTAACTCAGCTAATTTTCCATATAGTACCAATAATACCACATGTCCTGGCAAAGCTCTAGCTCATATAAGGTTAAACAACCTCTCAAAGAGAGAGCATTGGTGTCCCTATCAACTTTTAGCCACTCAGCCAGAATGTAGAAATCATTTTGATAAGACTATGCTATTTTTAAAATAAAATATTTTTTAAGATTTTATTTATTTATTCAACAGAGAGTGAGAGATCACAAGTAGGCAGAGATGCAGGCAGAGAAAGGGGAGAAGCAGGCTCCCTGCTGAGCAGAGAGCCCGATGCGGGGCTGGATCCCAGGACCCTGAGATCATGACCTGAGCCAAAGGCAGAGGCTTTGGCCCACTGAGCCACCCAGGTGTCCTAAAATAATATATTTCATTTTGTGTCTTGGTAATATGTTATTTCAATCAACAGTGTATTAAACTGTGTTAATATACTCATTTTAATTGGTATTTATTTATGTTTTAATTATCAAGAGAATATGTGCAAGTAGGAAAGGAGGGCAAGAGAGATTATTTAGCAGGCTCTGTTCCCGACATGGAGCCCAATGCAGGGCTCCATCTCACAACCTTGAGATCATAACCTAACTGAAATGAAGAGTTAGATGTTTAACCAACTGAGACACCCAAGTGCCCCAATATATTCACTTTTAAAGCGAAATACAAGTGTATATGCCTATATGCTGTGAATACAATGTTGATGTAGAGCATTTTCTAATTCTCTTAAATTTCCGCACTTCCTTTACTTTTTAAAAATTTCCCTCTACTTTTATAGCACAAAATTTTGCTGATAAATCTCACTTCAATTACTTTATAATTAGATACAGGATTGAATAGGAATTTTGCCAGAATTGTTACTCTATGATAACATAGTAGTATTAGTAATAGTAATAATCATTTTAGTAGCATTAATAGTAATTGCCATAAACAGTGGTGAATTATAATCTGAAAGTTATGTGTTATAATACCCATCCCACAAAGAAGGAACTAGGTCTCAGGGAGATAAAATGATTTGAACTGTTTCACACAGATAGTAGATCTGAATACATAGTCAAGAATATCTGATCCTTAAAAAAAAAAAATCTGAGCCTTACATCAATTCTCTTTATATAATATCACTTAATCTGCTACATTCAAAGTATCATTAGACACACATAGATCTTAATATAGCATAGACATGCATATCTATAATGACAACCAAACAGTTCAGTTAATTTCCTCAAAAATACAACATGTTTGCCAGAGAAACACTATAAATTAAAAATTAATAAATGAATAAACATTAATTTAAATAATAACTTAAATTTTTATTTAAAATTTAAATAAAATTTATTTTATTTAAGATAAATAAAATAAAATACCAGCCAGGGAGGCTTAAACAACATTTATTTTCTACATTTCTGGAGGATAGAAGTCTAAAATCACAGTGCCAGCCTATATAGGTTCTTGTTTCAGGCCCTCTTGTTTTACAGATGGTCATTTTATCATTGTACCTGCACATGGAGAGACAGAAGGCTAGTTCTCTTCCTATTCTTATAAAGATTCTACCACGGGGTCTCCACCCTCAAAACCTAATTATTTCCCAAAGGCTCCACCTCCAAAACCCTTGCATAATGGCTTCATCTGATGAACTTTGGGGGTTGCAAACATTTAGTTGATAGCAACCAACCAATGAATTTAGGGGGTTGCAAACATTTAGTCCATAGCAATTGCTTTTACAATAAGAGGCAATAATATACAGGTGCCTAGAGTGCAGACTTAGGTGTCAGGCTGCATGGGTTCCCATTTTAGTCTTCCCCTTTCCAGATTTGTAAATTTATGCAAATTATATGTCACCTCTGTCCTTCAAATTCATCTTTTCTAACATGAAGACAGAAATCAACCTTAGCCCATAGGGCTCTTATGAAGATTAACAGTTAACATTTATAAAGTACTTAAAATAGTGGCTGGTACATATAAAGCGCTGCGGAAGTATTTGTTCAACAAATGAGAAACAATATTGAGTCTCAGAAGACCTGTGTCAATCTTCAAATGAACCAGTGGATTTTAATTGTATTCCAAATTCTAAAGAAATATTATACATATAAGAAATGCAATACAAGATATTTGTCTTATAACAACACTACTACTGAAAGGAGATTGACAAGTTCATAGACTACTGATCAGTTTATTCATAGGCTTAATCAAATAATGCAAACATTCTCTTTTTTTATTTTTTTGTAAAGTTTTTTTTTATTTATTTGACAAAGAGAGAGAGATCACAAGTAGGCAGAGAGGCAGGAAGAGAGAGGGGGAAGCAGGTTCCCCACTGAGCAGAGAGCCTGATGTGGGGCTGGATCCCAGGACCCTGAGATCATGACCTGAGCCAAAGGCAGAGGCTTTAACCCACTGAGCCAGCCAGGAGTCCCCCAAACATTCTCTTTTAACATGATGATGAATGTCATTTCAGAGGCAGTTAAAGAAGCAAACTGTTGTCAAAAAGTCTTTGAGGTAATACTCAAAGAGTGACCAAGCAGAGGTATTCATAATTTCAGCTAATTTAGGTGAAGGTGCTATCCTCAGTGATAGCAACCAAGAATCAAATTAATGCCAATGCACTTAGCAGGGCTTGTGTATTTTGTGTACAATTAACCACCACATGCTGAAGTGAAACAACTCACTTGCTGTGTTAATTAGGTAAATCACCTTTTTTATTTCACTATCCCTCAGTCTACTCTCAGCAGTTTAGGTCATTTATGAGGGATATCAGAGTATTAAGTAGAAGGGAAATGGTATTTTTTTAAACTAGATATATTTAAGTTCCCCATAGATTGATACTTCAAAATAAAGGTTTTTATGTTATTGTTAATATTTCTACAAGTTAATCACCACACCCCTACATTGCTAATAAGAGAATACAATCCTCTAACATTCCCACAGGAAGAAAAAATTCAAACCAAGAATGTGAGATTTGAAATTCCTGCCATTCAAAAATTCCTGCCTGAATTCTGAAGCTGGAATGATTGACATAATATGGTAGCCTTTGGCAGAATTAAAAAAAATAACCAGTTTGGTTATTCTAAAGATTTAGTCAAGAGTCTTGGAAGTCTTGACATTTATTCCTCACAGAAAGTAGGCTATGTCATGTACGGTCTAACCATATGTTACAGTCGTAATATACCTCAAACGCTTCTGGATTAGCGGGCATCGGGGCAAAACTATTGGGTCAACAATAAGCGTCATGAGCCATCATCCATTTTTCATCAATGAAGGTCAATTTCTACACTTGGACTTGAATTTTTCATGACTCTCTCCTCTACTTTTCCCTTTCTCTTTTAGCCCTGCGTATGCTATATTATATTCTGTCCCACTTTAAAATATAAGGTTTAAATAAAATATAAAATTGGTGCTATACTTATATCAATTTAGAATTAATATGACAATTCTCAAATTCACACTACTTCCTTATCTATTAGCTTATTTTCCATTTTCCCATATTATGTAGATAAATTAATCGTTCCTTCATTTTCATCTAGGAAAAAAAAAACACTGACTCAGAATTTGAAGAGACTCTATAGAAGTCTCCTTTACCACATCTCTGGTATGATTACTTACCAGTATTTCCATTTTAGAGCAGATATAATGTGCATTCATACATTTAATACACATTGACTGAATGCTTCCTTTGCTCTGGATAACTGTGTAAATAAGACAGACACCAGCCTTCTGACAAGAAGCTGATATCCTAGAAGAATTAACAACATTAAATAAAAAGAAAACTTACACAAACAATTGTAATTGAGATAAATACCAGAAAGAGGTAATTCAAAACTCCTGTGAAAGTTAATAATGGGGTAACCGTGGGGCACCTGGGTGGCTCAGTGGGTTAAAGCCTCTACTTTCAGCTCAGGTCATGATCTCAGGGTATTGGGATCGAGCCCTACATCTGGCTCTCTGCTCAGCAGGGAGCCTGCTTCACTCTCTCTCTGCCTGCCTCTCTGCCTACTTGTGATCTCTCTCTCAAATAAATAAATAAAATTTAAAAAAATGGGGTAACCTGACCTAGTTTGCAGTGACAAAACTGTTTTACTAAGAAGTGATATTTTAGCTAATACGTAAGGGAACAAAGAAATGAAGTAAGATGGGGTGGGGGGAGGTAAAGGATAGAGATGTTTCTGACAGAAACAGAAGCATGAAATAATATTGGTTTAATCTATGATTAAGTCTAACCAGGCAAGTATATCTTATGGGCCATAAAGCCTGAGAGATTAAAAAAAGTGCTGAAGATGATGGCATGCAGGCCTCCACCCAGAAGGTAACCAAAATAAAGAGCTGTGGAATCAGACAAGTTTAGATTGAGAGATAAAAAATGGGAGACTGTACCACTTACAATTGCATCAGAAAGGATAAATACCTGGTAATAAATTTAAACAAAGAGGTGAAAGACCTGAATATTGAAAACTAAGAGACATTAATGCAAGAAATTAAAGGTACAAATAAATGGAAATATATCCTATGCTCATGAATTGGAAAAATTAATAGTATTGGGGGCGCCTGGGTAGCTCAGTGGGTTAAAGCCTCTGCCTTTGGCTCAGGTCATGATCTCAGGGTCCTGGGATGGAGTCCCGCATTGGGCCCTCTGTTTGGGAGGGAGCTGCTTCTTCCTGTGTCTCTGCCTGCCTCTCTGCCTACTTGTGATCTCTCTCCTCCCTGTCAAATAAATAAATAAAATCTTAAAAAAAAAATAGTATTAAAATCTCCATACTACCCAAAGCAACATAGAGATTCAATGCAACCCCTATCAAAATTCCAATGGTGGGGTGCCTGGGTGTCTCAGTGGGTTAAGCCTCTGCCTTCAGGTGAGATCGTGGTCTCAGGGTCCTGGGATGGAGCCCCTAATCTGGCTCTCTGCTCAGCGGGGAGCTTGCTTCCCCCTTTCTCTCTGCCTGCCTCTCTGCCTGCTTGTGATCTCTCTCTGTCAAATAAATACATAAAATCTTTAAAAAAAATTCCAATGGCATTTTTCACAGGAGTAGAATATAGAATCCTAAAATAGAAATGGAATCACCAAGGATCCCAAATACCCAAAGCAATGTGGAGGAAGAAAAACAAATCTGAAAGTTTCATGTTCCCTGATTTCAAACTATATTACACAGCTATAGTAATTAAAACAGAATGATATTGGCATGAAAACAGATACATAGATCAGTGTAACAGAACAGAAAGCCCAGAAATAAATACATGCATATATGATCAATCAATTTACAACAAACAATAAACAGATATACAATGGAGAAGGGACAATCTCCTCAATAAATGTTGTTATGAAACCTGGACAGCTACATGCAAAAGAATGGAGGAAGGCCACTATATTGTATCACACACAAAAATTAAATCCATATTTACTAAAAACCTGAACATAAGACCTGAAACCATAAAACTCTCAGGAGAAAATATAAACAGTAACCTCCTTGACACGGGTCTTAGCGATGATTTTTTTTAATGTGATACCAAATGCAAAAGCAACAAATCAAAAACAAACAAATGTCACTATATCAAACTAAAAAACTTCTGCACAGCAAAGGAAACCATCAGCAAAATGAAAAGACAACCAACAGAATGGGAGAAAATACCTGCAAAATATATATCTGACAATGACCTAACATCCAAAATATATAAAGAATTCATATAACTTAATAGCCAAAAAACAAATAATCCAATTAAAAACTGACAGAAGATTTCTTAACAAACATTTTATTTTCCAAAGAAGATACACAGATGGCCAACAGGTACATGAAGAAATGCTCTAGATCATGAGTCATCACAGAAATGCAAATCAAAACCAAAGTGAAATATCACCTTACTTTTTTTTTCCAATATTTCTTAGAGTTTATTTTTTCCTTTTCCACTTTTAAAATTAGGATATTTGACATAAAGCAAAATATACAGACCTTAAGTGTATAATATACTAAGTTTTGGCAAATACAGATATCCATGTAAGTAAGCCACATTTCTTTCAAGGTATAGAATATTTTCATTACCCACGAAAATTCTTGTCTTACCTCTTTTCTAGTCAATCTGCTTGCTCAGCCCAAAGAGGCAATCACTGTTTTGATTTTTTTAAGATTTAAATTCAATTAATTAACATATAATGTATTATGGGTTTCAGAGGTAGAGGTCAGTGATTCATCAGTCTTATGTAACACCCAGTGCTTGTTACATCATGTGTCCTTAATGTCTATCACCTGGTCACCCCATCCCCCAACCCTGTCCCCTCCAACAACCCTCAGTTTATTTCCTTTGATTAAGAGTCTCTTACAGTTTGTCTCCCTCTCTGATCTCATCTTGTTTTACTTTTTCCTCTATTCACTGTTTTGATTTATCACCATTGTTTCATTAGCTGTTCTATAACTTTATATAAATGGAATCCCATGGTGCATGCTCCTTATGTCTGGATTCATTCATAACTCATTCATTTGAGTACCAACTTGTACATTTTAATTGCTGAGTAGCAGTCCTTTAAATACACCACAATTTAGGGTAGGACATATTAAAAAAAAAAAAAAAAGAAAGAAACTTGAGTTCTTATGAATAAAGGTTCTATGATTATTTATTTGTCTTGTTGGTTATGAATATTAAGTTTATCTCTTTGGGGTAAGTTGCTAGGAGTGAAATCACTGAGTTGTAGGGTAAGTGCAACTTTGTAAGAAACTTCCAAATAGCTTTCTAACATGGTTGTACCATTTTTCATGTCTACCAACAATGTAAAAGTAGAATGGCTATGACTAAAAAGACAAGAACTAAGTGTTGTAGGGGATGTAAAGAAAAGGGAACCACTGGTGCACTGTTGATGGGAATATAAATTGATGCAACCCCTATGGAAAATAGTATAAAGGTTCCTCAGAAAATTAAAAACAGAACTACTATATGATTCAGCAATTCTGCTTCTGGGTATTTATCCTAAGAAAACAAAAATACCAACACAAAAATATATATGCACCGCCACCACCCAGTATCATTTACAAGAGCCAAGATATGGAAACAACCCAAGTATCCATCAATGGATAAATGCATAAAGAAATTGCACTAAATAGATAAATATACACACAATGGAATATTATTCAGCCATAAAAAAGAGAGAAGGATATTTTGCCATTTGTGATAACATGGATGGACCTTGAGGGTATTATACTAAGTGAAATAAGTCAGAGAAAGACAAATACTGTATTATCGCTTTTATATGTAGACCCAAACTTAGCAAATACATACATATATACATACTTAGCAAATACATACATACATACATACTACATACATACATACATACATAACAAGCTCATAGATACAGAAAATACATTAGTGGTTGTGGGAGGTGAAGGGTAGGGGTAAGAGAAATGGGTGGACAAACTGTGAAAGTATTTTATTTTTAGTTTAAATATACTGAATTTTTAAATAAGGAAAATAAAAGTACTATCTATGAACAACTCTAAGTATATAAATTCATCAATTTAGATCAGATTTACTAATGCCTCAAAAAATACAACTTACCAAAAACTCAAACACTATGACACAAGTAATCTTAATACTTCCATGACTTTTAAAGATACTGTATTTGTAATTTAAAACTTCCCAAAAGAGCTATTATCAGGCCTAAATAATTTTGCTGGTGAAGACTACTAGACTTTTAAAGAAGAAATAATGCCAATTCTACACAATCACTTCCAGAAAAATAGAAAAGAGAACATTTCCCGATTGTTGTATAAAGTTTCATTATCCTGATACTAAAACCAGATGAAAACAGTAAAAAAAAAGAAAAGAAAAAAGAAAAAGGATACAAATGTGTCCCTCATGAATATCAGGATATGACCAAGTGAAGTAGACCCTAGACATGTAGGACTGATTTAATATTCAAACATCAATCAATGTAATCCACTACAGTGATAGTTTAAGTTAGAAAGCCACATGATTTTATCAACTGATACAGGTGAAATATTTTAAAAACTCATGATTTTTTTTAAACTCATGATCTTTTTATGATAAAAATTCTCATTAATTTAAGAATGTTAGAGAATCCTCAATTTGATAAAGCACATCTACAAAAACCTATAGATAAAAATGAAACTTAAAGATCAATGCTTTCTGGCTAAACTCAAAAAAAGGCAAAGATTTTTTCCACTCTCCACTCCTATTCAACATCATACTGGAAGTCTCAGGCAGTGTTGAAAGCAATAAAAAGCCTCCTGATTTGAAAGACACAAAGCTATTCTTTTTCACAGGCAATATTATGGTCCACATGGAGAATTCCAAGAAAACTTAAAAAAAAAAAAAATCCCTAGAACTAATAAGTGACTGAGCAACTTTTCAGGATATAAGATCAACACACACACACACACACACACACACACACACACACACACACAAATACAGTTCTGTATATGAAGAAATGTACAACTGAAAATTCAAATTAAATGATCAATTCCCCAAAATAGTAATATTCATTTATCACTATAACAATGTATGTATAGGTTCTGTAAATTAAAACCATAAAATCTGATGGAATAAATCAAATAAGACTTAAAAAAAAAAAAGCCTGGGAGACTGCAAAAGGACTAATGGGTTGGTGGCACCCATGGGTGTGTCAGTCATGGTAGAATTTTTACAATGGGTTTTATTAAAATTTACAAGTATAATCAATATGCTAATCACCAACAAAGAACTGATGAGAATGTCGTGTAATTTTTGCATTATGATACTAACCCAAGAACATCAATCAAAATAAAATGTTGATATATCTCCAATATTCTGTTTGGTGATGTTTTCTGGTAGGTATCTGGTCAAAATCACAAACCCCAGTATGCAAGAAATAAAATCATGAGCTTAAACTAAAGACTATAGCTCATCATTTACAAAGAGCTCTTTCCTCAAACCTCAGTTCTAGCATGAATTTAACGAGTCCCAAATGAGTATAAATGTTTATATAAATACTCTTTCTATTTTGCAAATTATTATGATTCTCTCTTAACATAGAGGAGAAAATAAGCTATTTGAATCCCAGCAAATGACATATACCACTAGTAGAGATAATCCACTAAGGACCAGGACCAGATCCTGAACAAGATTCTGAACATCTATTCCAAGATGCCACATAGAGTTGGTCCCAATAGAGGTTTATTCAATGAATGAATATATGAATGAATAATAAGTAACAGACTATAGTTGTTTAAAATGGAAAACCTCTTGGACTATTTTTGAACTAGGAATTCAATCCCATAGCCAAAGGAACTATCATATCTTAGCCAGACCTTTGACAGCATCACCCGAACTACTACTTTTAAATCAAAAATAGCATGAGATATAACTTAACAAATTTGAGCTTTCAGTTAACAAAACAAAACAAAACAAAAAAACCTGATGATTATCTAAAATGGTAAATTAATTTTATCTTCTTCTGAAACATGTTTTATAATTTTGATCACCCTAAAATACATTGTGAAATAGGCTGGCTTATCATAATAATTCATAATAATTACTGTTATTTTTTTAGTGCTCCTTCTTTTTCTTCCATTCATCACTATTTGTGCAATTCTCCCATTGATCAATGCCCATCTTTAGATACTATCTAAAGTATCTACTTTACTTTGTTCCAATCCAAATACTCTGTTCCAATCACACACCTTTCATTCAAACCAACTGTGTGGGAGATTGTAACTTATATGATTAAATCATCATCGGAAGTCAAATGATGAACATTTATCCAATTCAAGAAAAAAAAATGCATTTCTCCATAAGGTTTTTAGAAAATGAACATTTAATTGGCAGAGTAAACTCACGTCACATCATAGAAACTAGTATAGTAACAGATATACCAAATCTAAACAAAGAATATGAAGTTTCATAGTTTTCTTTTTTCTTCAAGTAAAAAAAAAAATGAAAGAAATTTAAAGTATCTCTAAGTTTTAGGAATATAACCAAAAGAGTATTAGATTAACAGATACAAACACACACACGCACACACACACACACGTGTAGGGAAAGGAGACCCTATCAATAAACTGGAGACTTTTCAGGATAATAGCTGACTTTTCCATTTGTGATATTTTTTTTAACAGTTTTTAGATCACAAAAATAACTCACTTTATGAACTAAAAAAAAAAAAGCGAGAGAGTCATAGGTAAATGAAATCTATTCAGTGATATAACTAGGTTAGCAAGGAGAATCTGAAATTTGATATTGGTAAATGAAAAGTAATGCCATGTGAGAACAAAACTACAAATATAAATGTTGTCTGAGAAGACTTATACCTACCATGAGATATTTGAAGCTGTACAGGGAAGATGTGTTTTTAAAACACAATCCAGTGAAGACATTTACATCAAAATAAATTATGAAATATTTAACTAATCAAAAGTTTTTCTGAGATTCTTTTTTTAGTTATGGAGAGACAAATGCCTCTCCACAATTTACAATGAAAGATATAGCAAATAGGTTCAGTAAGTAAACCCAATTATTTTTATCTAGGATTAAATGACATAAACTATGAGCATAATATGAAAAAATATGAAAAAAATATGAACCTTACATCTTTGTAGCCTTCATATGGGGAGAGGAGTTTCACAAGAAAGAATGCTAAATATAGACTAGTATCATGACAACCTCAAATTGCTATATTCAGCTCAATAAAAAGTGACATAGAAAAGAGCATTCATGAGAACGAATATATTCAGAAAAGATGTCAAAAAGCACTTTAAAAAAAAGGAAGTATAAAAATTGCATGCAAATTCTACCTAAAGCAGCTTGTGAGAATAAGTCTTCTATAGTTAGTCATAAGGGAAACAAACCACAACGATAGTAAGAATCTAAAAAGAATGAACTACATTCTTACATGTCTTTCATCAGGTTTGCTTGTGGGCATAAACTTTTCTTGAAAACTAAATTGCAGCAATGACTAAAGTGCAGAGAACGCTTCATTTCCTCTTACTTACTACCTAGAAAGGAGCATGGTACTGTCAATCATGAAATAATTTTTCAAAAATATATGGGTTTGTGTGCAGAAACACACACATACACACCCACAACTTTTACAACCAATATTTTCTTGCTGTCAAGATATTTAAACTTTCAGATCTATAACTGCTCTCAGTTTATGTAGATTTTTGTTTTTTACCCTATAAAATGTTAAGTCAATATACTTCACACATCCTTTGCATTTTACATGAAAATACCTTGGCTATATTTCTCCATAAAATTAAGAATAGACAATAAAGACAGATTATCAAACCATCAAGATCCTAGAAAGGTAACATTTGGCAAATAGAATTAGTATTAATATTTCAAGGCAATATTTACTCCTAATAACAAATTACTTGAAGTGTTATTAAATCGATAAAGTACAATGGAGAAGGCAGAAGCATGAAGAGACTCATAGTGACAGAAAATGCACAAACAAATCAGAGCTGCTGACAGCAAAGGTCCTAGTTTCAGCTACAAGGAAGCTGCAAAGAGCAACTCAGGCATCTGCAGGTCTGCCTCCCTTAGGATGACTTTTCCCTGAGTAGGAAACATTAAACTAGTCTCTATCAAACTATATTCTAGATAAAACTGTATTTACCACCAGTATTTATATAACGCGTATTCTAGTTCTGTGGGCCTATAAACATTATTTGCCAACTTGAATTAATGAATATCTATGGTACATGCAGCATTTTCAATTCAACCCACATAGCATCTACTTCCTAAACATGAAAATTAATATTTCATCATTATTATAAAAAGGAGTAAGAATACGAGGAGAACATGAGGTACTAACATTTGCAGAAAGTTTATGATGTAGGAAACTTCATTAAAAGTGCTTGATCCAGATTATTGCATTTAACCCTCATAACTGTGCCCTGACAAGCATGCCATACTTACATCCATTCTTTGAGAAGAATAAACTGAGACATGAAGAAACTAAATGGCTAAGAGCACATGGCCTGTCAAAATAGAAGACTATATTAGTTTGCACCTCCCCACTTAAGGACTATATTCATATAAACCACATTCTTAACATTGCACAATGTACCACAATACAAAACTAAAGATCTAGTCTCTGTCTCTCACACTTTCACAAAGTCTAGTGAGAGGACGAGAGAACTCAGGCAATGGTATAAATACTCTACAAACACTGTTGAAGAAAAATAAAAATGCAGAGAGCTCAAGAAAAGCGGAAAACATGAGAAAGAACCAAAAATGGAGTAAATCAGATCTTGCTGATAGAAAATTTTTCATTCTTTGTTTTAAGATGGAAATAAAGTTCATATTTACCCCTACAAAACAGAAATTTAACACCTATTACACCAAATACCTAATAGGTAACAGGAAATAACACTTAGAGTAAAGGGCTCTACAAAAAGTATTTCAGAAAAGGAATGAGGTAACTCATCTATGAGGCAGGCAAGTATTAGTTTCATGATAGTGACTTTTAAAATACCCTTTGCCTCAGTACTTTACACAGTATCCAACTCAAAATAGATGATCAACAACAACAAATCATTAAGTGATATCAATTTAATAGTTGCATTAACTCAGGTTTAGATGCTTGTCAGCACCTGGTCAGCCATTAAAGCCAAGAGAAAACTAAAAGTTTTCTGACTCCAAAGTCTGTAATTTTTAAGGCAATACAAAATCACTAAAATGGTGATTCCATTTCTTCTTCTTGGAAGAACTCCAAGGAACTTCCAAAATAGGGATTCTCCACTTGGTGGTGATCTCATAAATGCTATTAAGTAACTACATCAACACCCTATCGAGGACAATTAAATAAGGTGCCATTGTGGCTTGGAGTGCACACAAATACATGATTAATGTACAATAGTTAACCCAAAAATAGGCCTTAATATCACTTATCTGGATAAATGGCCCAGCCATAGAATTAGCACTCATATTGTAATATCGATGCTAGAAGAGCACCACAGTTAGACTTTAAAGACACAGTAATCAGAATTATAATGCATACACTCAGTAAAGGAACACTGCTTATTACTAAAACTTTGCTACTGAACAATGAGTTACAAAGCATACTACAATGTGAGAAATCGTCACCTTTGATGTCTTCTAAACAAGGATATGGGAGGTACGTAAAAATTTGGCTATTTCCTTTAGCTTTTTTTTTCTTTAGATTTTTTACTCATATGCCTTCTTTCAGTGAAAGCGTCTTTGGTCCCCTAGTTAAAATTTTATGCTCCACGTTAGCATTGCCTACACTCCCTTCACTGCTTTATTTTTGTCTCCTTAGGACTTAATACCTAAATTATTATATATATATATATATATATATATATATATATATACACATGTATATCTTAAAATATTTATATTGTCTATTTCTCCCATACTATTAAGGGGGGATATCTTAGTGAACAAATTAACAAAAAAGAACCCTCTCATTTTGCAGGCAGAGACACTGAGTAGAGATTCGCTCACTGATTTATCAAGCCAGGAATCAAAAGAATCTCCAAAAAAAAAATCTCATGTATAGGATGTTATTAGAACTCAGGCCTTTAACTGTACGTAAAATCGCTATTATATCTAATTCGTGTCAAGGAACAGCAGGAATCAGTACATGAACCTAAACAGAAATTTCAGAAATATCTGTGTGGATCTGATAAACAGGCCAAATGCATCTGGAGAAATTTCGTTATCAAAAGGAACTGAGAATATCCTTGAAACAGAATATGATCTAGGGAAGAGGAGAGTTGAATTTGACCTAAAAAAAATTTAGTCGTAGAAGAAAGAAATTATCAGTAAAATGTGGAACCATACACTCAAATTAGCCAGGGCTCAGGTTCACATGTGAGTCTTATGGAGCAGAGAGAGAGTTGTAAATGAGCTTGCAAGTAAAACTGAAGGAACTGTTCCAATAAGATGACTAAAGCATTAGAGCATAAGCAGCAACCCTATAGTAAAATGTGACCGAAAAATTAAAGACGGAAATGGTGAGAAAACATTCTTGTCTCCCTTGGCAACAAATTACCATGGTAACAGCTAAAGGGTGAAGTGCTTCAACTAGGAGACAAGATGGACACCTGGGTCCCAGCAAACTTTCTCTTTAGTCACAAATAGAAAGCAACTACTCTTCCAGTATTTCCAGTGGAGACTATGTAGTCACTATCAGCCAGGATGCAGATATTTTATACTAAAGACCAAATGCCTGGTATGATGCAGATCACCTTATCTCTGTGTATGTGACTCTGTGTGTGTATGTGTGTAGGTATGTGGTGAGGTTGGGAGTGGAGAACAAGTTTAGGGAAAGAAACAGAATTTATTTAGTATGTATGTAAATGGCACTATGCTTATACCATTATGTTTTGGTGAAAGTTATTGCTCTTGTATATTTGTTCATTTTGTCTTGTTTTGGTTTGAGAGTCATTTGCAGGAGATGAGGAGCCAAGATGGGAAAGCTTCAGATAGGTTTCGAGGAGAGTGTCATCTGATGAGTAAGAAAATTATTGAAAACAGTGCAAAGGAGACCCTCCCATTTATGTACATGTAGTTTTCCTTATTGCAGAAAATGCTGACATTGCCTCATTGGAGCAGAGAACAAAGTCATACCTTGAGAGAAGGATCAATAACCAGTCATCCCAAGGAAAAGACTATGGGAGGCAAGCTCCGAGTTGGTCCCAAAGATACCAGCTTCTTGGTATTTGCACCCTTTATAATTCCCACCTGTTGTGTGTAAGTCGCACTTAGTGACTCAATGCTATTGAATGCAGTCAGGTGGAAGTGGTGGTTTCTGACTAGGAGACAACCATGGTCACATAACATTTCTTCAATAAATGGCAACATGCCATTTCTTTCCTTTGCTCTCTCCCTCTCTCTCTCCCGCCATGCTATGGAGCAGCATTAGTGAACACATGTTAAGGAACCAAAGCCTCCAGCTTAGAATCCTCGAGCCTGAAGTGCTGCAAGCTCCCCACACCCATCCCTGACACTTTGCTGGAGTTGTGAGAGTCTCACAGCTAGAACTACCACACTGAGCTACTTACAAATTCCTGACCCCAGAAACAAATATGAATGCCAGTTATTTTATGCCTCTAGATTTTAGAGTAATTTGATGTGCACTAACCCATAATTAATACAAGGTCTAACCTAGATCAAAACATGGAAACTCTAGTAGAGATTATTAGACTGCAATGAATCAGAAACTTCTTATTCTGCCAAAACATTCTAGGAGTTGGGTCTGAACTCCTCAAAAATATGTGTGTAATTCAATATGGAGTTGAATTCTAAAGCTGAGTGGCTCAAACCTTATTAGGAACCACCTGAGGATCTTGTTAAATAAAGATGGTAATTCAAAAGGCTGAGATGGAGCCTGAGATTCTGGTTTTGAACAAGTTCCCAGGAGATACATAAGCTACCGGCCCACAAACTATAATTTGAGTAAAAAAGTTACAAGACACATGGGAGAGTGATTGCCCATGAAGACATAAATAAAACATTCAAATGAACATTGTTTACAGGCCCCAAAAGTCCTACAATTAAAAACATGGGAGTTCAAAGTCATCATGAATTGGATATTATTACAAATACAACCCCATTTTATGCTTATAGGATAGGGGGGTTAAACCTACATCAACAGATTTTATATAGAAAAAAAAAAAGATTGGAAAGCCTTCAAATAGCTTCAGACCTGTTTTCCTTTTCCAGTTATGTCTATATCTCTCTAAGGATGCATCACGAATAATCCTGTTTCAATGTTATAATACACTTCATATTAATAGAAAGAGGTTGGGAATTCTCTAAGAATTTGGGCAAACAGACAACATTTTGAATTGAGCCAAATAGATTTTAATGAACTATTTTCAAGTGAAGAGAAAGCTTGAAGCAATATATGCACTTCTATGAAAAAAATAAATAAACCTATTTATAACCTTGACAATTTTTTTTTCTGAGAGAGAAAACAAGATCTACAATTTGAAAATCTTTCCTCTACCCTAGGAAGGTGTATTGTTTGTTTATGCAAGTCATTTCTATCTTATTATTATTATAGCCTTCTCTTTTGTTTTTTAAAAACATACATTCAGCACTTAGCCAAATCACATTACCATTAAAACAGGAAGTACTTAATTTTTCTCTTTCATCCTGAAAAGAAAAATTAAACTCCCTTTTGAGTTATCCTTGTATCTTTCCTAATTTTGAATCATTTACATTAGTTGCCACCAATTGTGCAGTATAAGCCTAAACAAGCATATTATGTAATTTCCTTTACTGGTAATTACAGAGGATAGTTTCCTTCTGGGTTAGAGAAAGTTCCCTTAAAAATAATATAGATGGAAAAATAATAATAATACAGAAGGAATTAAATTGCCACATGTATTGTGTACAGTTTAGGTACTGCTTTTGCAGTCTGTAGCAGTGACACTAGGAATGCTTTTTTAACATTTCAAACTTTAACTAAAAGGTGAAGCACCTATAAAATTATGATCATTGATTAATATCAAATCAGTTCAATGCAAGCAAGGAGCTATATTAAGCAAAAATGAAGTGATGCTATTTATGTCTATATTTTGAGTTAATTTATGTTCTTTGAACTGCTGATTGCCTTAAGAGAAGCAGAAATAAAAATGTCTTCAATAAATTGCTTCATTTCTCAAACAAGCTGGTGTGTTGGAGTTTTGTGGCCGGCAGCCTAATGAGAATGAATGGTTTACAATCTTCTAGGACTAACCCACTTAGTCATTCGCACCATCCATTGAATGGGAGACTGCTTCAGAATACAAGGTCACACCCTTGCCACAATCATTCTAATAAAGTATCATAAGATGTCTACTGTTCATAGGTGTGTGGTAAGGGCAGCTGAAGATAAAATATTTGGTATCCTTGCACTGAAGCATGGATACACACTCCATAGTCCATCTCTGTCACAGTATAAATTAAATGAAAAAAGATGCCTCTTCTTTAAGGAATCATTTGCACTTTAAGGAAGTAAAAGTGAAATGAATTTTACTTTCATGTTGTCAAGGAGTTGGGGGGGAACAGCACTCAGGAAAGTTAGTTTTTTTTTTTCCCCAAAAAATCTCAATGACAGGTTGACTTAATTATTCAAATAATAATTTTTTATAGTAGATAATTAAGCTATATGTTAACCTCAGAATTTAAAATAACCAATTTACTTATATTGGATGGTTCTCCTCTAACTCCATACAGGTACCATTTTCAGGAGAAAAAAATGAGGCTTAGGTCAAATCAAAGCATCCATTAACATAGCATTTTCTCTATAGAAATCCATGGACTGTATCAATTATCTAGGCAGCTGATCTAAGGAAGTTTTTTTAGTGTTAATTGCTCATTAAAGAAAATTAACGGCAAAAAGTAAATTAAAAATAAAAACAGAGATGAACTATAAAAGATAATTAGGCAATTTGCAACTAATTGAATAGCTTTACACAAATTTTCCCTCAAATAACCAATAATTACTTCCAAATAAGTTAGAAAAATCAGTGATAATTCAGTAGATTATCTTGGCTTTAAGTTTCTACAAAGTAAAGCAAACGTAACTAGGACTTTTCAGAAAGCCATATTTCCTTCGCAATTGGATTACCAAATAAACTGATTGTCCAAAGGCATTTGGTTTTGTTTTTTGGCTCATTCTGCTGTGTAGCATCTGAGTCATATCTATGCCTTAAACAAAATTTTCCCATGTTATTTAATACTTCTAAAACGTTTTAAATTTGATTCAAGGACATTATTATATATTTCTATAATAAATTGAAATTAGAATTGGGTATGGAAGAATGATCTGCATTAGCTATTTTGCAAAGCCCACCTTAAAGTATATTTTAAAATACTTTTTCTTTTTTTATAATGAACAAAATAGCTATTTTTATTTAACATAATATTTCATGATTTTTTTCAAGACAAATACATCTGTAATTGTTCAGCAACAACTCTTATTGTATGCATATAAATATAAACTTATCAAAGTTGATTTACCTTGTTGATTACTGTTTCCAAATTATGAATTCAGCATTTCCATAACACTTTAAAATCCTCCATCTTTATTCTACATTTTAAATAATAAGTCATCAACCAAAGTCTAAATTATTTGCTCAGTTGTGTGCTAAAGGATTATTTTTAGAGTGACTTCCAACTATAAGTTTCTGAAATGAAGTCCAACCGATAGCTTTGTAGCTGATTTAAGTATTGGTATCTCCACAGTTTGAGATCACTAACATTGATTTAGGAACGAGTGATCCCTGAAGACTTTCTTCCATTTATGACACTGAGAATGTTTTATGCAGTGAGAATCCTTACATGTCGTACAAGTGTCACTGTATGAATAATAGATTTCCAATGTGTAATTGAATAAATTGCTTCTCTATTATGAATTATTTGGTGTAACATAAAAGTTTCCTCCACCAAATAAAGACCGTTTTCTCTTCTTTCCTGTTTTAGGGTTTATTCGTATTTATAGTTTTCTTTCACACATCAGGGCTGGAGCTTAGATGAAGGCTCATCCAGAGTGATTATAGACCTGTCTTTGCTTGACAATGAGAATGTTGAAGGGATGAATTATCAACAACAGCCTTTTCATGTTGATTATAAACAGTTTCTCTTTGGTATGAATAAAGTTCTTTGGTATGGATAAAGTTTAGTTCGGGGGCTACAGTTTTTCCTACATTTGTTAATCCATTTAAAAAAAGTGTTTACTTAAGTATAGTTGACAACATTATGTTAATTTCAGGTATAGAATATAGTGATTTTATAAACTCTATACATTATGTTGTGCTCACCACAAGAGTAGGTACCATGTGTAAACATACAATGCTTTTTCAGTATCACTGATTATATTCCCTATGGTGTACCTTTCATCCCTGTGGCCTATTTGTTACATAACTCTGACTACATAATTCTACTTTAAAATACTTTTTTTCTAGGGATTCCTGGAGTGCTCAGTCAGTTAAATGTCTGCCTTTGGCTCAGGTCATGATCCCAGGATCCTGGGATCAAGTCTTGCAGCAGGCTCCCTGCTCAGCGGGGAGCCTGCTTCTCCCTCTACCTGCCACTCCCCCTGCTTGTGCTCTCTCTCTGGGAAATAAATAAATAAAATGCTTAAAAAATAATTTAAGAAATTTTAAAAAATACTTTTTCTACAAGCTACAGCTACTGTATTGGGGGGGCGGAAACTGGTATACTAGAGCACTTTTGTCATAATAAATAAAAAACTTTAAAAATAAAAAACATAATATGATCATGTCATGTAATATAAGCAGAAAAGTACATATACATTGGTTTAGCATATCATAATTAAGGACTACACAATCTAAAAGAGAAATGACTACATATTATCATTACTTCCACCTTTCTAGGCAAGTGATTTGTAGTATAGTTTTCAAAAATAACTTAAGCTACTTTCCTTCAAATAATTTTCTTGTAAGCTTCCATAATCACAGTCATATACATATAAATATAATGTTCATATGTTCATTTTCTGTATTAGCCTTACACAAACTCTTTAAAGTACTTAATAGAATATTTGCTTTACAGATAAGAAGAGAGAAATTTACCAATATTAGTAACTGGTCAATGGTCAAAAATCTAGTAGTCAGGGCACTTGGGTGGCTCGGTTGAGTGACTGCCTTCAGCTCAGGTCATGATCCTGGAGTCCCCAGATGGAGTTCCAACTCAGGCTCCCTGCTCAGCAGGGGGTCTGATTCCCTTCTCTGACCTTCCCCCTCTTGTCCTTATTCTCTCATTCTCTCTCTCTCTCTCTCAAATAAATAAAATCTTTAAAAAAAAAGAATCTATTAATCAGTACAGCCTCATTTGGATCTTTTTTTATTAAAAGATTTTATTTATTTGACAGAGAGAAACACAGCGAGAGAGGGAGCACAAGCAGAGAGAATGGTAGCAGGAGAGGTAGGCTTCCTGCTGAGCAGGAAGCCTGATGTGAGGCTCGATCCCAGGGGCTCGATCCCAGGACTCCGGGATCATGACCTGGGCCGAAGGCAGACGCTTAACGACTGAGCCACCCAGGTGCCCCTCATTTGGATCTTAATTTGAGTATTTCTAAAGCCCAGTTTCCTTATTGAAATGACTATTAAACAGTATATTTAAAAATAGTGAACTACTTATTTTGTAATCAAGTTTACAGAACATACATTGAACACAGAAAGAAGAGAAAGTTGTTAAAATTTCCAAAAAGCACTTAATTTTATTTATATGCAACATGTAACATATATGTCATATATGCGTGTGTATATTAATTTACTCACATTTAACATGTCTCTGTCAAACACAGGCACTAGATTTGGCCCTTATAATCAGGAAATTACTAAGATAAATATTTTTCTAAAATTATTTTGTGTGTGTGTCTTTGTGTGCATGTGCATGAGTGTGTATGTGGTTATAAACAATGATAAATTTTTAAAGGCAGTATAAAGTAAAAGGAAACAAAAAGTAAACATACATATATAATATTTCCTATGGGCTTGTACAATATAATATGCACATTATTATTAGGCAGAGCCATAATTAAATTTATCTATGACTCCAAATTGGTGTAATGATATACAGCTTGAGGAGCCAGAAGATTATAATAAATGAAAAGCTGGTAATCAAGAATGAAAGTTAAAGAAAAGATACACACATATATGAGAATTGGCTGACCTTTCTAATTTGTTCAGAGTATTTTCATTCGATATTAGAAAAACATTTGGCTACATTGCAATGAACATGAGTAGAATATGAACAAATGATGGGATATTTGGTAATAAAGACCAGGTCTTAGGAAGTATTTATAACTTTTGGCAAATAGATAAATTCAAATATGAAAAAACTTACAGGTGTTTTTAAGAGGGCTGACCCAAAAAAAAGCTAAAAACATTATGTAACTATCCTCGGATGATGGTTATTAAGAAGCTTTCTCACAGTTACATAATAATCTTTGATTTTTTTTGTTATTATACATATCAAATGAGATACCAAGGATTGCTCAAAGAAAACCATACTTTGTACCAATAGCATAGATAGTAATAAGGACATAAAGGGGCTCCCAAAAATGTCTCCCCAAAATATGTTATTATTTGTTACCAAACTGCCATTTAATGTTTAAGATGTGCACATGTTAAATAGTTTACTTATAGACTGTAATTTTTTATTTGATTTTGTTTATCCAAAGCAAATTTATAACAATCTATACTTTGTATAAATATACTGCAAGCACTACCAGGGTTTTAGTCTTCAAATGAATTTACTAAACTAATGCAATGATCTAACATTTGACCCATGGATAAAAACTGGAATTTTATTAACACTGAAATAGCAAATCAACAGAAATTGAGAAATGGCAGTTATATTCATGTAATATCCATTTTAAAATAATGCATGGCTTGAAAGTTTTTTAAGGAGTTAAAACAGCTCATTTTAGATTAGAAAATATTTTTTAATTAAAGCACCCTGCACTTCAACAGCAAGTTCTATAATGTAACTGCAATGGTAAGCAAAGATTTCATTAACTTCCGCCAGAAGTCTCAGATTTAGGAATATCGACTGTAATTAGAAAAATTAAAGCTACACTTCAGAATTAATTGAAATTATTAAAGTGTTTACTCTTGCATTATTTATGGCTAGAATGTCAGCAAAAAGCACTCTATACTTTCTCATAAGTAATTCTACAATATATATTAAGAACATAACATAACCTCCATTGAATATTGGGTCTTTTCGGGTGGGCCTGTTAGAAGCTTTCAATTTATGCTGATTTTCTGGACAACTTCAAAATAATTCTTCTCTGGGAGCACATGAAAGGTAATGCGTTCCTGATAGATGGGTGTGATGCAAGATATAGGCATTTGCTGTCATCAAATCTACCAACAGGATTCACCAGACACTTACATACTCTTATCAGACAACCGAACTGATGACAGAGTGACCAACAAGACACAGATTGAGGTTCGGTTTTCTAAACTTAGAAAATTTTCCAAAACCTGAAGAGACATAGATTATAATAACTATCAAGTGTCAGTTCTATGTTTTTATTAAGTCATTCTTCGATTTCATCTTAGACATTCTATTCAGTTTTACCATAAATATTATGTGCTTTGAATTTCCTAGCACTAAGTAGATGTGTCTTAAAAAAAAAAAAAAAGAACTAACTTACTGTTCAAATTTTAAGTGAATAAGACTCTGCCCATGATTTCTGCTTGGCACTCATTGACACAGCAAGGAAATATTCACTAGCATGAGAAGAAAACGAAGGTGAAGAAAGAACATTATAACAACTATCTTCCAAATGTTACTTTTTAGGTGATTCTACACAGAAAATAAGCCGAGTATACAAAAAATCCAATCACACTCTTTATTGTACAGAAGTTGGGACTGTCGAGTTACCTGGGTTCTAATTTTCACCTTTACTTCTTTTTTTTTTAACTTATTTTAATTTTTATTAACATACCTTTACTTCTAAAAAACTATGGTGTAGATGACAAAACATCTAAAGTACCTGTTCTAGGGACACCTGGGTGGCTCAGTGGGTTAAAGCCTCTGCCTTTGGCTCAGGTCATGATCTCAGAGTCCTGGGATCCAGCCCCGCATCGGGCTCTCTGCTCAGCGGGGAGCCTGCTTCTCCTTCTCTCTCTGCCTGCCTCTCTGCCTACTTGTAATCTCTCTCTGTCAAATAAATAAATAAAATAAAATCTTTAAACTACCTGTTCTAGATTCAAGAGGAAAGGAGAACAGTGCAGGATATAAAGAGAAAAAGGAAGATAATGTAGGCTATCACCAATTTTTGATAGAGGAGTAAGGCAGAGAGTATTAATTCCTTCAACATCTATTTTTCTCTTCCTCCTTTCAATAACAGCAACTCCTAAATTTTAACTAGGTACATGACTACTCAGTTATGTCCTACATTCCCTAGCTTCTCATGAAATCAGGTAAGACCATGCGACTAAATTCAATGGTGTTAGAATGAAAATTCCCTCAAAGCAAAGCTATTTCCCTTAACTTTCTATCTATATATGATATAGATATGACATGCAGATGAAGACAATTCTCTAGGTGATAGCTGAGCAACAAAAGGGAAGAAGCCTTTATGAATATGGTGATTAGGTTGGTACACTCACTTTAGGACTATTAAGTGGGAAAAATAATACTATTTCATTTCAGATACTTTATTTTGGGGTCTTATGGTTACAGCAGCTTAGTCTGTAATTTGTATAATGTTGGCTATTATTTGTTTAAACCATAATTATTTGTTTTGTTACCAATTTTTTTTTCTTTTTGCAGTGTAGCATGTGGGTTAACAAGGGCTTTAATTTTATTTGATTTTATATCAGTTAGGAATCCTGATATATGATGCAAAATATAGGGGCAGGAAGGGCCTTAGAATTTTTAGACTGGTTATCTCACCTAAAAAGACAAACAACTTTTGACCAGAACAAATAGTCCAAAATTTTTCCAGAAGTTGCTCATGAACATTTTATAATTTTCTAAACTATCCCACTGATCATGTGGCTGTTGAGTTAATCAGAGAACTCAGTTTTAAGATCTTACACAAATTGAAATAATTCAAGATTTCTCTACTTTCAATAAAAAGCCCCTTTCCCCTCAGTTCTGTGTTTTTACCAATAACAGAACACCTTGATTCTTTCCTCTTCTACTCACAAACTTTTACCCTTCTGAGCCCTCTCAGTCTCCTGACAGATTCCACTTAATGATTATTTTTAGTCACTAATTCAAAGAAGCAGATTTCCCAGTATAAGTTCTTCAGATCACAGAAATATTTCAATATGGATAAAATCAACATGTTCACAGTTAATCACATTATTTTGGAATTGTGGTCTAAAGGTGTTCATGCATTATTTTCAAAATAAAAATTAAAAATACTGAGATGGATACTGTGACTACATTACTTGCTTTATCTGATAATATATCACTTTAAAATCTGGACTACTTTCCTAAGGCAATCAAAATTTACTAACAAATTATTTTCAAACCATTATGTAAATGAATTTCCTTTAAAAATAATATCTATTTGGTAAATCCATAGAAAATTGGTCAGATATTATCAAAATATCCCACAAAGGGTTTTTTGGCTTCTTTTATAATAAGTATCAAGGCTACATTAAAAAAATACACATATTTCCCTTTTTGAACTGCAATATTCTCTTTAAGACAGACTTCATGTTATGTACAATGATTGCCCCAAACCTAGAAAGTACACCCAAATTCTTAAGATTGATGAGAGTAATACATACATGCCTTACTCAATAGATGTTACAGTAGCATCTCCAGCAACAAAGAGCTGGCACTCAGCCAAGCTATGAACAGCAAAGCCTGTGCCTATGGGGGCTGGGCTGTAGTAAGAAACCCACATAGTTCCAGGATAGTAAGCCAAGAAAGGCTGACCACTTTGGAGCTGGCAGGGGAAATACAACATAAAATTTTGTTAGAGATCATTACGTTGTATGGCAGATACTGGCTGCTGCTGGGAAGCAAAAGAAACTGATCAATTTGTTGTTCAGAAGTAATATAGTAGGTGGTTCATCTTAAGCAAAGCCACAAAGCAATAGAGGTCCCTCAAAAGTTGGCATTCTATTATATATGTCATGGGCTGAAAAGGATATTCAAGATACTCTGAAATAAGATTCAAAATTAATGTCTGAAGGACACATAAATATAATATCACAAAATTTGAGACAGATTCTTCAACAGGAAAATGCATTTATAAATATCCATCATCACCATTATTTTCATCATATGCCACTTAAATTACCCAATTTTTAATTTCAGGGTATTTATACATTTATTATAGAATAGGTGCGGTGGTGGAAAGAAGGCAAGAAAAAAGATAAGAAGTTTGTTTGCAACCAAGGTTATAAAGATCCCTTTAGGTCTCTGAATTGGTTTTTTAACATTATACTTCTTTCAGTAAGGAATCTTTTAAACGTTTTAAGCATGATCAGATTTGCATTTTGAAGAAAAAAAATCCTTCGGTGGCAGGGAAAAGAATAATAGAAATGAGGCAAAAATAGGGAAACAGAAAATAGGCATACAGGTAAGATCTGTCCTATGGACTGAATGCTTGTGTTTTCCCAAAATTTGTATGTTGTAACCTATTGGATGGTAAATGGAGGGAAGAATTTTAGGATGTGATTAGATCATGGAAGTAGAACACTCATGAATGGAATTTGTGCTCTTATAAGGAAATAGCAAAGGGCTCACTTGCTCCTTCCCCCATGTGATATAACACAGCAACAAGAAGATTGCATATGAGTCAAGAAATGGACTCTCACTATATACAAAATCTGCCAGTACCTTGATCTTGGACTTTTCAGGCTTTAGAACAGTGAGAAATAAATTTCTGTTGTTTATAAGCCACTCAGTCTATGGTATTTTCATTATAGCAGCCCAAATGGATTGTAACAATTTGGTAAGACTCTGAATCAAAATTATGGCCAGGGGAAAGATTTGATTAAAAAATAAAATAAATAAAAGGTGGACTTCACAGAGTTTTGTGACTGAGAGGTATCATTTTCCAATAGGACTCCCACAGAGCTAAGTGTGGACACTGCCACAAATTTGATGAGACAATTTAGACTTCTAAAATCTTTACTCACTTCACGTTGCAAATTTTGCTTATTTTAGCTAATTACCAGTACTAATTACATCTGTTTGCCTTTGGAGGCCCAATATAAGATATTTTGCTCTACTCACATCATTAATCCAAGTTAAGGTGTGTATAATGAGTATATTATATTTCAAAAATAATTGGGACCACCTGTTTAAAAACACTTTGAATCTAAAGATTATCTTCCTTTTTTGTAAATTGCAAAGAAATAAAAAGATGTTGTTGCCAATGTGTTAAACATTTTCAAGCTTCTTTGTTTCTCATTCTTGACCATTATTCCTCTTACAAGCATTTCAATGACAGGAGGCCAAAACCTATCTTGTAACAAGCAGTTTAACAGTTTAGCAGTTCTGTGAAGGTCTGCAGTGGACAAGTTTGTATCATCAAACTGCCCAGACTGGCACCTTTTCCACTCCTCAATTCTCATTTACAACTGAAAATTCATTGAATTTTCTTGGCAAGTAATCAGAACACATGAAGGAAGAAAGACTTTAGGAAGAACCTAGGGGGTTAAAAGATAATCCAATTACCCTGTTCACTAAGTGTTTCTGTATCTTTCACACTTGAAAGGAAGAAGTTTGAACCTCTTGAAATATGGGTCATAAAACAACTTTAACTTTCTTTTTTGGGATTATGTATTCCTCCAGTATAGCAAAAAAAAAAAAAAAACAAAACGTGTTTTGCCATCTTGTGGTATTAAATAAAATTATAATTTGACATACATATACCTAAGACATAAGAAATATTGATTCAAGCTAAGAAAGAGCAAAGCTAATGTTTTATTTTGTTTGATTTTTAAAATGTCACACAGCATTTCTGATAATCTTACAGAACATCAAAGATATTTCTCATGTCCTTTCAAAATTAGGGCACCAGATTTCCATCAATATGCATTGAGCATTCCTCATATATGAGAAACCCAATAAATGTTTATTAAGGATCACTTTATTCAAGCTTACTTTTGTTAATATGAAGGTAATGTTTTAAGTTTTGCATTCGTATAATATGGAGGCTAAATTATGATTTATGTTGTAACTAATATTCCTTCCACTTATTTTTCAGTTTCAAGTAAGCAGTCATACTAAAATTTGAGAAACATGATCTATATACAAGGAAAATAATAAGCAAATAAAAATAGTTTACAACCACAAATTAAATTTACAACAAATTTAACCCAGTATGATGCAACTGGGTAAATAATACCCAGACTACATGGCAAGGAGGAATAAAAAGTAGTCAGAATTCACATAAATAATCGTAATTAAGATGGCTCTTACAGGATCAATTTTTGGCTTTCCTCTTCTCACTAATTTCTTTAGCGCTTATGATTAGTATCCCTAACATTATACTTTGCATGAGTTAATTATCCCAGTCTCATTTCAGTATTATGGGAAATGTGCATCAAAATACTCTGAATAATATTCATTGGCACATAAGCCCCTCTTGACCCTGAATTTAATTCCACAGTACACCCAAAGCTCATCTTCCCTGCCTTTGCATTTCTATTCTGCTATGCCTTTTACATAGCACAAAGATACTCAAGCATCTTAGTTGATTCTCAAAAATTATGGCTCTTGATCACCAGTCATCAAGTATAGCAAGGTGTCTAAAACAGCTGACAGAGCATAAAATCTTGGCTGAAAAGCTTACAGAGGCCTGAGTAGTGGGAACCACTTGGATCAATTTACTCCTGGGAAGGGCACTGAGGTTGGAGGGGTACACCAAGAAAAAGCAAAGAACACATCAGGTTTTCTTTCTACAGATCGAATATTTCCAAAGAAGAAAAGGAATACATTCAAAAGCATTTGTGTCATGCTGACCCACTAACTTTGGGAACAGCTATGTGGAGATAGATTGCCTTGATGTGTTTTGTCCCTCTTCTTTCTCCTCAACAACACTTCCACAGTGTTCTATTCATGTATGTTATTTACTGACGATAACTTGTGTCTGTTTCATTTATTAAAAGCACAACTGGGATCCCTCTTTTTCCACTTCTGAAATACAAAATCTATGGAATTCCTTTTGCATACTAATGTACATCTGGGAAAAACATAAATCGATGTGCCCAAATGTCAATATAGTAAAGCAGTTTAAAATGTGGAATCTACAGTCAGACGGCACAGATGCTGAGCTTGATATGCTACCTTGGGCAAGTTTACTTAGCTTCAATGTACTTTAGTTTCCTCATCTGTAAATTAACAATAATAACTGTACCAACTTCACAGGGCTGATGTGGGAATAAATGAGTTAATGCATGTAAAGCATTTAAAATAATGACTGGTGTAATATAAAAATAAAATAATGATTGACATATAATAAAATCAATAAATGTTACCTAGTATAATTACCTCTAATGTATTTTCAGAGCTCATGAGAAGATACTATGGCAAAAAAAAAATAATAATCCAAAACTCCCAAAAGAAAAATAAGACCTGAGGCCATCTCTGATGAGGAAAAAACTGCTTTCTTCTTTGAGTGCCATTATAAGAAGTGATTGGCTATTTATGTAATGTAGATTGCTTTATCAATGAGAGAGAGAAACGGTAAAGGAAATGTACACTACAAACAATGGCTATATCTATTTAAAAATCTTAACAGCATACACTTTTCTATTCTCTTGTGCCCAACAGTCATCCCTGTGTAATTACAACTCTGGGTTCCCATTAAGGATAAAGGAAATGGGTGGATAAGGGAAACTTGGCTGTAGAAACAGGAAGGAGAAGAGATAGGCCTGTTGAATAAGAGACAAAAGAAGCCTGCCCTTAGGGGGAACCATAGGATCTCTTCTGACCTAGCCTCCTAAAGGGATTGATCACTTGGTTCAAGCTCAATAAGATTTCACACCCAGTCATTCTAGGATATCACCGGAAATTCCTTTCTCTAAAAAAAGTGTGTGTATGTGTTTGTACCTGTGTGTACACTATATACAACATACATACTGTTATATATATTACAATTAGAATAATTCTTCAGATGCATTCCTTCCAAAAGCCAGTAACCATCAATGTGTTTTAGCAAATGTATAATTTGTTATTAAGTTTCCACAATGGAAGGGGCACATAGGAAGGTAGGAAGGTTTCAAGCCCCTAAAAAACAACAGGAAGTCATACCTTCCTGAGAGGCAGGGAAATAGGACACTGAAGTGCTGAATTTAGTCCTTGAGAGCACACAACTTTACCACAAGAAAGCCCTATTGTCTTCAACCATATAGGTATAAATGAGGAGAATAAACCATGTCTTACAGAGCTAACCACATATGTATCCTAGGAGGAAACAAATGGATAGCACATATGACACAGAATGAACACATCCATTCAGAGGAGAAGCCACCGGACATCCTTACACACTAAAACTGAAAACAATGATCCACTGAAGTAAATACCACGAATAAATATTATTTAAGAACTAATTGAGTACATTATATAATATAATGGAAAATAACAAATGGTGGGGAAATTTTCCTCTTTTTGATATACATAGCCCAGTATTCAAGTTTAGAAATATAAAAGAGCCTTTGAGGGTGAAAAAATATATTACATTGGTACTCTTTTTCAAATGTTTCTGCTAAGTTCTATAAACAGTGAAACTTTGATAAGGTTTTTAGAGGGAATACAAAAGGAAATTCTTTAAAATTAAGTCAGAAAGGTTTCCTTTACTTATTCTAGAGAAATTAAGAGGTGAATTTGGGCTTTCTAAACTCCAAATATATGTAACAATCCAAGTAAATTTCTAAAAATTAAAATCATACTTTTGTCTTCCTCTTTGATTATTTGATCCAATGTACATATTATAAGGCCTTTTATGAAAATAATACACAAATCAAAATGTATAGGCAGAATTTCCTTTTTTCTGCTCTTTCCTTAGGAAACCAATGCACTTCTATGATGCTCTGGTTATAGCTAGAATAACAACATGAGCCTTGACTTTAACTTGTACTATATCCTATGAATTGGAAATATAAGAAATTAATAAATAGTTTGTGAACTGCTACAGTGATCTGGAGATTTACTGGGGCTTCCAGTCTTGTAGATATAAGAATGGTATAGTGATACACTCATCATGCCTTACTGCTTCTCTAGAACTTTGGAGAGTGGGGCACCTGAAGAATTAGCATTGGAGTAATACAGCTTTGAAGATGATGAACGGTGTCAATAAATTCCAGTGGAATACAGCACGGCCTGCGGCTGCTAAATAAGCAACAAAGATTCTACCTGGCTTCCATAAAATATGGCTTTGACTCAGGATGACAGTAAATGAGAGGAGAAAAATGGCAAAAGAAGGCATGTACCTGGGAATTTTTCTGTGAATTAAACAGAAAATTTCTTTGGGGGGAGCTTCTATTTTCTCCATGGAATCAAAAAATAATCTTGATAATGGGGAAACATTTCATGAGAATATAAGATGGTCCCAATTTAGGCAGCTTTATATCACTAGCTAAAGAGTGTTCTACTCAGCACTGCTTGGTGCATGAGAGACTGAATAAATATTTGGGGACCAAATAATATGTTGTATACCCCTGAATACAGACTCTGACTTGCAAATGCATATAAGTTATGAGAAAGAAAAGAATGCAACTTCCAGGAGTAGAAATATGACTACAATACCTGAATTATTGTCCTGTCCTTAATTTCTGTGACAAAATCAAAGGAAGACATAATGTGGATCATGAAGTGATAAATTGACCTTCTCAATGGCTCTGGATGATAAGAGGTAACAATAGCATCAATAGCATACATTGAAAGTATGGCACAGTTTAGTAAGAACCAGATTCCTTGTTAATTTGATGGTCATTTACCCCAAAGTGAAAAGTTATACCTCTGATTTTGAAACCCATTTGTGGGGGTGGGGGGAATACCACCTCTAGGGCAAGATTAAGAGGTCTGTCAATCTCCATCCTCTCCCC
Organism: Procyon lotor; assembly: GCA_028646535.1. Classification (NCBI taxonomy): domain Eukaryota; kingdom Metazoa; phylum Chordata; class Mammalia; order Carnivora; family Procyonidae; genus Procyon; species Procyon lotor. Next base: position 28,455,977 of record CM053615.1, read on the forward strand.
TCTTCATCCTCTATTCTACAATGAAGTAGAATTTCTGACCTTGATTGTAAAGATTCTAGGTCACTGTACTGGGACAACATTTCAGGAATAGAAACTTGTATGAGTATTTTTCCACCTTGGATAAGTGACCTAGACCACTTCATTTAAAAACAGGAAGCATTCTATTGCTTTTGCTTATTTTTTTCTGCTTCTGTTTTCTAAATTAACCTTTCTTGGAATTGGAAGGAAGCTATGTTCTAGACCTTGTCCTAAGCTACCACGTCCATCTAACCAAAGGGATAGGAGTATATCCTGTGATATAAATCCCACTGTGCATGTAATTAGCAGGTAAGTAGTAAAAAGGAGTATATACACTCAGACTTGTCTGGCTTCGTTTTCTCATGTAGCTGTTGATGGGGCCCCCTTTTTAATACAAACTACACTTGAGAAATATAACTTTGGATATTTTTTAAAATATAATTCACAACAATCCTAACAGAATAAATGCATTAATAGACTTGCATAGTTGATTAGTTAAATAAGTGCATGCTTAAAAGGAATTTTATAAAAATTCACTAATTCTGTGTTTAATAGTTTTATTGTTCCCTTACAAAGTAAATCAAATATGCCATGAATTATAACAAAGTATCCAAGCTAAAATAGTATATTTAATATGAGATTAATGATGGCAGCTTTTAAGTAACAAACGATGTCATAATCAAATATCGATTTTTTTTCCTTTTCTTTTTAGCACCTAATATAAGTACATATACTAAACCAGGTTAAGTAAGGTCTGTAATAATAAACGTGAAAGAACAGCAGTTGTGGTCTACTCAATTCTATAACCTCAACCTTAAGAATATTTAATTTTTATAATGTGGTATTTAGAAAATATATGGGCTTATTAAATGAGGCAAGATCTTGATAATATGGCATACTGTTGAACTTACATTTGATTTAAGAATCAGTCAGGGAGTAATTTGATATATCATAACCTAATGTGTGTGATCTCTCTGATTATTCAATTATTATACACACACTTCTAAAATTCTAAGTGCACCGCTTTCACTAATTTCTATCTTGAACACCTATGCTTAAACATACGTGCACACAAGCACACAACTAAACACACAAAACAGAAGGCAAATAAGGTCTCTAATTAATCAGCTATATCTTGCATTCAGAAGTAAATAAATTTTAAATACAGCATGATTTCCCATTCTCCAATGATTTAAAATATGAAACATTTTATGGGGTTAGAGGCCCACTTGCCACCACCTAAATATTTATATAGAGAAGGGAAAGATTGGACACAATGATTTTCTTAGAGGAGAAAAACTTTTCAAATTTCAACAACCATATAACATGAATTCTAAGAATACAATCTTGGTTTTCTATAAGAAAAGAAAGCACTCAAAATTAACATTGTATATATTGTTTCTGTGTCCATTTTCCATGATTAGAAGCTCTGTTATTATAATATCTTTTTAGATAATTGTACTGTATCATATATTACCAATTGGAATTATTTTATTGATAATTAACTAACAGGTATATAAATTACTGTCTTTGTTTTTACTTGTCAATGTATCATCTTAGATACTGCTGCTTTGTGAGGTAAAACCTCTCTGTGAACTTGGGAAGTATATGTCAACTTTATAGTTTTTAACCTCTGAAGTCTTTAGTTTCCTCTTTAAAATTCAGGGGAAATGAATTTTTATGTGGTTACTTCTAGCAGTGATAGTCTACAAGATGTATCTCAGGGAAATAAAAACAGTATGCTTAAATTGTGCATATTTATCTAAACATGATATTGTAAAATATAATATATAATAAACTAAGAGGGAAAAAAAAGGAAGTCAAAGGATATTAATCAATTTCTTATATTTTTATCTTCTCATACCCTTTTAGTATTAAATAGAGTAACAAATCCAAAAACACTTACTTATATATTTTTCAGAAGCTAGTGGAAAGGGTGGTTTAGAAGAATTTTAGTCCTCCTTCCATACTCTTTATCCTCCTCCTCTACATAAACATTTAATCCACATAGCAACAGGGTCCAGTCACCTCCAGTATGGCTTGGGGATAATTTCCTTAACCCTTCTCCAAACAAGATGGCTGCCACAACTCCTTTTTGGGTTCTCAAGGTACCACAGAGTAATCTAACAATTTGCTAAATGCTACTATTAATTATATTACTAGTTATATTATCTAGTTCCATGAGATTTTGGAATTTAAACTGCCTCAAATTGTACATGAATTTCTCTACTGGACAGAGGAGAAAACCCAGGAGAAAACCCAAAGAATCCAAGTTACCTCCCTGGAGTCACACTGCCAATTATAAAGATGAGAGAAAAAATTAAAACCTTTGATTCTACAATCATTGAAGTGTTCACCTAATAGGCAATGTTCATTTTTGATTCTTCATTCATTTTCTTTCATTCAACACATTTTTAAAGGGTTTGAAAAAACATAATTATTATCGCAAGTACAGTTAACTTCCACATTGATTCTACCAGTGGAAATTTATTTATTCTTTATGGATGCCAAATTGCTTTTGAACAGCCTGATTAAAATGCAGTGAACTGACAGTAGTCATAAAAAACTTGCACTTAAATATATAAGAAGATAAATTCAAATGGTACTCAACTGGATACAAAGTCCTACTCATCCAATTTTCACTATAACTCTTAAATTAGTATTATCAAATATATACTACCGTATAACTTGCATTGTTAAAGTATACTAAATTCAGTATAAGTTTAAGTCCAAAATAATATTACTGAAATTATTTTCTCCAAACAACAGAGGAATCTTGAAATAAAGTTGTTGTATTAAATGTGAGAAATGCATATGGATATATTCAATTGGACAATTTTGAAAATCACATTTTTTAGAAATTTCTAAAAAGAGAAGACAATTGGTAGGTAAGTTTAAAATGTGTAGTATTTACTTTAGGTCATCTGTCCTCAAATCACTACATAAAATCCATCCATTTCCCACCTTTACCTATAATCCAGTCTTATAAATGCAAAGATATTGAGAGTTAATCAGTGATATACCTCTAACTGCAAAACAATTTACCCAGTGGTAACCACAATTATCATGTGTACTATTAGCCATTTCCAAAATTTTAACAGAGTATCTACCTAATTATTTTATACAACCAACAATATTTTAACTTTTTTCTTACACTTAATATTACTAAAAAGAAATGTCCTTTGCACTTGCAGTTTGCATCCGCACCCAAAAACTAATACACAGGAAAGATAAAATGTCATTTCATTGAGGGACAAACAAAAATTCTTTTAGTGTTACATTTAATTAACAATACTTTACTTTCTAAATCAATCGTTTTAAGTAAATAGCAATCATATATATCCAAAGGGGTCTGTAAAATATAAGATCATGTGTTCCACGAAATCGTCTTTAAGTAACTACAGTTACAGGACTAGACCTGTAAATTCTATGTTAGTATTAAAAGTACATTTGCCTTCGCCAACTGCAACTGTAAGCAAATGCAGGTATACAGCACTTTATTAGTGAGAACTCCTTTAGTAAGCACACGTTAGAGGAATTAATCATTCATTCCCTGTAGACTGCTTAAGTATTTCATAGGGCCATTATCTGATCTGAATAACAAGAACAATTGCATAATAAAACACATTACTGCTGACACTAGCAACTTTATTTTTTCAACTTTAAAGTTGCAACCACCTCTGTTTTGCATAGAAAATTGGTGGAGAAAGGAAGGATGGAAGGAAAGAAGGAAGAAAAGAAGGAAGGAAGGAAGGGAAGGTGGGAGGGAGGGAAAAAAAGAGGGAAGGAAGGGGGAAGGAAAAATTAGAAAACAAAACAAACCCTGACAATTTAATCACCCCGTTCAGTTTTGACTTTTTTGAAAGTGATCAAATATAATATGTGCAAGCTTGACTAGAAGTGGTTTTAATTCATGCTATCTTCCTTAGCACTATAACATAATTAGAACACAGGCAGAATGTGTGTCACATTAATTTTCATGTTAATTGTAAATCTTTGCTTTCAGCAATTTGAACAGGATCAACAATTCTGTCATGTCTTTTCTACTGTGGAAAATGTGTCCTATAATAACATATGTAATAACATGTTTGAGCCACTCTTAAAATTGGCTACTTCACTACACGCTTACCTTTTATTTTCTCAATAATTGTTTTTCAAACATCAGATATTATTTCAGATATTTGAGGTCACATGTAAGTAGAGGTCATATGTTTTACAAATCTGACCAGGCAAGGGTTTAATTTTAAATTACTTAAATTCATTTTAAACCAATAGCCGAAATGGCAGCTGAGAATAGCAATACCTCTAAGAGAACCCATTTGGATAGAAATAAAGTAATATACAAGAAACAATGGCCTATCTTTCCCAAATAATTTCCATATATTATAACTTTATGTCAACAAATTCATCAACTGTTCTACTGTTATTTCATTACCCGAAAAACTTATGTCCCAAGATATTCAGAGTTTTTGACATTGAAAAACCACAGCAACTGTAAAAGATCTTCCCTTTTTAAAACCATTGTACATTAATTTACTCTTAAAATTTTAAAAATCAATGCCAAATGAATATTGGCACTTTTATATACTCATTTGAGTAAATATAAAGGTAACATTTTTTCTACTTTATCATTATCATCAATTAAATATAAGAGAACCCTTAGGTATTATTTGATGGTAAGGTGTTCTCTTGAAAAAATATATGTGCGAGATAAGTGGCTTTAATTTTCAATCTGATTCATAACTCTAAAAAACATTTGCTTGTAAGTGTGCTTTACACTGAGACAGAAAATTAAAACTTAAAGATAAAACAAACTTTTTAAATTATTATTCTACACTAGTCAGCATGAATGCTATTATGTCAGAGAACTTTGACTTTGTTAAAAATCACCTCTGTTTTATCTAAATTGCAATTCCTACTGTATCTACTGTATATGTAACAATGCAAGAAGAATTAGATTCCGAGTCCATTTGGCAGTAATAAAGAAAAAAATGCTGAAATGTTATTGATTCTCTCCCTCTTCTGCTAAACAAACTGACTCAACTATATTTTTACTGACATAACACAAAGGTTTTATTTACATATTACAAAATATTGGCAAATGTTGACTGTATATCTTTTAATCTTTTTAAATATATCATTAACCCTTTCACAGAAAAAGGAAGAGTGTCCTACTTGTTTTTACAGGTATGCTGCAGCTACTGACATGGTGATGTTAGCCCCAAGAGGAATATTGCCTGCAAAAGTTTTTGATGCAGAGATATTCAGCCCTAGGAGACACCTTAAGCCTGTCACTGGCTGCTGAGCCCCTGTCACAGTTTATAACCTGCTATGTCAAAGTCACAGCCTCAGCGCCTACCTTCTCCAAAGCACTTTTCACGTTCTCTCTCCAAATTAATTTTATCCAAATTATCCAAACTAGCCTAGTTCCAGGATTTTCTTCCACATCTCATCTACCTAAAAGCATTAGAAACCCCAACAGGATTTTCTCCTGATCTTTCAAACCATCTTTATTAACTTTCCCTTGACCCAATTTTTTGCAAGCTGTCTTCAGGACTAAAGATAAAGCAAGCAACCAAGTGAAGTCAGAGAAGGATGGGAGTTGGTGTGGATTAAGGTTGAGGTGGAAGGTAGCAGAAGTGAACCAGTTTAGAATTCTCAAGCTTTTTCTAGGTAATCATCCTTAAATCTTAGAACCAACCAACATTTCACAAGCCAGGCTTCCAACAGCCCTTGAACAATAAACGTTTAAAAATCGGATCCCCAGTAAGGTTTCCCCCACTTCATTCTTCTCAGTGCTCATAAATAAATAAATAAATAATAAATGTCAGCAAACCACTTCTCAATTAAGAACTACTTAAGTTATATAAGTCAACTTCGTCCCCGGTAAAATGAACAGTATATATACCATTTGAAGGGAAAGCATCCAGCATATGCCTCACTTTAGAGAAAAGAAATACAAAAACACAGTTTACTTACTAAAACAGCCGCTCCAGTCTTCCTCGGAAACCCTGAGAAGTCTTCTCTTTTCTTTCCTACCAGTCAAATAAAGAATTGTCTTTCCATTCCACACAGGCCCAGAATAAACTGCAAGAAAGGACAGCACATGCACAGCAGCCCGTCGGGCTTTGGCTTGGGTAGGGTGCTTCGGCTGCTGTTTGTTTCAAAAGTGGGATCTTCTTTTCCGGAGGGATGGGGCAACGATCGAAGAAAATAAGGGCGCTCTGAAAGCTTGCTTGGGTCGCGCAAATTATTCGGAAGGCAAAGTACCTGCACTCTCCCCGCCGAGGCTGCTCGTCAGCGGCGCGCGAGGGGAGGAGGCTGAGGAGGAGGAGCAGCGGGAGGGCTCCGGCTGGGAGGGGACCGCCGGGTGGTGGGAGGCCGCTGGGCGGCCGCCGAGACCGCGGGGAGGCGAGCGGCTGTCAGGGCGAGGCGCTGCCCCACGCGCTCGGGCCGCCGGGTGCGGGTGCGGATGCGGGTGCGGGCGCGGCGGGGCGGGGAGCAGGGGCGGCGAGCATCTCCTGGCCGCTCCCGCACTCGCTCTCTGGCTCGCGCTCCCTCTTCCTCACGCTCGCACACACAGGCACACACCCCACGTCTCCAGTAGCAGCCGCTCGGTTGCAAGCACTCACCTGCATTTCCTTAACGAGCCACTTGATGGCTGCCAGCGGCGCGGGCCCGGCTCAGACGGGCGGGAGCCGGGGCGGGGAGGACGTGGCGCGGGATGTTCCGAGCGCCGGCCGGGGCGGCGGCGGCGGCGCTTTTGCTGGCGCTTGAGCAGGGGCGGGAGGAGGGGAAACTGGGAGGCGACCCGGGGCTGCCCGGGCGCGGCTGAGCTGACCCCGTGACCCAGAAGCCGTGGCATGACCCCCGGGATCCGCGATAAAGCGGTCAGCGGGGGAAAGGAGGCTACTCCCGACCACTGAAGCCACAGAGGACATGCCCAGGTGTAATCCCCGTTGCGCTTCTTCAGGTGTTTGCGTGCTTTTGGTTATTTCGGTTTTTTTGTTTGGTTGCTTTTTCGGAGGGAAGCTGGCGGCAAGCGTTAGGGGCGCGGGGTTAAAAATGCAGGTGGGGGCAGAGTTTTAATTTCCAGTGCATTCGTTGCTTATGAAGAGTCCACTTTGGTGAGGAGTAGGAAAGAGGAGCAGAGGCTGCGTGGTGCAGAGTGCTCTGCATCTTGGATACTGGATGTAGTTTTCATTTGGGGTGCTTGGTAGCGTGGCTGGGCTTGAGGGACAGTAGGACTCTGTCAAGGCAGTAGTTGAGAAGGGAAAAACCTGTGAAAGAGTTGGTAGAAACTAGCCTCGCTTCTGAGGCGAGGACATGGACTGCGTGGGGATGGGGCGGGGGAGGTATTTCTCTACCACTTGCTTAGGAGAATGACCAATAACACCTCTAAGGTGATGTATCACAGACTCTGTAAACAAGGAAAGAGTAACTTAAATCCCCTGAGCAAAGCTAGAAAAGAGGATTGGAGCTAGGGAAGAGCAGGATGGAAGAAAGGTAACAGAAACCCTCTATCATTTTACCGTCATTTGTGTCGGATCAAAGGATACAGCGGTGGCAACCAGTGCTCTCTTCTCACCACATTGGTCAAAACAAAACAAAACAACATCAACAAAAAACCACGCCAAAATAATTATCCTGTTTATAATAGTGCAACAGAAAACTTTCGAGGTACCCTCTGGTCAAAGGTGCCCTAAGCACTGTGGAAGAAATTGAAAAGCAGTGAGCCATCTACATTCCTTATATGTCCATGATCTAATAGCAGAAATATCCCTTTCTCCCAAGAAGAAATAAAGCTTAATCAATATGTGTGACATTTTCCCCAGGGTCCTTTCACCTCTTTTCTTTTCATTCCTGCTTCATTGCCTGCCATAGCCCTTTGCTCTTCAGGAGTGACCCTTCTTCTGAACCCATCTCCTGCCAGGCTCCACCCCCTTTAAACCCACTGAGCTCACCCATCCAGGAAGGTTCACAATCACTATCACTTAAAGCTGTTCTTGGAAATGATAGCATATAAACCAAAAAGATTTCTTCTGTGTGTGCAAGTGTGCGTGTAGGTGTATGTCTATCTTTTTATAATTATGCAAAGCACCTGCCCTCTTATGGTGTTGTCTGTGCAAGATGATGACTAACTCATTCTCTCTCCTAGTCTCTCTCCCTTCTTCTCTCTCCCCCTGCCTCCCTCCTTCCCCTTCTGCACAAATACACAACACTCCCTCCTGTCTCAGTTCCTTCCTGTCAGTGTTCAATAATGGTTTTACATGAACTTTCTGTTTGAAAGCCTCTGACTACCAAGAGGGAGTTGGAGCAGGTTTGTAGGAGGGATGCCAGAACTCAACGCTGCTGCTATGTTTCCTGTCATCACTCACTCATTACATACACTACTGTACTTAATGCCAAGTGGCACCAGAAATGATTTCCTCTTTTGCTATTTGTAATAATATATTTACCCTCCCCCGGAAACACATGTAATTAATAATAAAAGAAATAATGCATCTTGATACCATGGGAAGAGCAGATGGATGCTGATGTGGTCGTGTTCATCACCTTTTCCCTTGTTGCTGCAAAAACAATGTGACCACTTCTCCCTTTCTGCTGCTCTTGGTGGGTTAAGCAAAGCGTTTGGCCCTTTTACTGTGTTCTCTTTTCCATCTTTCCCTTGACAATAGTTTGTGTATTTTAAATAAAGATTTCATTCTGCCAACCCGCAGGAAGCTTTTAACAAGATGCAGCTGAGCGTGTCGATATCTTCTATCGTTTTACTGCTGTATGGGGGTGCCCAGCAACTTGAAACTCATCTCAACTTCAGCTCAAAGCTGGCATCTCACAGAGACAGTGATCCCTGGAGCTGATTTACTCTTGCTTCTATCCAACTATACTTTGGTGCCCTCTGGAAGAATACAGGGTAATTTAAACAATGGAAGAGTAAGGGTTACATTCAACCCCCTTCCTCCTGCATCACTCCATAATAACACCACAAGTGTTAATTTTGAATAGCTTTTCATAGAGATTTTATTGGTAATTCCTTAGAGCTGAACTGGCATATCTTTCCTGAGGATGACCACCCCAAGCTGCAACAGTTAATTTTTTTTTTCATTATCTAACTACCTATCTACCTATTGTAATACTATGTTTTATTTTTCCTTCTTAAATGAAAACGGCAGCTTTAAGTGTCCCCTTTATCACTGTATATTTATTTTTAAAAGGCAGCACCGCTTGTTTAAATTGGGCATTATCAGTGAGCCATGTGTTTACAACAACCATGACAAATGTGAAATAGAAATTAAAAAGGGAACGTGGGATAGAGCAAGGAAGCATGGTCTGGGATACCAGCCATCTCAGATTAATCTCTTTTGAGGTTCTCTTTATTTTACCCAAATTTTACTCTTTATTTTACTCAATTTACTAAAACTTGACTTAACCTTGTTATTTTTAAACTTAGAATTGGTTTTAACAATCTGTATAATTTACATTTGTATTTTGGGTTTTTGAGGGAATCAAGTACTTTCTGTCTTGTCCCAGTTGTTGAATTAGGCTTAACAGTGCATCAGCAGCAACTCCTCAGCAATAACTTCATGCTCTAATATGTCCTTTAAACATATGAATAGCATCATGGGAAAAACATCCTAATTATACAGTACTCCATAATGTGGATTTAAAAGAAGGAAGAAAAAAATAGAAAACAGGATAAGAGACCTAAGAGGAGCAAGTAACCTGTTACAAGGGAGATAATGATCAAAAGAGGCATCCCATGACCACCAGACTGATGAGTTTGATTTTTCAGTAGTAATCTCTCTCACTTTGCCACCTATTAAGGGTTTTTGGTTTTGTTTTGTTTTCTTCATTTCTCAGTTAGCAAAAATGGTGCGCACTTAATTTGTTTTCCCTTTTCTCCATCTTTCCTTCTAAAGTTATGGTGACTGGCAGGAAATGCAAGTAGAAACAATTTTATATTGATAATAGAGTGAGCATCATGCACATAATGAGTCTAACTGCTTGTATGTATTTCATATGAAACAAGGAAAATCTTTGACACTGCAGCTTTTATTTTGGTCAATGACAGCAGAGGTCTAATTGACTAAATGAGTCTAGTTTACCTAATTTTTATAGATGCTTTGCTACCAGGAAAGCTGCTTAGGAACCTTACAGTATAATGAAAAATATGACTTGATTATACCCAATTTAGGGAGTCTTAATGAGTGGAGTTATAGTTTGATAATTATGGATTCAAGGTTTCAGGGTTATTCCACTGAAATCATCATGTGGCTAATGTTAAGTTACACAAAATCTCAATGGTTTGGAAATATGGATTTTGGTATGATATAATATCATGATACACTTATGTTTTCATTTATTGTACTAGTCATTTTCTATTCCTGACCCTTCCTCAAACCCTGAATCCATCATTTGGCCTTTTTGTGCCCCAGGAGTTAGCCTCTAGGAATTGCATGCGCCTGGTTTCCCTTATCCTTTGTCTTTGGTTGGAGTATAGTCAATGAGAGGCACTGACAGGGGGCAGTAGGAGAGAGAAATCTTGCTCCATTTGCTCTATAACTTAGGGCTAAGGTATTTTCGGGGACTGCTGGCATTGCTCCAGGAATACAGCCTTCCAGAGTTCCAGCTCATGTTTGCCACATCTTACCTCTTGCCCCTTCAGCTTTCCATGTGGCTGTAGAATAGATATGTTAAAATATCTCTTGTCACTCCCCTTAACCCAGTCACTCTTCCAGAAAGTATCTCTTATCTAAATTCTCTCTAAAATCATTCCTTTGTGTTTCTTCTGTTTCCTCCAGGTATTCTGATTGATACCTTCTTGTTATTTAAAGCATTAAAAGGTAACAAGTATTTTATTCAGTTGTTTCAAAGCTTAGCATACTGCCCAGTGTGTATGGAGGTGCCAAAACATTACCACTTCTCAAACTGAAAGTAACTTTTTTTTTTTTAAACTGAAAGTAACTTTAACACACTGTAAGAAAGTATTTGATGGTATAGCTGATCTGTATGGCTACATAATAACAATGTATTAATATTTTCCACACAGATATCATTTATCTATGTATTGAATGAGCCCAATTCATCAAACTGGTAAAACTATCTCACTTTTCCTTTAACTTATGTGCCAATATTCTATAGTGTCTGATTTCAAAAAATAATTAATAATAATAATACATGTTTTGAAGTCTAGTATTTATTATTCTATAAAGCACATCATAGTTTGTAAGGTACTATACTTTTCATCAATTTTTTAAGGATTTTATTTATGTGTTTATTTCTCAGAAAGAGAGAGGGAGAGCACAAGCAGGGGGAGCAGCAGGCAGAGGAAGAAGCAGGCTCCCTGATGAACAAAAAGCCCAATGTTCAACTTGATCCCAGGACCATGGGATCATGACTGAGCCAAAGGTAGGTGTTTAACCGACTGAGTCACCCAGGTGTCCCAATTTTCATCTATTTTAACAAACTAAATGAGTAAGGAAGGCTGTATGGATCCATTCTTCCAATTATTAAAAGAAAAATCCAATAATGATGATGTAAAAAAGTGACCTAAGTTATCACTGAAAATCCAAAATAACTGCTCTCTTTGGAAAGAGGACAGGTGAATATGAATACAAAGAATGAAATCCACCGAGTTCTTTTAAGCAAGCATTTAAAAGATATGTTTCGTATAAATTGACAAACATCAGAACATATTCTTTAATGAAAGTAAAGTACAATCTGAGAGACAATATGTAATTTGTCCTGTGAATTTTTGGTCTATTTTTGATCTAAAAGAATAATTAAAAATGTACCTAATGCAGGATTTTGCCTACACATCTCTACATAATTAAGGCATTGTAAATTTTGCTTCTCCTGAATCCTGAATAACATTGTATTTTCTTTTATAAATTGGATGTAAGAGTGGTCACAACCATACTTGCACACATGATGCACATGCATATATATATATACTATTTTCTAGTTTTTTAAAGTGCATTAACAATATGCCATGTAAATATTAGGATCAAAGAAATCTGAGGTACCAAAAACAGGTCAGTTAGCTGATCCAGAGCCACAAAGCAGTTAAATAATGGAGCTGAGACTTGTACCCAGGCAGTCTGCCTCCTGAGTTGCTATGTCCATCCAGTATTCTGTGTTGTAAGAAACTTTTTTCAGATGCATGTGCCTTTCTTTCTTAGGCTCAATCAAGGCCTTCTGAGACAATTAGCTAAAATTAAGAAATTTCTATTCAGTGAGTGGAAAATATAGGTTGGGGATGGTACAAAAAGAAAATTGTCCTATCTTCTCTGAGAACCAATTTTCAATTTTTAAAATGAGCTTTTTAACTTTATATTTCTATTTGAATGATTTCACATATTTTTTATTTTCATATGAAAAATCATTTTATGTACTTCACAATCTAATGATACCATAGAATAATTGAATTATAAAAATAAAATTTATGAATTTATGATTTTTTCTAGATATATTATGTACAAGTTGTTCTATTATCACAGTTGGCCACATTTGCTACTTTTCCCTTTTGTACATTTATTTTTTTCTATTCATGTTTATTTATTTCCCACCCTTACCTACAACCAGGTGGACAAAAGTAATTAGCCATGGAAGGTAATTCTATATATCACCTCTCTTTTATAATAAGGGGTCAACTTTCTGGAACCTTTTTAAGATTTCCCCCTGTTTTAGTGAAGGACAATACATTTTCCAGGTAGTTATTCCTGACCTTTTGTTCATGTGTAATGATATTGTGGTGAAGAAAAAAAAATATAATAGCATTTGTTTTTATCACAGATTTTATGTATATTCTCAACATTTAAAATTGTAGATTTTTAAAATAGTAGTAAAAGGAAGAAATGTGACAACCATATCATATGGAACTCTGCTTTCTGTATTTTATGGGTGATAAACAAATTAGAAGCTTATCTTCTTTTTATGGAAGGATATCTAAAGTAAATCAAAACAAATCTATATAGGTTTTAGAATTAATTTTTCCCTGTAATTATCAATATCATAACACAAGATAGATTGGCCCAGAACTTCACCTTCCTCTCCATTTTACTCTCTTAAACCCAGTATGTGTGAAATGTTCATTTTTATATAAATAATGAGTGATAGAAGTCCTGTTAACTTTAGAGAACTTCCCTTTTCATCATAATTTAAAGAATAATTTTAATGTAAAAATATTTATCTATACATATATGTCTTTATGTGCGTATTACTTAAATTTAGATTTTTAGATATTTAAATTGCAAAATGTGTGTTTGATTTCACAAGCCCTCATGTCATTACACTTTATGAAAAAAAAGTATTTTCACATTAAATTTTTAAGCAAATTTTGAGGCATTGAACAATTACTGCTATACTCAAAAGGGAAAAGAATCAGAGACTTTTTCAGGACATCTTCTGGAAAAGGTGATAAAATGATGTGCCTAGTGAGGAGTCACCTTTACAAGTTTGCTTCCCTATTCCTACTATTAATCAGAATTCTCATCAGTTTCATCTGAGCTATAAAAACATGAACATAATAGAGATCTAGATCATGAATATGGATGTGATGGGGAAAGGATTTCTTAAAGCTAACGTGCTTCCCACCAAAATCTCTTCCTCCTGACACCAGGCCTCTCTCAGACACACATACACACAGGCCCATGTGCATCCCCATTCAGAGCACAGGAGGCAATATTTCCCTTGCTCAACTTCTGTTTTCATCCTGCCCTCCAAGGCTTTTGCTGCCCTGGTGCTCAGACTCGTGTTATGCAGAAACTAGAGAAGTGGAAGAAATCTGGGAATGAAAAGACTCAGACCAGGGATTTGGGGAAACATTGAGTGGAAAGATAAGATTTAAGGCAGTTAGAAAATATGATTCTACCAAGCAATTACAGAATGTGGAAAAGTTGGAAAGAAAAGAAAAACAGTATGTTCTGTGTAAGTATCACTGAGGGATATGAATCAGGACCTCTGAATAATACTTTCGAAGGGCTTAGTTTTAAACGCTGGATTGCATTTTTATTATTTTTTTTAGACATTTTATTTCTTTAGACACTTTAAGCTCTTACACCACACCATAAGAAGACTAGAAATTTTCGTTCTTTAACAGATACAAATACAGATAAATGTAGTCTTCACCCAAATATAGGTTACATAGTTTATCAATTGACTTTAAAATCCTAAGTTATTTTTAAAAGGTACCAGCACGACTTTAATATGGATAGCATAAATGTATTTTTTCTATATATGAGTGTATTGTTTTTCTAAACATTTCTCAACAAAGATGCATTACTTAAATTGAAGTTTTTATTTTTTAAAAGTTTTTATTTTTTTATTTGACAGAGAGAAAGAGATCACAAGTAGGCAGAGAAGCAGGCAGAGAGAGAGGGGGAAGCAGGCTCCCCGCTGAGCAGAGAGCCCAATACGGGGCTTGATCCCAGGATCCCAAGATCATGACCTGAGCCCCAGGAGGAGGCTTTAACCCACTGAACCACCCAAGCGCCCCTTAAATTGAAGTTTTGATTAAATATTATTCAAATCTTTAGTGGCCATTATACTACATGTTCTCAAAGACAATGTTTATACATTATGAATATTAATAAAATATTATCTAGTAAATAAAAAATCTTTGCTTTAACATTGATTTCTTTAGCAAAAAATCTATAAACACTGTCTCACTTTGATTCTTAAATAGAAATGTAAAAATTGTTGTTGAAAGCCACATTATTTTTGAGGAGTTAAATCAGTGCGTCTTAGATAATTTTATTTCCAAAGTCTCTCACCTCAGTCTCCACTTGATAAGTCCTATGTAAGCCCATGATACACAAAGATATAAGATATACTTATGTACACAAAAGAGATATCTGCCATATTCTCTGTGGATTCTTTATCCTGTAGTTCCCTTGTCTCTATAATAGGTGGCAGCTAGATAGGACTGAGAGCAAAATGGGCCCACCATATTGTTCATTTGAACACAACCTACATGTCTCCTGGCCATAGTGGAAAGAAGGGTACTGAATTTCAATGGATTTAGCCAGACACATATTTTGAGAACTTAATGAATGCAAAGCAAATAGTGTACATTTATGTCTGGGGTCGCTAAATGATTAATGCCTATAAACTAACTTATAATTCTGAAGTCTGGGGGCACATGATTAAATTTAGAAAGATTTAACATGCAAAATTTAATCAATTTATCAAGGCACCTTGTACATTACAAACAACATTATAATGCAAAATATTCAAAGAAATCTACATTCCAGTAAGATGTCTAGCACCTCATCTTGCCAAAACTCTTAACTGAAATTATTGATGCAATATTTGATTAAAGGAAGTCCTCCAAAATCCCTGGAAACTTAGTAATGTTGCTCTCAATGACCAAACATTAAAAGAAATTCATAGGTTATGAACTGTGCTGATGGAATTACAGACAAATTAGAGGATTTTAACTGATTAGCTGAGTTCAACATTGATCCTTCAAAGTATAGCATAGTATCAAAGAAAATAAGTAGGGGATATTCTGGAAGAAACTTGCTGAAATCTTCAGATTTCTGTGGGTAAGGATGACTCTAAGGCAGTATAGGAAATGGAAAATGGCATGCAGTGGCAAGTACTTTGGAGAAGCAGCACTGCAAGATGTTAAAACAAGGGAGCAGGGTTCCTCCTGTTTGCAGTAGGTGGCAGTCAGTAATGGTTTATGTGTAGTAAAAGCAAAGAAAATTTGTGGGCCCAAATATAGAAGTGCTCTTTTAAAGATGAGTTTAAATAAGATTTTGCAAGATAATGAGAGAAATGCAGAGGAGGCTATTGCTTGAAACAATTTTTTAAATAAACAGAAAATAGAAAGAAATTTTAGGAACGCCTGCAATAAACTTTGTAAAATTAAGAAGATGCAGTACTTTGGCAACCACAATAAAAACAGAAAGTTGAAAGCAGATTATAAACTATGGTATAAAATTAAAAAGTTAGCTTTCTGATGAGGATAGAGACATAGAGAAATAGGTTAAGACAATTGTGAAAAGCTGCCCAAAACAATGGTAAAAAAAAAAAACTACCAAAAAAGTCAGTAACAGTATCCTAATGAGAAACCAAAATGCAATGGAAATGGCAGAATTCATACTGCGGAAAATTTAAGTTGAACACTAAGGTTTCCATTTAGTGGCATATTTTTCTAAAAAGAATTAAAGACAAACATGTTTCCTTTATAATGTTAACTGAAATGAGAGATACAGAAGTATGTGTATACACTTACATATATACATATATAGATACTACATATATATTCTATACATCTGGTTATGTATCTATTCTTCTAATATTGTATTTACATGTGCAAAGAAAATACAATATGCGTTGTAATACCTAGAACTCCTTTAGACATTTTATATGTCATTTCCTAAAATAAAATGACTTATTTTCATTACAAGAAATGTATTTGAAATATATATAATTCTAAAATTTATTTGAAATATATTCTGAAATTAAGTAAGTGCTTTTTCTTTTTTAAAATTTCCCATAGCTTCCAATAGAATCTATACAGAATTTACAAAAGAAACTAAATCAAAGTAATTACTATATGCAAATTTTTACAATACTCTAACTGGAATTTTATAATATCTTTCCTATTTTTCATCATACCTTATTTCTTGCTGTATATATTAAATAGTAAAAGATAGTAAAACCAATGTTTCACCTCGTTTGAAAAGCTTTGCAAATTAAACTTTAAGTCTTTGCATATTTTCTAAATATCTCCAGATCTTCCTGCTGTAATTAAATTTATAAAGATTCACTTTGCACATTATGTCTCTCTTGACAAAAATTGTTTCCATTCATAAATGGAACAAAATGATAACTGAATACTGCCAGAAATAAAATAGTCCAAGAAAGTTCAAATATGTGGTCTTTGAAAGATTTGCACAGGCATACTGTTTTCTCAGTTCAGGTAAGTGATTCAGAATTGTGCTCCAGGAACAACCTTCAAAAAATTAAAAGGTACATTTATAGCAAATTGAGTGGTCCACTGAAATCAAACTGAAAAGATTTTAAAGTAGAAAAGAAATGACATATATTGTGAGTGCATAAATGGTTGAACATTTTAAAATATATTTATTTTTCTTTTAACATTTTAATATTTAGTATTCTTAAATCTCATATATAAGTATATGTCTGTACCCTTTTGATTTTGCATTATGGCCATTTCATTATGAAAAAACATGGTATAATTATATGAATCATTCTACATTTCCTCAACACAAATTCATGATTTTTAAGCACAAAATGAGAATCATACAACCCGTAGCAAAACCCTGAATGCATAAGGGTTAAATTATCTCGTTATATATCAACTCATCAATATTATTTCAAATTTAATTCTGATGAGCTATAGTCAGTAGCATTCAAAATACAAAAATAGGTTTCATTCAGACATTTCCTAACAAAACTAGGGTAAAGGAAAATAACAAATTTTATTTGTTCCAATTTTTAGCTTTCTAAGTCATTATAAGATAAGATAGCTTGAATCAATGTTCTAAACATGCAATAGTTAATTTGAAAATCAAAATTTTTTGAAACACAGGAGAGGGACAATAGGAGAGAGGCTTGTTTCTCCTTGTAGTTAGTCTCTATTACACTATTTTATATCTCTATTACGCTATTTTATACCATCTTATATTTAAATGGGAATCTTTTTTTTTTTTTTTTAAGATTTTATTTATTTGACAGACAGAAACACAGCGAGAGAGGGAACACAAGCAGAGGGAATGGTAGCGGGAGAAGCAGGCTTCCTGCGGAGCAGGGAGCCGGATGCGGGGCTCGATGCGGGGCTCGATGCGGGGCTTGATGCGGGGCTCGATCCCATGACCCTGGGATCATGACCTGAGCCGAAGGCAGACCTTAACGACTGAGCCACCCAGGCGCTCCTAAATGGGAATCTTTTAAGGAGAGGTAATGCTGCAATAAAGAATGTGGGTTATTTATTCCCCTTTTGGGTTTTCAGTGGACTTTTCAAGCCCTTTTTGAGATCATTCTTCTCCATTGTAGGGCACTCCCAAGATAAGGAGCTGACTTTTCTTATTACAAGTGCCAAATTCAAAAGTGGTTTTAGTGGCTTGAACATTTGTCCAAGAGTAACAAGAGAAAAACTACCAATGTGTATCATCGTAGAGACCACGGGAGAGTCATCACACTCAAGTGGCTTGTAGTCACCATCAACCTCAGCTCTCTGAAAATACAGTTTCACAAATTTTGCTTGCTATTAAGAAGGCTTTCTGTCTTTCTGCCTGATCTTACTTTCCCACATCATATTGTTTACATACAAAGAGCAAACATTAAAATACTGAACCAAATATTTTAAGATTGAATAAATTCAATAAGCCTTATCATCTGTCAAGCCTGAGTTTTCTCTTCTCATTCTGACCTGTGTCAGCAGAAGGTTAGAGAGAGTAAGATTCACTTTTCTGGAGAGAAGGAATAGCAACGTTAGTAGGAGAGAATGACTTTCCTTGAAAATAGGTATGGATGACAGTGCAGTGTGAGAGCTCCGTGTGTGGATTCAAGAGTCAAACCGCCCACATTCAGATCCCATTTTTTCCAGTTGCCTCTCTGAGTAAATACTTTGGTTTCTCTGAGCAGTATATTCTCTTCATTTCCTTTTATATAAACTTCCCTTCTCTGTAAAATGAAGATAATAATAAATTTCTTTTAGCCTCATTCCCTGTAAAATGTTAATAATCATAATATCTCCCTCACAGAACTGTTGTGAGAAATGTATGGATGAATTACACTGCTTGGCTTCCCTTGCTAGACATTGCATCTTTTATTGCTACTCTTGTTTAACTGTTCAAAGTAGTTAAATTTGCGGGTGCCTGCC
>CM053615.1:28475353-28485615 GCA_028646535.1 Procyon lotor
GGATAAATTTTTGCAAAGAGGGATAGAAGTGTTTACAAAGGTCAACCCAAGAAAAGTAATCTACTAAGGTATGTTTCAGGAGAAGCTGACAAGATGATATCAGTTTACTCAGAAATTGGGGGAAAAAAAAGTCTAGATAGGAGAAATGATGATGATAATAGCTGATTATTAGTGATAAAAAGTAACATGTTAGGGAGTCTACAAAATGTAATATAAAGAGCTCTGAGGCTTAGCTTTGATAGATTTGTAGTAGAATCCCAATACTGCCTTGGACAAATGACTTCATCCGGTACACTCAACCTCCTTATTCTAAAACTGGAAAAGCAAGGCTTGCCATTCAAGGTTGTAATGATGATTAATAAGGACACTGTAAGGGGTGCCTGGATGGCTCATCTGACTCTTCATTTTGGCTCAGGTCATGATCTCATGGCGGCCAGATTGAATCCTCAGTTGGGCTCCATGGTCCACAGAGAGTCTGCTGGAGAGTCTCTCCCTCTCCCTGTGCCCCTCCCCCACTCACTTGATGTCTTTCTCTCTCTCTCAAAATACATAAATCTTTGGGGGAAAAAAAGAATAAGCATATTGTCATGAAATAACAATATTTTATATTGTTATGCTGATTTATAACAAAGGCCCCAAAACTGTGTTTTTGTGGGTTTTTTGTTGTTGTTTTTGCTTCTTTTAATGGTTTTTATTATTGCTTCCCAATCACAAGAGTTATAAATGAAAAGGAGTAATGGAAATCTAGCTTGGACCATCAAGCTTTAAAAAACAGAAGGATTTTACACTAATTGTTTATTTGAATTCATTATTAAATTATTCACAATTTAGCCACATAGCAACTTGCTATTGTTAATAGCACATGAGATACTGAAAAACAACAGACCTCAGTAATAGTTATTTATTTATGTTTTGTAATGACATATCTCTCTACCCTCCATGTCACTTAAAACATAGCACCTATCTTTTTTTTTTTTTTTTTGAATGATAGGAGAGCTTTTTGTTTTTGTTTTTTAAGATTTTATTTATTTGACAGAGAGAAACACAGCGAGAGAGGGAATACAAGCAGAGGGAATGGTAGCGGGAGAAGCAGGCTCCCTGCTGCGCAGAGAACCCGATGCGGGGCTCGATCCTAGGACCCTGGGATCATGACCCAAGCCGAAGGCAGACGCTCAACGACTGAGCCACCCAGGCACCCCAACATAGCACCTATCTTTGTTCAAGTGTCTGAAAAGTCGTCATGTCCTCTCTTCATTTTGTTACAAGGGATTCTTAGGTTTTGAATTTTAAAAATCTTAAATCCTTAATGAAGTCATAAGAAGTTTTATAACTTTTATGTGGTCAACAAAGATGATCATCTTGGGCAAGTCACTTACTCTTCCTGAACATCAGTTTCCTCATTTATAGGGTAGGGTTAATAACAAATAACTCAACATTTCATCAAGCTGTTGTAAGGACAATACCAGTCTCACTGGCAAAATCTTGAAAAACATATATAAACTATATGACTTCCATCATGACAGCAAACAAACACAGCTCAAAATGGTAAGCTTTTTTTTAAGTCTGTATAATTAAGTCTATTACATATTTCTTTAAATTTAGCTCTTTATTCACCATAAGACCCATAGCCTATAAGAAGCAGAAGAGCATCATCATGTGCGTTAAGAAAAGTTAAACCACAAATGAAAACTTAATTATCAATGTGAGGTTATCAAATTACCCTTTCAGTAACTCATGATCAGCTGATTTGCATTTGGAATCCTTCCTTCTTTGAGAATCAGATACTTTAATTCCCTTCTCACTGACAAAATGTGTTATAGTATATACTTCTAATTGTCTCTTCAATACCCATTCTCATTGCCTTTCTTATTAACTTCAGTTTGTGGGGTTGGTCTAATGTACTTAGATAAAATTGATCATTTTTTTAAAGATTTTATTTGTTTATTTGAGAGAGTGAGAGAGGGAAGACAAGCAGAGGAAGAGGGAAAAGCAGGCTTCCCACTGAGTTGGGAGCCCGATGTGGGGCTCAATCCCAAGGCTCTGGGATCATGACCTGAGCTGAGCAATAAGCTTAATGATGAGCCACCCAGGCACCCAAAATTGATCGTCTTCATAACATTTTTTCAGCCAGGGGAGGCCATGAAAAACAAATTTGCCTCAATTAGACACAAGCATTACTTGGTGGGGCTTCGTTCAAATACTTGTGGAAAGAACATTGGTGGAGAATGAATATTTGTGTCACCTCAAAATACATGTATTTAAATATAATCCCAATGTGATGGTATTTGGAGATAGAGCCTTAGGGAGATAATTAGGTCATGTAGGTGGAACCTTCATGAATGGGATGCATGTGCCCTTTTAAGAAGAGGTCAAAGAGCTAGCTCATCTTTTTTATTTATTATTTTTTTTAATGTAAGAATAAAACAAGAAGTTGGCAGGCCACAATCTGGAGGAGGGCTCTTATCCGACCCTGACAATACTGACCCCCTGTCCTTGGGGTTCCAGCCTCTAGTAATGTGAGAAATCAACCTCTGTTGTTTATGAGCCACCCAGTTTAAGGTAATATGTTATAGCAGACCAAACTGATGAAGACAGAAATATTATATCATCATGCTCTTTGGCCTTTTCTTTTTTTTTTTTTTTTTTTTTTAAAGATTTTATTTATTTATCTGACAGAGAGAGATCACAAGTAGGCAGAGAGGCAGGCAGAGAGAGAGAGGAAAGCAGGCTCCATGCTGAGCAGAGAGCCCGATGTGGGGCTCGATCCCAGGACTCTGAGATCATGACCTGAGTTGAAGGCAGAGGCTTTAACCCACTGGGCCACCCAGGCGCCCCGCTCTTTGGCCTTTTCAACTTCTACCTTCTCACTGGGAACCCAGATATGATGCCTATGGTATTGAAAGCCAAGATCAGAATTACAGAGAAAAAAGAAAAATGAGACCAAGGTGCCTGCTGTTATCACTGAGACATTTTCCACACCAGACCCTCAGATTTCTTGTTTCATATAAAACTAAGTTTTCATCAATTTAGGGTACTGTTGGTAGGCTATAGCCAGAAGTGTACATCACTAATACTGGCCTCATCTTCAATACTTTAATATCAAGACATAGGTGCATTATCATGAAGTACATATTTATAATTTAAATATGGAAAGGTAAAAAAAAACTATAAAATATTTTAAGATACATGGAATTCAATATGTTATTTTGAGTCTATATCAAATGTGAAAATGGGCAAGAGGGATGACAAAACCAAGCACAAAATGTGAGTAACTGAATGTAGTTCACTCTATTTCAGTTTGAATAATTCTTTTAAATCTCCCTCATAGAAAATAGCAATAGAAGCAAAAAGCCTGGGGCGCCTGGGTGGCTCAGTGGGTTACGCCTCGGCGTTCGGCTCAGGTCATGATCTCAGGGTCCTGGGATCCAGGTCCTCATGCGGCTCTCTGATCAGCGAGGATCCTTCTTGCTCCTCGCTCTCTACCTGCCTCTCTGCCTACCTGTGATCTCTGCCAAATAAATAAATAAAATCTTTTAAAAAAAAAAGCAAAAAGTTTTTCTATAGTTAAGATAATTTGCATATCTTATTACCTATATAAATACTCACACACACATATATACAATACACACGTGCATATATACATTTATAAATCTATGAAGTATGTTAAAATTTAAGAAGAAAATAGAAAAATAAATAGGCACAAGATTTTGAGAAAAAGGAAATATCTCAGTTACCAATTTGATTCCACAAATGTTACACTTACTCATTAACTTAAGGTTACTTGCTAAATTTATGTCAGAACGAGGTCCATCAATCTACACTAAAAGAGTAATAGGAAGAAAAAAGTACTTACATAAATACTTTCCAAGGAAGATTAACTGATGTGTGCTTTCTAAAAAACATGGAAGCAATTATTTAGTCCTGCTAAATATATTCCTTGAATCATCGCATAATAATATTTTGAAGCAGAAAAGGGATGTTAAGAGTATGTTGTTCAATTAATTTTTCCCATTATGAGAAAATGGAGTCTTGGAACGATGTAATTATCCAATGATGTTAATTCAAGTCAAATATTAAAAAAAAAAAAGGTTGATTTTGGGGTTAATATTCCCAGTTGTTAATAGGACTTGAATTGCCTTTTCCAACTTAAATTGATGAGCACTGAGTAATATACGGAATTGTTGAATCACTATATTGTACACCTGAAACCAATATAATGCTGTGATAACTATGATGGAATTAAATGAAAAATAAAACTGTGTAGAAGCAAAAAAAATAGTTGTAACTGTGAAAATTTGTACATGAAAATTTTAATTCTGCATTATGGTACAGAGGTTTAATATACAAATCTAAAAAACTAAGACATGGACATGGAAAACTTCAGAATTCCTCATTCACCTAGGTGAATGAGGCAAATTGTTTTAAATTGCCTTACAATTAATAAATCATTTCTTCTGTTTCCTCTCCCATGTTGTTAAAGTAGAAATAGGCATTAATGAGATTTTTGTGGTGTATTAAAGCAATTATTTTAACATTCTCTGTATGTCTGTCAAACTATGATGAGTTATTTTACATCACTCTTACCTTGCCATGCTTTGCATCCTTGAGATCAGTGAAATTTATGAAGTTCTTAAGTTCTTACTGGTAAGAAACTTTCTTTGCCTTTTCTAGGATTCCTGGGACACTGCAACTTTTGAACAGTTTCTTTTCAGAAACACATTCAAAACTAAAGAGAAATGAAAACTACAGATGCTTTGGTTGGCAAAAACAAAAACAAAAACAAAAAACAACAAAAAATTCCCACTACAACAGCAAACAAACAAAAAACACACTAATGTGTTTCTTCTTATGGGAATAGCACGCAAAACATCATCAATCTGCCCAAATAGTTTTTTTCTTCTTGATTGTACATTGACCAAAAAAGCAAGTAATTGTACAGTTCTCAATCTCTTTTCTGAGAGAGTAAGAGTTGCGTTATGCTCCCTTACCCCACTGTTCATGCCTAACTCTTCATCTACCGAGAGACTCTAATTTCTAATATAAAAACATAGCTAAGGATAGGTGCGGTAGATAGCTATAAAAAAAGAATCAGTTCAAAGTAAGCATCATGGTGAAGGGTAAACATAAGAACAGACCATGATTGGAAAGAGGTTAGGAGACACGAAGAACATTGGTTCTTCCTGTATTGGACAAGCATGCTATCTAGTAGAGACAAAAAAACTAAGCAATCAGAGTAATCAATCTGTGAGAATGGTTCCTATCCTGGGTTCCATGATGAGTTTAAAGGATTGCGGAGAATGCCTTGAAATTATATGTAAGTTTGTACATTTGCACATATCTGTGTAACAAGGACTATTTGGCCGAAAGGAAGAGAAATACAATTCAAAATTGTTTATGAAAGGGGTAGATGTTTTGGCTCATTAACAAAGCACATTAAAGGACATAGGAGAAATTGCCATTGAAACAGTTAGACCAGGAACTTGGATGTCATTAAAATATCTGTCCCTATTACTCCCCAACTCAGCCCACCCCCAGCCTTTTTCTTTCCATGTTGATTTCATTATATCCCACATAAGCCAGGGCAAGTTGTGAAACATTGAGACATGTCCAGATTCAGGATCCATTCACATATGAAAAGCCTAGGAACTAGAAAAGGAATTGCTCCACAATTTCCAATTACAAAATGCTGGGAGAGTACTCTTGTTGGTAAAGTTTGGGTAAAAAAATGACCCATCTTTCACTTGCTCTATCCAAATAAACTGATTTTTGTTATTGTCTCGGTTCAAATCATAAATATAGCCAATTGATCATGGTGGCAGGATCTATAATTGGCTTAGTAAATTAGAAGCAAATGGCCTGAAGAAGTATTTTCCATGATAATGGAGGGGCTATTTGGGTTCTACAGTAATCTTATAAAGTGTTTTAGATGGTCAGTCAGGCACAAGCAGACACACACCAACATATAACTAAAGATGGTAAAGCCATTGCTACAAATTTTGGTTACAGTATTTGTGTTCATCTTATAACTTTCAACCACATCATTAATTCCTTACTAATAAGGAATTTTCTATTCTTACAGTGACCTATAGATACAGAATTTCTAAAACTTTTAAACCTTGGAGAGAGAAAATACAAATCAGAAGCAAATACACATATTCCCTTCTAAGAGATGAATAAACATTCTATAAGTGATATTTGGAATAAAGTTAGCATATTTTTAAGTGAAATTTTTAGTTTTAGAACACATTTTTTAAATTTGGCTTCTTCCTTAACTGCATACTTTTAAAATGTAATGTGGTAGTATATTATTTGGAATATTACTAATTTTACTAATTTTTTCTTAATTTCATAAATAAGAAACAATTTGTGTTCTTTAAAAACTGCAAGTTGGGAACACCTGCGTGGCTCTGTCAGTTAAGTATCTGCCTTTGGCTCAGGTCATGATCCCAGAGACCTGGGATCAAGTCCTGCTTCAGGCTCCTTGCTCAGCAGGGAGCCTGCTTCTCCCTCTGCTTACTGCTCCCCTTGCTTGTGGTCTCTCTCTCTCAAATAAATCAATAAATAAAAATCTTGAAAAACAAATTCAAGGTCAATACGGAACTTTATTTACTAAGTAATGAAAGTCCTCAGCTTTAGCCTCTTCTCATCCCCAAGAATGCATCACTGTTAACAGTTTGCAGGCTATTTATTCAGATATTTTCCTGTATACATGCATATACACTCATATTCATTTTAAGTTTTATTTTTACTAAAATACCATATTAATATTTTCTGCCACTTGCTTTTTTTCAGTCAATAAAAATCAAGAATCCCTCCCATTTCAGTAATGATGTTTATTTGTCTAATTCTTATAATTGTATATTATTCCACAATGTTAATGAATGCTATTGAATATTGAGTACATACTATATGATCATTCATACTCTGAACCCTTTAAATGTCATATGGAAATCTTCACAAACCAAAAAATCTGTGAATTGCAAATTATAGCTGTATCATTGGTGAGAAACTGAGACAAAGGAAGTAAAAATTACCCAATTGACCTAACCATTGTTTTAGTGGTGGACTTTAGAATACCTTAAATATTTCCAACACTGCACTGGAAAACTGAAGTGGACTTGTTCAGTAAAATAAATTGCAAGTTTAAGTTTGAGAATTATGGCCCAGGTGTCCTTCAAAATTGCTTACTGCTATATATAATACTGACAAATTTAAATATTTTAAGGTTCTTTCCAATATGATGGGTGATAATTTGTATTTAAATGTCACTTGACTTTATCTTTCTTTTTTTTAAGATTATTTGTTTATTTATTTGACACAGAGAGATCACAAGCAGGCAGAGGGGCAGGCGGGGGGTGGGGGAGCAGGCTCCTCGATGAGCAGAGAGTCCCATGTAGACCTTGATCCCGGGACCCTGAGATCATGCCCTGAGTCTAAGGCAGAGGCTTTAACCCATTGAGCCATCCAGGCACCCTTGACTTTATCTTTTTTAAAAAAAAAAGTTAAGTGTATTTTCACAAACTTGATGATATAAGTATATTAATTATGTATGGCTCCGCTCGTATCACACCCATTTCTACTGAGTTACTTTATTCTCTATTGGGTTACTTTATTCTTAACAATTTATTTTTGTTTGTTTTTTCTTCCCTATCTTTTGGAATGGTAATACTAATATGCTACTCATATCTCCCTCTGTGGGGAGCAGTAGTTATTCATGGTCCTCAGTGCTGCCTTTCTGGGATCAATTGCCAGGTTCACTCACATAAGACCCTCCCCAACTCACATAGAGCTGCTCCCAGTCACTGCCAGCAGGGCAGGCATGAGGCAGGCCCATTCTGGTGAGAATAGGTGGTGCTCTGTGTGTGACTTTGGCTTGAGGACTTTCTATCAGAACAGCAGAAAGTATCTTGTAGCTATGAAACTTGGGAGCTGAAGACTCTTCCTACCCAAACGTCTTTTCTTTGCTCTCTCCACAGTGTCTTCTGAATCCAGTTTTGAAGCCCCCATCCCCAATTCTGACTTAAGGTTTTCTTCTAGACAGATCTGAATTAATGCACTCTTCAACTCTGGTTATGCGACTATTTTATCATACAGAGGTTTTTGTAGTTGCTTTGTCTTTTTGCTTTTGGTTTTTAATAAATTTATGTATATCACTGTTGTTTCTAAGTTTCATTATTTTCTTTTTTTTAAAGGTTTTATTTAATTTTTTGACAGAGAGAGAGAGAGATCACAAGTAAGCTGAGAGGCAGAGAGAGAGAGAGAGGGAAGCAGGCTCCCTGCTGAGCAGAGAGCCCGATGCGGGGCTCCATCCCAGGACCCTGAGATCATGACCTGAGCCAAATGCAGAGGCTTTAACCCACTGAGCCACCCAGGTGCCCCATAAGTTTCAATAATTTCTTAGAAAGATTTTCAAATTCTATATTAGAAAAATAGATTTTCTTTATGTTTCCTTCCAGTACTTACATGCTTTTAAATTTTTTTTAGTCTCTCTAATTCAAGTCATTTTTTTTTTATTTGACAGAGAGAGAGAGATCACAAGTAGGCAGAGGGGCAGCAGAGAGGGAGGGAGAAGCAGGTTCTCTCCTGAGGAGAGAACCCAATGCAGGGCTCAATCCCAAGACCCTGAGATCATGACCTGAGCTGAAGGCAGAGGCTTTAACCCATTGAGCCACCCAGGCACCCCAATCAACTGAAATTTTTAATGGTGTGAGGTAGAGATATAATATTAGTTTCCAGATACATTGTTAGTTATCACAGTAATATTTGCGGAATCAGCTATCTGTTCCCTGTCACCTTTAATCACAAAATTTCCACAGAAATATATATCTATTTCTTGATTTTTTTCCCCCAAATACATTTATTTTATTTTTTTCAGTGTTAAAAGATTGTTCATGCGCCACACACACCCAGTCTCCATGCAATACCAATACCCACCACCAGGCTCGGCCAGCCCCCCACCCTCTCCCCTCCAAAACCCACAGTTTGTTGCACAGAGTCCACAGTCTCTCATGGTTCATCGCCCCCTCCCATTTCCCCCATTCACCCTTTCTTTCCTTCTAACAATGCCCTCCATGTTCTTCCTTATGCTCCACACATGAGACCATAAGATAATTTACTGTCTCCACTTGACTTATTTCACTCCGCATAATATCTTCCAGTCCAGTCCATGTTGATACAAAAGTTGGGTATTCATCCTTTTTGATGGAGGCAGATATTCCATTGTATATATGGACCATATCTTCTTTATCCATTCATTTGTTGAAGGGCATCTTGATTCTTTCCACATTTTGGCGATTTTGGCCATTGCTGCTATGAACGTTGGGGTACATGTGGCCCTTCTTTGTACTGTATCTGCTTCTTTGGGGAAAATACCCAGTAGTGCAAATCAAGGGTCATAGGGTAGCTCTTTTTTGAAATTTTTAATTTCATCAGGAATCTTCACACTGTTTTCCAAAGTGGCTGCACCAACTTGCATTCCCACCATCAGTGGAAGAGGGTTCCCCTTTCTCCATATCTTCTCCAACATTTGTTGTTTAATGTCTTATTGATTTTGGCCATTCTAACTGTTATAAGGTGGTATCTCAGTGTAGTTTTGATTTGAATCTCCCTGACAGCTAAAGATGATGAACATTTTTTCATGTGTCTGTTAGTCATTTGTATGTCTTCTTTGGAGAAGTGTCTGTTCATGTCTTCTGCCCATTTTTTGATGTGATTATCTGTATTGTTAGTGTTGAGTTTGAGGAGTTCTTTATAGATCTTAGATATCAGACCTTGGTCTTTAGTGTCATTTGTGAATATCTTCTCCCATTCTGTGGGTTGCCTGTTTGTTTTGTTGACTGTTTCCTTTGCTGTTCAGAAGCCTTTTATCTTGATGAAGTCCCAAAAGTTCATTTTTGCTTTTGTTTCCTTTGCCTTTGGAGACATGTCCTGAATGAAGTTGCCGTGGCTGATTTCGAAGAGGTTACTGCCTATATTCTTACCTAGGGTTTTGATAGATTCCTGCCTCATGTTGAGATCTTTTATACATTTCGAGTTTATCTTTGTGTATGGTGTGAGAGAATAGTCAAGTTTCTTTCTTCTACATATAGCTGTCCAATTTTCCCAGCATCATTTATTGAAGAGACTGTCTTTTTTCCACTGGATATTTTTTTCCTGTTTTGTCAAAGATTATTTGACTACAGAGTTGCGAGTTCATATCTGGGTTCTCTATTCTGTTCCACTGGTCTATGTGTCTGTTTTTGTGCCAGTGCCATGCTGTCTTG
>CM053615.1:28485715-28501802 GCA_028646535.1 Procyon lotor
TATAAATTTTAGGATTGTTTGTTCCAGCCCTTTGAAAAAAACCAGTGGAATTTTGATCAGGATGGCATTGAAAGTATAGATTGCTCTGGGCAGTATAGACATTTAAACAATGCCTATTCTTCTGATCCATGAACATGAAATGCTTTTCCACCTTTTTGTGTCTTCTTCAATTTCTTCTTGAGTATTCTGTAGTTCCTCGAGTACAGAGCCTTTACCACTTTGCTTAGGTTTATTCCCAGGTATCTTATGGTTCTTGGTGCTGCAGTAAATGGACTTGATTCTCTAATTTCCCTTTCCATATTTTCATTGTTAGTGTATAGGAAAGCAACTGATTTCTATATATTGATTTTGTATCCTGCCACATTACTGAATTGCTGTATGAGTTCTAGTAGTTTGGGGGTGGAGTCTTTGGGTTTTAATAGGTTCTGCTTAACTATTTGTAAATATTTGCTGCAGCTTTGAAGTAGTTTGGTTATCTGGTATAACATATTTTCTTCATTTTCAAACAGTTGTCTCTTTTTTGGTCTATTTATTTTTGTATTTTTTTTGTATTTTTATTTTACCAGATGGACGAGAATCAATTTAAGTTAACAAATAATTTGGAGATATTATTAAAATCAAATGGACTACTTTAATTAATTGAATGTGCAGAAAACATTTATTTGAAATACTAAGTCCTCTAATTAAGTGACATAAATGACCTCCCAATTATTCTAGTATTCTTTGTGTCCCTCTGTGAAGTTTTGTGGATTTTCGCATACAGCTTTTGTTGATTTCTTATTAAATATATTCCCAGGCTTGTTATACATTTTTCTGTATTGCTTACCTTACTTTTATTTTTTTTAATTTTTGGTTACAAACTTTTGAACTATATTTTATATATCTTAGTGGAGCTAGCTCATAAGCAACAACAACAAACAGCATTATATTCAAAGGTATATAAGGTATAAATGAATTAATCAAATACAGACAAATATATTTGCTGGGCATGGTATTTTCTAATCAAATGCAGAAATAACAATTTTCAAAAATATGAAAAAACAAAATTAACTAAAATTATTATTATTATTTTTAGAAGGCAGAGAAAGTCAGAGGGAGATAGAATCTTAAGCAGGTCCTATGCCCATTGTGGAGCCCAGCATAGGGCTGGATCTTAAAACCCTGAGATCATGGACCTGATCCAAAATCAAGAGTCCAATGCTTAGCCAACTGAGCCACTCAGATGCCCCTAACTAAAATTTTTTAAAATTAACTTTGACTCCTTGGCTACTTGGGTTTCTTTTCTAATCTTTCTAATCTTGTTTATAACTTTAGCTATCAAAATATATAGTTCCTATATATTAGCCTTTTTAAAAAAACATAAAAAATATTTTTCAGAGACTAAGACCAATGTTATATTCTTTCATATACAGACTTAATCCTTTAATTAACTTATTTCTAAAATATGGAAACAGCACGTTTGTATGCTGAAGAAGATGGGATGACTACAAGCTAGCAAAAGCAAGGTAAAATGTAAAATGTACATCTTCCTATCAGCTCTTACATAAGATATCTTTGACAGAAGCCTAGGTTATATTTCAAGCAACAGAATATGTTGTGAAACATTTAGGGCACCTTTCCAAATTCTAGCCCTAATGCACTGTTTCTTTTTATTATCAACTGAAATATATCCATAATATGTTGATCACTTAAATTTTGGGCTTTGAAACTCAGACCTGTGAAACATCATATCTCTGACACAATCGTTGTTATTTAGTGAAGTCACTTATTTATTTTTGTTTACAGAAACAAATCAAAGCAAAAATTTTCTTGATTACTCACAAGTTGGAAATATTTGTTATGAATGGCTAACAGAGCTGATGGAGATTGTCATTTTACATTTAAATCTTTATTGGGTTCATTTTGGAAATAAATTTTGTGAAATAAGGCAGATTAGCTAATGAACATCTTATCTTAAACATTTTACTTATCAGAAAGGTATACAATATAAAAATACTGAAATAAGTGATCCAGGTGTATCCATAAAGAACAATATCTAATATTTGTCGAGTACCTCACAATTTACAGACATGTATAAGAAGAATTTCATATTCGACAGCTTACCAGCTGGGTCTGCTTCTGTAGAGGTCACCTGCAGCTCAGTGGCAGTGAACCAGTCACTAACTTTTCTGTTAAATGAGCAGTGAGTCCTTGTGCCTCTCACAGAGATTTTGTGGAGATTAAATAACAAGGTGCAAATGAGCATTCTTTTTATAAAATACTATGCAAATGTCAATGATGATCATTCTACAAAAAGTCATAATTCAAGCACTTTATTTTTAAGTAATTTAAATACTAAGCAAAAGCCACTGAAACAGCTGTGTTTGTGTCTCAGCTGTCACAACTCACATTTATAAAATTAGAT
The DNA here is from genome assembly GCA_028646535.1 of Procyon lotor. Classification (NCBI taxonomy): domain Eukaryota; kingdom Metazoa; phylum Chordata; class Mammalia; order Carnivora; family Procyonidae; genus Procyon; species Procyon lotor. The sequence continues at coordinate 28,488,120 of CM053615.1, forward strand.
AAAATCAGAGAACTGTGGTTTACCACTGATAGGTAGCAGTCAGGTAAGAAAAAATAACTTGTTCAAGAAGTATTTGGTCTGTCTGTCTCCATTCAAATAGATCTTGGGTAATGGTGCATTTTTGGTAATAGACAAACGTATGCTTTAACTAGAGCCTGAAACTAGCTTCTTAGTTTGACTTTTCTTTCACTTACCTGATTTCATTTTTGTTTTGATTTCCTGTTTCCCTGTTCATGGTTGTAGGACTGAATTTATTATTTCAATCTCCTTCCTTTTGGGATAAAAGAAAATAACACAATTAAAAATATTAGATTTCTAGGGGCACCTGGATGGCTCAGTGGTTAAAGCCTCTGCCTTCAGCTCAGGTCATGATCTCAGGGTCCTGAGATAGAGCCCAGCATCGGGCTCTCTGCTTAGCAGGGAGCCTGCTTCCACTTCTGTCTCTCTGCCTGCGTCTCTGCCTACTTGTGATCTCTCTCCTCTCTGTTAAATAAATAAATAAATAATCTGTAAAAAAATTTAGATTTCTATGCACTCTTCAAATTTCATCTCCTTTTACATTTCTTCTTAAACACTATACTTCAGCAATGCTCACTTACTTACACAATTCCTCTGGAAAATCAAGCACGCTCTCACCTTTGAAATTCTATGCATCCTATATCCCTCTACCTCAGATGCTTATCCTCAGATATCTACCTGTCCTTATCTCTTCGGGTTTTTGTACAAGCATACCTATATTAGTGAGGTGCACACCATCTGCATCCCCAACTCTTGTCAAATCTCTTTCCTTTGCTTTATTGCTCTTAATTGTTTCATTACCACCAGCATATATTTTTCTTATTTGTTTGTTGTCTATTCCCCATTACAACAATAACTCTAAGAGGGCTTTTTCTTTTCTTTCCCTCCTTTTCTTTTGCCTATTTCCTTGTCTGCTGTGCTTGGCACATAATAGGTGTTCAACAAATATTAATTGAATGGATCATACTAACCCAATGAAGACTTTTCTTTATTTAATTTTTTAAAAAAATTCTAATTCAAGTATTGTTAACATACAGTGTTATATTAGTTTTAGGTGTACAATATACCGATTCAACAGTTCTATACATTACTGAGTGCTCATCACATAAGTGTATTCTTTAGTGTACTCTTTTTTTTTTATTATGTTCATTTAGCCACTGTATAAGTACATCTTTAGTGTTTGATGTAGTGTACAATGATTCATTAGTTACATATAACACCCAGTGCACATCACAGCACATGTCTTCCTTAGTGTATTCTTTAATCTCCATCACCTACTTTATCTATCCCTCCACCTTGTCCCTCTGGTACACATCAGTTTATTTTCTAAGTTAAGTCTATTTCTTGGTTTGTCTCTCTTGTTTTTTATCCCTTGTTTGTGTTGTTTCTTAAATTCCACATGGCGATGAAATCCTATGTTATTTGCCTTTCTCTGACTGACTTAATTCACATTTCATTATCATCTCAAACTCCATCCATGTAGTTGCAAATGGCAAAATTTCATTATTTTTATGTTCAAGAAAAAATTTTTATTAAGAATATACATATTAACAAAAAATTCCATTCCATTACACACACACACACACACACATGCACACACACATGCTACATCTTTATCCATTTATCAATTGATGAACATGGACACTTGGGTTGTGTCCCTAATTTGGCTATTGTAAATATTGTTACAATAAACATGGGGGTGCATGTATCCCTTTGAATTCGTGTTTTTGTATTTTTTGGGTAAATATCCAGCAGAGAAATTCCTGGATCAAAGAGTAGTTATATTTTTACCTTTTTGAGGAAACTATACTATTTCCCCAATGTCTGTACCAGTTATCATTCTCACCAATAGCACATGAGGGTCTTTTGTCCACATCTTTACCAACACTCGTGTTTTTTTTTATTTTAGCCATTCTGACAGGTATGAAGTGATATCTCATTATAGTTTTGATTTGCATTTCTCTGACGATGAGTGAAGTTGAACGTCCTTACATATGTCTGTTGGCCATCTGGATCTCTTCTTTGGAGGAATGTCTATTCATGTCTTCTGCCCATTTTTTAATTGGATATTTGTTTTTATGGATGTTGAGCTTCATAAGTTCTTTATATATTTTGAATACTAACCTTTTATCTGAAATGTCATTTGTAAATATCTTCTTCCATTCGGTAGGTTGCCATTTAGTTTTGCTGATTGATTCCTTTGCTTTGCAGAAGCTTTTTATTTTGATGTAGTCTCAGTAGTACTTGCTTTTACTTTCCTTGCCTCAGGAGACATATTTAGAAAAACGTTGCTACAACTGATGGCAGAGAAATTGCTGCCTGTGATCTCTTCTAGGATTTTTGTGGTTTCAGGTCTCACAATTAGATGCTTAATACATTTGGGGTTCATGTTAGTGTGTGGCAGAAGGAAATGGCCCAGTTTCATTCTTTAACCCATAGCTGTCCAGTTTTCCCAGCACCATTTGTTGAATAGACTGTCTGTTTCTCATTGTATATTTTTTCCTCCATCAAAAACCAATTGACCACATAACCGTGGATTTATTTATCAGTTTTGGATTCTGTCCCCTTCATCTAGATACCTATTCTGTGTCAGCATCATACTGTTTCGATTACTACAGCTTTGAAATGTAACTTGACGCGAAGAACTTTCTTTGAATGTTTAATACATTGCTGTAGCAAATCAAAACATCACTCCATGAAGCAACCTAAGTGTCCATTGATAGATGAATGGATAAAGATGTGTTACACACACACACACACACACACACACACACACAGAGGAATATTAGTAATAAAAATAATGAGATCATGCCAACATGGAGAGACCTAGATGGTGTTATGCTAAGTGATATAAGTCAGACAGAAGAAAACAAATATCTGATTTCACTTATCTGTGAATACCATATGATTTCACTTATATGTGAAATATATTATACCCTATGATTCCATATACCGTACAATTTCATTTATATATGAAATCTGAAAAACTAAACAAATGGACAAACAAAAGCAGAAATAGACTCATAAGTGCAGAGAACAAACTAATGGTTGCCAGCAGGAAGGGAGTGGAGAGATTGGCAAAATGAATGGAGGGGAGTGGGAGATGCAGGCTTCCATTTATGGAATGAATGGAATACATCATGGGAATGAAAGGTACAGTACAGGTAATATAGTGAATAGTATTGTGATAGCAGTGTATGGTGACAAATGGCAGCCACACTTTGGTGAGCATAATAGCATCAAATATAGACTTGTTGAATCACTATATGTACACCTGAAACTAATGTGATGTAGTGTGTCAACTGTACTTCAATAAAAATTAATAAAATAAATTATTAAAAAATAAAATAAAGTTATGGCTCAGCTCGTGAAGAAACCAAGGAAAAAGAAGAAGAAGAAGATCATTCCAGGAGAGATTGTGGTGTTTTGAAGAAAACAAAGATTGAAAAAGTTTAGTTTATAGTCTGACACCTGCAGCACTACTTAGCCACAGTCAGTTGAAAGGTGGCCAAAATGTCCACAGAAATGAGTAAAGGTCTTGAATGATAATGTTGTGCTCATAGTAATGATACTGAAACAAGAACCAAGCAGCCCAGTACAGATTACATGGGACCAGAGAAACAAGGGGAACAATAGTGAGTCAGAAAAAACAAGGCTTGCCCTTAGCCCCTAAATTACATATTACATGAATTCTCTGGTAGGAAAGAAAAGATAGTAATATAAGAAGGCTGTACATCTATTATAGTTTACATTCTATATGGTTATAAAGTATAGTTCTCATTCCTAAGGGTATAATATGTGACTCTCATCAAGTTCTATTGGTACCTTCATTAAACTCCAAGCCACCTTAAACATAAGACATTGAGATTATTAGAAATAAAATGAGCCTCTCACTGGTAAGACTCAAGGTTCACTCCCAAACATTCACTTTCAGGTAGGATGCCATTTTGTAAGAATTCAGTCTGTGTGAGTTCAAGAACCCCCTGCAATACAATAACTTAACTCTCTGTCAATACTATTACCTGTAACATTATTTGGATGCAAACAGCCAGTTTTCCATTTGTTCCAAATACGGAGTGCAGTTTGTTAATAGCCCACAGAGGGAGTCCTTAAAACCACCTTACTTACAAAGAAAGTAAACGTGTTCATTCTGCTTCCCACATTTCCCTCCACAGACTGAACTTTGGAAGTAGAATTCAAGGGACTATGGAGGGAATATTTATGCTGTTTGAAGAGACAGAATCTTGGCTTAACTATTGAACACAAATATTCCATAGACAAGAGAGTTGAGTGAAAGCTGTTTTCTTGTTGCTTCTGGGATAGTGCTCTTAATTCACAAGTATTTAATGTTGAGTAGCTGCAAACTGGGGTCTTTGTTTTAATTTGTTCTAAGTTAGCTCAACATAGTTTTCCCTAGTTATATTGTTACTTTTATCTCTTGCTAGAGTTAGTATGAAAAAAAAACAAATTACATCAAGGTATCAGACAGATGGATTCTATGTTGGGCTGATTTTGCTTCTTCTTTTGCATTTGTCATGCTGAATTGTGCAGGTACCCACCTAATACTAACAGATGACAACAAACAACATTTTTGTAGAACTTTATAATTTGCAAAGTAGCATTTTATAAGCTTTCTTTTACTTAACTTTTGCAATGACTTGTGAGGTAGGTACTTGCCTCATTTTGCAGATGATGAAAATCAGAGGCTAGGCAATTTGCCCAAATTAAGTATTGGGCATATTGCCAATGGCAAAGAGTATTTAAACATATATTTTATGACTCAACACCGATGGTACCACATTAAAGAGATGACTTCATGATTAATTAAATGTCTGTATAACAGAAGAAAAATTATATTTGCAGCGCATTTGTGTTGCATTCACTGATTCTCCATTGTAGAGTAACAGATTCCTAGCTAAACAAGAATGACTCTTGGTAGTGTGCATATGAAACTCAATTTCATAGCCAATAACTAACAGGAAAAAAGGATCTTTTGTTTATGATAATACCATTTGTACTAACCCTATCAATATAATCACCAAATACCAATAAATATTTATTGAGGAAGAGAAAGGAAACATCAGTTTGTTAATAAAAAAAGAAAAAGAAATCTATTTTGACCAAAGATGGATGTAAATAAGTTAAACGTTAGACACATAGAGTACAAATTTTTAATCTAACACAGAATCTTTGAAATAGCTTTGTTTTCTTTAAAATAACTAATGTATTTTAAAGTAGCATTCATTTTGTTCCATAAATTTATTGACTCCTGTATCAGCCCAACTAACCCAGACATCTTAAATTTCCTCTGAGACATTTTTTTGCTTTAGAATTTAGTAAAGTAAATCTTTCAACTTTACTAACCTAAAGCAAAACCACCAGGAAGAAAATCTATATGAATAAAAATTCTGGAAACATGTTAGACTTTAAAAAATACTTTGAACAAAAAAAAAAATAAAAATAAAAATAAAAATAAAAAATACTTTGAACAAATAGTATTTTCAAACAAATCCTTTACCAATATTATTTCCAAATCTGAATTTTGCTCTCTGTTTATAGCTTTAGATTTATGAGTTAAAATATTTAGAATTATGTGCCATAATCCAAATTTAAAGAAAGATTATATTATTTATGATCTAATTCATTTATTTCCCTGAAATGCTCATTATCTTTCAATATGTCACTCAATTTAAAATAGAATCTCATTCTTTTTTCACTACTTTTCTTATGACTAGTTTCTCGGCAATGTAATGCTTCCAATTTTTCAAAACTTCCATCTTAATATACTATTAATGCCAAATGAATGCAGTACAAAAATTGTTATAGTAATAGCCTTTAAAACTACATGAAGAAAAATATGTTTAGTGTGAATAAACTTTAAAAATTATTTTTATCCATAAAATCTGTAGGAATACCAGGTACCTATTTTGACAAATATAAGTTTGATTCACACTTAACTCCTCCACTCTGGTTTAAATGTCACTTTTAACTTGTTCAACATTGCTCAACTAACATGAATAAAACATTTTATATTATATAATAATCAAATGCCTGTTTTGTCAGGTAACCTTAAATGTTCTCTTAAACTTTTCACATGCCCAATATCAATTCAGAATTGATAGCAATACTGTAAATTATTACTTTATTCTCATTAACAGGTTTTTATCACCTATAGTGACATGTCAGTAGCCACTTGAAAATGCATCACCTTTTTATTAAGACATGTAAAAACAAACAAAAGAAAAGCTATAATAATAACAATAATGGCACTGCTTTAATTTTGACAGTGATTTAATATCCATTATATCTTTTGACCTTCCCAATAACCTGATATTTAAGAAGGAGAGGTTATTATCCCTTTTTTATAGAGAAGGAAACCAGGATTCATTCATAAAATTTAAGTGACACATTGAAGGTCACTTTGCTAATAAGTGAAAGAGCAGTCATGGAGGTCAGTGCTAGAATTAGAATTCCAAAGTCAGTGCTTTTCTATTCTACAAAATAGCAACACTGCTTTGATACAACTTTGAACTTTAATAAAGAACAAACATTTTATTGTTGTTACATATAAGGAGCAAAATGTGCTTTTTCACTGTAACTGTGAAATGAAATTAATTTCCTTTGTGCATTTTGATGGTGATTATAGTGTATATTTTATTTATGAGGTTAAAAAATAAATTTAGGTGCTAACAGTCCTGAAAATAAATATCAAATAATATTGAAATGGAATATAAAAGAAGTCATGGTATTCTGGCATTTTTTTTTTCTGTTTTTGAACTAAATTTTAAAAGACGAAAATTATCCAGATGGTCTTGCTGCATGAGAAGTGTCTTGAAATGATGTATATTTTAAATCTTTATAGACTTAAAATTTTATGGTACACTCAAATATCAAGGAAGGCAGCACATAATACAAGACTCAATATTTTTATTCTTAAACCAATAATATGCTTATTATTTTCTAGCATAATATAATTTTTGCAATTTATTCTTTACATGGTGTATAAAACTCAAATGTTCAACAATTTTTGGCACCTGGTTGTAACACTATCTGTAGCTATCTGAAATTAGTAATCATTTGATCTGGAAACCATTTCCACACACTTCTGAAGAAGGTTGCTGTAATTTTAGTAAAACACTCATCGTCATCACCAGGCTAGCATGTATCTTCTTCCTTAGATCCCAGTAAAAAGTATTAAATCCAAAAGTCCAATATCAAAATGTACTATTTATCTGTAAGGTTTTAGTTAACCTGCAATAAAATAGGGAGAAAAACCATACATTTGTGCTAAATTTAAATCATTGTAATTATGAAATAAAAGTTCTCAGCAAAAGCCATTAACCCAATTTAGAAAAGTACATTAGTTATCTTGTGCTACAGATCAAATAGTAATTACTATTATCTAAAGCAGTTTCTGAGGGTCTAAAATCCATGCGTAGCCCAACTGGGTGGTTTTGGCTAAAAGCCTCTCATGTGGTTTCATCACAGCTGGGGCAGCATTATCTGTAGGCTTGACTGGGGCTGAGGGAGCTGCTCATCCACATGCCTAGAAAAAAGAAAAAAAAGTTTTCTGTTTAAGGTTTTTATTTATTTCTGAGACTGAAAATTAGATATTTGGGTTAACCTAAATTGCTGGATAGTCTTCAGAATACTTCATTCATTTATATGTTTCTCTTCTGTAATTCTAAAAATATGAAATAATCTATACACTATAATTTACATTTTAAGCAGTATTTTTAAAAAATACCTTGTCAGTATTTAGTGTTTTAAATGATTATACCTTTATAGCAGGAGAAATATGTAGGTACCAAAACTTCAATTATTTAAATTAATACAGAGCATATATTCTCATCAACTGGAATGTTGGCATATGACCTTCTTTTATATTAATCTTCTTTACTATAATGGATGACTTTGACCTTTCAGGCTATGAAAGAGCCTACCGCTACATTATGGACAGTCATCTTACATCTTTGAAAATGTTCCTCCTAATTTCATTCAAATTAAGGTCATTTTGAGAACCAAATATCTTCTACTAGAGGTATTCACTTATGGAGCTCCAGTATGCTGGAGATTATAATCAGGTTGTAGCAAAGAATCTTCCAGACTTCAAAAACATTATAGTTCTGAGAGAAAAAAAACAAAAATGAAAACAAAACAAAACAAAACAAACAAACAAAACCACACCCAGATAAAAGAGGGATAAGAAGGCTTCTATCTTGGACAGGACAGTAAACAATGACTTTAAGTAGTATTAAGTGTTTGGAATCTGCATTTTCTTATACAGAAGAAATTATATGCTCAGGAGAAGACAACTTATAGGCAGCGTATTAGAGTTATACTTACTCCAAAGACAAAACAAACCCATTTCCTCACTTGAGTAAATTTTAGTTACCATATATGAGCACTTACTATAAGGACACACAATACACCACAAAAGTAGCTGCTAATATCATTATCTTCATTTTGTTCACAAGAAATCTAAATCTCAGGGACACCTGGGTGGCTCAGTCATTAGGTGGCTGTCTTTGGCTCAGGTCATGATCCCAGGTTCCTGGGATCGAGCCCCACATCGGGCTCCCTGCTCAGTGGGAAGCCTGCTTCTCCCTCTCCCACTTCTCCTGCTTGTGTTCCCTCCCTGTCTCTCTCTCTGTGTCAAATAAAATAAAATAAAATAAAAATAATGACTGGTGAAATGTTATTTAAAATAGTTAAAGTTGACAAGTAATTCAGACCTTTGTCCAAAAATTGATGTGGAGTAATATGGGAAAGATGCCGTGATACCGTGAAGTAAGTTAAGATGGTGACATATGGCCTGGGAAAAAGCCAGATAACCACCACACACTCTAATGTGATTGATTGAAGGTGATAGTCATTACATAGCTTGGTGAACCCAGTGATTGAAGAGGGGAGGAGACAACAGCTACTGGGGATTGAACCAATTCCATTTCAACCAGTTCCCTCTTCCAATAACTTAAAGAGAATCTGATAGACATTGATTTTTATATAGGAGTATGTATATACACACACTATGTATAAGGATAAACATATATTCAAATGTTGAAAAGAAAGGTACTGACATAAGCAATCATTAAAACACTGTGAGTCCTCTAATTACTCCTTGGTAAACATTCAAATACATTTCACTATGCAGCTAAAATTAACAGCAACACAAATTTCTCCAGACTGTGTAGTATTGGAGAGAACATGTATTGTAGTAATAGTAGAGCTGGCTGACTGCTTGGCATGTGTGCCCATTGATTCTTCTGTAAAACCAAAAAGATCACATCAAATATACTATATCATGTAACTACAAAATGTGATCCAATTAGACTATCTGAATCTAGGTTAATCCATATTACCTTCGACCCAATTTCAGATTTCTTGCTTCAAAATGGAAACAATCTTTGTTCATCTTCCATAGGGCATAAATAGGTTTAAATGAGACAATATGTTACACACTGAACACATGACTGTCCTATAGTAAGTATTCAATAAACATCAATGCATGTTATTGTAGTTTTTGTTATTACCACTCCAAAGAACCAAAATAAACAAACAAAAACAATCCCCAAAACAATAATTTTCCTTAGGTATATTTGGAAAAGTTTAACCAAGAAGAAAAATATAAAAAGGAGGTTAACACCTCTGCTTACACTCATTATTTTTGACTAATATTATCATTTATACTAAGGTCATTAGTATTTATACACTGCCTAGAACATAAGTATCAAAATCCAAAGCATATGAATAGATATATGCATATTTAATTAATAAATATATATGTATTTAATATTGATGAGCCTTTATAAGAGCTATTAAACAGTGAAGCTAATTTTCAAGAATAATCAGTAAAGGGGCACCCGGGTGGCTCAGTCAGTTAAGCATCTGCCTTCGGCTCAGGTCATGATCTGAGAGTCCTAGGATTGAGCCCTACATTGGGCTTCCTGCTCAGGGGGGAGCCTGCTTCTCCCTCTCCGGCCCCTCCTGCTTGTGCCCTCTTTCTTGCTCTCTTTCTGTCAAATAAATAAATAAAATCTTAAAAAAGAATAATCAGTCAAAAACATCAAGGGTTTTCATAAAAAGAGTTTAGCTCATTTGTTTGCAAAAAAAGATAAAACATATCTTCTTCAAAAATTCAAATATAGTTCCAAAGAGCATCTAAATATGGAGAACCTTATCTTACCTGAACTTTCGAACCTGAACCGGATGATCTTTGTTTCTCTATTTCTCAATCTTTGAAATATTGATACTTGCTCTCCTCGTTTTCTTTCATTTATTTCATCAAAGATTGCATACTTCATTTTCCTCTTATGTGAACTTCAAATATATCTGCTATTTATTCTTCAATAGCATGGCTCATCTACTTAACTATAGTGACAGTAAGCCTGCAGAATTACTGAAGAAATATGTCCTATTTCAAAACAAAATGAGCTCTTCACCCATAAGCCCCTGATTATATCTCTCCTTCTGATTTTTACAAAAAAATTTGCTCTTATCCACTTTAATGAAGTATATTTGCCCTTGGAATATTTTTTAACTTTTTTTCAGTACCTTTACTACATATGAAATATGGTAGTTGGAATCTAAATTGACTAAGGAAACTTAAAATACAGCAGGTGGAAAAATAATTATGTTATTAAATCACTTTATCAATTTGTTTCATAAAAGTTCTGTGTCTTCAACTTTCCTTAATATTGTTCAGTGATTATTGGGGAGGTGGAAAACAGAGGTTAGTAAAAGAAACTAATAGCTTTTTAAACATATGCTAAAACTTGGTCTACTAATTATTTGAATCAAATTGACAAGCTTCTAAATGAAGGAGCTGATTTTGCTGCCTACCTGACTGGGCAGGTGGAATATTCTTTCCCATGTGTAGAGATCTGCCTGCTCAGGTGAAAATGCCTATCTTCTCTGATTAAAAAAAAAAAATACAAGACATAAAACATCAGTCATTTTTACCAGTAGATAAGATTCTGTTATAAAATAGATTAATATTCTGTTATAAAATAGATTACTAAATTGAGGAGTCTCTACCTATGTTTTTAACATTGTGTTTATGTATTTTCAATGAGAAAACTAAGCTAGAAAATTACACTAGCTGTGTGACCTTATATAAGTTATTTAACCTTTTTGAAAGTTATTATCTTCAGTATTATATGGGTTTATCTCTGCCTCCAGTTTAAGATTATAAAATAAGAGCCTGGAAATATTCATTATAAGTGAAATATGGTGGAGTTTAATTTTTCATCTTTGAATAAACAGTATAAAAATTCACCCATTAAAAGGCATTAAAATGCTTCAAAAATAAGCAAAGCACTCATTTAGCTGTTAGCTCTATTATTAAAATAGCCTCCCTATTGCAGCATTGACTTTTTTAAGATTTATATATTTATTTTATTTGGGGGGCAGAAAGCAGGGAGAGGGGCAGATGGAGAGGAAGAGAATCTCAAGTAGACTCCATGCCGAGCAGAGCTTGATCTCCCAACCCCAACACCATGACCTGAGCAGAAACCAAGAATCGCACACCCAGCTAGCGGAGCTATAGAGGTACCCTTCTGTAGCTGCATTGTTAAATATTTGGTAGATGCCTTTGAAATTAGGATCCTATTAACAATGCCTACCACTGTTGAAAACTTACCAAATACATAGCATTTTGCTAATCGCTACAGGTAAGTTAATAATAAAAAAGGAAATTCCTTGTAAAAGGGTGACTATGTAGTTTATCATCCAGATCTGTGTATTTCTGATAACAAAAAGAGTATTATAAATAATCACAGTAGGAAAACAAGCTTCATCTGAGATTATTCTGGGCAAACCAGGGCATAAGTTCATCTGTATATATGTTGTAAATATCTGTTATGAACAAGGAGTAAAAGGTGTAAGGATATGCAGGAGGGCATGAATTCCCATTGTTCGGTGGAATAAGAAACTGGTGGAAAGAAAATCATAAGCTTATCATTGGTTACAATAAATAAATTCACTGCTTTTCAAATTTGAAGTAACTTAAAAAATTAAAAAAGAGTAGTGATTTTAAAATGTTTCCTGGGGTGCCTGGGTTGCTCAGCGGGTTAAAGCCTCTGCCTTCAGCTCAGATCATGATCTCAGGGTCCTGGGATCCAGCCCCGCATCGGGCTCTCTGCTCAGCAGGGAGCCTGCTTCTCTCTCTCTCTGCCTGCCTTTCTCCTACTGATCTCTCTGTCCGTCAAATAAACAAATAAAATCTTTATAAAAAAAAGTTTCCTAACATTCTTGAGATGTAAATAGTAAATGTTCCCCTTCTCAATGAGAAAACTGAAGTAAAAATGTTGAAATAAACAGTGCCCAAAGATATGCAGAAAGATACAAAGCCAGAACCAAATTATCTGCACCACACTGTTTCCTGATTAAATTTCCTAAGGAAAGATTTCTTGGTTGAGCATCATGGGAATTCATGCTCCTCCATTATAGTTAGGGCTCTCTTGACAATTTCAATTATCAGAATCGTGCCCCTAAGGAATTCATAAATTAAGTAAGAAGAGCATTCTACGCATCCATTACTAGAACAATCCTTTCTGGAATCAATCTCATAAATATTGTGCAACTGCTCTTCCCAGTTGGAAAAGAACAATATCTAGTATGTGAAAATGATAAATATTTTACCAGGTTCGAATCCAAGGTTTTCTCTGAAGTTCATAGAAATATGATATTAACATATATTCAAGTGGACATCAAATGAGAAAAATGTATGAGAACTATCAATTATTCCTAAGCTAAGATTGATATCATCTTTGTGATCAAGAGATGATTTGGGACCATGTAAAAATGCTACTATATTGCATAATAAATGGTGAGTCAGAGTAAGTATTCTCACTTCCTTATTGTATGTTTGGATAATACATACAAATTTAGAAGAAAATTTTAAAGTAGCAATTATTGAAATATCTTATGATACAGATATTTAATAAATTGGTCAATCTGACATTAATCATGTTTGACCACGTTGAGCAACACAAGGGCAATCCAGTCACTCATAGTTATTAGGTTTCATCTGCCATTTGAAATATTACTATTGTTGGGGTAACTGTGTGGCTCGATCAGTTAATCATCTGACTCTCCATTTCTGCTCAGGTCATTATCTCAGGGTCATAAGGTCAAGTGGGCTTCCTGTTCTACGCTCAGCGGGGGGTCTGATTGAGATTCTCTCTCTCTTTCTCCCATTGCCCCTCCCCCTGCTCCCACTCTCTTTCTCTCGCTATAAAATAAGTAAATAAATCTTTAAAAAAAAGGAAATATTTTAAAATTACACTATTGCTTTTTAAGTGGTTTCTGAAATAGTTTCTAGAAATATCATGTCTTGGCAAAGTAAAATGTGTCATATGTTCTAAATTTGGAGAAATATGTTTACTGGCTAGGTATGTAAAATGATAAACTAGAAACACAATACTAGGCAATCATTTGTTCATGCAGCCCGTAATCAAATATTTGTTTAGTTCCTATTAATGTTCTAGGCATTTTATTAAGCACTAGAATACAGTGGGAAATAAATGTTTTTTTTATTTATAGGGCTTAAAATTTCTTGTGAAATTAAATTTTTAATAATTAACATGTTTTATGAAAAAAGTATGGGGAGTAAAGGGATGTGTAACCCTTTACCGTGTAACTAAGTTATGAGTTGTGACTGAG
>CM053615.1:28502302-28524574 GCA_028646535.1 Procyon lotor
AAGAAGCACATTGCTTTTAACTATTCTGTATACGTAGGGTATCACTGGGGGTAAAATTCCCCCAAGTCAGCTTTTTGTGCTGAATTAGTAGAGAAAATGAGAAAAGAGTGGTGAGCAGTTTGTGAACAAAATTTTAAGAGCTCATGACTTTACCCTCCATTTTTTGGAGGGTAAATAGTAAGGTATTGAATTAGTCTCTTTTAACTCTAATTTTTTTCTGCATTGCTACACATGAATGTATGGTTTTAGGAATTAGCTATTTCAGAAAAGCAACTCTTATTTTATAAAGAGTACAAGTATACTATTAGTATTCTATAAACAAGAGAAAGAACCTGGGTTACAGAGAGGCACATGATGTCTGGATATCTCCCTACTAGTGATTGTATTACTGATTGTTGGATTAAAGGGCCATGATCTTATCCTACTATTGTAAATTATACTTTTATTATAATATCAAGCAAATAATTTAAACTATGAAATTATGGAATTAGGAGAATATACATTTTGCCCAATTCTCACCAGATTCAATTGACCTCAGAAGAAAGTAAAGTAGTATCTTATAAATTTTAATGAAAAATAACTTATCAATCTAAAATTGCATAGCAACTAAGATGTCATTTAAGAGTGAGGGCAAAATCTATATGTTTCAATGATAGAAAAACTTATGTATACAGTTTGTTAGAAATGTTACAGAAACTACAACAGAAAACACATTAAAGCAAAAAGCGCAAAATTGAATTATAGTTCCAACTTTTGTAAGAATGAGAGGAAGCTATCTTTCCACTGAAAGTCAAAGGGAAAGAGTGACCCTTTGAACAGTGAAACAGAGTGACTCAGTGGAGAGGGTCCCCAGACTAGCACTATTACTTTAGGTGGAGGGACTAAACTAGTCCTTGGCATCTTTGCAGGGAGGGACCTAGAAAACAAATACCGTGACTTTATTTTCCTTACTCCAAGCTAGAGGACATAGGAACCCATTCAGGGAGTCCACATAGTTCAGCATCCAGGGACAAAGAAGAGGTGAAAATGGTAGAGAGTGAGTGATTCAGGGATGCCAAACAAAAATAGCACATCTCCTAAGAGCATAGCCCTGCTTTTGATATCCAGTTCTAATATTTATGTGTCCAATAATACCTATTACTCAAGATCTTTGTGAATATGTATTCACACATACTGTTCCATCTATCAAAAGGTAAAAACAAACAAATAAACAAACAAACAAAAACCCCATCTAAATAGTCGGAGAACTCTGGGGCACCTGGGTGGCTCAGTTGGTTAAGCCGCTGCCTTTGGCTCAGGTCATGATCCCAGGGTCCTGGGATGGAGCCCCACGTGGAGCCCCACATCGGGCTCCTTGCTCAGCAGGGAATCTGCTTCTCCCTCTCCCTTTGCCTGCCACTCCCTCTGCTTGTGTTCTCTCTCTGTCAAATAAATAAAATCTTTAAAAATAAAATAAATAAAAAATAAATAGTTGGAGAACTCAAAAAGAAAAATGAAAAAAAAAACAGGAAATGCAAATGCATATGAAACAACTTTCAACTTCTTCCACTGAGATGTATTTGTGAATAACATTTTAAAAATTAAGTGGACATGTGTCTTAGAAAATTCAAACACATGTGAAATAATTGTCAAATTCATTATTAGCAAATTATACTAAATAACAATTAGATACTATTTTTATTTCAAAGTATTAAATTGTTAAGTGCTTAAACTGCTGCTCAGTTTGTAGTACTAGTAGGTATATTACACACTTCTCTTAAGTATACATGAGATAGAATAATATGGAAATCTACATAGACAGCCACACAAAATCAGTAACTCTTCAAGGAAACCAAAGGAATCTATAAAGAATGGCCACTTATATATAAATATTCAGTATTTGTTGTACTGTTAATAAGATGAACAAGAGTAAAAGACAAATACCATATGATCTCACTCATATGCGGAATTTAGGAAACAAAACAGATGGACATAGGGGAAAGAAAAAAAAAAGAGAAAGAGAGAGAGAGAGAGGGAAGCAAATCACAAGGGATTCAACAATGGAGAACAACTGAGGGTTGATGGAGGGAAGTGGGTTGGTGATGCGCTAAATGGGTGATGAGCACTAGATGTTTCATGAAAGTGATGAGTCACTAAACTCTACACATGAAACCAATTTCACCATATATGTTAACTAAATAGAATTTAAATTAAAAAATTGAAATTAAAAAAATGAACAGTAGTAAATTATGAAACCTTCCCAATAAAGGAATATATTTGTTAATAAAAATGTTTTTAATGAAATGTAAAATTTCTTATATAAAGTACAAAAATCAAAATTAAAAAGTAACCATTACGCAGAGAAGAGAGGAAATATAGCAGAAGGTTATAGTGGTTGAAGTAATCAGATAAGAGAAAATCCAACAAATCTGTCCAGTCAGAAGCTCTACCTGGATGTCTGGACTAAAGTCTTTGAAAATACACACAAATACACACACGTAATAAAAACTCATGTAGGTAAATATACATCATAGAAAATCTCCAACTGTGAAAAAAAAAACTGAGCTTGCTGGTTTATAGTCACACCTCGTATGTTCATATGTATATGTTCAACTTTGTGTTCTTCTATATCAAGGAGTTTATACTACCTATATGGGTGTCAGTTTTTCTGTATGTCATTCAGAAAATGCTTGGGATTTTGTTTGCATTTTTTTCTTTAATGATCAAACTAAACTTCATGAACAGAGAAACATACATTTTCCCCTATAATATGGAAAAAAACAAGATAGCTTTCCTTCATGTGTTCAATCTCCTTTTAAAAATCTATTTCGAGACAAAATACCATTAACAGTTCCATTGTATCAAACATCTGATTCTTGAGGTGGAGATGGTATAATAATGACTAGAAAGCCATCCATCTTCTTCTTGACAGATAACCTACTTTAGAATCTGAAAGGCCATCATACAAGAGACCCATGTTTGTTACTTCGTGACTTAAAATTTACCTGGATGGTTTGTAGGACAAGGGCTGTTTTGTTTTCCTTTTCTAATTATATTCACATATATGGAGATACATTGTTATTTTTGTTGAGATTGTTTAGTTTGTAAAAGTAACCAATTTGGGGAGTACAATAAGCAGATAATAAATTCAATTAATTTATCAGCATTATTATTTTCTGTAATTTGGCTATCAGTCAATGTTTTTATGTTTTTTGTTTGAAGTTCACATATGCAAAACACTAGAAAGGAGATATATATTTTAACAATACGTAGTCGCTTGTTGCAGTCTTCAACTGCTTTGTTTTCTATTTGTTATCCACAAAGTTTCTAAAAATTTTCATCAATCTGTTTCATGATAAATGATTAGTCAGCAAACCATTCTCTTTTGAGATCTATATTTACATTAATATCCACAAAACAAATATAATTGAGCATCAGAAGGGCCCTTGGTGTTTTGTTATTGATGTCTTAGCTCTAAAATAAAGGTTGCAATTTAGCATCATGTTATAAATAGAAAAATATAGGGGATAGCTTTAGCTCATATTGTGTTTTTAATATTACCTTCAGGGTAAAGTATGACATAACCTAATTACAGTGGTGGAGCTTTAACTGTAGGGGAAATTGTTATTTCATTTGACAATCAAGTAATTAGCTTCTCTACTGGATGGGTTATTGTATGTCTAATTAAGCTATCCACTGGAATAAGAGTTTACTTAAAAATTAGTGAAGACACTGCTACTATATCATTAAAGAAGGCAACACAATACAATCCAAATTCATATTATGTGATTTTTGTCAACTAAATATGTTTACATAACCTTCTCTAGGAAAAGTTACAACATATTTGCATGGGATTTCCTTTTTTTTTTCCACATGGCATTTCAAAGAAGAGCTTAAATCATCCCAAAACCTATATGTGTTGTAAGTTGTTGAGTATGAGGAAAAAATAGTTTTTTTTTTTAACCTTTTGTGCTTTAAACATGAAGATACATTTATAATATTTTTCAAAATGCTAAATTTATTAATACCAAAGAGTTCCTTGTTGATGACTACTTAATAACAAAATCCCATATTCTTTTAACTAATAAAATTCAGTAAATGATTTAATACACTAATATAAAGGCAAATGATTTAGTAGCATTCTGGTCTAAAGGTTTAGGAGATAAAAGTCTAATTCTTCAGAATTCCAAGAATGATTTTGTGACTAGCAATATAGCAAACACCTGAACATCTTGTAATTTATTGTGTCATGAACTGTGATCCCAGTGATCATGATTCCTGGTATAGAGCTCTCATATATTGAGAATGAAAGACAGGCGGCAAACCACGTATTCATTCATTGCATAACTTTCCTAAGTGAAAATTACATGAAGGAGGATGTACAATGGAGGGTGAACAATGGGGATGTGACATAGTTCTGGTGGTGTCAAGAAGGGACTTCTCTCTTGCAGGGCTTGGTAATCTGAGAACTAAAGGATGACAATGAGTTAGTAAATGTGGGAGGAAGGGAGCATTCTTGCAGAAAGAACAGCAGGTGCTGAGGTCTAGAGAGAGGAGACATCATGGGACACATAAACTAAAAAAAAAAATTATTATGACTTAATAGAAGATGGGGAGAATCATTCTAATCATTCTACTACTTACTATCATGTGACCCTGAGCTATTCACTGAAGCTTTCTTAGTGAAGGTTTTTTTTTTTGAGAAACTTGAGAGTTGCCCTAGAACTTGTTATTAAATGGCTTCTTAAGTTAAACCACATAAGTCATGCTTTATGTAAGTAAAAACAAAATAAAAAGGTCAAATGTCAACAAATTTATATGGTTAAACTCATATAATTTTAAAAGAGATATTACCAATTTTATTGTCACGAAAAGGTACTGAATTTCTGTAACTTAACCAGATCAACAAAAGTCAAAAAGTATTTAAAACATGACTCCTCTATTGAATAGAGTGGCTTTAAAACCACATTTTTAAGCATTGTATTGCAAAACAGACCTTGCCCCTCAGAGTCACTTGTCTGATGATGTCTATATTTAAAGCTGTGGGTAACTGACTACTGCTGGTTATAGGACTGCATTGACTGTCTAAATCAAGTCAAGACAAATTATACCTGGGCTGTGTTGGCAATAGTTGGAGCACTTTAGTGAACCATCCTTTTGATAGTTAGATTATACTTGTCTTGCTACCTTCAGTGTAAATATAATTTGAGAGGCTTGTTGCTTGTTTCTGGTAAGTGTAGTGACTTGAAGATGAAAATATGTCACACTGGCTTGTTGGATCTACTTGGGAAAGACATAGAACTGTCAGCAGCTAGAAGGAAGAAAATGTTTCATCATCTACATTAAACTCTAAGGACTTACAATATCTGCTGTGTAAACAGTTGAAGTACTCTTTGTTCACTAAGTTCTTGCAACTGCAAAATTCTCTGGGTCCTATTTTTTCGTAGTTATTGAAGAATATTGTTTTAGGGAAAAAACTGTGCCCCCAGAAAAAATGGCTTATCATTTTTAAGATATATCAGGAAAAATGGCAAAACAAATATCTCATTTGGAAAAGAAATGATGGGTAATATTCACTATGGGATAAAACTTTATCCTCTGAAAATACATGCTACTTAAAATAACTTACTTATATTTTTGGAAGAGGATGAATCTGCACCTAGAAAATAGGAAAGACACAACAGTAATACAACAGACAGAAATCACATCCAAAGATCTGTTATTAGTCATCAAGATATATGCACATCAATTAAGTTGTGATCCTGGTAAAAGAAAGTTTTATTTCACTTTCAGTTCTATAGCCGTTTAAATTATTGGTTTAGAGAATTTACATTTTATATTCCTTGCAAAATATTATTAAGGTTATTGTATATATTATTATACCTCAAGATATCAATAAATTATGTGTGCCAACTATGAGGCAGATATTTTCATTTCTTAATTTAATACTTAAAAACAATGACAAAAACCCTCACTGGTGTAGGTATTCAGATTGATGTAAAGTATATTTATCATAAATTAACAAGATGAGGTTAGAATGTACTGCAGGCTAAAATCTGGAAGGATTATTATTCTGGGATGATTTCTTTCTTTTTAAGATTTTATTTATTTGACACAGAGAGATCACAGGTAGGCAGAGAGGCAGGCAGAGAGAGAGAGGGAAGCAGGCTTCCTGCTGAGCAGAGAGCCCGATGTGGCGCTGGATCCCAGGACCCTGAGATCATGACCTGAGCCGAAGGCAGAGGCTTTAACCCACCGAGCCACCCAGACGTCCCTATTTTGGGGTGATTTCTTGTTCTTGATATTGGTTTTCCTCTTGCCAATTTTTCCCATTTCATTTCTATCTGTATTTCAGATTTTGGTACTGTTTTTTGTGCCAGACAGAGTGTTTGTCAATGATGTGAATTTTCATTTCCTTCTGAACCTTCATGAGTATTTTAGTGAGAAGTTGAGGGAGGTTGTATTGACAGATATATGCAAATGCAAATTTTAACCAGATTTCAAATATAATCTTTAAGTTATATTTAGATATAAAAATTCTGTGACTCTAAGAATGGATGACTTAAAGATAAAAAGAATAGAATAAGTCATATGCAACAAGAGACAATGATGTCACATTTAGAGACAGAAATTTTTAAGTTTAATGTATTAGGAAAGATTTATAGAATAGTATAAAGGAAAGGGAAAAGAGAAATGACATACAATGACATAGAGAAGGAAAGAAAAAATGAATTCATGACAGTGCATTAATCAAGGCTCTAGGCCAGACTGACCAGGGAGAATATATTTGAAGTAGGTCATATTTGTTCATTTTGTGATTTTCTCTAAAAGTGCTCTTGGACCATGAACTGGAGTGTACAACTGATAGATGAGGTTGATTCCGGATTAAAAACCAGATGGTATTTTAGTAAAACAACTGGATGACAGTTTCAGTAAAGCATTTGGACACAATAGAATTTTAATAAAAGGAAAGCACTAAAATGATTAAAAAAGTAAAGTTAACTTGAAACTGAATTGAATGAATCCAGAAAGAGTGGGAAGAGTGACAAAGAAAAAGAAGGCAAAAGAGCAGTTTTATTGGTGATTGTAAAAGTTTTGTATGGTGTAGTGAGATTTTGGTGGGAGTGGGAATGACACTGCACTTGATAAAGAGACTGTGGATAAGTCCCTAAGGTGACTCAAGGAAAGCTAAAAATAAATGAAGAAAGGAGGATAAGAAACAGATTAATATCTTAGATAGAACTTTGATTTGGATATTAACAATGTTAGGAATAAGAAAAATGACAATCGTTGGCAAAAAGAGACTCAGGTACTGCCTTTGCTTGGGAAGTTGTAAATGGATCATAGGGACAAAAACATTGTGATGAAATGATTTGTAAAGGGAGGCAAAACTGAATAGCATGCTTTGCATCATCCTTCCCACTGTACAACAAGGTCCTAAAGTTCTGAAATTTTGTTTTATGCATCCAAATATTCCTAATACCTACCTCAGTACTTGAGTATATTTTCAATGAAATTTTAATGGATGCATGAAAGCCTTTCACAATAGTTAAAATAAATAGTGTTTACTATGGGTTATCAACCAACACACTATACATTTTACATGTGGCCATTAGTGCTTTTTTTTTTTCCATTAGTGCTTTTCACCAAATATTTACAAATTTCTATTTCATCACGTGTCAGGAATGCATTTCTCCACCTTTTGTAGTTAGGTGTACTACTATATGATTGCTTTTGCCAAAATAAAGTGAAGACAAGTCTTTAGGAATCAAAGTGTTTTTCATTGCCTTTTATTTTTTCCCTCTGACACAGTTATCATACATCTTTGAGTTGATGGAGACACCATAGACTTGTTTCTCTGATTAGCATAACATGCAATAAAGCTCCTAGCTGCTGTGCAATGATGAAAGCTCTATTGTCATTCCATAAGCTTGTAAGAATGGAGCTCTCAGCCAGCTGGCAATAGAAAAATAGCATGAACGGGAAATACATCTTACCGCTATAAATTACTGACATTCTGAGGTTAAAGGTTACTGTTACATAGCCTAACCAATCTTAACACTCTTACTTAATGGAATGTCTGCCTACAATGTAAAAGATGGGTATCAAAACCCTCACTGTTATAAATCGAGACACCAAGATTAAATGAGATTAAGGAGGAAAGAAGGAAATTTTGAGGCGTTACCCTACCCTTTGGAGCCTGAAATGTTGGCCAACTTGTTGAAACACTAGTCCCAACATAGTTATAGAATTCAGAAGCATTTATTTCAAGAATTCTTATAATCCAGCTAGAATACATAAGTTACTACAGCCTTAGAAGTTCAGCATCACAAATTCTTAGTTTTTTTTTTTACCAGAATGATTTGAAATTTATTTTCCTCCCCTTCATTCTTCTTCTCCTCCTCCTCCTTCTCCCCCCTCCTCCTCCTCCTCCTAGTCCTCTTCCTCCTCCTCCTCCTCCCCCACTTCTTCTTCTTCTTCCTCTTCTTCTTCTTCTTCTTCTTCTTCTTCTTCTTCTTCTTCCTCTTCTTCTTCTTCTTCTTCTTGATTTCAAACTCCTAAATGATCATAAAGGACTAACAGCAGTATATGTGGGCAGTATGTGCAGATGCATTGATAATTAAATATCCAAGATGATTAGAGGAGAATGGAAGGAAATATTTAGAAAGCAGAGCAGCTAGCATTGTATATAATGTTTTAATTGTTTTGTCCAGTGTTTAGAAAAGAAAAAAAAAGTCTACATCTCATCTATTCATTCATTAAACAAAATAATTGTAATCTTGAAAATATGATTTTAAAAGTTCTAAAAAAACTCATGCCTACATTTTCTTCACTTTATGTTTAAAAATGTAAATTAAAATATTGAATTAGACTTTCATTTTAAATTTTAGACAATATATACTCAAAGTAATATGTGGCATTTATTTTTTTAAAGATTTTATTTATTTATTTGGCAGAGTGAAAGAGATCACAAGTAGGCAGAGAGGCATGCAGAGAGAGAAGGGAAAGCAGGCTCCCTGCTGAGCAGAGAGCCCAATGCAGGGCTCCATCCCAGGACCCTGAGCCCAAGGCAGAGGCTTTAATTCACTGAGCCACCCAGGTGCCCCAATATATGGCATTTAAATAACCTTGCTACTCCCTAACAGATGATTTACATATCAATCAATTCCATATGAATCCTTGTACTTTAAAAATGTAGGCATAGGAGTACATATGAGATAAATTCACAATGATTAGGATAGAAAGAATGGATATTAAGGACAGATATTAGAGCTGGATGTTGAAAACAAAGCTATAAGAACATAAAATACATACTTCATTTTTTTCATGAAGTTATTGCATTCTCTGGCAAGCAATATCAATTAGTAACTATTCAACCAAATCCAAGTCACTCAGATATTATTTTAACTTAAAATTGACACTGGTAATGAGACTTCAATCTGTGAATGATTAATTTGAGATTGTACTTATGGCATATGCCCAGTCAATGCTCAATAAATAGATGTCAAATAACATGCGAAAATGAAAATAACTTTTATAATCTGGAGAAATTCTCCTTTTTCTCATATCATACTCTCTAACACTGTAAGTCAAATGAATTTCCATTTGAAATGTTGAGAATGTGTTAGTTTCAAGTAAAAAGACTGTACCCTTCCTTGTTTTCTTTTTTTTCTACAACCCTTAGGATCCAATACCTGTAAGGTGCTAAAAGCAAAACTCAGCAATTGAAATTTTCTTTGCAAGGTGTCTCCCAGCCAAGCCAAGATTCTTATTTGACAGAGAGAAACACAGCGAGAGAGGGAACACAAGCAGAGGGAATGGTAGCGGGAGAAGCAGGCTTCCTGCCGAGCAGAGAGCACGATGCGGGGCTCGATCTGGGATTCTGACCTGGGCCGAAGGCAGACGCTTAACGACTGAGCCACCCGGGCACCCCACAAGCCTAGATTCTTTATGATGAAGGTGACTCTGAATGCTGATACTGATTGCCATCTAAGGGGATCCTCAAGGAGATCTCATAAATTCAAGCTTCTTTCCATGACAACTCAACATAGTTGCTAGAATTTCTGCTTCAAGGTATATGTAGTAAAATTTAATATAACAAACTATAAGAATATGAGAATAATATAAATGCATTTAAAAACATTTTAAAGTCTTCTTTTGGTCTAGTGGTCATATAAAAAATACTTTTGTATTTTCTTGGGTTGCTTAATGGTAATGAAACACAAGCACAGTTAAATTTTTAAATAATAGAAGAATTTACTGTCAATCATACTCAAAGAAAGACCATTTAATGGCAAAGAAATATGTCAACTTTAAAAAGTGTAATGATTTTCATCTTTGTGCATTAAAACTTCAGTTTTGGAAAATTAGCAAAGTGCTGTGAAACAAGATAATAATATATTTCTGTGTATTAATGTCCAGAACAGTAGTGGAATTAAGGCTGAAAGAAATAGGGATAGAAACATCTAACTATTGAAAATAATGCATTGGTGGGTTTTTTGTTTGTTTGTTTTTGTTTTTTAAGCACCTAGATTTTTATAATGGCTATTGTGTAGTCATGTTTTTAAGAGCACAAAAACTGTTTGTGGTAAGATCAGTAAAACAAAACCAAAAACAAAAACGAAAACCAAGTTTTCTTATGGTTTGCCTAATCTAAAAGCAATTAAATCAAGCATCCCATAATTCCATGTCAGATTTTTTTTTATATATTTTTAAATCCATAACACAACCTAGTGTAATGAAACTCAAAATGCAATCAAATAGTGAAGTCTGGTAAAATAACACCACCTTATCTGTTTGACCTACTTTGCTCATTGTTCTCACATCTTTGATATCAGTTAGATTACAAAGATTTTTCCTGTAGAAATTACTGAAGACAAAGTAGACAGAAACTAATAATATTTAAATTGTGAAAGACAAGAATGAATACATACATATATATTCATTCTTGTCTTTCTGGGTAGTAGTTATCTCTATCAGATTGCTTCCCTCTTTCATTAATATTATTTTCTTTCTAAGGTTTAAAATTCAAGCAGAGAGAGAGAAAGAATACTATATATTAGTATCAGGTCAAATCAATGTTGCGAGTTAAGGGAAAAGAAAGAAGTTAGGAAGAAATCGGTGGTATCAAATTGTATCCCAGTTACTAACAATACTTTTCTTTTCTTTTTTTCTTTTCCTTTGGGGCTACATTACTAAGGTGAACATTGGGGAAAAAACTAAAGAACATTGACCTAGACAAGATGCTTGATTCTTTTGCCTCATTTACTTAGGTATTTACTAACCATTTAGAAAAAGATAATAATAATTGCTAGTGGTTGTTGAGAACTTATTATGTGCCTGATGCTTTATCTCTAAGTGTTATGATTACTAAGAATGGCAGCTACTGTCAGTCTCATTCGAGTGATAAAGAAACTAAGGTTTATAGATATGAAGTTACTTGTTCCTGTTCTTACAGTTGGTATGTGCTGCAACTAGGGTTTTGGTGCCAGTTTTTTCTGATTTTAATTCTGTACTTTTTCCTGCTGCGTTATGCCAGGAAGTAGGGATAAGGAAATTTTGCTCAAATTCTAATGGGAAGGAAAGCAAAATTGTTCTTTTTTAAAAACTGTGTTGGTATGGAAAAGAAGCAAAGGCCTCTTAAATCTGGCTTGTAAACCGTGGGACACAATATTAGACATGATTCTCACGTTACACTCAACTTCACCCTAATGCAACATGTATTCAAAATTCTAGTTCAAATCCACAGATATACACACAAGGAGAGATTCAAATCAATGGATCACTCTATACATGAGTCAAGGTCTTACAATCAATCAAAGTAGAAAGAAGTAATATAGAATAAAGATTTCTGGTCATTTTTTCTACTATTGAAACTTTAAAGCTCAAAAAGAATAACTGATGGTTATTTCTGAAACTATACTCACTGATCCAAAAAATACTTTGTTTCTCTTTTATTCAGTTGTTAATCTCTTGGATGTCTTAATACAAGTTTAAATATTCTAATGGAGGTGGCAGTAACCTTGATTCTGAGCAGGTGACTTTATGTTAGTTGCTCTAAATCCTGGAATTACAAGGAAGGAGAAATAAGGCAGTGTATGTGTTTTCTATTTAACGCTTTACATTAAAAAGATAGTCTTATTTTATTTTTATATTTGCAGAAGTTGAGGCACCGAGACAAAGTTAATAATATACCTAAGGTCATGTAACTATTAAATGTCTGAAGTTAGGTTTAAGTCCATATATACCAGACCAAAAAGAATAAACCATTTTTACTACAGTGTAAAGCCCCTTCAAAGGGGATACATACTCTACCCCTTCAATAAGAGTGAAAAAATAAACAAAAAATAATAGAAAGTTAGGGAGCCAAAGAATAAAGAATTACAAAGCAGATCACTTTCCTCTTGTGTGGTCCTTTCTGGATCTCTATATCTGTTCTGTGAAATCCAGCATCAGAGGTCATTGTCAGCATCACGAGATATATTTTAAGTAATATTGATTTAAATTAGCTTAACGACAGGATTTCACAAAGAATACTTCCAAGTGTGACTGCAAACATAAATTTCCCAGTGTAAGAAAGCAATGGGTCTATTTTTTTTTTAAAGATTTTATTTATTTGACAGTGAGAAACACAGCAAGAGAGGGAACACAAGCAGAGGGAATGGCAGTGGGAGAAGCAGGCTCCCTGCTGCGCAGAGAGCCCTATGCGGGGCTTGATCCCAGGCCCCTGGGATCATGAGCTGAGCCGAAGGCAGACGCTTAACGACTGAGCCACCCAGGCGCCCCAGCAATGGGTCTATTTTAAAGATATTTTTGGTTGCTATCGATTCTTTAAAAAAAAAAAATAGTATCTATTTGGAAAAAATAGTCACCAAAAATCTGCATTTTTATTTAAAATATTTTACATTAAAATTTATTGTATCTAAAGAAAAGAATATATTTTCTCTTTTGTGTTAACTTCCTTGACAGTAAACAAGAAATATGATTTCCATTTTGTTCTGATTATTTGAAATCTTAAAACTAACTTTTGGGTGTTTGTCTTTTGGTATCTTTCTTTGTGTGTGTTTATATAGGTGTATATATTTTTATTCTTATGTACCACAAATAATTTTTAGCACTTAGCTTTGTTCAAGCAAACATACAAAGTAAAGATGTGAGAAATGTTTTGGTTTTGTAACAGATGCTCATTTTTAAAATATTTTTTGTTAATATATTTTATTAAAAATGTCTTAAGATAGTTCCCTTTTCCTCTCATGGCAATTGATATGATTAACTCAAGGTTATATCAATTTCCCTTTATATTATTATTTTCTTCTTTCTCCTTTTAAGAAACTTTCTCCTCTTTAGAAACTATGTTTATTTTTTTTTAATGGAGATATTTTACAATGTCAGCCTAAGGAATATTTTAACGCCATCACTACTACTGACAATCAACTAAGTTTGCATGCTTTGCTGAGGCACCATAGTTGCAATTAATCTTAAGTAGAATGTATATGGTGGTTTCAGTCTAATTCTTAATGGGCCATACTGTACATAATAAAATTACCACAGAGAATTGATGAGTAACATTTAATTAGCAGATGACGGCCTAATCATAAAGACTATCTAATTTCTAAAAGATGTAATAATTCTTAAGAAAAATATACAAGGCAAAGGAGAATTATAAAACAGTATACTTACTTGGACTATTTAAGCACAGAATACAAGGCAAATGGAGGGGAGGCTATTGACCTTGGAAGTATTCCTGGATAGTAACAGTTAAGAGCAAATTAAGGGTCTGGCTGCCTGGTCTCAACTCCTATCTTCTCTCTTAGCTGTGTTGCCCACATAGTAGAAACTGAACCAAATTTTTCAGCTCCATCCACTACTTAACTCCAAAACAGAAGTGAGGGAAAAGAGAAATAAAAGAAATAAAAAAAAATAAAAAACTGTTTTTATTTTATTTTTATAAAATAAAAAAAATAAAATATTTTATTTTATTTATAAAAATAAAATAAAAACAGTTTGTCTGTTTTATTTATTTTTATAAATAAAAATAAAAGAAGAGAGCAAATATAAGAATGGTTTACTAAGCTAGCCATCACTTAGTGTCAAGATGACTCAAACTTATGAGATTATCATCCAAAAGATAAACCTTGCTCAGGACGTTTATTCTCAGGTTTGGAGTAGAATTTATCCTCTGGCTCCCATCTTTTAATGACCAAATTTCACCCACTAGATTCTGATTTCTGGGTTGCACATGTGATGGCCCTAAATATACTCACATCTCATTCTTCAAGGAACAGGAGAGTGCCAAAGGAGGAGATAAATGGTTTTCAGATTATCCATGGGATAAAACACAATTGGATTATACCTGATGAAAGTGGCTGAAGTCCACCCACAATAGGTTACCAGAATAGTGGCTTAGTCTGCAGCAAAGAGTCAAGGTTACCAGAGATAGTGAGGTTGAGATAATCTCCAGTAGCACATGAGAAGTGTCTGTCTGACCAGTACTCAGATGTACCAGTACTCAGATGTACCAGTACTGATGCTTTCCTTAATATGCAGCTACTGAATACTACACAGTACCTCCATATTTGGAGGATGTCCTCACTTCCTTCTCAAGAGGTGAGGTACATTTTAAATCAGTCATGAAATTTCATTTAGGGACATCATCTCCATTAAGCCAATTCATCTGTGAAGCAATCCTCATTTTATTTGTTGACAGGAAATATTTCCAGAAGGTCACAGATGTGACCTTGAAGGAGAATGTCAACGTAATTGAGGCTAATGATATGGGAGTTCTGGCCACGTGTTCATCTGATTTATTTATGCCTTCTAGATCTGCTGAGACCAAATCCTATATACCATTTGTATTGTATGATGGGTTACTGCTTTACAGTCCTAAACTTATGACTCAGAAGGTCTAATAATAACCAAGTTAGGATGAGGAAGTGTGGTTACACAGACATATGGCATCTCTGTGGTCAGGATCTTCTCATACTAGGACCTAGTGGAATACTAGAAGTTATTTTTTCAATGAAAATTAATTTATTGGCTATAGAAAGCTTGACTTTGCTCTATAGTCTATGATTCTACACATCAATTTTTCTAACGGAGGCTTGCCCGAGATTCGATATAGCATTTTAAATATACCATAGATATCTCTGGCACTATCAGATCTTCTGAGTCACATATTTTGAGTGATAGAGCAGCTTGCACCACAGTCTTGACTTTGCAAAATACTTTCTTGCTTTAAGTCCTGCTAAAAAGTGTCGTTTTATGAGTCATTCACTAAATGGATCATAACAGTATTTTAAAGTATGTTATATGCCGCCTCAAAAAATCCAAAGAGCCTTACCAAGTACTGTAAGTAAGAAATGTGAGGTGCGTTAAATTTTTACTCGTCTTAGCAAAACTGTTCTCATATGCTCCAGTTGACTTGAACCCCTAAAGTATTCTCTGGAATAGGAGAATACTTTATGGAAGGCTCTTGCATCTTCAACAGAATTTTTCTTCACTTTTTGGCATTCTGATATCTTCCTAGGACTTATAGAACACCAGATAGGTCCTAATTACTGGGTCCAATTAGCATGATACATAATTAGAGTAACTCAACATGATGTTTTGCAGAACAACAATAGGATCAGTGTTCCTGCAGAACATAACATGAGCCTGAGAATTATGTAACATAGCCTTCCTACAAGCAGTGAATGCTGTCCCTATTATGCTATTCCTACTATGTGATGGCAAACTAGTTTCGGTCCTCCTTTCTGTTGGAATCAAGAGGAATGTAATTGCCAATTAAATTCATGTGTGTTAAGTGCCAGGGGAATGTGGTATTGCATCAATAAATATAACGTATTAAACATGCAGTTGCACTTGGGGCTACATCATAGATAAGTATAAAGTAGTCTTTCTACAGCCATCGATCAATCAAGATCAATTTTTTAAAAAAGATTTTTATTATTTATTTATTTAAGAGAGACAGAGAGCATGAGAGAGTTAGCATAAGAGAGGGGAGAGGCAGAGAGAGAGGCAGGTTCCCCACTTAGCAGGGAACCTGATATGGGGCTCCTTCCAAGGATCCCAGGATCAAGGCCTGAGCTGAAGGCAGACGCTTACATCACCCAGGTGTCCTGGGATCAGTTTTTTTTTTAATTGACTTTTTTCTAACAGCTTAGTAGATGAATTGCATGGGAATATCATAGGAAACACTACTCCTATTTTTCTTAAGTGTTTGATAGTGATGTTTATCATTATAATTCCTGCAATATGGTATTGCTTTTACATATTCTCCAGGATAGAGGAGAGCTTCTAGTTGGCTTTTTTTTGTTGTTGTTGTTGGGATTTGTTTGGGATTTGTTTGTTTGTTTTTAATATGGGACACTTCATGAGTTTGCATGTCATCCTTGCACAGGAGGTGTGCTAATCTCTGTATCGGTCTGATTTTAGGATATGTGCTGCAGAAGCAAGCACAGGTTTTTTGTTGTTATTGTTGTTTGTTTGTTTGTTTGTTTTACCAAAATAGTTCTTACTCCACAGATCATAGATCGATGTGAGGATTCTGTCAGGTGTTAGATATATCAGGATTCAATTATCCACATGGGGACCAGGGAAATAATTGTAGGTTAGTTGTATGGACATGTTAGATACATGTCACACAGTCTTGGGCCAAAACTCTATCATCAGGCATGCAAGGCCTCTATCCATGGTATTTCAGTTCCTCCATTATCAGTCTTAGTTCAGAACCTTTATTCTGAATAGGAATCCTTAATTCCTATTTCTAACTATGTGGTTATACTGTATACTGTATTGACCACAGGTCCTTTTTGAAAAAGATCAGGGAAGTATTTATCTAATTTACTTGGTCAGTAATATGACTGAGTTCATTCTTCCCCTTCAACCAATGGCTTTTTGGTCCGTGAATTGACATAAGTCTGGAATTTTTGCAAGGAAGCATAACTGTCTATTTTGATAAGTAATGCCAGTTCTCAGTTCAAAAGGTATTAAATTATTTATTTATTTGCTTATTATATAGGTCAAAAAACACACTACTCCTCTTATCTATCTTTTCTCAAGGACACTATGATGTATTTGCTATCACCACAGATATGTATATCAAGACACCCTGATTTCCACTATAGTCATGTTAGCTATTAGAGTAATTAAATCTATCTTGCCTCTGAACATTAAGTGCTTCCACCTATAATTTTCCATTTCAGAATCCAATTATTCCTCCTTACCCTGGATAACACATTTTCACAGCATCATCTCCTACTGCCATTTAATACTAGAGAGGACAGGAAACATTAAGTTGGTTTCTCCTTCTTGCCCTAGCAATGTTCCCATATTACATTACCCCAGTGAAGGAAATGGCCTCTTGGAATACTATGGGAAAATAATTTTTTTAAAGATTTTATTTATTTGACACAAAGAGAGAGATCACAAGTAGGCAGAGAGGCAGGCAGAGGGAGAGGGGGGAAGCAGGCTTCCTGCTGAGTGGAGAGCCAGATGCTGGGCTCCATCCTAGGACCCTGAGATCATGACCTGAGCTGAAGGCAGAGCCACCCAGGTGCCCCAGAAAATAATTTGATGGTATATTCTCAAGTTTACATCACAATCCATCCTAACATCTCTATTTCCTTGACGATTTCTTTCTACCTTCATATTTGGCACTGAAGTGCTGACATTCCCACCCCAGTTACAGTAGGCTAAGACTGTGTCCAGGCTTCACAAAATCACCTCAGCAGATTGTGAGGATTATTTCTAATTCACGTATTGTCTCTAATTTTAGGAATGAATTGCTCAATTCAATAAATTCCCCCATATTATTGTGTTTTCTGTGGTGTGCTTCCCAGTTCTGTATTCAGGACTGAGGTATGGTTTTCCCTGGCTCTTGCCAGGTGGTGGTCAATGCTTCATACCTGAGTCTGTTTCTGAGTATTGTCTTTGACCACAGAAAACTGTCTCAACAAATTATTCTCCTACCAGTTGTCAGCGTACACAAATGACTGCTCTATGAACCTATTCTAAAGCCCTTTCTCTTAATTCAACTTCAGACAACTTATGTGGTCCAGAACTCTTTATGGGATTGACTGAGACTCAGCAGTTCAGTTTCTCCCTTTGCCCAATCCTGTTCTCCTCCCCAGCTAACAAGTGTTATTTCAAAGAGGACTCCTAGGTAAAACCATGCATTTAAATCTCCATCTCAGAGTCTATTTCCCAGGGAAGTCAACCCATATCAAACATACTAGTTTACAACTATGTTCTGACGCCTTTAGTATCTACTACCACAATTATCCCATAGTGCTTATCCTGTACATGTCAATCGGGTCCTACAATTTCAATTGGTGATTAAATGACTTTGTCCTGGATGGAATACTGAATTCCCTTGCTTATACTGGAAATAAGTGTTGATCAGGTAGATCCTGAAAAGCACAAGTGATATTTTGGGAGGCATCTGCATCTATGAAGCCTTCCATGTGCTCCAAGCTAAAAAAAACAAAAAAACAAAAAAACAAAAAACTGTTCTCTGCTCTCAAGGGGAGAAACTGTTCAAAATTTTCAGTTCTGTCCAAACTCCCCACCATCACAATTCTCAAAATCTTGCTTTATTTTCCAAATGCAATCCTAAACTAAATAGATGAGATCTCTCAAGGCCACATATTTGGATTCCTTTGTATTTCTTTCACATTTCAAATTAAATCCTGGGTCTGATTTTCTGCAAAGTGCTCTGTACCCATAGATGTTAAGGCACTGCATAAAATGAAGCCATACAGGGCCTTTGGCTTTCACAGAATGCCTCAAGTTGGCAACTGACTACTCTAAGCCTATAATTTTCTCTTTCAAAGATTCCAGTGTCATTAGCAAAAGCAAGCCCAGTCTGCAGTTCCTATAATTATTATTGTCCCATACCATATAAGCATACTACCTCTGCACATCTTAAGGTCTTATCTTCCACCTGCACCTTATCCCAATTAACCACAAGGGAAAACCTTAGTAATTGTGATGTCAAGCTATGCCAGAGCTAATCATCAGCCCCTGTAACACTAGCAAAGGTATCTCTATTGCAATGAAACTGGTCAGTAACACAGCTTAAAAAAATATATATATCTATATATCTATATCTATATATCTTAAGGGTTCACTTTCCAGGGCCACTGCTGATAGCAGCTGTCTTAGACTATTTCTTAGAAACAGAGCCTGAAGCAAAGACTTATGTATTAATGCTTTCTTCAAGAGTATGATTTTTGTGAGCAAAGGAAAGTAAGACAGGGAAAAATGGAGAACTGATACAGAGGTGCAATCCTTAACTAATCACTGCATAGTATTCGGTATGATTGATTGCTTTATTCTCATGGGAATATCTTGCAAGAAGTCTTATCAATGACTGTTTTGTCAGGACAGGCTATGCATGGGAAAGGAACGGAAAATAATTTATTCTCTTCTTGCTACTATCTCCTGTTGGTCAAAGCTTCACCTTCAGAGTTATAATTTCTTCCCACTTCTAGGTTGCTTTGTTGTAGGCACAGGATGCTCCCATGAAGGAGCACCTGGGTGACTCAGTGGGTTAAGCCTCTGCCTTCAGCTCAGGTCATGAACTCTGGGTCCTGTGATTGAGCCCCGCAACAGGCTCTCTGCTTATAATCTCTCTCTCTCTCTGTCAAACAAATAAATTAAATCTTTTTTTTAATAAATTAAATCTTTAAAAAAAGAGAAGATGCTCCCATGGAGCCTTATCCCTCAGCATTAATAGGAAGTCTGGGGAAAGGGCAAAAATTGTATGTAGGTTCTATAAAGAGAAGAACAATAATGCTGTAGCCTTTTGCATTTGGTCAGAATCCACACAAAGGGGATTTCCGTGGCTGTGTCCGAGGGTGCAAAATTCCCAAATGCCCTTGAAACAAATAAAGCAAAGAAAATAAGAAGGGATATTTAATCATCTGTTAAGACTACTTACTAACTTTGTGATTTTTTACTTTGTCCCTTTGATTCCATTGTTTCCTCTGTAACATGGAACTGATAATTGCACTACCTTAATTGGTTGCTCTATGACTCATAACATATCTTATTTGTAAATATTTTTTACAGTTCTTAGACCATACATTAAGTATTAACTTTTGTTGCTAT
Organism: Procyon lotor; assembly: GCA_028646535.1. Lineage (NCBI taxonomy): Eukaryota > Metazoa > Chordata > Mammalia > Carnivora > Procyonidae > Procyon > Procyon lotor. The sequence goes on from CM053615.1 coordinate 28,522,394, forward strand.
TTCTGTGAAGGAAAATTCTTGCAACATAGATGAAAATTCGAACTATCTCTAGTTATTATTTAATCCTTTTATAAAACACTGTGCATATAGAGTATCAGAAAAATATTTGCTAGAGGAATTTGGGTTATTTTATGTCATTAAGCAGTAAGGGAAATAGTCATTAAATGCTGGACCTGAATTGTTTTCTCATATTTAAAAATAGAGATAACGAGCTTGAAGATAACCAATATCAAGGAAAAAAACATATTTTTCTTTCTTTTAGCATTTCCATAGAAGTAGGAATACTACTTTTTCTAGATTTAATTTATACTAAATATGATTGTAGACTAATATCTTTGGAGATTCTTTCAAGGTTAAGACACCTACTCATCTGTACATCGTAGTAGAGATCAGATGGTTTTGCCTTCTTAATATGCAGTGTGTATTTCTTTTCCTATCAGAAACTTAATCTAATCGTGAGAAACATCTGTCCCATTACTGGGTTAAGTTATTTAGGAAAGGTAACCTCATTCTTGAATCCAGGGGTGGATGTGATGCTGGTCTGGCCAATCCACATGTTCAGTTTCTCATGGTGATTGACTGCCACTTCTCGGCCTTTTGGCTGAGACCAAGTGTAATCTCATAGTGACTGACCCAGAAAGGATCACATGGCCTGAAGCAGTCCAATGAAGGACAATCTCAATAGTTGTAGGAGACATGAGTATCAGAGTTATTGTGAATGTAAATGTGAGCTTGAAACTCCTATTCTCATTCTTCCTCTATGTTGGAAACTTTTGTTTGAATGATGCTAACAAAGTGAATGCAGAGTGAAATTATGGCAACAAGGGAAAAAAATGAGGGGTAGATTTTTATGACAATGTTTGCAGCCTAGTTCCAAATATTCCTAAAACGTGCATTATCTTTAGATCATTCAGTTATCACCACTACTACCATTAATAATACTCACACTACTTTGATTTAGTGTTCTGTTATCTACACTCAAATGTATATTGGTTCATTACTTGTATATTTTGGTTCACTAGTTGTAACAAATATAACTGTTGTGATAGAGAATGTTAACATCGGGAGATATTAGGTGTGGGGTATATAGGAACTCTCTGCACTATCTCTATAACTTTTCTGTATCTAAAACTGTTATAAAATAAGAAGTTTATTTTCAGGGCGCCTGGGTGGCTCAGTTGGTTAAACAACTGTCTTCAGGTCAAGTCATGATCCCGAGATCAAGTCCCTCGTCGGGCTCCCAGCTCCCCTGGGAGTCTGCTTCTCCCTCTCACCTTCTCCCCACTAATGCCCCCTTGCTCTCTCTCTCTCTCTCTCAAATAAATTAAAAAAAAAGTGTATTTTTAAATGTATTCTCATGATACAAATCTGGTTTGTTATGTCTACTACCCAAGGGTAAGAGGATCCTTTTGCTAATAAATCTGCACTTAAGTCAAGAAGGTGAAGGACTTGCTTTTCTGTAATATTCACACTTGGGGAATATTCACACTTGCTCCCTGAACCTATAGATAGAAAAATTTCAAACCACACTCTATATGGTCAGTTTTGGGCAAAAAAAAAAAAAATCAACAAAGAAGAGATGAAAGAGAAGAAAAACATAGCATTTCAATCAGTCATTCTGATTTATGGTCTAGTAAACAGTGGTTAGCTTTCTACCTTGCTTTTCTAGTCACTTTAATGTCTTCTCTATTTACACTATAGAATACTATAACTAGATGTAGGCTCCCTATTTTCTGTTTTCTCTGCCAATTTTGTATCAATCAAGGCTCTATTTTTAATGTGGCATTTTCTTATTTGTATTGCAAATTTACATACTTTTCCCTCAGAGTATTCTCTTCAAACTATTATATACTTAAGTCACAAAATAATGCCTCTTCCTCAAATAACAGACAGTAAACATTGTTTTAAATTGTTGTTAATTCAGTTGTGTACTTTCTAGTATACCATTAGGATATAACCTGAAGTTTTTAAATAACTTGAATTTCAAAACAAAACCAGTGTCACTAAACAGAATACACTTAATTAAAAAACCCTAGCTCCTAGGGGCACCTGAGTGGCTCAGTGGGTTAAAACATTTGCCTTCGGCTCAGGTCATGATCTCAGGGTCTCAGGATTGAGCCCCTAATCAGGCTCCCTGCTCAGCAGGGAGCCTGCTTCCCCCCCCCCCCCCCCGTCTGCCTC
>CM053615.1:28524674-28545661 GCA_028646535.1 Procyon lotor
TCACCTTCTCTCTCTGCCTGCCTCTCTGCCTACTTGTGATCTCTCTCCTCTCTGTCAAATAAATCAATAAAATCTTTTAAAAAATAAACTGCTTTGATATCTTTTTTAGGGCTTTTTAAAATAAAATGGATCTGGTTGATTTCATATAAGGGTAAGAAGTATATCTCAAATATTTGTGAGGCCCTCTTCATGCCTCCAAACATCTCCCATGGTACTTTTTCCCTCCATACTTTTATTAACAATATCAATGTGGTTCAGAAGGAATACAAAGAAAATGAGAGGTAATATTTATAAACTGATATTCAAAACAAAATTTTGAAGTTTATGGATTTAAAACCAGGCATTGCCATTAGAGAAAGGACTGCCTTTCCATGTTTCCATTGAAAATATTATTTTCCGGGTTTGAGTGCTTAAATGAAAGAGTTTGATGTAGTAGAAGTTCTAGGAAAAGAAGTAGTAGAAACAAATGAAAATCTCATCACCTCTATTTCCATAGGATTTTAGAAGAAACATGTAGAGATACAAGGAGACTAAAGAAATATAGGTCAGAACATTTATATGCGTTGATTTTTCAGCCCTGGAATTGCAATGCATGTGGCGGTTGGACAGTAAGGTTCAGTCTGAGTTTGAAGCCAATTCTGTGTGGGATTTGCCCAGCCAATCATTTGAGATGCAGGGAAGGGACTCTTGTCCAGAATGCCCCTGAGCTAATATTGGAGGCCTTCACATAATTGGGAGGTGGAACAGTGCTGCCAGGCAAAAAAGAAGGCACACCGTATACTTCCAAACACTTCTCTGTTCCTGTGTGTCACTGACACTCAGAGGATCAGAGGGCGATGTCATTAAGGGTTAGGTAATTTCATAGTAGAGGCTACCATTAGACCATGGCCCAGATGGCAAAAGCAACAAAAATTAAAAAGGTCAATTCAATCTTGAGGATCCGTAGAAACTAAGAAACAAGAAAAAAGTTAGAAACCATTTGCTGCAGAAATCAGCAGGTATTGTTAACAGAATTGGGCAAAACAGCAGCTTAGGTAAACTACACCTCAGCATACCAGCTAAAGGCACATTTACCTTTTCCCCAGGGTCACAAAATCATGTCATAAACATGACTGTACTCTTATATCCTCAGATGGCATCTTAGAGAATATGAGATTGATGCATTGGAGTCAACAAGAAAGATATTTTCTGAGGTAAAATTTTAGACTAGCAAATAAAAGTAAGCTTCATTTTCCTTTCCTGATACCTAGCTATTGGATGGGGTGAAAAATGTGGGGTAGTTATAGAAAAAGTACAGAATCTACATTTCTTTGTACATCTAAATGTAACTTGAGTCATTCTGCAATACTAAGAAACACCTGTTTTTTGACTTCTCAATTTCAAACTACTTTATCTTCAGGTCAGCTAAGCTTCTCTTAATCTTCAGTTTGCAGTCAATTTCTAGATGCAATCACCAAATTCAGATTGAATTTTGGCACCAAATCTAACCATTTTTTCCTGTTGCTATGCTACAGACATCTTGAAACAGCCTCGGAGAATCATTGTCCCAGATCCTGCCATTCTAGTTGCTTTATCATACTAGTTCTATCATGATTGAGTTAAATCCTATTTTCACAGATTTTCTTTCCAACAACTTCCTCGAAATCACTCTTGCAACTTTTCTTGCGTTTTCCCATTATTTCCCACCATATTTCTCTTTGCTGGACTCCAAGCCACATTTGATACTGAGATGCATCACAACTTTCTATCTCCTTTCAAATTTTGCTCATTACAAAACTGGCATTCCTGAGACTTGTGTATATACCACCATACTAAAATAACTTTCCTAAACCCAAAAGGCACAGATGGAAGATACATAAAATTAACTGGAAAAGTGCTTATTAATTACCAGGAAACACATACAGAGCCAACAACACAAATTTATATGCAGGAGTCAATTAACTAATGATTAGGACACTCAAAGGTCTGAAAAATGCCACACCTTCTGATCTCCCTTAGTCAAAAACAATCACTCCCACCTACTTGTTCTCACAGTACATTAATTGCACTTCTACTATAGCTATATTTCATATTTCCACTCATCACTGCTAGTGGTTTGTCTTCTTTTTCAACATTCCTATGTTTTATTCATCTTTTTCTAGCATATTTTAGGGCACTACTTTGCAAGATGTAGATACTGAATACTGTTTGTGGAATTGAATGGTAACATATGTAGTAAGCAAAACCTTTATATATTAAGTTCCTATAAAATGACCACATTAGCTCTGTGCTTCTTGTGCAGATGGTAGCAAAGCAAAATGAAAGGAATAAGACATCTACCCAGATAGGAAAAGACAAGAGATAGTTTTTTCTTTTCCTGAAGTCTCAGGCTGAGTCATATTTGTGACATTGGCCTCTTGAGAGAGACACCATTTGGCCAACAGAGGATTCCCTGAATGTCATAACTCTATGGGCTTTAGGGGGTGTTTGAAATTAATGGTAAGGCTGACCTGAAACCTTTACCTTTATGGGAAGGAGATGGCAAACATTTATTGTTAGCCTACAATGTGTCAGGTCTGTGAAGGGTGTGCCACCTACATTTTTTTCTTCCTCAGGGAGGCATACCAACTGAAACGTCAATATATTTTACCTGAAACATCACTATACTTTACCAAAATAATCACTCAAGTAGCTATTTATTTCCATCACAGCAGTGGTTTTGCAACAGTGTTTGATTTGTAACCATGAGCTCTGTAGATTCCAAATATTTTTCAGTAATTTATCCTGTGGTCCATAGCTCATTCCAGTTTTCCCCACTCAATCTTCAAATTAAGAATCCCTGGTCACCCCTAAATACGTTTTTTTTCTAGGTCTTCCTCTTTTTGACTTCTAATTGATGGTAATTCATTGTGCCTCTGAAAAGGCTTTTTTCATTGCAGAGATTTCTTTACAAACTAAGCCTCTTCTCAGCACGCTCTTTTTACCTCCTTGAAAGCCAATTTAACCAAAAAACAATGTTAATTAAAACTCCTGTTTTGCAATAGCATCAGTTACACACATTTTACAAGGTAGCATAGAGCATCAGGTATTGTTATTCTAGGTATAGGATTTTACTTTATTTTGTTGTGAATCCGAGTTTTGTTCTATGTATTCATTTACTGTACTGCAAACTGGATGGCTCCTGAAGATATGAGGGCAGTCACAGGAGAGTCCAAAGCATGATAAGAGAATCAAATAAGACTGGAGCACAGTGTGGCTTGTGCTGGTAGAGGGGCTTCTAACAAATATTTTGGGACATGCAGTGGAATGACTAACCCCACTATGAGGCTGCAGTAGGTGCTGGGATATATCACCCAAAACTTCTAGATCTGAAGCCTTCATTTCCCCTACTGCCAGGCTGCTAATAGATCTCTATGAAATCCTTCTTCAGCAATCATCCTTAACTAAAGAGATCCATTTTGGCTAAGGTTATGCCTCTTCCCCTTATTCTATACTGTTCTATGATCTGTTTCCCTTTCCTCATGTAAAGACATCTTTGAATGTCCTTCCTGGCTATAGATCACCCAGTTGGATAGGTGGAGGGTTCTATTGCAACTGTATCACTGTTCAACCTCTCTGACCAATGCTTCTTTATTTCTTACATGGATAATGTAAGCCTCCTACAAAGAAATCTCAGTCATGGAGTGACAAAGAAACCAACCCACAATGGGGTTAGATCTGGCAAAGTCCGTAAGTCTCTTTGAAAACAGTTCAAACAAACAGAACTGACATGACCTGGTATTGTGTTTAAGGGGTAGTTAAAGGTTTGCTATAGGAGGAGAAAACATATAGAGTCTGTTCATATGGTTTTATTAAGACATGGGGCAGGGAGGTAGTGTGAGGAGTGGTTCAAGGTGTGGGAAGATTCCTAATGCCAAGAGCCACAGAAGCCTAGTTAAGAAGTTAGCAGAGGCTTCAAAGCAGAGGAGTAACATATGCGTATCTCTCTAAGGAAGTAATTGTAATAACTGTGGGGAAAGAATTGAAGACAGAGAGATTTTGTGATGGGGAGTCAGTTTGACAGCTTTTAAGGTAGGACATACTAAAAGAAAAAAAAAACTAGAAGAATGGCGATTATATTAAGAATGATTTCTAGAAGATTTCTACAGGATTTGATGACTTATTAGGTAAAAGGACTAAAAAAATTAAAAATAATTTTAGAAATTCCAGCTGTGATATTAGTGAATCCATTGACAAGGAAGAAATAAAGCGATTTGGATTATATCCTTACATAATTAATTTCTACCATCTTCAGGACCCAATGCTAAAAATGTGGGAAAACAAAATTCAGGGAATCATCAAAATGAAATAAAATAATTTTAATCAAAGGCTTTAGAACAATGCCTGGCACTCCATTTATTAGGTTGATAACTAGGTGGATCTTCATTCTAGAATTTATGGAAGGACAAGCATGCTACATTCTTCTAATTATCCCATTTCTCTTTGAGAAGCTTGAAAATGTCTCACAAATAAATATTTGACATATTTTGTAAGCTAACAGCCCAAAAAATTTCAAAAGCAATTTTACCTTATATTTTATTTTTAAACTATTGTTACCTACACTCTTCTTTCCAGGGGCTTGTGCCATACTTGTGAAATCAATAGCAAAAAGCAAGTACTTCGGTAAGCAGAAAGTCAAGGACAGCCTCTAATTCTGCTCTGCAAAGTGTCTAGTACTCTAGAGGCACTTAAACATAAAATCTCTTTATTTTTCCTAAGCCTAGAAATATTTAAAGTTTTTAAGTATCATCATCAAAACTTGGGTCTTCAGTACATGTATTTTTTTTTTAAGTAATAGTAGCCATTTTTCACTGAATGCCCCATGTGTGCTAAGCAGTAAGTGAAAGACCTTACTTTCTTTGTTTTGCTTTTAAGTGGAAGACTTTGTAACCATTGTCTCTAATCTTATTAGTAATCCTAAAGGATTTTTATTCATGTCTTTGATTTCCACCTCAGGCTTTGGGATGTTGAATAATTGGCTTGAAGTCAATGCAGACTTCAGCTTGCAGAGTAGGCTTTCACCTGGGGTTCTATGCTTTTACATCTGACTAGCTAAGGCGGCCCTGAAAATTATCCTGTCAATCAAGGCACAGGACAAATGGGGGTGATGCCTGCGGTCTTTGGTTGTTAATTCACTGGACTGCTTTTAGGTCTACACAAGAACAGTGAAAAGAAAGTGAGGGAGGTAGAAATGTGGCAACTTTGTCGTTCATACAAAAGACTTTGCCTTTAAGGACCAGAGCAAGGTCAGTAATAACTGGTTATATTTCTCTATGCAGACCAAGAAAAGGAGAAGATAGCTGATAAGACTTGAAGTCAGTGGAATCTAAAAGGAGTAAGACGGAATAAGTCAAGAAAGGAAAATCATCATCCTTTTGTAGATAATTCACTCTATCTCGTGTGTGTGTGTGTGTGTTATCCTCAAGGCATCTGATACTTTTACTTCATTTTATCTCAGATTTTTAGTACTTTTTTCTCCCACACCCAGAAGAATGTGTGTTAGACTTAGTATGATTGATTTAAATGTGGCTGCTACTGCTGTACCTGTCATTTAACTGCTAACAAAAGTGCAGTCATACAACATTTCTGCTGGGCCTTTCACCTCTCTTCATATAAGAACTGTCTTTCAAGTGTGATAATGGTGGCCAGTATGAGCTGGAAAAGAACTTTGAATGTCAACCTCCTACTCATGGTGGTTATATTGAGCCATGACAGTTTTCATAGTATTTTACAGGTATCAGAGTCATTAAAGTAATCAGGAAACAGTATTGTAGTTTTGAAAGATAGGATGGAAATTTAGAAACATTTATTAAGGGTGGTAATTTTCTTTTATCAATAAAATATTGCTAATTGAATTTTTTTGCCAATAGATGAAAATCAATAGATATAGAATAAAATGTAATGGTATCTATGCATGCCACACCCTCTTGCTGCACTTTTATAACAGGAAAATATTTCAAAAAAATAAAAAAAAAAAAGAAAATATTTCAAAAGATGAGCAAAAATAGAAATAATCAGCCATAAACCTTCTGTTAGATATAGCGTAGGATAGTGATTTTCTGATATATTCTTTAAGACTTATTTTCCACTAAAACCACTTAAATAAAAGTAATTTGAAAATTATAAGAAGAAACTTTAATGTAATTTCAATAAGGAAATACTCATTTTTATCAGGTGATCTATTTTTATTGCTTCCATATACATTCATGTTGTATTTATGTTAACATGATAAAGTTCAGCTGCTGAAAAATTTTGAAATAAATCACACCAATATAAGTTATCTCTTACTTATGATTCAGTAATTATTTACCACCTCCTAGTCAATTATAGCAAAACTCAGAAAGACTCCATGATTATCATCATTATTGATTTTATAGACAAAGTTTAATTGAACTTACATTTTTCTTACAAAAAATAATAATAACAAGAATATAGGAAACATAGGGGAAAAGACTATCAGTCACATTGCATGCTTTTCAATCTACCTTGAGACGTATGTTAATACTATGACATTCTTTTATTTACAACTTTGCAGAATAAAGTGGATTTTGTTGCTAAGGAGCTCAAAATGACAGTTGCCTTTCCAATCCACTAGCAAAATGTGAAATGCAACGCTGAATGTCACTATTGCCCTCTTATATTGTAGTAAGTATGGTTTTAATATTGATTCTTGCACATGTCTTATACAGTCCCCAGTGTTCAGTACTTTTGATGACAGGATGTAGTACAAATCACTCATATCTTTCATCCTGATCTTTAGATATACATTTTTTATACATTTTTATCATATTGCCTGTCTTCCCTCGGTCAGGATTACAAATGAATTTTACATATTGGGAAAAGATAGCTTTATTGGAGTAATGCACCAGGAAAAATAGAAAGAATGAAAAAAGAAAAGACGAGGAATAGAGCTATCTTATGGCCTAACGTGCGAGTATTAAAAAAAAAAGATAATAGGAAGAGAAAAAAGTCATACCTGAAATATAATCCATTAAACTGATTTCAGAAATAATAATACCTTAAAATCATATAACAACTTACTTTCAAACTATTTTTACATACATCATTTCATTTGATCTTTAGAACCACCATGTGATCTCAAAAGAGAAGTTATTTCCTCTTATCCAAACCCAGTGACCAACCGGTAATTATGAGATATTATGTGACTTATTCCAGGTTCTGGGGCTAGTAAATGGGTCAAGGTGTGAGTGTTCTGATTCCTGGTCCAGTGATTCTACTTTACACTCCATTGAGAATATCTTCTGTTCATAATAAATATAAAAGTTAAAAAAAAAATCCGTGAGCCAAGAAATGTACCCTACTCTCCTGTTTTCATTCTTTTTTCTCTGGTATTCTGTAGGAAAGTGTTCTAATATAAATTTGTGTCTGGAACAGTGCTTAGTATTCATGAGAACTCATTCAGTGTTTTTGAATAAATAGAAAAATAAGGAATAAATGAATCCACACTCTTGAATATAGTGCCTAAAGAATTTCTGATTCCAGGTCATTCCCATGAACACTGTGAAACTAGTTTATGTTTGCTTGTCCTGTCACTGTAATTATAGTGTTTTGTTTACATGTAAGGTATTACACAGTGATTAGATAAATTATCACTTGACCTGAATATTACTGTTTATACTAAATAGTGCATAATGAATATTCAGTGAAAATAATATGGCTTTATCATATTGATAACTAGGACATTATTTTTCTTCTTGATTTCAATTCCTTCTACTATCTTAGAAACAATAGCCATAAGAGATTATATTTACTTAAATTTAGATTAAAATTTGATTTGATCTATCATTCTTATAATTCTGATCTGGAGATTAGTAATACCCCTTAGATTGACCCATGAGTCATACATTTTATACTAAATATGACTATTTTTACACAGTAGTAGAAGTAGGTTATTTCTACACAGTAGAATACTTTAAAAATCAAATGGCATAGGGTCATATGGGCTATATATGTGGTTTATCTAATTTTGTATAAAAACTGGGTTTGTTTGGTATGTGCTAATATTTCTGAAATGAATATGTATTATCAAGTATCAAAAACCATGCACAGCTTACAAATTGGTAAAATGTGTGCACAATTTTACAACATATATTAATCATTCTTTTATCCTCATGCCAACCTCAAAAAACCCAGTATTAGGGTTCTGTAGGTGTGTGTGTGTGTGTGTGTGTGTGTGTGTGTGGCAAAATTGGCAAGATGCTCCACAAACTCATTTCATATTTCTACATCTATAGGAAGATCATAATTCTCACCTTTACTTGCAGTGATTTTGTTAAGTAAGGCTAAATAAGTGGCTCTATTGAAATGTGGGTAGAATGGCGTCTTTGTCTATGTATAAGGGTTGTTCTACAACTTTTCAGTTCCTATCTTTTCCAGTTCCTATCTTTTCTACTTCAATCATAATCACAGCACTTATATTGAAGGCAATGACATTTAATAATGAAACAGCTTAGTTTTTAATTAAGTTTTAAAATTTTAATTCTAGTATAGTTAACATATGGTGCTATACTAGTTTTGGGTGTACAATATAGTCATTCAACAATTCTGTAGATTACTCAAGTTACTAAATTGTACTCTTTAATCCAAATCATTTCCCCTCTTGTAACCATCAGTTACAAGAAAAGTCCCTAAATATAATCTCTTATGGCTATTGTTTCTAAGACACACATTGGATTTGAATGGATAAGAAAAATATTTGTTAAGCTATTAAGTTGTATGATTAATTCATTAATGTATCATAGCCTAGATTACATTAACTAATAAGGATACTGGTAATTTGAATTGTTGCTATGAAATTATAAGAAAAAAGAAATTTGTAGGATTAGAAGTCAGAAAATGGGCAGAGAAGGAACTGAAATTGAAAACTAGAAAGCTGATGAATTGTATCCTGCAGCAGCGAAATATTTCATCACCTCTGATAACTCTGAGAGCAGGCTACGGGTCTAATAATTGTGGGTCTAGAAAAAGAAGTTGAAAATCATTATTTTAGCACAGATTGAGGCTTAATATTGATTTAAACTGATAAGGAGGGGTGCCTGGATGGCTCAGTAGGTTAATTGTCTGCCTTTGGTTCAGGTCTTGGGATTGAACCCCCCATCGGCTTCCTCCTTGGTGGGGAGTCTGCTTCTCCTTCTCCCTCTGTCTCCTCCCCGCTGCTCATGCTCATGCTCTGTATCTCACTCTTTCTGCAAAATAAAATAAATAAAATCTTAAAAAATAAATAGATAAGGAACTAAAGAAAGAGTGATGTTAAGGAATAGCTGGAAAGATTGTGAGCAAACTGAGTAGAAAAACAAGAGTTTGGGACTTTGGATTGTTGGAAAATCCAACTACTTTTAGATTGCAGACAGGAAGATTAATAAGAAATGTATTTTTTAGCAATAAATTTTCAGTTAAATAAAATGACCCAGGGAAACCATCAGATTAGTTGTAGCTTTCCCATTCAAGTCTGAAAGCTTCAAGGTAGCCACCATTAAATTGAATGAGACAGACATGGGAGAGAGAAAGTAGAGAAATGTAAGTGGATTTGAGAACTATGTCTAATAAAGAACTTTAAGTGTGGAACAGACTGGAAGCAAATAGTTCTAAAGCCTATTAAGTTTTGAGGAAAATTATGATCATAAGATGATAAGATTTTTTAAGACTTAAAACAACTCTCAAAACCTCAACCTTCTGGGGCACCTGGGTGGCTCAGAGGGTTAAAGCCTCTGCCTTTGGCTCAGGTCATGATTTCAGGGTCCTGGGATTGAGCCCCAGGTCAGACTCTCTGCTCAGCAGGGAGCCTGCTTCCTCCTCTCTCTCTGCCTACTTGTGATATCTCTCTCTCTGTCAAATAAATAAATAAAATCTTTAAAAAAAAACAAAACAAAACCCTCAACCTTCATAAACAATAGCCTCATTTCAAAAGCTCTGCAGAAGTAAGGTTTGTGGTGGTGCCCCCCCACCAGATACACACACACACACACACACACACACACACACACACACACACACACACACAAAGTAAATAATGAACCAGGAAGCACCTCCTAGAGGTTCTGTGGACCCAGGGGCCACAGAAAACCATGGACAGGACAGTTCCCCCCATAGAGCAGATACAGAAATTATCAAAACTCAAAGTACCCTGGCACTTCTAAAGTAGAGGGATTGCACAATATTAATTCAGTGGGGTTTCAGAATTGCTAGAGAACAATGACTGAAAAGTCTTTTCTCAAATGGAAATATTTATTCTGGTTATCAACAGTCACACCTTCACACATTGTGTGTGGGTATATATGTCTACAATCAAACAACTTTGTGGTCAAGAGGCAGGACCACTGAGATTTCTAGATCAAACAGGTCCCTGGGACCCTGGGGATACGGGTATGTGTGGCTAAAGATCATGGACTTTGACTTGGATGCTCTAATTGGATGGGACTCTGGATTGTCCCTTTTTAGGGAGGAAAAGTGTGTTCTAAGTGTAGAAAAAGTGACAGATATTTGGTGAACAGGAAGGAGGATGATGTCATTCAATGACTACATATCCAATAAACCTTTTCTGGATACCATGTTTTTGAGATTGTTGTAATTAGTTTGACATCTTATGACTAGATAATGGCCATGTGACTGGTTTGTCAGTGTGGGAACAGTGATGTGTGTCAGTCCCAGGCCTGGATATGAAACTGCTTGCACAAGCTTTCACATTGTCTTCTGCTTTTGTGACAACCACTTAAGAGATGGTGGTATAAGATGCTGGTAGCCTGGTTCACTTGACTACTGCTCAGAGTCCAGTCACCAAGAGAAAAACTCCAACCTAAAATATACTCTTTGTATCCTAGAAGTAAAATTTTGCTGCATCAATTTGCTAACATTGTTACCTGAGCTTAGCATAGTCTGCCCAATCTAATGAATATGTCCCCTTCAGCCAAAAGATTAGATACATTTTTGTGTGTTGAGCACCTAGCAGAGTTCTTGGCACATAACAATAAGCAATTTGTGATCAAAGGTTGTTTGTTTATGAAGTTGGTCATCAATTTTGTGAAGAAGATGGGGCAGATAATTTTTATAATTTTTATAGGGAAAAAAGATCACGAATGTATACAGTAATTTGAATTAATTAATTAATTTGAATTATTGCTCCCAATTCTTCACTTACCTGTATAGCAGGATATTTTCCATGGACAACTTTTGGTCTATTATTTTTTTAGTGAGGTGGCTTTTTGAGGTCAGAATATATTTGCCTACCCCATTGATATTGGGTTTGGCATGTGACTTGCTTTAGTCAATTGGATACTTGTGTAAATCATAGTATGCTAGTTTCCAGCTGAGGAGTTACAAAGGATCCAGGTTTCCACTTGCCTCTGGGGCTTCTTTCAGGCCATGAAAATAGTGCACCAAGGGAGCTGCTTGTCTTAGAAGGAGATGTATAGAAGGATATGAAATCATTGGCAGTCTGGGGGCCAGGCCAGTTGAATCCTTTTACTCCAGCTAAGATTGGTTAAATCTCTGAAACTCAAAGAACTGTGAGCTAAGAAAGAAAGAAAGAAAGAAAGAAAGAAAGAAAGAAAGAAAGAAAGAAAGAAAGAAAAGAATGAAGAAAAGGAAGGACGTAAAGAAGGAGACAAGCTGCTGTTATAGGGCAATGAGATTCAGAGTTTGTTTTCTATATAGCAAAAACTGACATCATTCTAAATTCCATTGCTGGAAATAGAATTCAGTATTCTGATTTCACAGGGGGAAGGATTCATTTTGAACTTAAGCAGTAATTTAAATAAGAATAATTCTATTCAGTCTTTACTAAATTTTTTTATTTAGAATGCATCTTTAGTTTTTAAGCTATTTTATTTTTCTTTATTGATATTTATATTGCTTTTTAAAATTTATTATTTAAAAAAAAGAACTTCTAACTTTTCCATTCTCACTCAAAATTACTTTGTTTCCACCATTATAAAAATTGACGAGATAAAGAAGAAAGAAAAACAATTACAAAATGGTCGTTTTCGGGCACCTGAGTGGCTCAGTCAGTTGGGCAGCTGCCTTTGGCTCAGGTCATGATCCTGGAGTCCCAGGATCGAGTCCTGCATCGGGCTCCCAGCTCCGTGGGACGTCTGCTTCTCCCTCTAACCTTCTCCCCTCTCATGCTCTCTCTCTTTGTCTCTCTCTCAAATAAATAGTCTTTAAAAAAAATGGTCATTTTCAAGTATGCTATTTTTCTTTTCTTATGAAAATATGCAACTCTAATGGATTTTGTTGATATCTCTCGGGTCCTCTATGGCATTTAAGAAATAACATTCACTGGAATTTATACAATACAGCAAAGTACTTATTGTTCCATCTTCAATGTGTCACATGAAGGGATGCTAATATATGTTTAATTTTTTAAGGTTTGCTTCATATATTCTGTAATATACTATTTAACAGCAACGCCAAGGAGACTCCTAATTACTTGAATTTATTTTTAGCACTTTCCTCATTAAGTTAGACATTAGAAAAAAAGGCTTTAATAATTTTTCCATTGTGTATCACTATTATGCTGTTGTCCCTTTGATAATCCTTCTTTTTTGTGTGCCTTATTGTTTATTTTACAGTCAATCTTTTAACATACAAATCTCATTTCCTTCTTTACTCTGAGCTAGATTTAAGACCTCTTCCTTTAGGTGACCGTTAGTTCTTTCAATTCAGTCAAAAAATAATAAAAAAGTCTTGGCAGGAAGAATGAATTTACTACTCAATTAAACTTACTAGCAAATGTAGGCAAAATAACTATACTGTTTGTACATTTAAACACAACCCCTGTGTTGTTAAACTTTATTGTTTCATACACAGTGGCTAAGATTAGGAGACACTCTAAATTAAATTACATATACAACATATCTTGTAGTATAGATGATGTGTTGGTATAGAAAATCTGTTATTGCTGGAAGTGTTAGATAGTCTATCTGTGAAATCACTAATGCAATTATTTTTACCAGATCTATCTTCTACTATGTATTTACTAGTCATTTAATAATAATTAAGAAAATATGAAAATATTATCAAAGAATATACATTAAATAGTAGAATATTGATGTTTATAAATACTTTTTGATTATTTATTCCTGTGTTTTCCCATTTAGCTGATTTTCTCTAGCAAATATAGGTGCAAAATGGTTCTGACAACACATACACTATTCAGTAGGGAACATATGTCTTATGAGGAAAAAAAAATTCTTTAATCTTTTCATCTTGTCTTCATAACCCTCTATTTAATTTACCTTAAAAGTCAGAAGGGAGTTTCACTTTTCATAGTTGTGAAAATGAATGTCAGACAATGGTTTTCAAGTTTATTCAGCATGGAAAACTTCTCATATTTTAACAAGTTTCCCATTTAAAAACCTCCTTTTCTTTTTTTTTTTCAACTTGTGCTGGTGAGTTAGCATGACAGATTTTATTCATTCTGAAATGGTAGAGGAAACTCTGATGTTATCTGCCAGAACATTGAAGACTGTTCCCAAATTACTGTATTTTAAGTTCGAGTTGAAATAAACAGTGTCAAAGCAGTTCAACTCTAAAGAAGGAACAGGGAATAGGATAACATGATCCTAAATTTTTACCCTGACCTGATTTTATCAATACCTGTTAACCTATGCAACAAGGTTCTTATGGCCTGGGACCTTGTATCATGAGTACAGGTTTTCTCAATCTTGGGACTATTGACATTTGGAACTAAATAACCATTTGTTCAAGAGGTTGCCTTGTCCATTATAGTATGTTTAACAGTGTAAGTGGCCTTCCCGAAAATAAATGTCTCCGATTTAATGCATATAAAGCTAGAAGATGGTAACTCATTCTTGCAGGATATTGCTTCAAAGCTGGTGCTTTAGCTTTTCCTTCAGCATGCCACTCTAACAGTCTGTCAGATCAGCATCAACTGTATGACGCATTATGTATTACAGCAACCAGTGAATCCTGTGGTCAGAAGCTGTGTTGGGAATACATGTCTGTAGTGAGGCATCCTGTAAGCCCCTGGATAGTAGAGCTGGCTGAGGCCCAGTAGAAAGCAAAGACAACCCCTGGCTTAGACTAACTGTCTACTCCAGGGTAAGCAAACAACATGTCTTATTTAATAGAAGGACCCAATAGAGTCAACGTGGAACCAAGTGGCCATTTGGTCTACTCAAGGAACGACGCCATGTTAGAGGTAAGCTCTGGTCTTTGTTATAGGCTTTGAGGAGATTCAGAGGTAGTGGTAAGTAAGTAGTCTAAGTAAGTCTAAGTAGGAATCCAGGCATAGCTTTTGTCCTTGTTATCCTAGCCTTATCTTTTATAATAGTACCGTGGTAGCTCCTGATAGTTCTGCATCAACTAACATCAAGTTGTTGAGCACCACTTCCATTTGGAAGTTTAGTTCCTTTCCTCTAGTGCATCTTTTCTGGTAAGCATTCACACCTTATGCTCATTCTCATATGTCCATCCACATGCTTTTACTCCAGACCTCCTTGTAACTAATCTTCCAATCTTCTTCTTTCCAAGTCTTTGACCAGCTGACCCTATTTGTCGCTGCCCATTAATCTATATATATTATGACCACAGGTTAATTCCTTTTCTGTGCAAGTAAATAATCAAGTGTTCATACATCATGACTATGATTAAGCTTAATCTCGACTGAGATTCTAACAGGGCTACCATTGCTTTTTAGCTTTCCACATAATATCCTGCCAATATGTAAAATAAGCTTTGGAATTTTATTCTTTTTATTTTTAACTTTTTTCTTCTGGCTTCTTGCATTATTATTTTTTTTTTTTAGTTAACCTATAATGTATTATTTGCCCTAGGGGTACAGGTCTGTTAATCATCAGGTTTATACATTTCACAGAGCTCACCATAGCACATACCCTCCCCAATGTCCATATTAGAGCTGTTGGCACATGATTCCAACAAATAGTCATAGGGATGAGCTGGAGGAAGGGGAAATTGTGCAACTATAGTGGGGGGATTAGGGGTTTGGGCTACTTTCTCATGAACTTTGTTCTATGCTCTGACCTCTTCTCTGATTACGCTTGGATACATTCTTTCTATCTTAACAATGATTTCTTCTGAGTCCAGAGAACTTTATGATTTGGTGCATCTGACAGTAAGTACCAACCTCATGATGGGCAGTTGCAGATGGTCAGGCCTTTTTTTCTGCCAGTGCTCAATGGAACTCCAAGGGAGTGAGAACTGTTTCTGATCCTATGTCTTAACTGAATAACAAAGAAGATATTTACTAAATCAGTGGACACCTACCATGCACCTGAGATCTATTAATGTGCCTTACCAAAGATACCATAACTAGCACAAGCTACTGCAGGAGATGCTGGTTGGATAAGTCCACTCTGGTCTATAGGCATTTGTTGGGATTTAGACTCCATCTGGTGTCTGGGGGCCAGGCTGATAAATTAAAGAGAGATAATGATGGCGACCAATAATTATACATCCTTTAGAGCCTTCAGTGTGGTACCTACCTTGGTTATTCCTTCTAGTATATGATAGGTTTGTTTTTTTTTTAAATTGCCTTAGTTGGAAGAGCAGTGGTAATTTCAGTAACTTCATAACCTTCTCCACTGTGATTGTTCTTATTCCCACGGGTGAAAGTTATAAATTCAACTGTTATTCCAATGGCCAAATATGTCAATGCCAAATATACATTCAGCTATGAGGGGGACTTCTACTGGGTGGGTGGGTGGACTCAGTGGACAATTTTAAGTTGGATTTTATAGTTAGGAAACGATAACCTGATCCCACACGACTCCACTTTATCAGGGGAATCATAAGGTCACTTCAGTTCTGCAGATATTAGTTTCAATTTAAACTCTGTGTCCACCTGTCCCCAAAATGTCTTCTAGGTACTTTTCCCCAGTGCAAGTAAATGGCGGATAAGTAATGGCTCAAGCAAGTGACCATAGGTCTTTTCAAAAGGGCTGGAGAAAACATTACAGTATATCCTTGCCAAGGTGACAACATCTTTCCATACAGGACCCAGTCACCTATTCAAGTAATGGTTTCTGTATCTGAAACCGCTTCACATAATACCTACTTCCTTGAGCTTTTGGATTCTACCTTCTAATGTCTGTCATGGTGATTAAAGAATATCAACACCTGAATGGATCACGCTGTGACTTAACTCTGATTATAGCTCTAAAGGGTAGGAGAGGAGGTGGCTTTCCTAAACTTCTGAGTGGCAACTGTTGTCTTATGGGGTAAATCTCTTTGTATTATTTTCTGATACTGGAGGAGTGTTATGTTTTAATGGGATAAGATTGGTAATTTCTGAAAGTTCAGAATGTTAAGAAAATTCTAGGGAGTCTAAATCTTCTAGGGCTTTCTCCCAGATGTCTCTATCCTAGAGTCTCACAGTTTCTTAACTAGGACCTTGTGTTTGGTATTAAAAGTCTGTTACGGTAGAACATGCAGGGGTGCCTGGGTGGCTCAGTCAATTAAGCATCTGACTATGGTTGAGGCTCTGACCTCAGGGTACTGGTATCGAGCCTCCACTCAGCTCGGAATCTGCTTGTCCCTCTGCCCAGGGCCCTTCACCCCCACCACTCTTGACCCTGCTCTCTCTCACTCAAAAAAATAAATAAATAAATAAATAAATAAATAAATAAATAAATAAATAAAATAATAATAAAACAAATCAATAAAATATTTTAAGAAAACCTTAAGAAAGCCTTGGACCTTTCTTCAGGGAGAATCTAAGTAGTACATTTCTGAGTCTGCCACACCATCCAAATGTGAATCATTAGACTTTCTCAACTAGTTGTCAAGTTGATTTTGTGGGACAGACAAGAATCAAGATAAACTGTTTATGTAGTGAAACTGGAAACTAATTAGTTTCTTGTGAATATCAAATGATTGGAAAGAAAGAAAGAGAAAGGGGAGAGGAGAAGTGGAGTATGTCTATGAGTCCTAAGCTTAGGAGAAAAAGAACCAAGAATATCTGATGTGCAATTTTCAACCTTTTAACTGCTACAACATGAAATCTGTTTCATCTCTTGAAACCCTCATTAGGTTTGGTGCAAAATAAAGGTCAGTGCTGGGATGCCTGGGTGACTCAGTTGGATAAGGGTCCAATTCTTGATTTTGGTTCAGGTCATGATCCAGGTTCATGAGATCGATCCCCACATTGGGCTCTGTGCAGCAAAGTCTGCTTGAGATTCTCTCCCTCTCCTGCCCTCCCCACCACTCACTTCCCTCCTCTGTCTCATAAACAAATAAATAAATAAATAGCATATTAAAATAGTAAAAATTAGTGTTTTATTTTGGTTGAAGTAAAATATCTTCACTTCCACATCTATGTTAAACATTGTAAAGCAAAAGAACCACAAGTTGATAGTGAGATAATCCAATGTTAACACTTCCACTGATGATCCTGAAATATACCTCTCTCTTAGCAGAGCCAAGATTCAAATCTTAAATCTGTGGACTATGTACCCACATAGGCTCATGAAATGACAAAGATCCTTTTAACTATATATATTCATATGTATAAAGACATATATATTTCCCAGAAACAAAACATTAGGATTATCTTCCACTCAGTTTAATTCTTTATTATGTATACCCAATCAGTTGATGAGCTATAAAGAGTCTTTATTTACAGGAATTTTTCATAATTTTCCTTTCACTCAATCCCTACTTACCAGTACTGATATCCAGACCCACAGTGCATCAATCCTAAATTTTTGGCACTAGCCTCTTAAATTTCCTCTTTGAGTTACCTCTTTGAATTTCTTGTTTCTAAAACACAACTGTTACCTTCTGATTTTAATATTCAAAAGTATTCAGAGGTTTCTCATGACTTAATTTTTTCAAATATGTTTGTTTGATTAGTAGATGTCAGCAACTGTGTTAGGTGTTGGAATACAATGATGAACAAAAGCACAGTCCTTATGTTTGAGAATGCCATTTAGTTGGACAGAGTTTAAGGTAGAGATCTGCACAGAGTGGGAGAAGTCATATGGAAAGGGAGATTTGTAATGATTTTGTCAATTCCAGACTCCTCTACCTGACTTTCAAGGTTGAGGTTATGCGCTTTTCCCTATCCACCCAAATTTGTCCAGTCACTACCCAAACACAAATTCTCTGATCCTGTTTGAAAAGTATTTTAATTCAACCCCCATACACAAAGCTCTTTATCTTTGTTCATTCTTCCTGCCTAAAATGGCTTTCAACAGCTCTACCTGCTTATCCAGATCTTTTTTTTTTTTTTTTCAGGCTTTTAAAAGATAAGTACCAAAGGCAATTGTTTCAATCACACAGTTTTACCAGACAATCAAAGTCCACACAGTTTGTTGTCTTCTCAAAATCCATTCTGCACATAACCATTGGCAACCTTGTCTAGGAATTTCTCTCTATTATTTAATTCAGCATGAGACTATTATCTTTAAAAGTACCTTATTTATTCATGAAGGACTTACTTCATCCTAAGCAGTTCAATTAAACAGACCTTTATTCCTGCCATTCACATCATAAAGAAATGGAAACTGATGGATGATTTAGCCAGCCTTTGAAAGAACTACTTTTAGGACTTCTACCATTTGTCTCAACAAATGTATTTTGTGCTGCAGATATAGTGGTGAATATGGCAAAAAAAAAAAAATGCTTGTCTGCATGAAGCTTCAAAGATAGTAATATAGATATACTGTAAATGAATAAATAATAAATTAATAAAACCTATAGTTACAGATTTTCTAATAATGGAAATGATATATTAAGGAAGGAAGATATGACAGAGAGTGTCTGTGAGTGTGTAGTTTCTTCAGAGTAGTCTGAAAATGCTTTACCAGAGTAGTTAATATTTGATATTTATTATATCAATTTCTCCCTCAAACGGCAAAAATTTAGTCATATGACAAGTATAGGAAGGAGCATTTCAGGCAGAAGAAAGAAGAAAGAAAGAAAGAAAGAAAGAAAGAAAGAAAGAAAGAAAGAAAGAAAGAAAGAAAGAAAGAAAGAAAGAAAGAAAGAGAGAGAGAAAGAAAAAGAAGAAAGAAAGAAAGAAAGAAAGAAAAACAGAAAGAAAGAAAGAAAGAAAGAAAGAAAGAAAGAAAGATGTTAGCACAAAAGGTCTGAGTGTCAATATAACTAGAGCACAGTGAATGAGTGCAGTGTTACAAAATGAGGAAGAAAGGTAGGCTGTTCTTGTGAGCAAATGGTGTTGTTCTGTTTGAACTCTTTTCTCACTGATGCTCTCACAGCAGAATGCTTCGTACTCCCTTTGTACTTTGCTGGCTCTTGGTTTTTGTTGACTGATTCACACACATGTCAATTGAAAATTAGGATCAGGATTATTTATTGAATAATGCCTTAAAAATTATGTCAAGTCTTCCCCCAAATGGCTTTTTAGACTATTCCTTACATTTTGCGAAGTATCAAAAATAAGGCATTGATATATATTTTGGCACTTTTCGAGAGCAAACTGATTCCTGAATTAAGTTTTGGTGGGATCCATTTCAAGCATTGAAACATTGTGAAAGGTAAACACACGGTGTTAATATGGAAGAAAATGCAGTTAATCTATTTGCTATAGTTCTAGCCCTGATGTGTTCAGGTGACCTAGAATTGAAAGAATCCATCCTCTGAGTAATCTCATTTTTTTCAGGTTTAATTAAATTAATCCATTCCCTGTAGTTCTTCTATTAGCCCCTGAGGTAATATGGACATTTTCTAGTTGTGATGGTAGTTTAATTAATGCAACAATTGCAATTATAGTGAATACAATAATAACTAATATTTACTATGCATTTAGCATGTACCAGACATTTTTGTTCTGTATCATATATGCATTTTTCTCATTCAATTTTTCTCAAAACTCTAGGAAAGAGGTGTTATGATTATTCTTATTTATGATTCCTAAGCAGTGGTGAAGAAAGCGAACTAGGTGCTTTAGTTTCCACAATTAGTAAATGGCAGAACCTGGATTTGAATCCAGGCAGCTTGATTACTGAGTTTTCATTCAACCACTACTCTTTCAAACCAAACCAAACCAAACCAAACTATACCAAACCAACAAACAAAATAAAAATATATATGGAAATCTGAATCATTTGTATTTTCAATTTCCAGTAATCAAATTCAATAGAAGCTTACAAAGATGCCGCATCACTTTATGTTGTATTTTAACATCAGAAGACTTATTCAAAAAAAAAAGAATCAAGAGGTTCAAAATAGTATATAATAGATTATATAATTTCTGAATGATGTAGAGTTAAGGAATACAAATATGGTTTCATAATTGGCATGGTAAGAAAAGTTCTTAATTTCGGGACACCTGGGTGGCTCAGTTGGTTAAGCAGCTGCCTTCAGCTCAGGTCATGATACCGGGGTCCTGGGATCGAGTCCCATATCGGGCTCCTTGCTCAGCGGGGAGCCTGCTTCACCCTCTGTCTCTGCCTGGTTGTGTTCTCTCTCTCTCTCTGACAAATAAATAAATAAAATCTATTAAAAAAAAGTTCTTAATTTCATTTCTTCAAATAATTGCCATATAAAATCAGTATGACTTCATCAGCCCTCTGAGCTTCTGCATATATTATAAAGAAAAAAGATAATGCCCTCTCAAATATCTAAAAACATGTCAGTTAATTTTAAATATGGTCATTTATGTTTTCTGTGTGCATAATTATGGGGGATGCTTAACCAAAAGGAAGCTCAACAATGAACTTGCTATTGTGCACAGGATTTTCAGCCTTCAGAGAAAGTTGCCTCCACCATCACACAATTATGTGTTAATTATTCCAGAATGATTTTATGATGTGCTGATCTAAAATGAAACATGTTGGGGCGCCTGGGTGGCTCAGTTGTTGAGCGTCTGCCTTCAGCCCAGGTCATGATCCCAGGGTCCTGGGATCGAGCCCTGCATCGGGCTCCCTGCTCGGCAGGAAACCTGCTTCTCCCGCTACCATTTCCTCTGCTTGTGTTCCCTCTCTCGCTGTGTTTCTCTCTGTCAATTA
>CM053615.1:28546161-28573164 GCA_028646535.1 Procyon lotor
TCCTGGATGAGTTCTAGCAGTCTTGGAGTGGAGTCTTTTGGATTTTCCACATAAAGTGTATATCATCTGCAAAGAGTGAGAGTTTGACTTCTTCTTTGCCAATTTGGATGCCTTTGTTTTTTTTTGTTGTCTGGTTGCTGAGGCTAGGACCTCTAGTACTATGTTGAATAGCAGTGGAGATAGTGGGTATCCCTGCAGTGTTCCTGATCTTAGGGGAAATGCTGAAAGCTTTTCTCCATTGAGAATGATATTCGCTGTGGGTTTTTCATAGATGCCCTTGATGATGTTGAGGAATGTACCCTCTCTGCCTACGCTGTGAAGAGTTTTGATGAAGAAGGGATGCTGTACTTTGTCAAATGCTTTTTCAGCATCCATTGAGAGTATCATATGGTTCTTGTTCTTTCTTTTATTAATGTATTGAATCACATTGATTGATTTGCGGATGTTGAACCAACCTTGCATCCCAGGAATAAATCCCACTTGATTGTGATGAATAATCCTTTTGATGTACTATTGGATCCTATTGGCTAGTATTTTGGTGAGAATTTTTACATCTATGTTCATCAAGGAAATCGGTCTGTAATTCTCCTTTTGGATGGGGTTTTTGTCTGGTTTTGGGATCAAGGTGATGCTGGCCTCATAAAATAAGTTTGGAAGTTTCCCTTCCATTTCTATTTTTTGGAACAATTTCTGAAGAATAGGTATTAATTCTTCTTTAAATGTTTGGTAGAATTCCCCTGGGAAGCCGTCTGGCCCTGAGCTTTTGTTTGTTGGGAGATTTTTTTTTTTTGGGGATATTTTTGATCACTGCTTCAATCTCCTTACTGTAAAGCAACAAATATCTTGAAAATATATATCATGGCAACAAAATTTAGCTTTGTCTAAATTTTAACATATAAGTATGCGTGGCCTCAATGATTCAAAAAACTATGCTATTGTTTGAAGGTTTAAAAGTTTTCTTGACTTTATCCATCCTTATTTTCCCCAATAAATTTCATCACAACTGAAACATGCTAGGGCCTGAAAATCCCTTGCCTATAATCTGAAGCTATGTTCATATGGCCGATTTCTTTGGGCCATTACTTTGTTATACTGCCCGAATATTCTGAATCTTCACTACTTTTTAAAAGTTTTTAAAATGTTAATTCCAGTATAATTAACATACAGTGTTATATTAATTTCAGGTTTACAATATAGTGATTCAACATTTCTGTACATTAGTCAGTGCTCATCATGATAAGTGTGCTCTTTAATCCCCATCACCTCCCCTCTGGTAATCATCAATTGGTTCTATATAGTTTAAGAGTCTGTTTCTTGGTTTTGTTTTTCTCTCTCTCTCTCTTTCTCTTTTTTTACTTTGTTTTCGTTCTTAAATTTCACATATAAGTGAAATCACATGGTATTTATCTTTCTCTGACTTATTTTGCTTAGCATTTTACTCTATAGGTCCATCCGTCCTCTCACAAATGGCAAGATATCATTCATTTTTATGGTTGAATGATATTTTATATATCTAATATATATACATATTTGTATATATGTGTGTGTGTGTGTGTGTATCACTTCTTCTTTATGCATTCATTTATCTAATGGCACTTGGGCCGCTTCCATAATTTGACTATTGTAAATGATGCTGCACTAAACATATATTGTTTCATATTAGTGTTTTTGTATATTTGAGTAATACTGCAATTGCTGGGTTCCAGGGTAGTTACATTTTTACCTTTCTGAGGAAACCCTATACTGTTTTCCATAGTTGCTGTACCAGTTTAAATTCCCTACAATAGCACATGAGGATTTTTTGTCTGTATCCTCACAAACCCTTGCGTTTTTTATTTTAGCCAATTTGACAGGTATGAGATGATATCCCAATATAGTTTTGATTTCCATTTCCCTGATGATGAGTGATGTTGAGATTCTTTTCATGTCTGTTGGCCATCTGCATGTCTTTCGAGAAATGTCTGTTCATGTCTTCTGCCCATTTGTTTTAGGGAATTTTTAAAAACGATTTATTTATTTATGAGAGAGAGAGAAAGAGAGAGAGAGAGTGTAAGCGGGGGGAGGGGCAGAGAGAAAGGGAGAAAATTCTCAAGCTGACTCCCTGCTGAGCTAGGAACCCAATGACCCTGAGATCATGACCTGAACAGAAATCAGGAGTTGGATGCTTAACCAACTGAACCTGCTTTGGGGATTATTTTAATTGGATTATTTGTTGTGTCAGGGCTTTTTAAAATATATTTTGAATACTAATGCTTTATTGGATGTCATTTGCAAATATTTTCTCCCATTTAGTAGATTGCCTTTTAGTTTTGTTGACTGTTTCCTTCACCATGCAGGAGCTTTTTATTTTGATGTAGTCCCAAGAGTTTTTTGTTTGTTTGTTTGTGTGTTTGCTTGCTTGCTTTTATTTCCTTTGCCTCAGGAGACATATGTAGAAAAATATTCCCACAGCCTATGTCAGAGCAATTACTGCCTGTGTTTTCTAAGATTTTTGTGGTTTCAGGTCTCACATTCAGGACTTTAATCCATTTTGAGTTCATGTTTGTGTATGGTGTAAGAAAGTCCAGTTTCCTTCTTTTGTATGTAGCCCTCTAGTTTGCCCAGCACAATTTGTTGAGGAGACTTCCTTTTTTCCATTTCATATTCTTTTTTTTTTTTTTTTTAAGATTTTTATTTATTTGACAGAGAGAAACACAGCGAGAGAGGGAACACAAATAGAGGGAATGGTAGTGGGAGAAACAGGCTTCCTGCCGAGCAAGGAGCCCAATGTGGGGCTCAATCCCAGGACTCTGGGATCATGACCTGAGCCCGAAGGTAGACGCTTAGCGACTGAGTCACCAAAGCGCCCCTCCATTTAATATTCTTGTTTCTTTTGTGAAAGATTAATTGGCCATATAGTTACAGATTTGTCTCTGGGCTTTCTATCTTGTTCTATTGACCCATTGTCTATTTTTGTGACAATACCACACTATTTTGATTACTATAGTTTTGCAATATAACTTGAAATCTGGAATTGTGATACCTCCAGTTTTGTGTTTCTTTTTCAAGATTGTTTAGGCTACTTGAGGTCTTTTGTGGTTCCACACAAATTTTAGGATTGTTTGTTCTAGTTCTGTGAAATATGTTGTCGGTATTTTGATAGGGACTGCATTAAATGTGTATATTGCTTTAAGTAATATAGGCTTTTTTTTTAAGATATTATTTATTTGGCCGAGACAGACACAGAGAGGAAGCACAGCAGGGGAAGTGGGAAAGGAAGAAGCAGGTTTCTTGCTAAGCAGGGAGCACAATGCAAGCCTCAATCTTAGGACTCTGGGATCATGACCTGAGCCTAAGGCAGCCACTTAATGACTGAGCGAACCAGGCAACCCAAGTAATATAGACATTTTAACAATATTTGGGAGCCTGGGCAGCTCAGTGGTCTAAACACCCTGTCTTCAGCTCAGGTCATGAACTCAGGGTCCTGGGACCTCAGCAGGAAGCATGCTTCCCCCCCCCATCTGCCTCTCTCTCTGCCTACTTGTGATCTCTCTCCTCTCTGTCAAATAAATAAATAAAATCTTAAAAAAAAACAAAAACTATTTTGGTTATTCCAATTCATAAGCATGGAATTTCCCTCCATTTCTTTGAGTCTTCAGCTTCTTTCATCAATGTTTTATGGTTTTCAGAGTACAGGTTTTTCACATCTTTTGCTAAATTTATTCCTAGATATTTTATTATTTTTGGTGCAATTTTAAATGAGATTCTTTTCTTAATTTCACTTTCTGCTGCTTCATTATTAATGTATAAAAATGCAGTATATTTTTGTACATTCATTTTGTGAATTCACTGAGTTCATTTATCAGTTCTGGGTTTTTTTGTTTGTTTGGGTTTTCCTTTTTTTTTCTTTCTTTTTTTTTTTTTGTGTGTGTGTGGTGTCATTAGAGTTTTCTATACATAGTATCATGTCATCTGCTGCAAATTGTGAGAGTTTTACTTGTTCCGTACCAATTTGGATGCTTTTTATCTCTTTTTGTTGTCTAATTGCTAACATAGTTCTTCCAGTATGTTGTATAAAATTGGTGAGAGTGGACATCCTTATCTTGTTCCTACGTTAGCTGTAGGTTTCTCACATAAGGCCTTTATTATATTGAGGTGTGTTTCCTCTAGACCTACTGTGCAGAAGGTTTCTATCATGAATGGATGTGGTCAAATACTTGTGCACTTATTGAAATGATCATATGGTTCTTATCCATTATTTTATTGACGTGATATTTCAGATCGATAGATTTGAGAATATTAAACCACCCTTGCATCCCAGAAACACATCACAGTTCATTGTGTCAAATGATTTTTTAATGTATTGTTGTATTTGGTTTGTTAATATTCTATTGAGGATTTTTGCATCTATGTTCATCAGGGATATTGGCCTGTAGTTCTCTTTTTGGGGAGTGTCTTTATTTGATTTTGGCATCAGGGTAATATTGGCTTCATAAAATGATTTTGGAAGTTTTCTTTCCTTTCCTATTTTTTGGAATACTTTGAGAAAAATAGATATTAACTCAGCTTTAAATGTTTGGTAGAATTCACCTGTGAAGTCATCTTTTGTTTGGAGTTTTTTGATGATTGATTCAATTTCATTGCTGGTAATTGTTCTGTTCAAATATTTTCTTTCTTTCTTTTTTTTTTTTTAATTCTCTTTCTTTCTAATTTTGGGAGGTTATTCTCAATTTTGGGAGGTTATGTTTTTACTAATGTATCCATTTCTTCTAGACTGTCTAATTTGTTGGCATATAATTTTTCATAATATTCTCTTCTAATCCTTTTGTTTCTTTTTTTAAGATTTCATTTTTTTATTTGAGAGAGAGAGGTGTGTGAGAGAGAAAAGAGTGAGCAGCAGTGGGGAGCAGGGAGGGCAGAAGAAGAGGGAGAAGCAGGCTCCCAGCTGAGCAGGGAGCCCAATGTGGGGCTCCATCCCAGACCCTGGAAACATGACCTGAGCCAAAGATGGATGCTTAACCAACTGAACCACTCAGGCATCCCTAATCGTTTTATTTCTATGTTCACTGATATTGAACTAGGCAATACTCAAGCAAATGTGAAGCCCTATCTTAACTCTAGAAACAGGAATAAAAATTTAAGACTATAATGAAATTTTATATTATACTCTAGGGGTTAATTATAGAAGAAATTCAGAAGTCTAGAAATCAAAGGCATTATATTTTAAATTTCAAAGAAAACACAGGTAGATATATACACTACTGCAAATATTTCCAAAGAATTTTGAATGTAGAATGTGTCACTTTTATCTGCACAGGAAACATGGATTGATTAGGCAGACATGTTATCTATTTCTTGAAAGCAAGAGACATTTCCTAGTTTTTAAATAACTAGTATGTAGCAAAATTAAAGGCAAACTAAAGTCTTCTGATTTTCCATCTGTTGCTTCTACTCTATGCAATACCTAGTATTTACTGAATCATTGTATTTTAAAAGCTGGAGTACACAATTTAAAAATTACTTTTGTCATATATATTAATGACTAAATAAATGCTGTATTTTTGCATGTAGAAAACAGAAGTTAGGAATTATGTTATTAAGTTATGCTCTCTCTCTTTCTTTCAAAAAGTAAATAAAATGTTTTTAAAAATAAAATCTAATATGCTCTACCCTCTGAAATTTTTCTTTTATTTCAGAAAATAAGATATGAGGTAGATAAAGAAGGCAACATTGGCACAGGGGCATTTGGGGTGCTTTATATGTTCAAGAGTCTTTTGGCTATAAGATAGAAAGCATATAAACATAAGATAGTATTTAAACCTGGGGCTCAAGTGATGCCACTAGGATCTTGTTCTTTTCTTTCTTTTTAGATTTCTTTATTTTTTTAGTTTGACTACATTTCCATATGAACCAGTTCTTCTTCATACCAAAAGAGTTCATGTGTTCTAGATGACAAACTTGAAGGTCCAAAGTCCAAAAAGAAAGTGAAGATCTCTGAAGGGTTCCAAAAAAAGTATCCCTTCATTCAACTGGGTCTCAACACACCATATGTCCATTCCCATGCCAATCACACTTGCTGAAAAATGTGATGTTCTGGTTAACTTAGATCAAAAGCTAAACTCTGGAGCTAGAAGTGGAAACAATATTACTGAGCCCATAGATTATAGGTTAAATAAGTTTGTTTCCTCAGTTAATATTAAATAATCTTATTCAAAAACAAAAGGGGATGGCAGGTGTCATTAAGTACTCATTGGAGTATTAAGTTTGTAGGTAACAAAAACCAATTTGATCCAACTTAATTGAAATGGGTTAATTTTTGCAAGACAATTAAATTCTCACTGATTTCAAGAGCAGGGACTCATGAATGCTTGTGTTCTCCATCTCTGCTTTCTTAATCTCAATTAAAATCTTCATTCTTTGCTTTTGCTATCCTGGTTTCTCTTCTACTCTGTCCACAGACAATTGAATTCAGAGCCACAGCTCCAGAGATTTTACATCATTAGTCAAATCTCAATTAGAAACTCTTACTTGGTAGTATGCCCAATCATACCCATTTTACAGAAGAGACTGAATTGGGGAGAGGTTAAATTATTTGCTCAAAACCCACTGTTTGAATTCTATATGCAAACTCAGGAAGCCTGGCTCCTTTGTAAATATATTTAATCATTTCACAATGTTGTTTATCATGAAATAAAAAGCAAACCTGAATGTCAGCTATTAAAATCCCAATTAGTTGGCTTTTGCTTTTTATCCATCCGGTCACTTGTTTTTTTTTTTTCAAGCTTCATTTTAAAACAAACAAAAAGAGAAGTGTTTTAAAGACAAAGAAAATAATTATTTTCTCTCAGGGTCTGAGATAGAGCCCCACATTGGGCTCCCTGCTCAGCTGGGAGCCTGCTTTTCCCTCTTCTTCTGCCCTCCCTGCTCCCCACTGCTGCTCACTCTTTTCTCTCTCACACACCTCTCTCTCTCTCAAATAAAAAATCGAACTTTTTAGGTAGGAGAATTTGATTGGGCAGCCTGCCTGTGACAAATGGCCATGCCTCATCCAATTAGCTACAACCAGAGGCAAAGTTGGACAGAATAAATATGGTTGTCATAGCTGTATTAGTAAGAAAGAAAGTTAAAGGTATTATTATGAGCTTGATGGATACTCCAAAGACTGACTACCTCACATGAAGAACCTTCAACCCAAGGTAACGTTAAAGCTTCCCTTAAAGTGGCTGATCTGCAAATGACACTACAGAAAAAGGTCTGATATCCAAGATCTATAAAGAACTCCTCAAACTCAACACCTCCAAAACCAATAATCACATTAAAAAATGGGCAGAAGACATGAACAGACACTTCTCCAAAGAAGACATACAAATGGCTAACAGACACATGAAAAAATGTTCATCATCTTTAGCCATCAGGGAGATTCAAATCAAAACCACACTGAGATACAACCTTACACCAGTTAGAATGGCCAAAACCAACAGGACAGCAAACAGCAAATGTTGGAGAGGGTGTGGAGAAAGGAGCACCCTCCGGCACTGTTGGTGGGATTGCAAGCTGGTGCAGCCACTTTGGAACACAATGTGGAGATTCCTCAAGAAATTAAAAATAGAGCTACCCTTTGACCCTGCCATCGCACTACTGGGTATTTACCCCAAAGAAGCAGATGCATTACTAAGAAGGGCCACATGTACCCCAATGTTCATAGCAGCAATGGCCACAATTGCCAAACTGTGGAAAGAACCAAAATGCCCTTCAACAGATGAATGGATAAAGAAGATATGGTACATATACACAATGGAATATTATGCCTCCATCAGAAAGGACAAATATCCAACTTTCGTATCAACATGGATGGGACTGGAAGAGATTATGCGGAGTGAAATAAGTCAAGCAGAGAGAACCAATTACCTTATGGTCTCACTTACATGCTGAGCATAAAGAAGGTATTGTGAGAAGGAAGGGAGGCGTGTATGGGGGTAAACCAGAAGGGGAGATGAACCATGAGAGACTGTGGACTATGAGCAACAAACTGAGGGTTTTGGAGCGGAGGGGGGTGGGTGCTGGGCGAGCCTGGTGGTGGGTATTGAGGAGGGCAGGTATTGCATGGAGCACTGGGTGTGGTGCAGGAACAATAAATCTTGTAACACTGAAATAAACAAACAAACAAATAAATAAATAAATGAATGAATAAATAAATAAATAAAGGGGCTGATCCTTGTCAATGTTTAAAGATTAGGGTGGAAGTAACATTTAAAAATTAGTATTTGTGGCATGCAATTTTTAGCAATGTAATTGGATATAGAAATGTTAAGAGTAGAAAACAGTCAAAGCAGTGGGTGCCTGAGGGAATGGGAGAGGAGTCTTAGAAGGTGAAAAAAAGAAGTCAGATAAGGAAGTTGAGATTTCTAAAAATACCTATTTCCTGAATTTGCCCAGGGCTATCCTTTCTTATATTGTACTATCTATAAGCCAAATATCTTAAATTATAAATCAAGAAGGGTTAAAATCATATAATCATCTTCATACTATCCTGAAGAAAAATGTGCAGGCAAAAAAAAAAAAATACATAAAAGATTAATGAAAATATTTGCCTCCAGTCCCTTAACATTTAAATCAAAGAATCAGGTTTATGAGTGGTACAACCCAATCCCAGCTGTGGAATGATTTACAGGTGCAGAGGTAATCTATAAGGCAACAGGGAAGGCCACCAAAAAGGGATTTATAAATTAAAATCATTATGTGAATTTCACTCTGAAGCCTATAGTGCTGATTGCAGAGCTCCGGTGAATGGCCTCTAAACCTGCTTTTACTCATAGATCACTACATTTTCCACCAGCAGGAGTTGAGAGACACTCTGTGCCTGAGAATTCTAGAGGGCAAAATTATTCTGTGAAAGACTAGCTAATCTTGGAATATTTTCTAAAACACACACACAAACACATACACACCACACACACACACACATTGACTTAGAGATGAACAGATGAACACCTGAGAGAAAATAATTATTTTCTTTGTCTTTAAAACACTTCTCTTTTTGTTTGTTTTAAAATGAAGCTTGAAAAAAAAACAGTGACCGGATGGATAAAAAGCAAAAGCCAGCAAATTGGGATTTTAATAGCTGACATTCAGGTTTGCTTTTTATTTCGTGATAAACAGCATTGTGAAAGGATTAAATGTATTTACACTGGAGCCAGGCTTCCTGAGTTTGCATATAGAATTCAAACAGTGGGTTTTGAGCAAATTATTTAACCTCTCCCCAATTCAGTGTCTTCTTCTGTAAAATGGATATGATTTGGCATACTACCATCTTCACCCCTGTCATTTTTCAGCCGTAATCAATTTTAAAATTTCTTGTTTAAATTTTTGAAAATAGTTATGAATTTAAAACATTAAAAGTTATACTTTTATGCAAATGGGATAGTTATATCCTTGTGTTTCTCACTTAACAATGTATCTTTTTCAATTCTTCCATATTAGTATGATAGAATGCAATCATTTTTTTAAACAGGTGCATACCAATCCATTGTATGGATTAACCTTTCTTTTTTATTATTTTTTAAAAGATTTTATTTATTTAATTGACATAGAGA
Source organism: Procyon lotor (assembly GCA_028646535.1). NCBI lineage: Eukaryota > Metazoa > Chordata > Mammalia > Carnivora > Procyonidae > Procyon > Procyon lotor. The sequence goes on from CM053615.1 coordinate 28,555,734, forward strand.
GATCACAAGCAGGCAGAGAGGCAGGCAGAGAGAAAGGGGAAGAAGGCTCCCCACTGAGCAGAGAGCCAGATGCAGGGCTCCATCTGAGAACCCTGAGGACCATGATGTGGGCCAAAGGCAGAGGCTTAACCCACTGAGCCACCCAGGTGCCCTGAACCATCCTTTTTAAAATTCAGGATGGAAATTTATTTGTTTACAATTTTTTGCTACTTGAAATATGTATGGGAAGAGAAACGGAAAATAGCTTTATACTTACCCAATTGCAAAGAGGTAGAAGTACATCTGCATAATGAGTTCTTAGATATGATATTGCTGGGTCAAGGGGCTAGGAGGTTTGAAATGAAAATCTCCCCGTCAAATTTAAATTTTGTTACTTCCTATTTTCTATAAAGTGAGGAACCAGATGATCATGTTTATGTGAACTGTATATAATGTAAAAGTGTCTAAGATTCTGGAAAGCTCTCTTCAGAATAAAATACTTAGAGTGTGTATGATGTACTTTGTTGTTTATATAGTCTGTTTTCTTCTTCTGCTGGTTTTTAGCTGTCTTCTCAGAATCCATGCATTACTGGTAATTGAGGAATTGTTGCCTAGCACAGTATCAGATAAAAATTTCATAATTTTCAAATATTTATTAGGTAATTGATTAATTCACCCTGGCAATCTTTGAAGGGACAGATAATAAATTATAGCAGCAAATATATTAAGTTATGTTATGGAAAACTTTGGCAAAATAGTTAACATTTGTTTATACTTGAATTTTGCATTTCTCATATAAAATGTTTCCAAAGATATGTCATAAAAAAGTCAATTTGTTAAATGAAAAGGTTAAAATAATGAATATAAAAACTTTTTCCTGAACAGGAAATCTTAGAGCTTTGTGTAAATAAATAATCTTTAGTCTCTTCTTGCTCTTCTTTGTCACTAAATTTATTGAAAGTTTTTACAAGACTTTATTTCGTCAAAGTGTCCCTTTGCCATTGCACACAATTTTGACCATCTCTAAATTTGATTTAAGTTTTTCTCCTGCGGCATCCTTTATCTATTATGATAACCAACTCCTTTTATCTCCAGGCCTCTCAGATGATGGGTTTAAGAAAAACTGGGGCCAGGACCAAAAGGAACAGGACAATCCCATTTTTTACCAGACTTTGGCTTTTCTTTTACTCTGCTTTTTATGCATGTGAGAAAAAAGACATCTGAAACATCTTGTTGTGTTTCTTTTTTTTCTTTTTCACTTCCCCCATTTGCTAAGTATTTTTATGTATTTCCTGGGACACCAATACACAGAAGAATGGTTTCTTTGTTTCATAATTAATCTTCAGTTAAAATGTTTGAGATTACCATAAAATAATAATCTGAATTACTTAGAAATTGCTGACTGCATCTGAGGTCTTAATAACCCAAGTGAATGATGGATTTGTTTTTTCCTCATAGTCTCACATTCTCCTCAGGCTTCCAAAGCTAATCATAACCAGAAATAAAAATTAAAGGATTACCAACTTTTGATGGGCTTTCTCTATTGGATGTCACCTACATATTATAGTTCAGTGAAAAGATTGTTTAAGGGATATAAAATCTGACTTGCTGAAAGTGTGGCATCTTGTTAATTAATCTTTGAGTTTCATTGATTGCATCTGTATTTGCAAGGAAGTTTTCTAGTTTCTCTAAATCTATATATATATACCCTGAGTGTTTTTGTTGTTATGAAAGGATATCGTGGGGTTGAATGACCAGTTATGGAATTGAGAAACCTAGCATTTGTCTAGGAAAACTAAAGAGATTTATTAATTTATTTCTCCTCCAGACATAGTACAATTTACTTTTTTCCCGAACCAATTTGATGAAAATATCAGGATAAAATAGGATGGACACCTTTACTTTTTAATTCTTAGCATTCCATATTCTTTCTCTATGTTTGATTTGAAGTACAGTATATACTGAAAGTTATAAGGAACTTTTTTTCTTAGTATTACTAACCCCATCTGGAGACTTCAAGCTAATATTACAATTTTCTAAGGCTAGAGGTAGATACTATTAATTACCAGCTGTTTCTTAGCTCGATAGTTTGAGTAGCATTTAATGTCTTTAAATGCCAAATGATTGAAGATTAGTACTAATTATATGTAACATATTAAGCTACTGTAGATCTCTAATGTTAATAGTGACTAGCAGCAGTTTTTGAATTAGGCCAATATTTAGCACCTCATTAAATAAGCTTCTCACATCTTACTAGTAGTTTACAGATTTGACTTCAGTATCATGAAGAAGTTTTGTGGCCTGAGGGGGTGTAAATAACCATAAACAATATCCTTTAGATGTCTTTCCAAAATTGGTAAATGAATAAAGAAGTTAAATATACCCATTCATTATTACGATGAAAATATTACAGATTTCCTATGGTGAAACAAAACTAAAAAATTAGAACAACTATTATTTACTAAATGTTGGTGTTTAACATTTATAAGTTTTAAAGTTCATGCATGACTTCCCAATTTAATTGGAAAGATAAAAGATAAATTTTTAGATTTTTGAAGCTAAATAAAAATACTAAATAAAATACTTAGTGGCAACTCTATAGGCTTGAGCTGAGATAGGTGGGTCCAGGTAAAGAGCCCAGCTAAGTTGGTTCCTATAACCCTCCTGAGTATCTAACCTGGATGGGCATTGTTTTACATAGATAACCTCATTATTGCCAAAATATACATTCATATTATACTTGTTTCAGAAGAGTGAGAGAGGAGGGGTGTCTGGGTGGCTCAGTTATTAACTGTCTGCCTTCGGCTCAGGTCATGAACACAGGGTCCTGGGATCAAGCCCCACATAGGGCTCTCTGCTCAGTGGGGAACCTGCTTCCCCCTCTCTCTCTGCCTGCCTCTTTGCCTACTTGTGATCTCTCTTTCTTCTCTGTCAAATAAATAAATAAAATCTTAAAAAAAATAAAAAATATTACAATTTTATTTCCTTAAGAATTATAAAATGTGAAGAGTAAGTACTTAACATAAAATCAATTTTTTTCTTGGATCTAAGCAAGGGTTATAAGTAATCAGGAAATCATATTGCAATTTGTTTATTAATTTATTTTAAAATATTTTATTTATTTATTTATATGGCAGAGAGAGACACAGCAAGAGAGGGAACACAAGCTAGGAGAGTGAGAGAGGGAGAAGCAGGCTTCCCGCTGAGCAGGGAGCCCCATGTGGGGCTCTATCCCAGGACCCTGGGATAATGACCTAAGCAGAATGCAGAAACTTCACCATCTGAGCCACCCAGGCACCCTTCATATTGTAATTTAAAGGAATTAAATTTATCATTCATATGAATATATTGCTAAGCCAAAGAGGAAACTAGTTTAGGGGTGCCTGAGTGGCTCAGTGGGTTAAAGCCTCTGCTTTTGGCTCAGGTCATGATCTCAGGGTCCTGGGATAGAGCCCCGCATCTGTCTCTCTGCTCGGCAAGGAGCCTGCTTCCCCCTCTCTCTCTGCCTGCCTCTCTGCCTACCTGTAATCTCTCTCACTCTGTCAAATAAATAAATAAAATCTTAAAAAAATAATAAAGAGGGAACTAGTTTAGAGTAGCTGCTAAAATACAAACCTTGTCCTTTTCTGCAAACATTTTAACGTCAACTTCTTACCTTTGGAAACATGGATTCTACTCTTATCCATTTACTAATTTACTTTGGATGTCTTCTGGTGAATGACCCAAGTCGAGATCTTTCCCTTGTCTGTGAAGGAACAAGCTGGAACCAAAGGCTCAGGACCCATCCCCCCTCATCCATAGAGATTACACACAGGCAATTTATCTTTCCATGGGGACTGGGATTTTCAAGGTTTCTAGGTTTGGGGAAGTCATTTTTACCCAAGGTCTACCTTAATTAGCTGGCACATAATTCCAGAAGCTTGGTGCCTGGGTCCAAAACACATATTCTCCCCATGCAAGATGACTTTTATTCAAGAGCCATACAAAAAGAGAGAAGAGAGATGGGGTCCTTCTGATAGTAACTCTTCTGCCTCTGAATTGCAATCTCTATCAAATGATGCTCCTCATATCTTCCAAAGATATTGGTCATAGTTAATAAGTTTGGTTTCTTTCAGATAATTCAAGCAAAATTCAAATGAAAATCCAGTATTGTATATACACACACTTTAAAAAGAATTGCTCTTTCAAATTGTAGCCATGAAAGCATAACTGTTTTATGTTCTAGATGTTCTCTGGTCATCATTAGATCTTATAAATGTTTTATTTGTACTTCAGGTGTCCCAGTATGCAATTGTTTGGCCTGGGGAAAGACACAAAAGCACAATATGTACAAATATTTAATTTTTTTTTAAAATCTGGCTAAACTTTTGAATAAAATAAGTTCTACTTTCCTACTTCGAAAAGTATACTTCTAAAATAACATGGGAGGAAGGCCAGGTTTGAATTTAGAATTTTTCTGACTCCTTAGATTCCAAATAACTAACTGAAAAAATGATGAGGTCAGATCCCTGGCCTTACCCAGAACTTCTCTCCTGAGCTTAGGCTTAGTCTTATACTTCATGGGGCAGGTGTCATAGGTAAGTGTAACCTAATTTGGGGAAGCTCTCTTCAGTTAAAAGAGACCCTGAAGGAACTGAGAGCTAGATGCTGTTTTTGGGTCACACACTCTACAGCTGGGCTATAAGTTCTTCCTTAAAGGGAAATCTAGGCTGTGTACCTTCACATCTACCACAATGGCCAAACTCTAAATGTCCATCTTCCAATGACAAGACTACACATATCTGGTTTTCATTGTAAAAGAGAAAATTTTCTGGAATCCTGTTGCATGGTGTGTACAGCAAATACCTTGGCCCAAGTCTGTTGCTTTGAAGTATAGTAAGTAAAGTGGTAGCTTATATAATCCTTCTTTATATGAGTTCTGAACCAAGGCGTGCTACTCATGTTCATTTTGAGATTTTGCTTTAGAGTTACACCCAGCACAGGGCACACATTGTTTTAGGACATGGAAGGGATTCAATTATATCCAGAGATGGGATGCCATTACCCAAGGACAAGAATAACTCACTAAAGGGCCTAAGATAGGTGGGTGCATTGGGTATAAGCAAATCATGGAAAAGGGGGGAGGGGAGCAAAGAAAGAAAAACCTTATCTATAGATTCTTAAAGGTAAAAGCTAATGCTTAGAGTATTTTCTACTGTAAGTTAGATGAAAATTATTTTAAAAATCTAGGAGAAAATAATAGGAAGCTAGAAAGCATTATTAGAAAAGGGGAGGACTATCCAGAAAACTCTGTAAGGAGGAAAAGGGAGGTATCTACGTGATTGTATGAAAAAGAAAAAAAAAATGAGGAACATCTAGAACATTGAGCATGGAAAGACTCAGTGTTGAATTCCCTTCCAAAGATAATTTTTACCTGTTTTCCTTCCAGAAAACCACGACAGTCTCCAGATGGAGAAAAATTCAGCAGAAGAAAAGAGGGGAGACAATCTTTTTTATCTTGTTAATACTTTCATCACCGAACAGAAAGTAGCATAAGAGATTAATTCCCCAATGTGAGACTTTTAGATCAAAAGCAGGCTGAGATTGAGACTCAGTATTCTGCCCTTCCAGTCCAAAAGGATGCCAAGGTCAAGTCCCTATTCCCCAGTTCACAAGATCTGTTATTGTGAAAAACAAAACAAAACAAAACAAAACAAAAACCTCTTGGGTGCTTACCCAAAAGAAGAGAAATAAGAGGCAGAGTTTCTCTGTAGGACAGAGCTCTCAGGTACAAGAGCTATGTGTGGGCATGAGCATCACTTTTTGTACTTGTTGCTTGAATGATCTGGGGATGCTTGAACCTGTGGACTCTTCTGCTCATGAATTTCAACTTCCACCAACCACTGCTGCTGTTGCTTGTCCCACACAATTTACTTTAAAAATTTATTATTTAATTTTGCAAAATTTTAAATCCGAGCATTTACAAAATGACATTTATATCAGACACATTCCTCTTAAAATATGGCTATAACTTACAGGAATTTCCTAGTTCTATACAGTATAAACCTTTTTATATTAGCAATGAGTTTTTATCAATGTATTTTGGAAGCCTAGTGGTTTTATGGTGCCATTCTTGAGTCCAAGTCTGAAAGAATGGCACTAACTTCAATATTTGATGGAATAAATCTGTTCAACCGACAAGATTTATTTTGCATCAAAAGATATAAAAAACACCATAGACAAACACCACAGTTGAAAGTCCCACTATTCATCTTTTGTTCCTCAGGGAAAAGTAAACAAAGTGACATCAACAGGCAATACTGAAACTGTATCTTACACATCCCAAACAAGACTTCCCTCATTTTGATATCTTCCCCTGCCAGGAGGGTCTTAAAATACCCAAGAACAACTTTTATTACCAGTAAATTGAGACCCAAGAACTGGATTCGGTGGTCTAAATTCTTTTTTTAAAGATTTTATTTATTTGACAGAGAGAGAGATGGCGAGAAAGGGAACACAAGCAAGGGGAGTGGGAGAGGGAGAAACAGGCTTCCAGCCGAGCTGGGAGCCCAATGTGGGGCTCAATCCCAGGACCCCAGGATCGTGACCTGAGCTGAAGGCAAACACTTAATGACTGAGACACCCAGGCACCCTCTAAATTCTTAATACCCCATCTTCAGGCAGCTTTTCTTATATGCTCTTGAGTTATATGATCCAACAAGTTTCTAATTTGTGTAGTTATTGTCTCTTAGTACATCGTTCCTATCATGAACCAGTACCACATGCTAGCATCAACCAGAGTCCCTCCTCTTTTGTATGTTTGATACTTTTAACTCACATATCATTTAAATAAATACATTCATGCTTAATGAATGTTGAAAACCATTTTTTTATTTCCTATTTTATCAATACACAAATCCAATGGCCAAATCATTTATTTAAAAGGGCTAAGTTGGTCTTTGGGAGTTCTCATCTGTCTTTTTTTTTTTTTTTTAAGATTTTATTTATTTGACAGAGAGAAACACAGCGAGAGAGGGAACACAAGCAGAGGGAATGGTAGCAGGAGAAGCAGTCTTCCTGCTGAGCAGGGAGCCTGATGCGGGGCTTGATCCCAGGACCCTAGGATCATGACTTGAGCCGAAGGCAGACACTTAATGACTGCCCACCCAGGCACCTCATCTGTCTTTTATAGTTTTGCTGCCATCTTGCAAATATGTCTGTTTTGTGCTGGCAACTGAATGACTCACCAGTTGGAAAGAGCTTCGGTCTGCTTAAATACTATGTCTCCCAAATATTTGGGATACCAAGTGTCCTCTACTTGTGTTTTCCTTAGATTCTTGCTTTGTAAACCTATCATATTATTGTATGACAATAATGCACCAATAGTTTCTAAATGAGCTAGTTAATACATTGTTTTTGTAAAATAATAAAACACTAACTCTTAAGAACTGGATATGATACTAAGCTAGTCAGTGAGGCACGGTTGAAAGGCATTAAGAAGGGAAGAGCAATAATTTTTCTTAGTTTAAAAGGGGCTCCAAAAGATAGGTATCTACACATATTTCTACTTGCACCAGTATTGCTTGAGTAGGCCTGTTGCTCTATACCCTTGAAAACACCAGGTATTTTGAATCTTAAGCCGCAACACACACATTTTTGGTTGACCTAAATTCTTCTTTCTGTCTGTTCTCTATTCTATAACCCAAGTTCTCTTGAATGTCAATAGGATGACCTTAAAATAAAAGACACTGGGTTACTTCAGTCCTTTATAGTCTATTAAGGTACATTAAAAATTATCAGAATTTTGGTATTTAAATTTCAAAAGCTCAAAGGATTGTTACCAAAATGACAAATAATGTGTGAGAAGAGTATTGTAGAAGAGGACACGGGCTGCTGCTAATGAATACAATCCAGCCAGAGTAGTGATCAGGTGCCATCTGGCAAAGAGCAGAAATACAGTCAAACAGTAATTTCTGGAGTGAAAAGAAGAGCTCTTGAGGTAAAGATTATTATGCATTGAAAATATCCCTTCTACAAGATGCTCCTTTGTTTTGCCCTTAGGAAGACAGGGAGAATCCACTAAACAGGAAGGGCAGTGCCTGTAGACAGCAGGTTATTTATGAATGCCAGTTATGGCCCCAGAGCAGTTAATTTGATTTCTCTCATACTTCACAAAGATTATAAGGTAAAGAACGCGTCTTTTATTTCAGTTTCTTAAAAAGAGATCTTAGGCAATCATAGCCCATAGTTATAAACACAGGGTTAAACCTAAGTGTTGCTTTGATACTACTAAAGAAAATTGACATTTTACATATCATTTCATTAGATTGATGTTAATTAAATCATGATGGTAATTTTTCATGCCTTCTTATTTTCCTGCTTCCTCCTTTAAAAGAAAAAAAAAAAGAACATTATGAATCAGTTCATCCTTCTTCACTTATCCCAAAGGAAAAAAAAACAATTTTTAAAAACTTCAGTATTTAAATTAATAAGCAAAATTCACTTTATAAACAGCTTTTGTTGCTTGCTGACAGCTTCTAACTTCACTCCAGGGAGATATTTTGGAATTTTAAAAACTCTTTTATTCAAACGACTGATTTTCATGATCTTTAATAAGTTGAAAATCATAATTCAAAGGAAATAAAATGTATGAAAAAGAATGAATTTAATGATGAAATTGATTTTTTTTTTACCCACCTTTGTCCTTGAAAGTACATCTGGGCCGTTATATGGTGGTATTAATCAATACCCAGTTAGAGCCCAAACCTGTTAAAGCATGCTTTTATGCTTTCTTATGGAAAGAGCAGAGAAAGGTCCCATTTTTCATATATGACCCTACAGCATTATGCTTTATAAGAAAGAGTCTTTCCTATTTTCAGCCTAAACAGCAATCTCTGCTTGCAGCTGTTCTATTTGAGTAACCCGATTAAAACTGAATGATAACTTTTTTCCAAGTCTTTCCTGTATTTATGATTGTTACAATAAATGGCCACAATCTTCTTTCTCCAGATAGGATATTTTCCCTGAAGAAGCTCAACATCTCTTTACTTTTAGTTCTGAAGACTTTTCTTTTCCAGGCAGTTAGTGGAGATGTTTTGATCAAAGCATCTTTTATAAACAATGGCTTACCTCATCATTAAACTAGGTAAATGAATGGCAGATAGCCCTATCCATCGAAAAGGATTGCATTAATGGATTTGAGAGGAAGAACATAAATAAGTAGGGCACTGTGATCCAAATTGTTCCAGAAATACTTTAACAAGACTTGTTCTCAGATATCCATTTAAGACATAATGTCCCTGGAAAGAAATGTTGTCTTTGATAACGCTTTGTTGCTTATAAGTAAATATTGAGGTAAAGCCAAGACAACTATTTTCAAAGGTGAACAAACAAACAAACAAAAACAACACAAACCATTATGTCCTTAACAATGGGTGAAACAGGATTTCACTTTCTGAAGTAAGTATAAAGGCAATTAAGGGCAAAGAGCTACATTTAAACATAAATCTCAGAATTGCCACAGAATTTAAGGTCATCTATTTACCCAGATATAACGATGTCTTTTATATGTCCCTGACAGATGATTATCCAGCCTTCTCTCAAAAACGTGCACAAATAAAAGTATTTAGAGTTCATAAAATAACCCACTCCATTATTATTTAGAATTTTATTAGTGACTTTCTCATACATTTTGCAAAAACATGCTTTCTAATATCTCCTGTTAGTGCCAATTCTGGCCAACCGCACACTATAGTGAAGTCAAATCCTTAGGGAACTCTGCCAGTATTTAAAATATGTCATTATCCCAGTCTTCCCAAATTCATCTTTCCAAAGCTAAGAATTTCTCAGTTTTTCAACTCTTGAACTAATAGCCACCTTAATATTAGGCAAAATTGAACACTGTATCCCTGAGGAGGTTCAGGAAAATTCTTTCTTTGCATGTCTTGACTAAGGCAGATTATGAGGGCAATTGCATTTTTTGTTGCCTTGCTACTTGTAGTTGTTCAGCTAAGAGAAATACTGAAGTGTTAGTAGTTGTTCTTGCTATTGGACTGTATATGTGTGCATTTTAGTATATATGCGTATGTGCATACACACACACACACACTTCCCAGGGCTTTTTCAAATTAACTGCTAATGAACCACGGCCCTTATCCTGTGCTTATTAAATTAAAACAAAAAAAATTAAAACAAAAAAAATTGAATGCTGTTAACTTTTATTGTTATTGAAAATGGTAAGAAATGATATTTTTAATTGTGTTCCATTTGGAAAATGTGTGTATGTAGTGTGTGTGTGTATATATATATATTTTTAACTTTCAGCCTAACTTTGAGTCTACTCTAAGATCCAAATTCTTACTTTTAGTCTACAAAGCAGCTTTACCGTGATTGATTTCTCTAATCCTCCTTCCCATCTATGAGAAGATATCTCCTTCAGTCACTGACACTCTACTTTCTGACACCCCTTCCTGATTTCTTCCTGATTATTATATATAACAAATTCATTGATGAAATGCTTGTAATATATTCTCAAATCTTTCCTTTCAGCAAATTATAAGTGACCTTGAAAATCAGGTTACTATCATTGTGCAAACAAACAAACTGAACAATTCTGTGGGGAAAAAAAGAGAGAGAGAGAGAGAGAGAGTTTACATAAGGTATTATAACTTTTTACTAAGTTTTATGAAACATGTTAACAAGACCCTTAGTCCAAAGGATACAGGTTCAGTTAAATGACTTGGCATAAAACAATCAAAAACAAACAGAAATGGATTCTATCTTTGTTTTCCACTTCTAATTAAAGTGATTGTGGGCAATAAGCAATGTTTTAGAAGGTCATTTTCTTCATCAATAAAAAAGTGGTATTTTTTTTCCCAGACTGATTGTAAACACTTTAAAAAAATCATTAATTTATTCTTTTTTTATTGTGTTTCAAACACTGTACTAGTAATTTCTGTATTTTTCAAACTTTAATATTCATAACATTTATGTGTCTAAATTAGCATATGTGGGGCCCCTAGGTGGCTCAGTCAATTAAGCATCCAACACTTGATCTCAGCTCAGGTCATGATCTCAGGATTGTGGGATCAAGCCTCGCACTGGGTTCCACAAAGTGTGTGGAGCTTGTTTGAGATTCTCACTCTCTCTCTGCCCTTCCTGGGCTTGTGCTCTCTCTCTCTCAAAATAAATAAATAAATAAATAAATAAATAAATAAATAAATAAATAAATATTAATAAATAAATAAAATAGCATATGTGAAAGTTTTATCACTCCAGCATATAAAATGTGTTTAATGTATGTTTACGGCTTCTCTTTTATCTTTATACTAAAATTATAGAAAAATCTATTCATAAATCCAGACATTGTCAATCTGCATGCTGTATTGCCCACTGAACTAAAATAGTAATAGTAATAATAATACACTCACTGATTTGCATCACATTATGGATCAGATACATGACTTAACACTAATTCCAGCATGAAGAGTTTTGAACCATTCAAAAATTCCCTTCCCATTTACTAATCTATTTTGTTTTTCAGCTTAAAATATTTCCACATGTAAAGACCTGGCAAATTTTATGCTCAGAATTTTTGCAAAGGATATTGTAAGCAATTTATAAAATCCTGAAAAAATTGCAAATTGCCTTAAAATAAAAATTTAACAAAAAGTTTAAAGAATGCTTCAAACTAATGGTTGAAATATAACTTGTACTGAATGCAAATTTGTGAGTGTTAGAATCACATGTGCTGAAAACAGTTTTACATTTTATTTTCATTGCTTATTTAACATATTGTCTGCCAACTTGTGGACACTTAACACAACTTTGTGAAATTAACATTTTTTATGACAAAATAAAGTCATAAAGTAACTAGGGATAACTGGTAAATAGTTAAAACAAAATCTTCAGGTACACAATATACAAATGTGTGAAATTTAAAAGTTATTTATTGGGGGCACCTGGGTGGCTCATTTGGTTAAAGCATCTGCCTTCGGCTCAGGTCATGATTTCAGGGTCCTGGGATCCAGCCCCACATCTAGCTCTTTGCTTGGTGGGGAGCCTGCTTCCCTCTCTCTCTGCCTGCCTCTCTGTTTGCTTGTGATCTCTCTCTCTCTCTCTCTCTCTCTGTCAAATAAATAAATAAAATATTTTTTTAAAAAGTTATTTCTTACCAAATTCAAGAAAGTCTTTAATACATTAGAGAAAACTTTAACCAAATTGATTTTTAATTTTTAAAAAGTATAAATATGAATTAATAAAGGGATAACGGCCCTCTATTTTCTGAATTTTTAGCATTTTTCTCTTTCAATATGAACACATGCAAGACAGAAGGAAGAATAGTTAAGACACGAAGCTCTTTTACTGCAGAACTAGAGACGTTGTGAAATATGTTGAGTGACAGAGACTATGTTGATATGCTGCAGCAAAACACATCCACAAATCCATGAGAGGATTGCTCCAACGCTTTCAGTGCCTATGTTTGTTTCTGAAAACCCTTTTCCATTATCTAGAAGCTTGATTATCTTACAGTTTCCTACCCCCCTTCGACCTCACGATGTTCCCCTCTTTACCATGTCTGTCAAATTTAGATGATAAATCCAGACTTAAGAAGGTTTTCTCTGACATTGTAGTAGTCAGTGAAATGATCATACATATGCTTTCATTCTCTAGACAAATATTTTTGTGGGGAAGTACCATGAGCCACACACCGTGTTAGGCACTAGAATGTGATAACTAAAGATAGACATTCCCCCTTCTCAAGGGGTAATGATCTGTTCAGAAAGAATGGTAGGCTCAGCAATTACAATACAGTGTGATATGTGTTACAAATGTCATAGGAAGACTTCTGGAAAAGTAAAATGAGAGTGTCTAGGAGAACAGAAAGCATCTAAGAAGAAAAACAATGCCTAATGTGAGGTCCAAAATGCATGTACAGTTTGCTCTGGTGAAAGCAGAGTAAGGTAAGAGGTAGGTAAGACAGAACTTAATTTCTTAATGGAATATTAAAGTTCTATATAGCTAGAATGAAGAGAGTAAATTAGAAATGACTAGAAATGATGCAGGAGAAATAAGCACTATACATATCATTAAATACTCTGCAGGCTGACTTTTTTCTGAGTACAATAGAGAGTCCTTACTAACTTAAAGAGAGTTAAGTCTCATCAGATTTGGATCATAGTAAAATCAGCCTGGATGCACTGAAGAAGATGGATTGAGCATAGAGTCAAAGGCAATAATTAGGAGTTTTTGTAGTATTGTAAGATTATTTTTGTAATCCTAGTAAGAAATAAACGTAGTCTGACCTTAGAAAGAAGCAAAAGGATTTTTTTAGCCAGTAGAATGATAAGCTTATTCATTAAGAAAACCAAATAACCATTGTACAGTTTACTACAAGAGGAAAATTAAGATAATTATAGATTTTTATGAAGCATTTATAGGTGCTCTACTATTGATTTGATGCATAGAAAAAATTAATTTATCCTTAATAATTACCTTTCAATATCGTTATTAGTTTTATCATTTGAAAAACTGGCTGCAGTTACACATTTAGTAAGTGATAAAGCTAAGAATCTAATCCAGGAGTGTCTGATTCTAAAGTATATATTTATCCCTATGCCTTGTAGCAATGCTTTGTTCTTAATTTCACATTCAACAATTGCGTAATATTAAGAATATAGGGAATTTTTCCACAAGAGCCAAACTATGGAAAGAACCTAGATGTCCATCAACAGATAAATGGATAAAAAAGGTGTGGTATCATACATACAATGGAATACTATGCAGCAATAAAAATCTTGCCATTTGCAATGATGTGGATAGAACTAGATGGTATTATGCTAAGCAAAATAAGTCAATCAGAGGAAAACAATTATCATATGATCTCTGATATGATGAATTTGAGAGGCAGGGTAGGGGTTCATGGGGGAAGGGAGGGAAAAATGAAACAAAATGAGACCAGGGAGGGAGATAAACCATAAGAGGTTCTTAATCTCAGGAAACAAACTGAGGGCTGTTGGGGGGTGTGGTGGAAGGCTATGGTGTCTGGGTGATGGACATTGGGGAGGGTATGTGCTTTGGTGAGTGCTGTGAACTGTGTAAAACTGATGATTCACAGAACTATACATCTGAAACAAATAATACATTATATGTTAATAAAAATAATATAGGCAATTTTTAACTGCCCCCAAATAAATTTGTTCCAACATTAATGACCAGACTAAAAGTATATCAATTAATGGATAGGTTAATCATAAAGTTCCAGGTAGAGAAAATATTTGAGTTTATCGGATGCATAGGTCTCCTAACAAAAGTCTTTCCAAATGATGCCTCGGGCTATTTTTACTCTAAGAGTAAAAAATTGTGTGTTGGTCCACACAACACCAACATGTGAGCCATACATGCTGTTTATTTTCTCTCTAAGCGTTTTTGAAGAACCTACCTTCAGGATCTCCTTGAAAGGTTAATGAGTTTGCTAAACATTCAAATAAAAAAAGTTATATGTAGAAAGAAGTACATTTTCTGCCTTTCTGCATGCCTTTCTTGAGGATGGGAAGGAAACAGAGTAGCAGAGAGAATATAGTCTGAGCCTCAAATATTCTACCTTATTTGAGCTCAAAGTATTTCAGGATATGAACAGATACTCTATGCTCCATGAAACAATAACATTTGAATCCATTAAAAAAAAAAAAAAAGGAGGGTCCCTGGGTGGCTCAGTTGGTTAAGCAACTGCCTTTGGCTCAGGTCGTGATCCTGGAGTCCCGGGATCGAGTCCCACATCAGGCTACTTGCTCCGTGGGTAGCCTGCTTCTCCCTCTGACCTCTCCCCTCTCATGCTCTCTCTCACTCTCTCTCTCTCTCTCTCTGCTTCAAATAAATAAAATAAAAATAAATCTTTAAAAAATAATAAAAATTTAAAAAAAAGGAAAGTTAGTTTTGAGGAACTCGGGTATTAATTTGAAGCTGAATCTTCTACCATATACTTTGGTGCTCTAAGGGTACTACAGATTTGCAGTCAGAGATACAACTTCTTTAAGAATGTATTTGACAGAAATTGCAGGAGGATGAGTTGAACACAGGGAACTCAGTCAATTATTTATTTTACATTTAAAAATCAACCTTCCAAGCAGACCAGCTTTTGAAAATATTTGTATCATAAATTATCTCAAGTGTCCTATAGTTCCTTCTTGTGGTGATGCTTTGCAAAGTCATTTGTTATTCAGAAATTTCACTGGTGCATTCTATTAGCAATAATTTATGTTTGCCAATGAAACCTGAAGAGACAACTTGACACCTTGACATTTAATGCTGTGGTGAAGTAAAGTAAATTGGTGGTTTCATACTGCTTGTGCACTACAGTAATTTATGCGGCTTTTGCACATATTGAACAATAACATTTGAATCTATAAACAAAACTAAGAAACAATAGTTTAAAGGAATTCAGTCAATAGCATGTATCTCACTGAGTTATTACTTCACAACTAAAAATACTTATACATTGCCAGATCAATTTCCATAGGTAACTTAGTCTTTTCAAGTCTCTGGCTAAGCTGAAAGTAACTTCAGGGTAGGTATAAGAGAGCTGGGTTGACCCATTAAATAATATTTCCGATGTATTTAAATGTGGAGTTCTGCTTTACAAAAGCTGTGCATCTAATTTACATACCATGTTCAACTTGGGAGTCTTTTGAGTGACTGGTTAAAATATTTGATCAATTCCACTATTAAAGAGTCATAATGAGAAAAGAATCATATCTTCCAGGTTGGAAGGATATTTCTCATATGAATATCATATATAATAAAATATACTTGCCAATAATATAAATTCAAAAATACATATGAATTTTATCTCTAACTTCATTAAATACGATAACCAGGAGATATTATGATAAATTTATGTTAGCAGAGTTGTGGATCTTCAACTCCTACAACTGTAGCAAGTGTGTTTATTCCAAAACATTTTCTGCTTCACAGCAACTCATTTTACTTGAGGCTTAAAAGGAAAAAATTAACTTAAACTCACATTAATCTCTAAAGGATACAAACAGATTTTCTTATTTTGCCTCCTTGAAAAAGCAAGAGTGACTTCTGTTGAATCAGGAATGAAAAGTAGGTTCAAACCATTTTTTTAAGGGTTCATCTAGAGTTGTCAATTTTTGAACAACTTGAAAAAGCAAGAGTGACTTCTGTTGAATCAGGAATGAAAAGTAGGTTCAAACCATTTTTTTAAGGGTTCATCTAGAGTTGTCAATTTTTGAACGATTTCTTACATTAACCAGTCTCTTTACAGGAAAACTGCATCAGAAAAGGTTAAGTTTTTCATCTAAGTCTTTTTGAATATTTGAAAGTACACAGTTTATTAGTTGCTATTTCCTTGTGAGACATAATTCACTTAGTTTCATAAAAGAGAATGAAGCTACCAAAAATAATTTTAATACATTGGCTCTACAAGCTTGGTTTTGTAGAGATAGAAAATAGCAGCATTCTTCATTTTAAACTTGGCTCCGGTCACTGCCAGGGCTCTAACTGCAGCACAATCTTTTTGCTAGTGAGCCTCAAGGACAAGCTGAGGTCATTGAATATCACTTACAATTCAGACAGTTTGAGATGCTGCTGAACAATGTGATACTGCCACATTCTTTCAGCATCTTATCTTGTGAACCCTGATGTTGCAACTTTGGAGGCATATTAGTTGGAAGATTTCACTCTTCACATTTTCTTTAAATTCATACTACATCTAAATACTGAACACTCATGAGGGAAACTTTCCCTAAAATTCAGAGGCTTCAGAAAACATTTCAAAGCTAATATCAGATAGGAGAGTAGAAAGCAGAAAAGGGCTGCCATCCCTAAATCATCCCAGCTGCTATTTAATCATTATAGGTTTTGAAATCTATTTTTTTAAATTTTTATTTATTTGTTTATTTTTTCAGTGTTATAAGATTTATTGTTTCTGCACCACACCCAGTGCTCCATGCAATACGTGCCCTCCCCAAATCTAAGCACCAGATTTTTAATCTAACTATTTTGGAAATTTTGTATGACTAGAGAAGAGAACACAGCAAAAAAAACCTGGATTCCATAAATAGATTGATAACTATTCCTTAATGCAAAAATAGGTTATGGGTAGCTCAGAAACATCACAGGTTACATTATTAAGAAGGGATGGAAGAGAGAGACACCAGACAGACAGGCAGACACACACACACACACACACACACACACACACACCCCGACGGGGAAAGAGAGAGAGAGAGAGAGAGAGAGAGAAATGAAAGTAGATCCTTTTATATGGGCAAGAGGATCTTTAGGGGAAAAAAATCTATACAGAATACCTTGGGATTTAAATATATACACATTGATTTAAAAGCATGCTTTCCTCAGCACTACAGTAGCTTTAAAATGCTTCCTAAGGAATATATGTAATAAATTATTCTCAGAATTTATCAGGCACTAACCGAAACCATTCATATAC
>CM053615.1:28579945-28629863 GCA_028646535.1 Procyon lotor
CTTCCTTCCTTCTTTCTTCCTTTCTTTCTTTTCTTCCTTCCTTCCTTCCTTCCTTCCTTCCTTCCTTCCTTCCTTCCTTCTCTCTCTCTCTCTCTCTCTTCCTTCCTTCCTTCCTTCCTTCCTTCCTTCCTTCCTTCCTTCCTTCCTTCCTTCCTTCAATATGCTTGTCAGGTTTTAGGACTCAGGATATGTTAACTTTATAAAATGAATCTTTACGGATTCCCCCTTTCTCTAATTGTTGGGGAGATTTTATGTAAGATGGGTGGTAGGTTCAATTCAGTGGGATAGTCAGCTAAGACTGGAATTTTTTTTCAGGGAAAGTTTTGTTTTGTTTTGTTTTGTTTTGTTTTGTTTTGTTAGAGAGAGAGAAAAAGCCAAGTATGAGTGTTACGTGGGTAATGGAAGAGGGAGAGGGGAAAGAGAAAATCTTAAGCAGGATGTATGCCCAGCCTGGACCTGATGTCAGGCTCTTTGTGGGGCTGGATCTCACAAGCTGAGATCATCACCTGAGCTGAAATCAAGAGTTGGATGCTTAAGCAACTGAGCCTCTCACCTGCCCTATGGGAGAGGTTTTAAATTTATTTAATAAATACACATTTTCTAAAATATACATAGAGAAATAATAAATAAAACTAGAGTTTGTTATTATAAATAATAAAACTTGAGTTTCTATTCTATTTTCAGTTTTTGTAGGTGATGTTTTTCAGAACATTTGTTCTTTTCTAAATTGTCCGGTTTAATGGAATGAAGTTATTCTTGGTATCTTTCTATCGAGTTTTTAATGTATAATATCTATAGTGATACTACTTTTTTCTTTCTTGCTACTTATAATTTGTGTTTTATTTGTTCATGATTGTCATTGCTGTAATTTTATCAATTGTTTTAAAGAAACAACTCTTGGCTTTGTTGTTTTTTGTTATTGCCCTTTGTTTTCTTTGTTTTAATTTCTGCTGTTATCTTTAATTCCTTCCTCTAGTTTCCCAGGTTTGATTCACCATGTTTAAAATTAGCTTCTTAAGACACTTAATTTCTAATAAGTGTATTTAGAACAATAATTTTTCCTCTAAGCACTGCTTTAAATTCATTCTACATGTTTTGACATATTTCATTATTATTCTCTAGTGCAAAATATTTCTTACTTCCTTTGTGATTGTTTATTTGAACAATGGGTTGCTCTAAATTATGTTGTTTAATTTTTGAACTGTGGGCCATGATTTATTTTTATTTTTGTTATTGATTTCTAGTGACGAATAAATACCTTGGATGATTTTATATTTTATATTACATGTAAATAAAAATTTATCAAGTTTTATTTTTTAGTCAAATAAGTATATTTTTCTTTAGTTGTACTATTTACCTTTTAATGTAATTAATGATGGTATTGGTTTATTATCTACCATCTGTTTGAATTCTATTTGACCACAGTTTGTTTCATGTTTTCTTCAACTTTTTCTTATACATTAACAAATACATTTTACTTTCTCATTCTTCAATTAGATTGTTAATTACATTTTTAATATATTTTCCTTAAGGGTCAATATAAATTCTCAACTTATCACAATCTAATGCAAGTCAACAATATTCCACTTGTTCCATATACGAGAAGCTTAGAAAGCATTGTATCTACTTATCCTCCCCCTGTCTTTGCATTATCATTGTTAAGTATATACTTTTACTTACATTTAAGTTTGCACAGCATATTGCTGCTATTATTTTGTATTGTAATTTCTTATTTAAATTTATTCACATATTTACTTTTTCCACTAATCTTCATTTCTTTCTAACTTTCCTACTTCGTTTCCTACTGAGAGCATTTTCCCTCTGCTCTTAGTATTTCTTTTACTAAAGCTATGCTGAAAGCAAATGTTCTCTGTTTTTTTGTTTTGTTTTGTTTTGTTTTCGTCTGAAAACCTCTTTATTTTGTCACCATTATTAAAAGTGTGTTACCACTAGAGAGGGTCTCTTGATTGGATTCTTCAGCACCTTTTTTTTTTTTTTAAGATTTTATTTATTTGACAGAAAAAGATGACAAGTAGGCAGAGAGGCAGGCAGAGAGAGAGAGGGAAGCAGGCTCCCTGCTGAGCAGGGAGCGAGATGTGGGGCTGGATCCCAGGACCCTGAGATCATGACCTGAGCCGAAGGCAGAGGCTTTAACCCACTGAGCCACCCAGGCGCCCCGGATTTTTCAGCACCTTTAATTATCATTCAATTTGGTCTGCTTCTAGCAAAGAATGCAATACAAACAAAAAAAGAGAACAGAAAAAATATCAACAAAAATTATCCCATTTGATTTAGTTCTTTCCATCCACATTTCCCCTCATTCTCCTCTTACCAGAAAACTATTTAGTTTCCAAAGATATCTTACCCATTCTTGCCTGTGTACTTTTGCTCAAATCCTTTCTATGCTCGCAGAAATTTCAATTAATATTTCTTGTTGACTGCTTAGTATTTGTATCCCTTTCTTCTGGTAACAGCAAATTTATGTTCTTTTGGGGAGTACTCTTTTCTTTTTCCAAACGACTTGGATGAAATGACAATCAGAACAAATCTTCTTCTCTTCACCAAGAATGAGTACATAATCCAATCAAGGCTGGACAGATAATTTTACTTAGTATATTAATCTTGAGCTTTGGTGCCCAAAGACTGAAAATAATTAGAGTTGATTCTTCCTGATGAAGATACTTTATAGAAACACTCTAAGTGTCCTTGTGGCCTTGACATTCTCCACCTTTTTCCCAAACTGATGTTTTTACATAGTAACTAGAAGAGTGATGGTAATACATTTTGCATTGGTGATACTTATTATATCATTTAATTAAAAGCTGAATATAGTTGGGGTTTCTGTACGAAAACAACTCAGTAGTTGAAACGACTTTACCTATGACAAATGGAGACTGAGCAAAAGAAGATACAGGACACTAAGATCAGAACCAAAACTCCTGTCTCCTGCAAAAGTGTTCTCTTCTGCATGTTTATAAAGTAAATCCAAAGATGGAAAATCAAAACACAATTTTTAAGATTTATATTTATTTTGCCCAGAAAGCAGATATGAGGCTTTGGGATCCAAAGCACGGTATTAGTATTTACAGCAACAACTGTATTGTTTCCTCAATCTCCATTCTTTTCTTTATGGTATATCAATAAAAGTCAGATGACTATGCATGTGTTTATAAAAGGGTGTGTGCCTGTGAAATTATGCAGAAACTACTAGAGAGCTTCTCTCCCCCACTCCTGAGAGTGGGAAAGAAACCTTATCTTCTTAACAAAAACAAATATTCTCTGTGAAGGAAGAAATAAATTCTTAGTTTACAACTCTGAATACAAATGAATGACTCCCAGTTTTATAATGTTTTGAAAAGTACATCTATGACTCCAAAGTGTGGTGGATTTTTATATTTCTCTAGAGGCCTCTGATCTATTTACTCACCCTTTCACTTCCAAATCCTGTCTGTTACCCTAGATTCCAGTTTTCCATGCTCAGAAAGCTTTAACTGCTCAAAATCCATGAAAATACTTTCTAACTGTTGCACAAAGAGTTACTGCTATTTTGCCATAAATAAGAGATTAAATTCAGTTAGAGGTTGATTAAAGAGAGAATAAGATGTCTTAGGGAGTAAAAGGCTCTCTGTTAGTACACTCAGTCAAACATATGTTCAAATTGACCATTTAGAAGAGGTGTTATAATGAGAATTGAAGCATCCAAAAAATCTACTCTATTATCACAAGTGGCAAGAAGCAGATGGCATACTCAAATATTGGAGACAATTTAATGAATAAACTTATTGCAAAAACATGGTTAAGGTTAAGGAAAACTAACATGAGATGGTGGAGCATCCTGGTGAACCACTGTGAACCTGAAAGTTGAAAGGTTAAAAGGAGTGAACAGTTGCCAGAGCAGAGATCCTTGTCCTTTTCTCTGTGGGAGAAGGCCACACAATAGGAACTAAGGCCTGAGCGAAGAATACAGCCATTGCAACCTCCTGTAGCCTGGCAGACAGAAAGCTGGGAAAATAAACATCTTAACATCTCTCTGATACTTCTATCCCCCAACCTCAACTTTCTGCTGGTGACTTTATTAGTCAAAATCAACAGGAGACCAGAAGGCGAGAGACCAGTTGACAGAATCCCCAGAGGTCACCCACCCACTCAGTGCACAGATCCTATGGTGAGAAGGCATCTGGTGGGTAAGGCAATGAATATCTAGCTCAAACACTTCTAAGTACAAGGGAACTTAACTGAAGCCTGAAAGCCTCTAATTCTGTGAAAGGCTAATCTTATTACATTCTTTCAAGAAAATTCTCACAGCCTGAAAGAAACACTTAAAGGCATAGATGAACAATTGCTGTATAGAAATGGATATTTATACATCAGGCACTAAAGACTGGTATAACTTGATGGCAAAGGTTAAATAAACCTCCATTAATGGAGAAGACTAAGCTTTACTTGCTCTTCCTGGCTTCTTTGAACCATACACATTATTCTGAAATCATCAGGATAGACCATCAGTCAGTTCCCTTTCAATTCTTTCCTTATCGCAGGCAGACACTTTAAGAGTCAGAGATCTGTACCATCTGGGCCAGATGAAAGGAGACCCAGTGGTGGTTGCCAATAGCATACTGATGACACTATATTATGAAACATCTCACTCTTTCCCTGTGAGGCTTCACTGAAAAGACTTCACAGACAGTACCATATGTCAGTGAGAACTGCAACATCTAGTCAAGAGTTTGGTGAAATAAATGTAAAAGCTACTAGTTTTCTTGTGCTTTTAGTTTTAAATCTATATTCTACCAGTGATAGGCATAGCTAATATAGAAATGCTTTTTTCTGTCACATTTCATTTCATTTCAAATTTCGACTGGCAGTCAATAGTAATGCAATCCAGATATTCAAAGCAATTTTATGCTGCCTTCTGTCATAAATTAAAATGTTCCATTAACTAAACAAATTCTCAATGGCATAAATCAGCCCACATTAAGTAAATCACAGTTAGTGAAAACCAAATTGTAATTCCATAAAAGTGATTAAGTGCTGGGAAGATATAGTGAGATATATCAACTGCAGTGGAGAGTATGATTATTCAATATCTGTATGTTGTATTTTAGGTTAGTTGATTTCCCCCACATTAGGAATTTTCATTGGATATATATAAAGAACAAATATATATCACATAAAATTTTATATTTTATTTTCACTTTGAAGTTTCACCATAGCCTAATTTTGAAATGTGGCTGATGGTTGGCATCACAAATTTGAAAATCTATAATAAATAATATATTTACACTAAGATGAAAATAACCTTCCTGTCAGTAAAGTCAATCATTTCTAAATTATAAAATCTTCTTTCTGATATGTTATGAAGACTATTGGATTGCTTTCAGTTATTCCTTTTAGAAATTCAGTTTTTCTCCCTGTAATAAGGTTGCCAACTGAATAAAGTATGGTGATTTGCATATCAATATATGATTGTGGTAAACTTATATTTAATAGCTTTTAAGAAACATGCATATAATTATTATAGATATAAAATCCAATCAACAAATGATTATACACTACCCAACTTGTGAAAGGCACTGAGGAAGTTCAACTGTTACATTCTGATGAACTTTAACAAATTCATCATATAAGCTATTATAATAGGCTCCTAACTGGTCTACTTGATTCCGTGTTTAATGTAACATTCTATTCTTCACAAAACAATGATTAATCAAACCAAAAAACATAAACCAGGTCATAGTATTCTCCAGCTTAAAATCCTCTGATGATTTTCCATCAAAATTATCACTCCTCACAATTGCCCATATTTACATCCTCCTGTCACTCTTCAAGCCTCATCCCCTCCTACTCTCCCAGTTGTTCAGTGTGCTTCTTAACTGTCTTCATTGCTATTCTTGACCATTGCTATTCTTGACCATGACAACTACTTCACAATAGGTATAAAATATGCACATTAAACAAATAATGTGGTACAAAATTCTATATATAGAGGTGCCTAGATGCCTCAGTTGCTTAAGCATCTGACACTTGATTTCTGCTCTGGTCATGATCTTGGGATTGTAGGATCGAGCCCCATGCCGGGCTGTATGCTCAGAGTGGCGTCTGCTTGAGAGTCTCTCTCCCTCTCCCTCTGCCCTTTCTGCTCATGCTCTCTCTCTCTCAAATATTCTTTTTAAAAATTTTACATATTTTTATTTATTTATTTAATTTTTTAAAAGATTTTTTAATCTATTCATTTGAGCGAGACAGAGAGAGTGTGAGCAGTGGTAGGCAGGCGCAGAGGGAGAAGCAGATACCCCACTGAATAGGGAGCCCCAAGTGGGACTCGATCCTGGGACCCTGAGATCATGACCTGAGCCAAAGGCAGACACTTAACTGACTGAGTCACCGAGGCATCCCAATTATTTTTTTAATTATTTTTTTATTACGTTACATTAGTCACCATACAGTACATCATTAGTTTTTGATGTAATGTTCCATATACATTCCATATACATATGTACATATACATGAACATACATATACATGGCGTATAACATCCAGACCTCCAAGCAATACGTGCCCTCCTTAATTCCCATCACTGGGTGAACACATTCCCCCAAGCCCCCTCCCCTCTAAAACCCTCGGTTTGTTTCCTGGTGTCCATAGTCTCTCACGGTTTGTCTCCCTCTCTGATTCCCCCCCACACTTAATTTCTCCCTTCCTTCTCCTAATGTCCTCTATGCTATTCTTTACATTCCACAAGTAAGTGAAACCATATGATAATTGTTTTTCTCTGCTTGGCTTATTAAGATACCACCTTACATCAGTGAGAATGGCAAATAATCGACAAGGCAAGAAACAACAAATGTTGGAGAGGTTGTGGAGAAAGGGGAACCCTCTTACACTGTTGGTGAGAATGTAAGTTGGTACAGTTACTTTGGAAAACAGTGTGGAAGTTCCTCAAAAAGTTAAAAATAGAGCTACCCTATGACCCAACAATTGTACTACGAGGTATTTACATCAAAGATACAGATGTAGTGAAAAGAAGGAACAAATGCACCGCAATGTTCATAGCAGCAATGTCCATGATAGCCAAACTGTGGAAGGAGCAGAGATGCCTTTCAACAGATGAATGGATAAAGAAGATGTGACCCAAATATACAACAGAATATTACTCAGCCATCAGAGAGGATGAATACCCAACATTTGCATCAACATGGATGGAATTGGAGGAGATTATGTTAAGTGAAGTAAGTCAAATAAATAAATCTTCAAAAAGATATGACATGTATGTCAATCACACCACAATAAAGCTGGGAAAATAATTTAAAAAAATAATTAAACCTGCCAAAATGGCCATCATCAACCTTTCCCAACCCAACTTGTACTTGATGTTCTCCCTTCCCCAGATATTTACATTACTATTTCCCTATCTTCATTCAAATTTCTTCTCAAATATCATCTCCTCAGAGACCATCCTTAATGATTTCCTTTAAATTATTAGTCTCTATCACTTATATTCTTACCAACCCTAAGTTTTACATGTTTTATGAGTAATTTCATTATATAAATTATGTGTGTGTATATATCTTGATAGTATATAAGTTCCATGTAGGTACTTTTATTTCTATATGCTCACAGTATAAACAAGGTTTGTCACAATAAGAATCCAGAAAGTTTTTATAGAACTTGTTAATGAATATGAATCAATTGAAATACATCCTGTAATCTATTTCATTTGTTTTATTCCAACAAATGTCATTTGTCAGATTCTATACTGGGAGTTAGTGATGGTTGGAGCTTTATTCCCAGATACATTATACAGCTCTACTTTTCGACCTGAACAAGTGAGGCCCCTGTTGGAAGACACTTACCTCACAGGGTCCCACACTTTGGAGTAGTTTCTTCAAAAATTTCTAATACTCCTCCAGTGTCTGGGGCTGGGGCTAACAGAGTCAGAAAAAGAATAGGTCCTGTGGATTTTAATCACTAAAACCCTCCGGTGCCTGGGGCTAGCTATCTGGGAAGCACCAACAGGGATCCCATCCCAACTTTACCATTGGTTTGTTTTCTGTCTTTTAACCACTCCATCCCCCAACTGTGGCATTGATCAGATGCCTCAAGAAGCTCTGAGACTAATCCCTATAAGGGTTGCTCAGGACCCCTAGCCAGGTTCTATTTCCATGTAGTGACGTGACAAATAGTATTACTTTTGTGGAATTGTGTGAGATTCAGCTGCCAGAAAGATTCTGATCTGTTGATATTTGGTGAATTTCTTAATTTAGACAGAGAACGTATTCAAGAGTCTAGACTACCAACATTACTTTTGCCAACCACTGATACTAAGCTTCTATGTGGACCTGTGGGTTATTCTCATCTCTCTGTGTTCTCACAGTAGTGCCACCTCTACTACAGAGTACTAGAGGGGAGTAAGGGTGGCAGAATGTGTCCTGTGGCATCTTCATATTTGTAGTATTTCCTTATCCTCAGAAAAATTTGGAGGCCTTTCTCCACAACACCAAAGAGTTCTCCTTATTGATAAGTAATAAACTTTTTTTTATTTTTTTATTTTTTTTGCTTGCTCTTATTTTGTTCATGGACTCCTTGCCTACGCTGGTCACAGCATGTGAAGACAGGTGCAGTCAATGCTGGAAGTGTTTATATTCCAAAACACAGTCATTAGAGCCCAAAGAGTTAAAGAAAACACAAATTTAGAAAATGTTTTGGTTTATTATTTTGCTATCAAATTCAAAACACTAAGTTAATATAAGCAACACATGATCTTTCTTTCATATTTTCCTTCATTGTCTGGGAAGATTTGCATTTGTGATCATCATCAATGAATCAGAGAAACCCCTTTAGAAAGGGTCATTGGGAGCCAGTATCTACAGATGTTAGAATGCGTATGTAGAGTCAGGAGTAATGATGTACTAAGCATTCAGTAAATGGAATTAGGTGACTTCAGAGCCAAGAAGATCTATATTGTTTTAATAGACATAGATTCTAAAGAGCCAGAGCCCTGGGAGTAAGAACAGCATTACTACCATTTTCTAACAGTGGAAGATTTGAACTTATCCAAGAACAGCATATTTGATAATATAAATACATAATTCCTGGATCTGAACAGGAATAGATGCTGCCTGGACATCACAAAGTATTCTCAGGTACACTAGTTAGACAACAAACATGTCCTTTTTACTCAGTATTGTAAATTTTTTTTTAAGTTTTTATTTATTTGACAGAGAGAAACACAGCGAGAGAGGGAACACAAGCAGAGGGAATGGTAGCAGGAGAAGCAGGCCTCCCACTGAGCAGGGAGCCGATGCAGGGCTCGATCCCAGGACCCTGGATTCATGACCTGAGCCGAAGGCAGATGCTTAAGGACTGAGCCACCCAGGTGCCCCAGTATTGTAAATTTTTATACATAAATTGTTACACTTCATATCACCCTATGAATTTTATAATGCATTTTTATAAATTTGGTTATATATACTGAATCCTTCAAAAATATTTGTTCTGGGCCCCACAAACCCTAGGGACATCCTTGGTGGTAAATTTTCTCTTTAAATTCCATAAAGATTTTCAAGTACTTTGTCATTTTCTTAATGGAAAAATGTGCAAAGTACAATAACTTGGTGTCTGCTTTAAAGGGGTTTAGATTATAGCTGGAATATGTGTGTGTATATGGATGTGTGTGGTGGTGGAGTTGGTTCTGGCACTTTTTTGAATACTTACAACAATGCATCCTCTTCCATAGTTAACAGAAACCAAATTTAGGGTTTAGTCAGCAGTTATGTACAGCCATCCCAATTATGCATGTAAGGACAAGGAAAATTATCATACGGTGTGGCCATAGAGGCTTGTGACTCATTGCAAGATGGGCTTGTTTCAGGACTTCCTTTATAACCGGTATTCCATAAGCTCCCTCTCTAATCAGCTAGGTTAGCTGATTAGATCACCAAATCTAATTGTATTACCAAATGCCATTGGTACAATGGCATTTTACATTCCATGATATAAGCAACAGTTTAGACCTTGAATTTAGTAGCCTTAAAAATACCTAAGTATCTTCTTTTCCTCAATGATGTTATTGAAGTAAATGACTACTAGATCCCTTTAAGAAAAAATTAAAAGAATATTTCTCTTACATATTTTCAGAGATAGTAAAAGATCTATTTAAGGGACCTTAAACTTCTGAACCAATGACTTCTGAATCTCACTCACTGTCTTAAATCTGGTAACTGGACAAAGATCAGTGAATTTTCACTGTGGCAATAGACATAAGCCTTTTGTATACCAGTTCTTGATTTCCTTTCTGTTTATACAAGACAATAAACAGCCCTGTTGACCGCCCATATAATTTTGTCTTATGAGCATCATCAGTTATGTTCACCTTCATAGATTCTGTCAGGTCAAATGGTACCACTTTGTCAATCTATTCTTGTTGTTTGTTATGGTAAGTACAATTCACTTTGTTCCTGATGGTTGTTGCCACGTGGCTTCCAAGAGTCCAGAGTTTCTCATCTTCATTGATGCCAAGAGTCTCAATTCCATGCAAAATCTCTTTTGTCAACTCTGATCTTTGAGGAGAGCTACCATGGAGCTCCTCAAGGACGCTGGTTTCCCAACATATATTGCCCATAGTGAGAACTTCTCTGGTCTTTTCTTAGGATGGAACTGGGTGGCATATTCTCTGACTTAGCTGCACTTATCTTCTGACCCATTCCTAAATACTCTGCTAGCACAATCAGACATCTGTACTTAGTTGCTGTAGATTGTCATCATGCCCAAACTTTAAAGAGCAAAGTTTTAGTACTGGCCTCAGATTTATTTGTCAGGATATTAAATTCTGAGGCACAACATGATATTTCTTTTATGTTAATCAATTCTTACTAACCTAGTATTATATTCTACCCACATCTTCCATCTCGGCACCTTAAAACCTAAACCTTCCTAAGTTCTGCTATTTCTGCTATTACATATTAGCCACATATCTTTTTTTTTTCATGGATGCCCCATTAAGGGTAAGCAGAGATAAGACATTAGTTATTGCCTAGAGGCAATGACAGAAGTCAGAAAAGACTATTTTGGGGAAACGCATCATCTTCTAAAGAAATAGCCATATGTGACTTCTTCGTACAGTCTTCTAGGCGAAGAGAGGTTCCTTCTTCGAGATGAAAGCATCTTCTGGTGGTTTATACTGCCAGTTGAATCTAGTCTCAGGCACATCCACCTAAATGCCCCATCCTTTTTCTCAGAGTTTTCACCCTTCTCTATTAAGACATGATTTTCTTTTTTTTTTCATTGTATCAAGGATGTCTATTCAATTTCCTTACCTATTGTGCCACCTTTATAATTAAATTGGCCTGATTATCAGCACAGTCTTTGCTGCAGCTGTGGGAGAATTTTTTTTTTTTATACTGTCCTGGAGCCCTTCACATTTTCACAGCATGCACAGAACAGAGAATTGGCTAATGTGTACCTGTCAGTCCTTTTTAAAGGTTTTTACAGCCACTAATGATCCAGGCAATGGACAGTCTTTATAATTACCATTTTCTCATTCCCTTCAAATGATGGAGAGCTTCTACACAAGTCAATTTTATCCCTTATTCCCTATCTCCTAATTCATAATAGGGACACAGATTAGTAATTGTTATTCTTCAGCATGCCAGGAGTTAATAGTACACACTTATACTGGTAATGGAGTCCTTGTGGCCACCTGATCAGGGACTGACCTAGTTCTAAATTTCATCCTGTAGGTTGCCTTCTAAGGCCTCTCTCTCAATTGCATATACTTGCTCACAGTTCCTAAGAGCAAAGCCTCAGACAAGGATTTAGATGTGGTAGTTTACTTGAGAGGAAATCCCTTGAAACAGAAATGAGGAAGATAGGAGAATGAAAGGGAAAATTAAGGAGAGTAAATAAAAGATGTCTTTTTCAACCAGTTAATAATATTTGCAACTGGAACTAACCCCGCTCTGGGCATCCCCTATATCATTATAGAATATATCTCTGTTAAACTCTTATGGACAAAGAGACTTCAGCATTTAACTGTCAACTCCCTACTCCACTGGTTGGAGAATAAGTCCCCCACCACTCTTTGTCTGACCCCCTGTATGGAATAAAAAAACGTCTATGCTTATGGAGGCTGGGAAAAATGGAGAGAATGATCTAGAAACTGTCAAACTCAACAGCAGCTTACATGATCTGAATGTTGTTTGTAGCATCTCAGACATCTTCTGCCAGACCAAGAAATTTTACATACAAAGATTTCTATACTTTCAACATATAATAGTCACTATTTTACACAAAATATTTCGAAGAAAAGAAAAAAAAAGAGCTACTAAATTTATTTCTGTAGCTGGTATAATTCTTCAAAAATCAAAAAAGAACTAGAATATAAAATTATACACTGATTTTGCTCATGAACACAGATAAAAATTCTAAAGAAAACATCCAAAACAAATTGAATTTGGTCATGTATTAAGAAAGCTGCTACCCAATGGCCAAATATACAATATCACAAAACTGTAGGAACATTTCCATATTAAAAAAAATCTATCAGTATAGGGTGCCTGGGTGGATCAGTCATTAAGTATCTGCCTTCAGCTCAGGTCATGATCCCAGGGTCCTGGGATAGAGGGCCCTATCGGGCTCCCTGCTCCATGGCAGGAAGCCTGCTTCTCCCTCTCCCACTCCCCCTGCTTGTGTTACTTCTCTCACTGTGTTTCTCTCCATCAAATAAACAAATAAAATCTTAAAAAAAAAAAAAAGTTTAACACGTTAACAAAATGAGGGAAAATCCATATAATTATCCTATTATATGCAGAAAAATCATCCAATAAAATACAATAATCGTAATAAAAAAAACAACTAAGCAAATTAAAAATAGGAGATAACTTATTTAACCCAGTAAACACACAGGTCAAAATCCCACAAAATACATAGTCTAAGTTACTATTTTAGAAATATTTCATTAAAGACAAAGACAAGTATTATAACTCCTATTTATTTAATATTTTATTACACATTCTAGCAACTACATCTATTAAAAATAGAAGTTAACAAAAATAAAAAAAATAAAAATAGGAATTAAAAGATATTTCATAAAGATACACATTTTTTCTTATTTTAAACAATAAAGTATAAAAACCTATAGAGCGTGAATCAAACACATAAAAGACATAAGATATTATTATTATTTTTTAAAGATTTTATTTATTTATTTGACAGAGAGAGGGATCACAAGTAGACAGAAAGGCAGGCAGAGAGAGAGGGAGAAGCAGGCTCCCTGCTGAGCAAAGAGCCTGATGCAGGGCCTGATTCTAGGACCCTGAGATCATGACCTGAGCTGAAGGTGGAAGCTTTAACCACACTGAGCCACCCAGGCGCCCCAAGACATAAGATATTATTGAAAAATATTACTAAGAACTTTGCAAATAAAAAAATAACTTTGCAAATAGAACTGAATAAATGAAATGTTATAATATAGTTTTGAATGAGAAAATATAATTTCATAAAAATGCTAGTTTTTCCTATATTATTCTATAAATTTAATGCAGTTTCAATCAATGACCCATAATAATCCTTGTAAAACTAAGCAAATTCCTATGGAAATTTAAAACCTAGTAAAAGTTAAGAAAATACAGATAAATAGTTAAGATATAAAGGACTAAATAAAACAAATATTAAAATGAAGCATAAAACTGTAGTGTGGTTTGGCTGACAGATGTGTAAATACATTAATTAGAGTTAAAAGCTCAGAAATAGAACAAAACCTATATAAGAATTTGTACTACTAATTACTAATTCATGGGTAACAATAAACTAGTTAAGAAATAAGGTTAGGATAGCCAAATTTTCAAATTAAAAAGTGTCATTAGATCTCTACTCCAGACTCTACTGAAGTGTGACATTTAGATAGATAAAAGACAGAATTAAAAAAAATGTAAGAGGTAATTGTTTTGAATTCAGAATAAAGAGAAACATAAATTTTTTCAAATCAAACCAGTATTTTTGTAGGCATAGGATAGTATATATGACATTAAAGTTCTGTCTCAGGTTAAGAGAAGATATTTGCAGCACAGCACCAAATGTTAGCATAGGGAATATATAAAATCTGCTACAATATGACCCAGGAAAGATAACAGAAATGGGCGACAGATATGAAGGCACATCACAAGCAAGAAAACAACAAACAACATATGAACAGTGCTGTTTTTAGTGACCAGTTTTTAAATGTTAAGAAAAAAATATTAAAAACAAACAACATATTATTTTGGATTGGAGATTGGCAAAATTAAAACTTTATGTACACTAAAATTCCTAAATTCTGATTGTAGGTGGAAGAGAGAAACCATAAAGAAATTTTTATTTACATATATCAGAAATCATGCAAAAGGATGACTATGGAAATATTTTTGATTGCAGGGAAAACCTAGAAAAGACTCAAATGTGCTGATATAAATGAAGCATATTCATGTCATGCAATATATAGAGAAGTTAAAAAAGTTAAAAGTGGGGCACCTGGGTGGCTCAGTCGTTAAGTGTCTGCCTTCAGCTCAGGTCATGATCCCAGGGTCCTGGGATCGAGCCCCACATCGGGCTCCCTGCTTGGCAGGAAGCCTGCTTCTCCTGCTACCATCCCCTTTGCTTGTGTTCCCCCTCTCGCTGTGTTTCTCTCTGTCAAATAAATAAAATCTTAAAAAAAAAAGTTAAAAGTAATAAATCAGATATAAATAAATCAATATATGTAAATATCAAAATTAATGAATGAAAAACAAATTCTTGCATAATAGGTAACATATATCATTAATGTAATTAAGAAATCTCTGAAATAATATATTGATCATCAAATATATACCTAATAAAATCTTAAATAATATAACTTAGAACCAAAATAAACAAAACTGTAGTCTTTCATGTCCATTAAAAATGGAATTTAGGTGTAGCAGGCATTTGATAAAAACTGGCTGAATAACTGTGGCCTTTTGAAGAATTTATAGCTCACTATAAAAAACAAAGAGAAAAATCCAATTTTAATGTTTGGGCAGTGACCCAGGTTACCAGGGTATCAAGAAAAGAGCCAATATACAAAGCTTTGTGAAGTATGTGTAGGTGAACAAGTTGACATAAAAAGATTGACTCCCCTTTTTTGGCTTTTTGAGTCAATTGATTTCTTTCTTCACAATTTGCCAAAGAAGTTCTAGCATTCCAACTTCCTTCAATGCAGGCTACCACTGGGTTCAGTTTTCAGTCAAACAATAGAGCAAGCAATAGAGATACCCTCAGTTTAGTTGCTCCAACTAATATGTATTAAATTTAGAATCTCTGGGCTATCCCTCCATGTCAATAATTGGGCTGAATCCACCAAGATTTTCCTTTCTTTCTGGCATAATAGTCTTACAGTCCATTCACAACATATTTTTCCAGGTTCCCACAAATATTAAATGGATGATAATTATAAAAATCTTGGAATTCTTTTGTTATACATAACACCTCATGCTCATTCACTTCCTGCTGTCTACTCACCCTGCTGTGGTAGGTATTTTTTCTTTGGTGCTCTGCTACTACTTGAACCCAGTTATGGATCTGGAAACAATGAAAGGGAGTAAGGGTAGGCCTTGAGGAAGATCAGTAGTTACTGGTAGAGCAATTTACTCATACTTGGTAAGACAGAGTGAGACAAGGTTGCTTCTGATGGCAAGGGAAGCTTGTATCCCTTGAAGAATGAGTAGATTTTAAGCTAATGAGTAGGTAAGGAATTTTATGAAGAGGCAAACCACAGCAAGAGTTCACTGTATAAAAGAGTATGGCCAGAGTAAGGGATCCCTCATATAACTGAGTATATAATAATATAGTAAAGCCTAAGGCACGTATTGGTAGTAGTTAAAGGGAGACCATATCTCAAATGTTCTTGAAAAAATATGTATGTTTTAGATTTTAGGCAGAGAGTTTTCAAATATTTTTCAGCAAGGGAGAGACATGGTCATCTTAGGAATTAGGTGTAACACTTTTTACAGTGTGTAGGACGGATTTGAGAAAGACAAAATGTATTATATATATCAGTATTATGTCAGTTCAAATTTTGATATTTCTGATGCTAATATCTGGAAATTTATATTGCAAAAAAAAGCACATACAATTAATCAAATGCAATGGGGGAGATGTCATTTGCCAGTGGAAGCTTAAAATTAATTGGAATTGTGAAAAATATACTAAAGTAGGCGTTAAGACATTTTGTTCTGAACCTATGCTTACTTTTTAAACTATTTGACCTTGAACATGACTCAGAAAAAGTTATATAGTGATTACTGTATGACAATCTCTAGGCCACAGAACAAAGGAAGTAAGGATACCCAACTGAAGCCAAAATGAAGTGCAGGATATAACTATTTCATAACTAGTGAGCTTGTAACACAGATTTTTGAGTGGACATGGGTTTGCTTGAAGAAGTAGGAAGAAGTTTTCAGCATGTTGTTAAAAACAATGGAGAATGAATCTAAATATACACTGATGAATGGATAAATTATACATATATGGCAAAGACACACAATGGAATATTATGCACCTTTAAAAAGAAGGGACTCCTGTCACTCACATGCTGAGTGAAACTCAAAGACAAGGGACAAATACTGCATGATTCCACTCATATTAAGTATCCAAAATACTAAAAATCATGGAAACAGAAAGCTGAAAGGCGGTTGCTAAGGGCTGGGGAGGAGAAAGTTCACTAGTGTTTAATGGGCATAGAACTTCAGTTTTGCAAGATGAAAAAGTTTTAGACATCTATACACAACAATGTGAATATGCATAACACTATTGAGCTGTACATTCAAAATGGTTAAGTTGGAAAATTTAATATTATGTGGGTTTTTTACCACAATTAAAAAAAATAGAGAATGTAGTGTGCGATTTGTGCCATGCTCAGCACAGCTGACTGATGTTGAGCCCTTGTAAAGAAAGATTTTAACCCTAGAAGTTATGGATTATTTTTTCAAAAGATATCTGAGGCTCTGGATGAAATGAAACCTATAAAATGATGGGAAGAATAAGGAGCACGAACATTCTGGGAGCTGGACAAAGTGGTATGGACATAGGATCCTCACAGTGGGCAAAGCAGTGGTGCACTGTCTCCTGCAAGCAGAAAATATAAAGCTAGAGGGGAAAAAATGAATAGATGTTTGAAATATTTTCATATTTTGGACATTATTATAATGGCAAAGAGGCTGGGTTTTGGAACCAGACTGCCTGGGTTTGAATCTTGGTTTAGCCATGTATGGCTTTGAGTAAATTCCTTACCTTCCATATTCACCTTCATGAAACATGGATTATCATAGTACATCTACTGTAAAATTAATTTAAACATATTTAAAAAGAAATAATGTGTATGAAGCACTGGAGACAGTGCTTAGAACATATATAAATATTAGCTCATACTATATTCACTTATAATCTTAATCATGAAGTCTTAAATGGGTCATAATAAGATTTTAAAAAGCCCATGTTTCTAAGGGACTCAGACTAATTTCAGAGAATGACATTTAACAGTCAAGTCTAGTACAATTATATAAAAGACATGAAGGTAGAGATAAGGACAATGAAGGTGTGTGAAGGGACTGCATTTTGTCTTTTTGAAATGTCTCTTCACAATGAAAACAGCATTTCATCAAGGACTGGAAGGATGAATAAAGACTGTTAGAGGACCAGTGGTTTAAAGGTAAAGTGGCTTTGCATCTCATGTGTATTAGGGAATGTTGTGGAGTTACATACATTGTAATTGGAGTTTAAAATGTAGGAATGAAAGAAAGAGTGGTAGAAATGTCAGGAAGAAAATATTGAATGCCAGAAAATGTAGAATTTGTAGTTCACTGCAAACAAACTTCAGAAAGTGTTAGTATTTTTCAAACTTTAATAAGCATTAAATTCACTTTTTTTTCCCCAAAATATTCAGTTGTAAAAATTTCTCCCTCCTTTAGGGAGAGGCTGATTTGCTAGGCCTGGAAGAAATCCAGGCACTCACACAGGTGCTCTGATCTCCACAAAAGGTTGTGAACCATAGCTGTGGACCAGTGGTTCTTAAACTTTGGCATATGTCAGATTCTCCTGTAGAGCTTGTTAAAACACAGATTATCACACTGTCCCAGGCTTTATGAGTCAGTACATTTGGATGGAGCCTGGAGATTTGCATTTCCAATAAATCTTGTCTGGTGATGTGAGTCTGATGTGGGGGCCATATTTCAAGAACTACTGCTATGGGCCATTTATTTACAACTAGTTTAAAAGCCTACAGCAGAATACTAGAGGATCTTTCTCAAAATATCTACATTCAGGCCCCTTTACTTCTGCTTTCTCCTAAACACTGCACTTACCTCATCCCCTGCTCTACTTAAAATAGGCCTACAATAGGAGATGTGTTTTGAAAGAATTTTCTAGGTTGAGTTGTTACAGAATCAAAAGTGATGTCATAACTAAAAGTGCTTTGTAACTGCAAAGGGTAATATATGTGAAAGATCCTAATTTTGTTTCTAACTCAATACACTAACACTACTCAACATAATCTCAAAGTCAGAACAACTCCTGTGTGGTTCAAGTTACCAAGCTGTATATTTAGAATGAGAAGGAAAAACAATTTTAGAAAGGAACAACAGAAATTCAATACATTTTAGAAATGGTTATTGAATATCTATTCTTATGCCCATTTCTTTAAATGTTAGTTTTTACCTTGCATTCTGGGTTAGTCAGTGAACAGCAGTATTTGATAACTATGTGCCCTTGTGTGCCTATGTGCCTGATACTTAGAGGTACTTTAATCCAAAACATATCAGACTGTGAGTGTCCTTAGGAAAGTGGGAATTGTTTCCGCAGGAACTAAATGATAAAATGTTGATAGAAAAATAAAACTAGTTCACATTCTGTAATCATTATCAAGAGTTCAGTGGAAGTAAAAGGGGCAAAGACTAGCTTTTCAAATATTACCTACTGAATAAAAGCAATCTCTCTGTGACAAATCGGAGAAGGTAATTATGGGGTAGCATGAGTGCCTTTTTCAAAAACCTTTTCCTACAAAATGATGACGTATGGTGAACTTTTACAAACGGCTTAGCTGGAGATGGTCATAGTATGAGGTTACTATTATACTTTTTCAAGTTATAGTAAAAAAATTAATTAAATACAAATGACTCCTTATAACTTACTATGATTGATTATATTGTGTGAAAAATCAAAAAAATGAAACAACTGTCACAACAAAAACAACTCTTTTTGGTCAATTCTGTCATTAAAACTGTATTATACAACGACATTCAAATATATATTTCCTTAAAAATATTTTGGATAGAAATGTAAATCATTCAGTATTGTCTTTGTTTTATAAGGATTTTCGTACCTACCTTGGAAAACTTAGAGGCAGAAAAGAGTGAAGTAAGAAGGAAAATAGACAAATACCTAAAGAACAGGAGGTAGGCAGGGGAGAGTGGAGTTTATACATTCCATCATTAACAGATTCTTTTTTTTTTTTCATTAACAGATTCTTCCTCAGTGATTCAGGCATGATATTTTGTAAGTTTTATATTTTTGTTGTTGTTGCTGTTGTTTCATTTTTGTTTTAAGTCCTAGAAAGCTAGGGCTGTAATGTGTTTAATGAATATTAGATTTTGTTTGAAGTTGAGCAAATTTATGGCCATACGATGGTTAAAACTAGAAAGTAAAGAGGTGCCATTACCTTGCTTTTAAGATTAATTTCAGTTGCAATCAGACCTTACCAGAAGTGAACACCTTTCCAGACTTGGAGAAACTCACATTGAGATAGATGAAGTACAATAATTAAGTTAATAGCTTGGTTCCCATATCTTAAGGAGGTAAAGATCAGGTGCGCTATCAGGAAGTAAGGAAGCCAGAGAAACTAGAGCATAAACCATTCTAGAAGATTACAGATGTAAAAGTGCAACTGGATTAAATCAGTCTAGTCTAAGATGAGTAAGTATTGACAACTATCTCTGAGATAAATGAGATAAATGTTATCATGACAAATTAAAGTGTCTGGCAAGATATTTTTGTTACAATCTTCCTTTAAAATTATTTACTACTTTCTCTACCCCTTCTTGGAGAACGGATTATTTACACATGTGTTTTATATAAAATGACTTCAAGAAAGTAAACTCTTTCTAATTTATTTCCCAATATTTACTTGCAAACACATTTGCAAAAAATGTTAGTGGTGATATATTACAACTTTGACCCCATTCCAATTTCTTTTTTTTATATGTGTATATCTTTATATTTTTTCCCAAATGTGTTTATTTTATTTTTTCAGTGTTACAAGATTAATTGTTCATGCATCACACCCAGTCCTCCATGTAATACGTGCCCTCCTCAATACCCAGTACCAGGCTCACCCAACACCCCACTCCCTCCCCTCCAAAACTCTCAGTTTGTTGCTCAGAGTTCACAGTCTCTCATGGTTCATCTCCCCCTCTGATTTCCCCCCATTCACCCTTCCCTTCCTTCTCACAATGCCCTCCATGTTTTTCCTTATGCTCCACATGTAAGTGAGACCATAAGATAACTTACTCTCTCTGCTTGACTAATTTCACTCCCATAATCTCTTCTAGACCCTTCCATGTTGATACAAAAGTTGGATATTCTTCCTTTCTGATGGAGGCATAATATTCCATTGTATATATGTACCATATCTTCTTTATCCATTCGCCTGTTGAAGAGTATTTTGGTTCTTTCCACATTTTGGCGATTGTGGAAATTTGGCATTGGCATTGCCAAACACATTTGGCATTGCTGCTCTGAACATTGGGGTACATGTGGCCCTTCTTTGTAATGCATCTGCTTCTTTGGGATAAATACCCAGTAGTGCAATTGCAGGGTCATAGGGTAGCTCTATTTTTAATTTCTTGAGGAACCTCCACACTGTTTTCCAAAGTGGCTACACCAACTTGCAACCTCAACAACAGTGTAAGAGGGTTCCCCTTTCTCCACACCCTCTCCAACATTTGTTGTTTACTGTCCTGTTGATTTTGGCCATTCTAACTGGTGTAAGGTGGTATCTCAGTGTGGTTTTGATTTGAATCTTCCTGACGGCTAAAGATGATGAACATTTTTTCATGTGTCTGTTAGCCATTTGTATGTCTTCTTTGGAGAAGTGTCTGTTCATGTCTTCTGCCTGTTTTTTGATGTAATTATTGGTTTTGTGGGTGTTGAGTTTGAGGAGTTCTTTATAGATCTTAGATAGCTTATGGATTAGTCTACTTTCAACAACACAGAACACAACACTTGAAAAATTCACAGGGTATATTCTTGAATGGACTGTGATGCTATATCAAAAAAGGGTTTGAGACTGTGATCTTTAGAGAGGATAGTTAAAAAGACCAACAATTCAACACTAAATTCTTCCTTTAGTTTGAAGTAGATTAGCAGAATATTGTGTACTTAGATAAAAACTGGATAGTTCCATGCAGTATCCTCTCCAAGATCCTTTCTAATGTTATCTTCTGCTTTTGCTGAATTCTATTGTAAGAAATTGCCATGTGGAAGTGAGTTTGTCATTCATCACAAAGCTGTTGTAAGGAAGACAGAGGATTGTATTTCTTACATAAGATTCCAAGTGAAAATTTTCTTTTGGGATTTAATTCTGGAAAGATTTTTTTTTTTAAATAAGCAAAATGTTTTCCAAAGAAAAATTCCTAAAAATTTACTTTTCCCCAAGGAAAGGTAGCTGAATGACTAAGAGAATAGATTGTGAAGACTGGCTTAACAGAGAAAGACAAATACCATATGATTTCATTCATATATGGAACTTAAGAAACAAAACAAATGAACCATGAAAAAAAGAAAGAAAGAGAGAGAGACAAACCAATCAAGACTCTTAACTATAGAGAATAAATGGTTAAAAGAAGGAAAGTGGGACAGGGATGTGTGAAATAGATGAAGATTTAGAGTATATTTATCACAGTGAGCATGGAGTAATGTATAGTACTGTTAAATGTTAATTACTCTGGAATTAAAAATAAATAAATAAAAACTTAAAAAAAATGATTGGCTCTATGGGCATCTATCCTAGATGTGACTTAAGTAAATGTTTCTGTTTCGGTTTTGTTTTTTAACCTTTTCTAAGGCATAATGTCAACTTGTTTCCACCTGAGGAGGAAATTCACCTCTTTTTAAAAAAGAATATGGCTTCTGTCATTTTCTTGATCCTTTTTATTAAATAGTTAAGATTAACTTATACTACTATACTATATTATTGATATTTTCTAGATTAGAATCTTTTCCATTTTCCCTATCCACAACATTATTCCTTACTGCAAACTCAAATAGTTGTTTCAGATATTGTCAAATCAATATAGCAATAAGGACAATAATTCATAGCATTATATAATATCAAAAAGCTGGGCTAAGAAGAAAACATAAAAGTTATTCAAATCCAATCACTTGTTAGAATCTTATCCAGAATATCTATATCATGTGGCTGTACACCCTATGGGATTTAACATCTCCTAAGTTTGGCTGTCTAATTTATGTTGTTGTAACTCTGTATAACCTACCCACTATTATAGTTATATCACTTTAGGATGATATAAATGTGCCGCAAAGCAGTCTTTAAAGCATTAAAATGTAGTTATTTTCTCCATGAGAAAACTAATGGATTAATGGACTATCTTGTTTATTCATTTTCTGCTTTTACTTTTTCTACTCAGATATAGAAATTGATGGATATAGGTTTTTACTTTGGTCATCTACAGCCTTCCTGTCCCCTCTTATATTCAGATGACTTTAGGAAATGTCTCACAGCAGATTTTATTTCATTTATTTTTTACTTAAGATTTTTGGTATCTTAATAATAAGTACTTAAAATTCAGAACACCAAACTGATACTTTATATTAATCTAATAAAAAAAAACACATTACATAACTTTACAAAACAAATTAAAAATCTATTTCTGAAAGAAACTTATTTCACACAGAGAAGATGATTTTGAAGGGAACTAATGAAAAGATAAAGCATTTTTATCCTGAAATTAATAATTTAAAATATATCTAAGTGAACTCTATATTAATATTTTAATTTTGTGTTATGTCTACATTTTTGTAAGACCTACAGCAGGATTTTACTAGAATTTAGTATAATTTCCTATGCAGGTAATATGTATGTAGGCATGCACCCAGGGATACCTGATAGAGTATAATGACATCAATTGTGACTTTAGAGAATTTCAAGTAGCTGTAGAAAGCTAGACTTAGATTACCTCTAAATCGTAACATTGTGTGTATTATCATTCCCACAGGTGTTTCCAGCAGACATTTATCAAGCACATTAACTATGAAAGGAAGTTGGCAATAACAATGACGGTGATGATCAAGGAAGAAGTTCCAGGAAAGAAAATAATGTTTCAAATAAACAAACAAACAAATAAATAAATAAAGTTTCAGTCATCTTCACACCTTTGGGTATATGGCAGCTGGAATCTAAATCATGTCCAAATCCTACCTGTTAAAGGGGAGTGAATTCCATATATACCTTTAGGACTTTGTCCATTGACTAAAGTTTGTCCTTAAGCCCAGACTGTATTAATTATCACTCAAGTCAACTAGGGCTGAGGGACAAAGCAATAGGCTTAGATAAGTCAGGAACTCAGATTTTAATCCAAATTTGACACACCAAACCCAATTTCTTGCCATGCTTCATAGTTTGTACTTTTTTTGTGTCATATCTTGGCTATATATAGCACATTGGCACTAAAACTTCATTATGTCTAAAGTAATGAATAATCTTCCCCACCCTTTTCCTTCTGTAACTTGCTTTTGTTTTAAGTGTTTGTTAACCTCCACAATTTGCCCTCATCGGAAATCCTCTCTCTCATTTAAAACTTCCTATCCAAGAGATCACCAATTAATTTCTATCCTTTAAATATCCTTCAATTTATATATCCTTTCCCATTCTTTCTTCTTCATCCATTTAGTGCTAGTTCTATCCATTATATTTTTCTTACAATATACTACCTCTAATCTTTGTCTACTTCTTGTCAAGAGAGATATCATCCTACAATAACTATTTTCTACATAAAATCCTGCAAAGGTTTCGTTTCCTAGTGTAAAAACACATGTGAGAGATGGATACAATAACTAGCTTGACTATAGTAATCACTTCACTATATGTGTGTGTGTGTGTGTGTGTATGTGTGCATGTGTAGTATACTTCAAATGTGTAGTATATACTTCAAATGTGTAGTATACTTCAAATATATAAAATTTATATTTTAAAGTAAATATGTTTGATAAAGCCTTTTATAATGAAAAAAAGAAAAGAAAAGATAATGATTCTGATAAAAAAAATAGTACTTCTAGGATAGCAATATTTTCTGGCCTAGGCCCTGTAGACTTTTCTAGCATAGTTTCTCACTGTTTTCTCTACAGCTCCACTTTGACTGAGCAATCCCTGCCTGTTTGAGATTTCCAAGTGCACTACCCATTCTCATACCTTGTTGTTTTTACATATGCTGTTACCTCTGCTAAGAAAGATCTTAATCTCAATTTTTGTTCCTTTATGAATCTTTTATCTCTTCTTTCAAGTTCCAATTCATGTATAACTTTTGGGTATCTGCCCTTACTATCCTCTACCTTCCTGAACCCCCCTCCTTACTGGGATCCCTGGCACATACCCACAAACAGTTAGGCACTCCCCCTCAGTGTTTGTTCCTTTAGTAAAGACATTGTTAAATCTGCATTTTTATAAGTGTGTTTCCTTCACAACCCTAAATTACTTGAGGGCTGAAATCATGCCTTATTAATATTTATATCCCCAGTTCCTGGCATGGGTTTTCAATTCCTTTCTCCTGTTTTCCTCTTCTCCAATCAATTCCTGTGGAAGATACAGATCTGGTCATGTTATTTCACAACTTAAAAAGCTTCATTAAACCTTCACCATAACAAATACATTTTAAACCCCTTAGCATGACGTAAGAGATCCTTCAGACTTAGGTCCCAGTATAATCTCCCCTTACTCTCAGAATACTTAATATAGTTCCCCAATATACCATCTGCTATCTAAACTCATATTTTTATTCATACCATTCACTTTGTCTTCTTCATCTTTACATTGCGACCATCTAGAAAGTTGCTTAGAAAATAGGGATGCTAAATAAGTACTTGTTAAAAAAAAATAGAAATACATGAAAGATTGAATATATTAACTTGTTCCAGACTATATACATGGTAACAATGAGTAGCTATAACAATACATTTCCACTTTGAAACTGACAACCCACTACTTCTATGGAATTGAAATTTTGACAACACTGGCAATTTTACAATAGAATCCTACAATAATGAAGGAAGCACATATAAATCATGAACGGAAAAAGCTTCTCTCTTTTGAAGCACCTGTAAGTTTTCCAGGTGATTCAGGAGTATTTGGTTTAGTATCAAAGGTTAAATCATCTTTTAGCCTAAAAAGCATAATATTTTTTATCACTGATTTTTTTCTGACATGTTGTAAGTGGAAGAGTTGAATTTATGGCTTGTTTAATTGAAACAACAAACAAGTAAATTTTAGAGTACTTTAAGTACAAAATGTAATACTATTTTTCTGTGTAACAGCATTAAATATTGAATTTTTATTTTATTATGTAATGTCACATACTTCTTTTTAAAAAATATTCACTTATTTGAGAGAGAGAGAGAGAGCGCACAAGTAGGAGGGAAGGGCCAGCGGTCAGGGAGAAGCAGATTCCCTGGTGAACAGGGAGCCCTACACAGAACTTGATCGTTGGACCCTGGGATCATGACCTGAGCTGAAGACACTTAACTGACTGAGCCACCCAGGCACCCCATTACTACATATTTCTAAGTCATAGTCCTAATATATACAAATTCACTAAAATGGACATCTACTACTTGTCGCCTAGCATCCATTCCCCCCTCCATGCTTGTCAAAACATCCCTTCTTCATTCACCACACCCTAATTCCATGAACGAGTCCTTTTTTTTTTTTTTAAGATTTTATTTGACAGAGAGAGAGAGATCACAAGCAGGCAGAGAGGCTGGCAGAGAGAGAGGGGGAAGCAGGCTCCCTGCTGAGCAGAGAGCCTGATGTGGTGCTGGATCCTAGGATCCTGAGATCATGACCTGAGCAGAAGGCAGAGGCTTTAACCCACTGAGCCACCTAGGTGCCTCAACAAGTCCATTTTTTTAAGCAATGAGAACATTATATTTCCTTGGTGACATGAATGACTCAGGTTTAGGCACTTTCCTTCATACAGTATAATAAGTAAATTCTAGAATTTTTGCTATCTTACAGAATTACTATTTCTATGTCTTAGTGATACTTTATAGAACTTATTCTTAACTTTATTCAACACATTTGTCAGAGATACAATGGCAAAGAGAGAAAAGGAATAGCTCATCAAATGTTTTACAAAAAATCAGAATGTTTGTTCACATTAATATTTTAATAGTCTGAAAATTGTTGCTCTGCATTTGTTGACTTAAAAGGGTCATCTAAATTTTTGAGAAACAAATTTGTAGAACTATAAAGGATAATGAAAAATAATGCACACAACAAAACTTTTCTTAAGGCACAGTCAGTTAAGCATCTGACTCTTGGTTTCAGTTTGATCTCAGGGTCCTGGGATCAAGCCCCATGTCAGGCTCTGTGCTCAGCTGTGCATCTGCTTGGGATTCTCTTTCCTCCCTCTCCCTCTGCCTCTCCCACTCATGCTCTCTCTCTCTCAAATAAATAAATAAATCTTTAAAAAATATATTAGTATAGATGATGCAATAAACAAAACACTACAAAGCTCAGGGAAGAATTGATTTTGAACATATTTAAATGAGATAATTAAGAATATTTTAAATTAGAAATACATAGAACACTTGTATGTTAAAGCAAATTTATAGTATTAAAACAATGAGGTTTAACTCTTCATGTGTTTTTGTTAATTATCAATATTTAAATTATCTCCATGGCATGTGAATTTTTTATTTCTAAAACCGTTCATTAGGAAATTACACACATATGTCTTTAGTGTAATTTAAATATAATGCTGGATATATTAGAATATCACTAATGAAGTTTAAGAACACAGCCAAGTTTTCCTTTTATAAATCAACAGTACAGAATTTATGTTATTGAAGGAATCCCTCAACTCTTATTTCAAATCCAAATGAAGT
The DNA here is from genome assembly GCA_028646535.1 of Procyon lotor. NCBI lineage: Eukaryota > Metazoa > Chordata > Mammalia > Carnivora > Procyonidae > Procyon > Procyon lotor. The sequence goes on from CM053615.1 coordinate 28,607,105, forward strand.
CCTACATATGTTTCCCTTAAATGAGCAAGCTGATAATACATGATGGAAAATTATCCTAGCCTTGGGGTGCCTGGGTAATTCAGCTGGTTAAGCATCTGCCTTAAGCTCAGTTCATGATCTCAGAGTCCTGGGATCAAACCCTCCATTGGGCTTTCTACTAAGCGAAGTCTGCTTCTTCCTCCCCCTCTCCTTCTGATCTCTCTCTCTCTCTCAAGTAAATAATTAAAATTAAAAAAGAAGAAAATTGTCCTAGACTTATTATTTTATCTTGAAATTCAAATAGTTCTTATCAATCTTTTTCTTCCACATTTAAATTCTATTTCTGATGTTGGACTCCTGAAGATCACTTTCATACCTCCACTGGGTAATTGTAGAGTGAAGGATTTGATTTTTAAAGTTTCCTGCATTGTCATCTCCTGGTCTTTAATTTGAATTCTGGCATCACACAATTCCCATCTAATTGCCTCCCTAGGTGCTACTATTCCTTTTGCTATTGTTTCTATAATTCCTAGATCCTATTTCACTCTCCTCCCTTATAACTTATGCCCTTTAGATATTAACTCTGGAACTTTCCCGGGGGGAAATTAACTCCAGAACTTTCCCAGGGGCCAAAGGCTGAAAGTGCTGCTCAGATTTTTTTCTCATCTGCCTTTGCATGGAGAAATTCTAGTTCTGTCTTCTTTAGTCCTACCCCTTCCATTCCTATATAACTTCATGCCTCAATCTTTTGTAATATAATAAGATCTGGTGGCAGCCTGGATGAAATATGCTTGAAGTACATTTAAAGTAAAACATGTGGAGAACAGAAATGAGTAGAGAGTAGAAAACACAGATGAATACTTAAAGAACATCAATATTTAAGAAGTAGAGATATGAAGAGATGTTGCCAGAAAGAATTCAGAAAACTAGGTATGAAACTCAACGTAAGGACATGAATTAACCTAGGAATGAATCTGAAGAATTAAAACAAGTTAAACCATACCACACAGTTAAGAAAGATAAATAACACAAATAATGAAATGAAAACTTGGATACTTAGGTTTTGTCAATTAAAAGGTCTTTGGTAACCTTTGAATTAGTGGCTCTGAGAGGCAGTACTTAATGATAATCAGTAGACTCTAGAATCAGACTGCTTGAATTCCCCAACTCTACCATTCACTGCTTTTGCAACCTTGAGTAAATCACTTAAATTCTATGAACTTCATCCTCTATATCTGCAAAATTAGTATAATATGAGTGATTTTCTTGTATGGTTATTGTTTTATATTAGTTAATATATGTAAAACGTAGAATAATGTTTGGCACACAACTATATAAATGTTGATGTACTTGGATATTCACTACTCAGTTTCCCCATCAAGGAAGAAGCTGTTGACCTAGCTTCTAAGAGAGCTATTCAGGGCCAACTTTCAGTCATTATACCCTCTGGGAATCACTTCAGTTATAGAGATTCACCTCACCCAAAGTTGTGCTCTTTCTAGGTGTATCAAATGCTTGATCAGGAAATGTAAAGACCCAACCATCTAAGTCAGCCAAGTACAGAAGGTCCCTGATGGCTAGGTTAGCTCAAACTTTCCCATTGGGTAGACTGAGGCTGTTGTTCCAATCCTGCATTTTTCTTTTTTTTTCTATAGTAATGATTCAAATGGCCTCCTTCTCTAAACATCTTGAATAGTAAGTAATCTTTGCCTCAAAGTCTGCTTCCCAGTGAAACTCAAACTGTGGCATAGTGTAGTTTGCTTTTAAATTTTTGTTGTATGAATAAATAGCATCAGACGGCAGTAATACCATAGAAGTTTTTATTCTTTATATTTAATGAGACTGTTTTATTAAAACTATATTAGTGTGAGCCCTAAATGAAGTTTAGAAATTGAATTTATTTTCGTATTTATAACCATAGTAACTTCCAAAAGTTTGCATTATAAATAAAATCCACTTATCAAACTAAAGTATTCAAAGACAATCTACAAAAAAATTAGCTTTTAAAAAATAACCCTGTTGATTTATAGGTAGTAGAAGATGATTTATACATAATATAATTGATCACCTTTATTAAACAATAACCAATATATCATGTATCCTTGCTTGCTAAAAAGATTATTTATTTTTGGTAAATTAAAATGACAGACCCAAATGTTCAGTGCAGATTAATGTAATGCTCATTAAAAGAAACATGACATTAAAAAATGGAACTGGAAGAATCCATATGAGCTAGAAATATACTAAACAATTTAAGGCTTCCATAGCAATAGGAATGGGCAACTTTGGTGCAGGGGGTTTCCAATATAAATAAAAAAATATCACATACCAGTGGAGACTGAGTTTTTATTTTAGTTCCTGAGTGATAAGGTCTAACTTAAAAATATCTTTCTGTTCCCCTGAATCTCTGTCAAGGTCCTCGTTTTTTTTTTCCTGTAATTTCTAACTTCTCTCAGTAAATGCCTTAGTTCAAGTACTTGTAAAAACTATATACTAGTAAGTTTTGTGTAAAGGAAAAGAAAACACCAGAAGGTGTATGGGGGATAATTTAGCGCTTATCTTCTATCAGTTCTCCTTCTAAGGAAGCCTAGGGCAAAACTGTAAATAGCTCTAGATTACAAGAAGAGTGATTTAAATTAACTATTGGAAGATTTCCCTGGTGGGCAATGGTGGTTAAACATTTAAATAGCTTACCAAAAAGAGAAGAAAAGGGAGAACTGTAATACATGTACATGATATTGCCAAATGCTGGCTGACCAACAGTTCTTGCCTAATGAAAAACATGCATGCCTGTGTGTGAGAGAGAAAAGCAGAGTGTGAGTGTGAGTGTTGGGAGATGCAATTCTGCCAATCTTTATTGTATTTATCATATAATTTCCAATATGCAGGCTATGTTCCTTAGAAAAAAAAAGTAGGGCCCCTGGGTGGCTCTGTTGGTTAAGCAGCTGCCTTTGGCCCGTGTCATGATCCTGGAGTCCCGGGATCGAGTCCCACATCAGGCTCCCAGCTCCACGGGGAGTCTGCTTCTCTCTCTGACCTTCGCTCCTCTCATGCTCTCACTTTCTCTCTAAGAAAAAAAAAAAGAGAGAGAGAGAGAAAAGAAAAAAAGTAACAACACAATAAACATTGATTAAGAACACTTAATATTTGTCAGTTTAAAAATATTTTAATATTAGTTCCAAAAATTATTTTAAGTGTACTTACATTTTATTTTAAATATCTGGAGCTAACTTTCAACTTTGCTATTGTGTAAATGAAAGCAATGTTTTTCTAAATAATGCCTATTTATTAAAACATTCTGTTTTTATGGAGTGTTAAAAAATGCATTTCCTCACCAAATCCACACTTAGTGCAGAGAGGGGCTGAAAAGTGAGTTAAAATATTAATAATGAGAGGAATGCCTGAGTGGCTTAGGGGTTTAAGGCCTCTGCCTTCTGCTCAGGTCATGATTTCAGGGTCTTAGGATAGAGCCCAGCATCAGGTTTTCTGCCCAGCGGGGAGCCTGCTTCCCTCCCTCTCTCTGCCTGCCTCTCTGCCTACTTGTGATCTCTCTCTCTCTGTGTCAAATAAATAAATAAAAATCTTTAAAACAAAACAAAGCAAAACAAAAAAAAACATTGAGCTTCCAGGTTCTGCTAAGAAACTTTATTTAAAAAAGATTTATTTATTTACTTATTTGACAGAGAGATGCAGAGTGAGAGAGGGAACACAAGCAGGGGGAGTGGGAGAGGAAGAAGCAGACTTCAGGAAGCCTGATAAGGGGCTTGATCCCAGGACTCTGGGTTCATGACTTGAGCGGATGCTTAGCTTAACCAACTGAGCCACCCAGGTACCCCCTGTGTGCAGAATTTTAATCAAGCTCATGATTACATTCCTTCTACCTAAAAGCTGATTGATGTTCCATGGGTCCAGAGAACAATTTAAGAAGCATATACTGTTTTGTTCTCAGAAACACTGTGGCCCATTCTCTTTAAATCAAATTTCCCTCTCTCAGAGTAGTTTACTTTCTTACAAGTTTACTAAATCTCACGTGCTTCTACTCCCAGCAGCCAAAAAACTCTCTAGCTGTATCCTTTATGATGTCATTATCGGTTTACTAAGATAGGAGTATAAATAAATATCTTTTAAGTAAATTATAGTGAAAAGTTTCGAAAACATCAATTGGATTTTAGAAGAAAAAAATACACAGAGATTTAGCTAAGAAAATGGAGTGAGTTCTTTTTTTCATAGTTTTTAGAAGGGGAATCAGGAATGAAATATCAGCAATTCACTCAAAAATCAGAACTAATTTTCTAGGGGAGAAGAGTACACAGGGAAGCCATTATAACTCTTTATAAACTTCTAAACCAACATATAAAGAATATATTCGAGAATTGATATTATCTGCTGAAATTCTAAAATGTATTGGGCAAATACAATGTTCAATAAATATGTGTAAAAACTGTTTCTTCTGACATAAAGGAATTTATTAAAAACAAAAAAAAAAGAAAAACTCTCTAATCTTTATTTAAAAGAAGGAATCTGATTGATTATCAAAACACTATAAAACTATAAGCAATAAATTCCAAAACTATAAAAGAGAATTTACTAAGAGATTTAAGTTATAAACTTATTAATTGAGATTCATTTGATGAAACTCACTTCTCCACCCACTTTTCCTTCCCCTCACCCACCACCACCCTACAACCGACACACAAATCCTTACTAGCAGATTCCCAGGCTAGGTATGATTTGGTTTACATATTTATCCTGAGGACAAAACAATAAAAAAACAAAAACAAAATAATAATAGATTTAAGCAAAATTGCTATTTTTATCACTCTAAAATGCAGTGAATATTGCATAAATGAGAAATCTTGCCTTCCTTAATACTTTCCTAAAATCAAGTTTTACAACATCTACACACACACACACACACACAACACACATGCGCGCGCGCACACACACACACAGTCATTTCTTTATTTGAGGATAATTTCTCCTCAATGGAAAACATTTTTTTTTCAAACCCAGCATTCTTGGCTGTCTTTACTTTGACACCTACTTTAGCTGATTCAATTCTTTTGTTTCATCAAATTATGGTATCAACGAAGTGCCAGGTAATGTGCTAATTCTAGAGCTATAATTCACGGCTTTCTTTCAAAGATCCAATGCCTACTATGTGGCAAATACACTGATATATAATAAATAATACAATCACAAATGAAGATGCAAGCACAAGGAAACATTTGGGAAAAAAACTGAAGAAAGACAAGGTTCTCAAAAGGATCAAAAAGTAAGTGAAGCCCGATTTCAATTTTGAAGGCTATGAGGAATTAGTCAGGGGAAGTATATAAATATACTGAGTCAGAAAGAGGGGGCTATGAGGCTGGCACCAGGTCTCTCAAAGGTGAAGGATATGCCAAAGTTTAAAGTAATTCTGGATGAGGGTTTTTTCTGGGACCACAATTAACTATTGATGTAATTTAGTGCCATGTATCTGCTGGAGAGATAGGTAAAGGATGAATCTTGCTTTGAACTCTGTGACTTAGGCAGCAGGGAATAATGGATGGATTTTAAGCAGGGATATGATATAAACATATGATTTCACTAGAAGTGTGAAGGTTTGGAAGGGTAAAGGTGATGAAGAGATTACTCCCTGTATCAATTGTAAGGCCTTATTAAATTGCATAACTATTCTGAGCCTAACTTACTCATCTAAAAAATAAAAAGGACAATAGTGGTAAATTTGTTATGTTCAAATTTGTCATGAATATTAGAGAATATGTCTACAAAGCAGCTAGTATCTAGTGACAGAAATCTGTTAGGCACTTGTTAGTTAGATTCCCTTCATCAGCTCCTCACCTCTGGAAAGTCAGCTTCCAATTATATAAGGAAGAGGATTTTCCTCTATAACATAATCCCCCCATAAAATCCCCCACCCCCAAACACCCACTCGCACCATCTAATGGCAACCCACTCTTTCACATGAGCAAAGAATGAAGATGTAGCTCTCCTGCTAGGCAATGATTAACATGTATATTTATGTGCTTAGAAAAGGAAACCATGTCATTTTTAAATAGCTCTCTCAAAGGCAGATCATAATATTACATGCATTATACAGCTTGAACTAAAAATCCAGGCACAAAGAGTGATTTAAAAAACCCTAAAACTGCCATTTTGCCATTCAATAATAAAGGCAGCATATCTGCTAGATCCATGGAAGAATGCTTGCTAGCACTAAGCAGATCTAAATATATATTTTTACAGGTGGATAGATTGTTAGTTTTCAAGTCATCTTGTCATGGTGAATGATATTTAAGTGTGAAGATCAGCTGTGAATTTGTTCACATTACCAGTTTCTCTTTCTTGGATATCATTTCACAAGACAAAGTCAATGAACCAGATAAGTGAAATCATGGATATGCATGTTTGCATATGTTTGCCTTCTTTACCCTTTCCTTCTATATTCTGTTCTCCAGTTGCTTTATTTCCCTTAAATTAGTGCTAAATATAACAAAGACAGAAAAATGCTTTCACATCAGCATTTTGCTTGACCTCAAATTAGTCTTTGAAGGAGAAAAGATCATTTTCAAATGTTTTCAGAAAAGTAAGATTCCTCTGTTGAAGCTTTAATATTTTTTTCAAAGCTATGCCTAAGGAAATATTCAGAAAATTAGCAACTGGACAAACTGGTTGAAATTGTCTCCCTTGTGGAACACAGTGTTAATTTCAGGCAAATTTAACTGTGTGATTGAGTGGCAATTAAGGAGTGTAGGGACTGCTAGTCGTGGGTTAAAATAATTTGTAAGGCTTAATTAATTGCTAGAACAACTAATAGCCCTGTCAAATTGGCAAGTAAGTTCATTGATCTTAAAATTCAGCTGAGCTCAAGAGAAAGACTGACAAAATAATTTGTAGACTGTGACAAGAGACAGCTGGAGATAAGTAACGTGTGTGAAGGTAGAGTAGAGGATATACCACCAGAAACGATAAAATAGAGATGGTATTTTCAAAGCCAAAGAAGAGCCATATGTAGCCAATAGTATGCCTACATATCTCCAGAGACAAGACCCCAGGAGCTAAATATCTATCCCCTCTCATGTATTGTACATAAAGGAGTTTCTTTATACTTCTATATACCTCCTACTTTTCAGTTTATACTGAGCACATGATAAATAGGTCAGATTCTGTGCCGCATCAATTTACTCTCTAGTTTAGAAAGCAGTAATAGCCACACATCTGGCCAAGTACAGTGTAGCAAGTGCTTTCTTTTATATTAACTGCCAACTCTTAGGCTGCCATGTAATCCTCTCAAGGTTGAAATGAGGCTGTTCCATTCCTCTTTGGGGTATTTTTTTTTAACCTGTAGTCTGGTGATCTTTGGAAACTGCATTCTTCTTTAATTGAGGCAATGATGACAAAGGAAAACGATGGGCAATTTCCCCACTTCTTTCAAAGTTTTATAAATGAGGAAACCCAATCCTTGAACTAAGTGACCAAAACAACCCTAACACCAAGGCAACATACTGGACAGTCTGCAGAGAGAGCTAAAACAATCACATCAGACATGCTATATTTTACAATTTTGCAAACAACCTCAGAGTTTGTAAGTAGTTATGAACTTGAAAGCAATAATTAGAAAGGAGCAGAATAAAAAATAAAAAATAAATTAAAAATAATAAAAAAAAAAGGAGCAGAATACTGACTTTTGTTCTAAAAACAAGAATCTGGATCTAAGCTATTTTAAGTGATATTTATTTTAAAAGATACCTTTTAAGTGCTACATCACATCACTTCAATGTCTTATATCTGTCATGTTATCTCTTGACTCTGGGAGTTCTGTCACTTCCTAAATCCCACATACGGCTATTGTGCTCAATTCTGTGTGAGTTCTTCCCCATATTCCATAGTCTATCCAAAGAAAAAGTAGCATCCATGGCCTTGCAGAAGATGATCAGGCAAGACTAAACGACTAAACAACCGGTCACACTTGATACCAGGAATTGATTCTTGAACTGACTCTTCTTCTCTGTCCCAATCCCCTTTGCCCTCAGCTCCTGCTATTTGGAATTGCACTCTACTGTAAACCAGTAGTCTTCTGTAAGCTAAAAGCCTCTGTTTTGCATCTGTTTTCCAGCAACCTGTAGTAAAACATAATTCATTTTAAAAGTAGTAAAAGGAAAAATAAATGCTTATGTAAAAATATATTAGTATGGTGCCAATAAGATGTAAACCCTAAAATACTAAGACTTCTTTGTATTGAAATATACAGCTTTAAGTCTTACAATGCAGGAGTGAGATATCCAGAAGTTTTAAATTACTTATATATTTAACTAGGACAAACTATTTGGGGGACAAGGATGTTCTACTATTGTCAGTTTCAAAAAGAAGAGAATAAGGTGTGTGAATTACTGCAGTTTGTCAGAGCTAAGGCACTTTAATTTGTCTCTCATTGTGTGTTGATGCTTCTTTTGCCTCAGACTAAGAATTCTTTGTTCTAGTGAATATGTGCATATCCAAAAGCCTCAATAGTTGTAGCTGTAATCACATGTTTTAGAACCTACAGGCTATATTGTTATCTCTTCTATCCGTTTTTCAGAATCCTTCTTCAGAGTCATCTTGCCTGAAGGGTTCTTTTCACTGGTGTGAAACCAACTTTTATACTTCTCATTTAAACTGGCAGTGCACTACTTTCAGTCATGAATATCTTTCCAGTGGAGTGTTTTTAAATCTCCAAGGAAGGATCAAAATCTAAGAGAAGCTAATGAACTGGAGCTTTCTGTGTTTTTGTATAAATATATGTAATTTCAATAGAAACTCTAATTTTAAAAAGGCAGGATGAGGAAACTAGAGAAAATATCAGACATTTGCAAACACTGGGATTAATGTCATTTCCTGGTCCTTGACAAATCTTTGAAGTTATAGTTAAGCTCTTTAAAGACGGATAAAAAGAAAAAATAAAGAGGGATAAATTAAGACTATATACTTGGAAAAACACATGAACAATAAAATATGTCACTATATTTTCATGTCATTCATCTATATTTTTTATCTCTAGTAAATTATTGGGTTTACTTATGTGTGCACTGGCTTTTCGGTTGCGAAAAAAAAGGAAAATGTGATATTATATATATCCTATTAATGCTTTACTTTTAAGATATTTTTTAAATAATTTGATTATTATTTTATCAGAGAAGCATTTATTAGGAAATTTTGAAATTGCAGAATCATCCTTGACATTATGATTCTAAGAACTACTTAAACACTGTTTCAGTCCTCAGCAACGTTACAACTAGTATCTGGAGTAAAAAAAAAAAAAGTAAATTAAATGTGACAATTTATTATAATCTAAGTTATGACAGATCTATATGAGGAAGATATTTGGGTCACAAGGTAGAAGCAATTAGGAACCTTGAGCGTAAGAGTTGAGGATCAAAGGAAACTTCTCTGAGCAAACACAAGTTGAGTCTCTAAGGATGAATTGGAGCTATTTGGGCACATATTGGGTATTGGGTTTAGAAAGAACTTGAATTCCAAATAATGTTAATAGCCGTGCTGGTGTTAAATGATATTATGCAATTGGAGAAGCTGCAGTCATTGTTTATGACTGGGTTAGATGTTGAGGGCTCATGAGATAGAATACAATATGGACAAAGCTAGATGAGTTGGATATTATTTGAAACCTTTGGGAAGCATTGGAATCCTTTTTAAAGTAAGGGTATATTGTGATTAACTTTGTGTTTAAAGTGGTCTCTGTCAGCAATTGTAGGAAGACTAGAAAAGAACTTAACTGGAGACAGAGATCATATAAGTTTCTATTGCTTTATCCTAAGCATAAAATGAGTATGAGAACAAAAGCAGCAGAAGGGGAAATAGAAAGCAGGGGATGGGTAAGATAGATATTAGAAGGGGAATTTGACTGGTCTTGGTGATAGAATAAAGGAAGTAAGATAATGTTATTCAGTGTGAACAGGAAGTTTCTGATTTAGGCAATCCCGTGGTAGGCACTGGTGCCCTGAAGTAAGAAAGGAAAACCAGGCCCACAAGGATATTTGGGAGCAGGGATAATTATGAGTTTGTTTGTTTTTTTTATAATATGTGGAATATATATGGGTAATCATGTTAATGCAAAGAGAGACAGCTTTATGTTTTCCTTCTTAATCGGTATGCCATTGTTTTCTTTTCTTTGATCTGTTGCCCTAGATTGGACCTACAGGAAAATGCTGAATAGCAGTTGTTAGACTAGACACCTTTGCTATTTTCTTGAGGTTAGGGAGAAAATATGCAAGCTTTCACTATCACTATTATGTTAGATGTAGGTTTATGGTAGATGCCCTTTCAGAAATTGAAGTTATTTTCTATTTCTTGTTCACTGAAATTTTCTATCATGAATGGATATTGAATTTTGTTAAAATTTTTTTCTGTGTATTGGGATGCTCAGATGGTTTCTTTTCTCTATTCTATTTCTACGGTAAATTAACTTCATTGATTTTCAAATATAGAACTATTTTGTATTCCCAGAATAAACTCACTTTGTCATAAAATACGATTTTTTACATATTGTTGGATTAAACATACTAAAATTGCATATGAATTTTTAATCCAAATGAAAGAAATTTGCAGAGATAGTTTGTTTTTTTTTTTTTTAATTTCAATGACCTCTCTGTTTTTGGTGTAAGGGTTATAATGATGACTTCGTTGAATAAATGGATATTTGTTTCCTCCTCTTCAATTTTCTAGAAGGGTTTTTATAGAATTGCCTTTATTTTTTCTTTAATGTTTGATAGAAACCACCAGTGAAGACATCTGTGCTTGATATTTTCTTTGTGGGTAAATTTAAACTACAAATTCAATTTCTTCAATAGATCTGAATCTGATCTTCAGGTTATTTATTTCCCCTTGAGTGTCAGTATTTTGCATCTTTCAACCATTGAATCTAAGTTTCCCAATGGTTGGTGTAATTATTACTACCTACTGCTATGTAACAAATTCCCTCAATAAGTAATACTTAAAACACCAAACATTTATTATACCAAGTTCTCCTGGGTCAGGAATTCCGAAGCAGGTTATCTGGATGGTTCTGGTTCAAGATGTTGCCTTTGGTTACAGTCATCTGAAGACTTGAACCTTATAGTATCTGATTCCAAGATAGATCACTCACATGGCTGTCAGAAGTAGACCTCAGTTCCCTCATGACTGTTGGCAGGATGCTTTACTTCCTTACCACATGGGCCTCTTCATAAGCTGCCTAAGTACTTATGTGTCCTCACCCCATGGAAATTTCTCCCAGAGCAAGTGCTCTAAGAGAGTGAGAGAAGTGGAAGCCACGGGGCCTTTCATGATCTAGCCTCCGCATTCACACACCGTCATTTCCAGTTTACACTACTCATTAGAAGCAGATTACTGAATCCAACTCACAATTGTAGGAAAGGACAATTAATTACTATTTTTTAAATGAGGGATCAATAAAAAATTATGGAAACTACCATAAAGTAATTCAAATTTCTCCCTTATTTCATCTGATTTGTAGGGATATTCTCTCTCTCAATCTTGGTATCGATAATTTTCTCATCTCCATTCTTTGCCTCATCAACTTGGCTAGAAGTGGATTAAATGTAACCAATTTTTATTTTATTTATTTTCTCCATTGTTCTTGTTTCCTATATTATTGCTTATGGTTTTATCCTTGTTATTTTCTTTCTTCTAAGAAAAAACTCTTCTAATATTGGGCTTGATTTCTTGCCGCCGCTGCCGCCCCCGCCACTACCGCCTCGTTGTCGTCCTCGTCGTCGTCATCGTCCTCCTCCTCCTCCTCCTCATCTACCTCCTCCTTCTTTTTTTTCTTTGTTAAGTAGAATATTAGGTCATTAATATGAGATCTTTCTTCTTTTCTAATATAAGCATTTAGTCCTATAAATTTCCCTCTAAGCCCTGTTTTAGCTGCTTCTCATAAATTTTGACATGTTGTGCATCATTTTCATTCTATTAAAAATAATTTCTAATTTCATTTCCTTCTTTGGTGATGTGTTGCTGGTAAATGTTGTTATTTAATATCCATATACTTGGAAATCCTCAAAATGTCCTCTGTAATACATTTTTAACTTATTTCTATTATAATCAGAGAACATACTTTTCAAAATATTAGTTCTTTCATATGTATTGAGGGTAATTTTATTGCTCAGAATTTGGTGTATCCTGAGAAGAGTTCTTTGTTACCTCAAAAATAACATGCATTCTACACTATTGTGTAGAATGTTTCCTATCATGTTCTTACTGACTTTATGTCATTATTTTCTCTAAATTATTGAGAGAGGACTGTTGATGTCTCAAACTATATTTGTGAATTTGTCTATTTCTTTTTGCAGTTTTTTCAGTTTTTGCTACATGTATTTTCAATCTTTGTTATTACATTCATAATCTTTAGGATTGGTATGCCCTTTTGATGTACCTATGTAATGAAAATTTTATCCATATGACAATTTTTTTTTGCTCTAAAATGTAGTTCAGCTGCTATTAACTGCTCCGATTTTATCTTTTACTTCAATTTTTTTGATTATTTCTGTGATATATTTTTTCATCTTTTTACTTTATACCTTATATTTAATTGGTTTTGTTGTATTTAATACATAGATATAGATTTTTCTAATCTGACAATCTCTACCTTTTAATTATTTACCACTTAATCTAATGTGATTATTGACATAGTTGGGTTTAAATCTACCGTCTTACTCATTTCTATTTTCAGAATGTCCCTTTGTCCTCTTCATCTTCCTATTTTTCTGCATTCTAAAGAAAGAGGTTTTGTTTGTTTTTGTTTATTTATTTATTTTTAAATATTTTATTTATTTATTTGACAGAAAGAGATCACAAGTAGGCAGAGAGGCAGGCAGAGAGAGGGGGGAAGCAGGCTTCCCACTGAGCAAAGAGCCTGATGTGGGGCTCAATCCCAGCACCCTGAGACCATGACTTGATCTGAAGGCAGAGGCCTTAACCCACTGAGCCACCCAGGTGCCCTTTTTTGTTTTTTTAAAATCATTTCATTTTGTAAACTTGGTTGGCTTATTAGCTATCACTTTTTACTTTATTTAATGGTTAGTTAGGGTTTATATTGTACACTTTCAACTGGGTTTATATTGCATACCTTCAACTGATCACAATCTATCTTCAAATAATATTATACCACCATGTAAATTCTAAGAACCTTATATCAGGTTCTTAATGGTTGTGTAAGAGCCTGACAGAGGACTCATACATCAGCATACTACCATTTTACCTCTCATCTTTTGCTCTTGCTGTCATACATTTTTACTTCTAAGCTTTTCCTAAGCTTCACAAAACACCTTATTATTTTTGATGAAGACATCAAATTATATTTTAAAGATTAGAAAAAAATTATATTTGCCTACATATTTATATATATTTATATATAATATTTATACATATATAAAATATATATATAATATGTATATATTTGTTTTTTATCCGATTGCATGGATCTGGTTTTCCATTTAGGAATATTATTTTCTCCATGTAGGAATCCTTTAATATTTCTTACTTACTTTTCCTGATTTTCTCATCCTAGTTTCAGTATGTCTAAAACAGTCTATGCTCTCTTCTTCTTTTTTTTTTAAATATCCTTTTAATTTTAGAATAGCTTCAGATTTACAGAAAACCTCAAAAATAGTACAGAAAATTCCCATATACACCACACCCAATTCCCTATATTAATATATTAGTGTGGTACATTTTTCACAATTAGTATCAACATTATTATTAAATAAATTCTTACTTTCTTTTTATTTTCTTGGTTTCTGCTTAATGCTTTTTCTATACAGGAGCCTATTCAGGATACCATATTACATTTAGTATCATGTTTCCTTAAACTCCTCTTTGCTGTGACAGTTTCTCAGATACTCCTTGTTTTTGATGACCTTGCCAGTTTAGAAGATTAATAGTCAATTTTTTTAAACTGACCCTTTATGACCTCATAAACAGAATGTGTCTGCTGTTCTTCTTATGATTAAACTTAGATTATGAGTTTTTTGAGTCAAAGACCAGAAGTCAAGTGACATTCTTTTCATAACATGGTATCGAGTGTACATACATACTATCAACATGTCACCACTGTGAATGTTCAATTTGATCTTGTGGCTGAAGTAGTGTCTGTTAGTAACTGGAAAGTTATACTTTCCCACTATTTCCCAGTAAATACTTTATCAGAAGGAAATCATTCTGCTGTAATTAATCCTTGAGTGGGAAATTCTATAGCTTTTACACAATTTTTTCCCCTTTTTTCTTATTCTCTGCTGTTTCTTAGGGCAGTATGGATTTTCCCCACCTGATGTAAGATTGTTTTAAAATATATTTTTTAAAGATTTTATTTATTTATTTGACACAGAGAGAGAGAGATCACAAGTAGGCAGAGAGGCAGGCAGAAGAGGGGGGAAGCAGGCTCCCTGAGGAGCAGAGAGCCCAATGTGGGGCTCCATCCCAGGACCCTGAGATCATGACCTGAGCCAAAGGCACAGGCTTTAACCCACTGAGCCACCCAGGTGTCCCTGTAGGATTGTTTTATTTATCTGTAATAGATTATTTACACAGTCTGCATTCCCTCTTTTGTTCCCCATATCCCTAAGGGATTTTTGGAAGTTTCATACATTAAGATTTAATCTTTGCACTATAAAGTTCTATAGGCTTTGACTAATGTAGAGTGTTATTTATATAATTTTATAGTAGCATGCAAAATAATTTTATTAACCTAACTTATCCTCTGCTCTTCACCTATTTAACTGTCTCTTCCCCCCAAACCCTGGCAATCACAGAATTGCTTATCATATGTATAGTTTTCCTTTTCTAGGATGCCAGAAAGTTGTAAGCTTAAGGCATATAGCCTTTTCAGATTCATTATTTTCATTAGGCAATATACCTTTAGTATTCATCCATATCTTTGCACTAGTTCATTCTTTTTTATTGCTCAAAAGCATTCCATTGTATAGATGTACAACTATTTGTTTACCCAGTCATTTTTTTGTTTTTGTTAGATTTTATTTGTTATTTATTTGAGAGAGACAGTGAGAGAGAAAATGCACAAGCAGGGAGGGGGACAGAGAGAAAGGGAGATGTGAGCAGAGAGCCTGAGACAGGACCCCATCCCAGGACTCTGGGATCATGACCTGGGGCTTAACTGACTGAGCCACCCAATTGCCCCTATGCAGTCATTTCTGATGGGCATCTTGATTGTTTCTAATTTTGGCAAGGAAGAATAAAGCTGCTATAAACATTCAAGTGCAGACTTCTGTGTAGAAATGTTTTCAAATCAGTTGGGTTAACAACTGGGAGTGTGATTTCTGGATCACATACTCAGATTATGTTTAGCTTTGGACAAACTGCCAAACTGTTTTCAATAGTAGCTGCACCATTATGCCCTCCCATCATGCCTACATGAGGGATTTTAATGCTCAGCATCTTTTATTTTTTAGAGAAATTTATTTATTTTAAGTAATCTCTACACCCTAAGTGGGGCTTGAACTCAATCCTGAAATCAAGAGTCAGATCTTCTCTACTAATTTAGCCAGCCACATGCCCCTTAGTTTAGCAGAAAATGGTATTACTGAAATTTTGTTTTGTTTTGTGCAATTCTATTACATATGCTGTGGTATCTCATTGTTTTAATTTGTATTTCCCTAGCATGAAATGATAGTAAACATATTTTTAAAAACGATTTTATTTATTTATTTGAAAGAGACCAAGAGGGTGTGAGAAAGCACAGAGGAAGAGGGAGAAGCAGACGCCCTGCTGAGTGGAGAACCCCACTGTGGGGCTCAATCCCAGGACCATGAGATCATGACTTGAGCTTAAGGTACATGTTTAACTGACTGAGCCACTCAGGTTCCCTGAATATATTTTCATATGCTTGTCATCTGTATATTTTCCTTGGTAAGGTATCTGTTCATTTTTTGCCTATTTTTTATTTATTTTTACTTTGATTTTTATTTTTTGTATTGAAGTATAGTTGACACACATTGTTACATTAGCTTCAGGTGTACAACAGAGTTACTTAATAAGTCTATATATTATATACTACAGTCCATCAAAAGTGTGACCTGTCTGTCACCTGTCTGTGACCATCTGTCACCATACAATATTACAATGCCATTGACTATATTCCTTATGCTGTACCTTTTATCCCCATGACTTATTTCCTTCCATACCTGGAAGGCTGTATTTCCCATTCCCCTTCACTCGTTTTGCCCATCCTCCCATCACTTCCCCTCTAGAAAACATCAGTTGGTTCTCTGTATTTTTGGGTCTTTTTCTGTTTTTTGTTTGTTTTAGTTTTTAGATTCCAATATAAGTGAATTTGCCAAACACACACATGAAAAGATGCTCAACATCATTAATCATTAGGGAAATGTACACCAAACCACAATGAGATATCACCTTATACCTGTCAGAATGGCTAGAATCAAAAAGACAAGAAATAAGTGTTGGTGAGGATGTGAAGAGAAGGGAACTATTGTGCACTATTGATAGAAATGTAAATTGGTACAGTCACTGTGAAAAACAATACGGGGGTTCCTCAAAAAATGAAAATAGAAATACCGTATGATCCAATAATTCCACTATCAAGTATTTACCCAAAGAAAATAAAAACACTAAATTGAAAAGATATATGTGACCCTTACATTTACTGCAGCATTGTTTGCAATAGCCAAGATATGGAAACAATTCAAGTGTCTATCAATAGATGAATGAACAGAGAAGATATGAGATGTTTATATGTGGACATATACACAATAGAATATTACTCAGCCATAAAAGGAATAAGATCTTGCCATTTGTGAAAACATAGGTGGACCTAGATGGTATTATGCTAAGTGAAATAAATATTTTGCCTAGTTATAATTGGGTTGTTTATTTTCTTATTGTTGATTTTCAAATTTCTTTGTGTATTTCAAATATAAATCCTTTATCAGATATGTGTCTTTATCAAATAAGTGTCTAGAAAATATTTTTCCCATCTGCAGTGACATTTTGATTCTCTTACCATGGTCTCAGAGAAATTTTTCATTTTGATAAAGCTCAATTTATCTATTTTTCTTTCATGTTTTTGCTTTTGGTGATATTGAGTTTATAAATTAATCACCAAAATGAAAGTCATATAAAAATTTCTCCTGGGGTGTCTGGGTTGCTCAGTTGGTTAGGTGTCTGCCTTCAGCTCAGGTCATTATCCCAGAATCCCCGGATCAAGCCCAGTGTTGGGCACCCTGTTCAGTGGGGAGTCTGCTTCTCCCTTTGTCCCTCACCCTGCAGATGCACTCTTTTTCTCTCTGTCTGTCGTGCATGAACTCTTTCTCAAATAAGTAAATAGAATTTAAAAAAAATTCTCCTACTTTTTTCTAGAAAATATACAGTTTTGAATTTTACATTTAAGATATACTTTGCATTATTGTTAGGACATAGGTAAGGTATGTGTCTAGGTTCATATGTGTGCATGTGATGCAGTTGTACAAGCATCATTTACTGAAAAGACAAGCCTTTCTCCTTGGAATTGTGTCTTTACCACTGTTAAAAATTAGTTTACTATGTTTCCATGGGCCATTTCTGGATTTTATTTTGTTTCATTGACGTATATTTTAGTTGCAATGTCTATACTTTATAGTCTATGTTCTATGCTTTGTTCGCTTTGTTTGCTGTTCTATGTTTATATCTTATTTATAGTTCTAGTGTCTTTATTTTAACGAATACTACACTAATTTGATTAAAGTAGCTTTATTGTTATTGAAATTGGGTAGTGTGATACCTCCAACTTTGTTCCTATTATTGTATGGGCTATTCTATATCTTCTGCCTTTCCTTATAAATTTTAGAATCATTTGCTTGATATCCATGAAATAGTTCTCTGGGTTTTCATTGCATTTTAATTGTGTTGAATGTATATATCAAATTGGCATTACTATTACTACTTGAAATAGTTATCTTTTAGGTCAATTTAGAGGAAGAAAAAGAAAAAAAAATTCTCCAGTCATTCTTTCTCTGACTTTCTTCCTTTCTTTCTGTAAATCCAAATCTCCAGCAAATGTGAATTTCTTTAAGCTTGAAATACTTTTGATATTTATTACAGGAATAATGATACATTTCCTCACTTTTTAATTGTGGAGACAATCTTTGGTTCTCCTTCCTTTAGAAGGATAATTTTGCTTGGTGCAAAATTTTAGGTTAGTAGTTGTTGTCGTTTTTTCTTTCAAAACTTTAAATATTCCATTTCATTCTCTTCTTGCTTGCATGATTTATGATAAGTCCTCTCTAATTCTTATCTTGCTCTTTTATAGGTAAGGTATACCTTCAATCCCTGGCTTCTTTCAAATTGTTTCTATTGTGTTTGGTTTCTGGGAATTTTGAATGTGGTACACTAGATTTGTTTTTCGTGGTTGCTGTTATTTGTTCTTCCTGGTGTATTCATTATTTCCTGGGTGTGTGACTTAATAGTTGTAATGTCTTCTTAAGGGAAGAATTAATGAATGACATTAAGCTCACAATAAGTACTTTTGAACAAATTATTAACTTTTAATTCTTATCCCCTAATAATATTAGGACTAAGAAATTCCTCTAAATGTGCTGGATGTCAAAAGCCTTGATTAAAAAGTAAGGCTTGATTTTAACTGAGGTAAATATGAAGGTAATTTTAAATGTTATATGTTACATTTTTCTGATAACTTTCCTAGACTCCTCATGGTTGGTGAGGGGAGAAATGTTGCAAAATGGCAAGTATCTCTATGAAATGATCTGAAAATTCGGACTGAAGTTGTCCTCTATGATGACCGCAAAAAATGTATCATATGGAATCATAAGATAAACTTTACTAGCCTAATGATTTAGTGTGATCAGGATGAAATAATTAATCACTCAACAGATATTTATGAAGCTCCTTTTAGGTAACCATCATTTAATAACACATTTTCTTCAACTCACATACAAAAACATGTATTTTACATTCTCAAACAGAAGACTGTGCATTCCTTGATAACCATTTTCAAAGAGAAAACCAAGAACATTAAAAAATTATGAATGATGATATTCACAAAGCCTACAAAGCACTTCCACCAATTATTATAGTTAGAGTTAATTCTATTGTCCAATAAGATATTTTCTAGTCAATATTTTGAAACCATTCAAACTCTATACCCAACTTTTTAATCTTTATTATTATTATTATTAACATCAATATTGTAATTGTAGTTGTAGTTGTAAAAAACAGTTTCATCCAAAAATGCACTGTTAAAATATCTCTATTTTATCTCTAAATAAAAAGAATAAATTAATATTTTAGGTTATACATTCAATATTGATGCAAACAAAAATTTACTTTCTCACTTCTTTCAATTAGCAGAGATACTAATCTGTTTATGTTTATTTGCTTATTTGGAACAGATGGAAGTCTAAAAAGCAATGGAGAACAGAATCAGCCTGGACAAGGACTATACTTACATTGGCATAATTATGAATGCATTTGAAATACCTTTCTTAACTCTCATTTTGGGCTATACTCAGCAGGATTAAAGGATTTTTATCTGGATTAAAGGATTAGGTAATTCATAAACCAGTGTTTCATCTTAGAAGAAAAGGAAACATATCCAGTCTGATTCTTTTTGTCAGGGGATAAATGACTATTTATTCTCTGCAAGCATGTTTTTTCCATTTAAGCTAACAATACACGCATGTTTTTCCCAGTCTTTGGCCACATTGATCCCCTACTTATCTTTCACACTGAATGCTTACATAGGCCTTTGGGTTATAAAAAGTGTACAGTAATTGACTTCAGTATCGCAAACTCTGATAGTGATACTGTTAAGTAATCACTAATGTAAATAATAAGAAATATGCTCACAAAAATAAAAAAAAATCTGAATATAAGGATATAAGTACTCTAAATATTTTATTTTGATTTGGGGGAAAAATAAAGGAAGTCTTTTTTAGATACTTGTATTTTCAGCATGGGTTTATAGCTTTTGATAAGGCTTAGAATTCCAAAGAATATTTTCACAAGTAATTCATCAAGAAACACTCGAACGGTTTTCATTACTCACTTTGATCAAAATGCGTAAGTCTTTGATACCTGGCAAAGATAACCTTGGTCAGTGACATGGTTGGACCATGGTGTTGAGCTGCCAAATTTCTCAGTCTAAAAGATCCTTGAAAAGTGAAGTTTCTTGATCTTGCCACCATATTCATATCAGAATGTATCTAAAAATCTAAATTGGATTCCATGAGAAATTTTGATTCTCCCATAGCAAAAAGTCCATAGACAGTGCTGGATGAACTAGAACCTCAACAAACTACATAGTGGTTTATTTGTGAAAAGTCATATAAGACTTATGAATCTCTAAAAAGCAAAAATTGATGTATTTCCATTTCTGATAATTCAAATTATTCTACTTCTTTTCTCCTTTTCTTCTTTATTCTTAAGGGCCACTCTTTCAAACACATTCTGAATATTTAAAAATTTTTCCTCAGGGGGTACCTGGGTGGCTCAGTGGGTTAAAGCCTCTGCCTTCGGCTCGGGTCATGATCTCAGGGTCCTGGGATTGAGACCCGCATCGGTCTCTCTGCTTAGCGGAGAAGCTGCTTCCCCCTCTCCCTCTGTCTGCCTCTCTGCATACTTGTGATCTCTCTCTCTGGCAAATAAATAAGTAAAATCTTTAAAAAAATTATCCATCAGTTGTCCTATCTTATATACCTCAGTCTTTTCTATTCTTTACATTTCAAATTTAAACCCCAATAGACCACACTGGTCACTTAACTCTGGCCATTGCCTCCAAGAGGCACCTAAATACTGTCTTTATTTCCTTGTGTATACTCATATTTATCTTCTTAGTTGGAGAAAAATTATGTTACTTTAAAAAAGGAACACTATTGATAGCTAAAGTAACACTAAAATATTCCTGGTGATTAATGTTTGCTCATCACTTTAATTGCCATAAAAGATGTTCTTCAAGAAGAAATAATTAAAAGCAGATAAAAGCATGGATACTGAAGCCAGACAATTTGATTCATCCATTTGACCAGTCGCTATCTTATGATCTTGACAATTTGGTTATGTGCCTCAGTTTCCCTGTTTAAAAAATTAGGACAAGCACAGTGCTTAAGCAATAGCTGGCTCATAGTAAATGCTACAGAAGCACTTGTACTTAATTTGCAAAGAAACGGAAGCATTATTAAGGCATTACTCAGAGATATATCCACTGAATTATTTCCAGTTCTCAGGTAATATCTGATTGATTAGGAAGACTCCTGGTAATGTATCTTTTATCAATAGCCAATTGAAGGAGGAGGAGGCAAGATGGCGGAGGTGTAGGAGGCACAGAGAACACTAGGTCCCAGAAGTCCAGCTAGAAAGGCAACAAGCCATTCTAAAAGCCGGCAAACACAACAGGAGAGAGAAGAGAATAAGAACAGCAATTCTAGGAGCAGAAAATTGACCACTTTTCAAAAGGTAGGACGTGTGGAAAAAGTGAATCCAAAGTGACGGGAAGAGAGACCCTGGGGGGAGTGGCCAGCCCCCAGCAGCCTCAGAGCACAGAGCACAAAATCTGGAACTTTTGGTTTGCTCTGCTGAGGGACATTGCTCTGGAGGCTAAGAGGGGTTTAGCCCTCACGGGAACAGTGTGGTTTCAGGACCCGTGGGGTCACTGAGGGACCAGGGGAGCCCAAGTGCGGCAGAGCTCCCAGGTATTGGGGCGAAGAAACCGGCAGCAGAGAAGGAGCCGTGCAATGCCACATAGGCTTACCTTGGACTACAGGAACTGAGACATATAGACATATAGTTCATATGGGGCTGCCACACTTCAAGCGGGGAGCCCTTGGGAGGCAGCTCCAGAGACACTCCCTCCTGCCTCCTCTGGGAGGAGTGGTGTGGGAGTGCACAGCAGGAATCTACTGGATTGGGGACTCCAGTTGGGGCCACGCGCACCACAGGCAGAAGCGCTCCACCACAGGCTAGCTGAGCACAGAGCGCGGGCCACAGACAAGGGAGACGGGAGTGATTGACGGCTTTCCTCTGAGGGCATGTGGAGGAATGCAGCGCCCAGCACTCAGCATCTCTGGGCCAGAGACTGGGAGGCCGCCATTTTCATTCCTGGCCTCCAGGGAAGTACAGAGAGTGCACGGGGAACAAAGACTCCGAGAGCAAACCTGAGCACATTGCTTGGCCCATCCCCTGGCAACGGTGGTGCAATTCTGCCTCAGGCAAAGACATTTGAGAACCACAGCAATGGGCCCCTCCCCCAGAAGATCAGCAAGAATATCCAGCCAAGACCTAGTTAATCAATCAGTGAAAACTGCGGATCTCCAGAGAATCATTCTCTCTCACCTATCTACTCTTACCTTGACAAAATGACGAGGCAGAAAAACTCACCACAAAATAGAGAAGAGACCTTACCAATGGCTAGAGACCTAGTCAATTCGGACATTAGTAATATGTCGGAAATATAGTTCAAAATGACAGTTACCAAGATCCTCGCAGGGCTTGAAAGAAACATAGAAGATATTAGAGAATTTTTTTTGGAAGAAATAAAGTCCCTTTCTGGAGAAATGAAAGAAATAAAATCTAACCAAATTGAAATTAAAAAGGCTATTAATGAGGTACAATTAAAGATGGAGGCTCTCACTGCAAGAATAAATGAGGCCAAAGAAAGAATCAGCGATATAGAAGACCAAATGACAGAGAATAAAGAAGCTGAGAAAAAGAGAGACAAACAACTACTGGACCACGAGGGGAGAAATTGAGAGATAAATGATAC
>CM053615.1:28630363-28657053 GCA_028646535.1 Procyon lotor
AATCCAAAATCTTCAACATTTCAAATAAAAAAAAAAAGACAGAGATAAAGGATAAAGGAAATTTGCTACAGAGTAGTAGAAAATAGTTACCCTAAAACCAAGGATTCCAGTCTCTAGAAAAAAAGAACGCACCAAAATTGGAATAAAGGATCTTAAAAGTGTCCAGAAATAAGGACATGAAAAAAAAATTCACACAAACACAAAAGGGAAAAAAATGATATCATTTCCTAAAAACATACCTTTGCTACTGTTCCAAGGATAGGTAGGTGATAAATTTAAGAAATTTTCTGACACTCAAGCCTTCAAATAGTTACCTCTTATAGCCACCTTTTAGAAATGTACTGGAAAATAGACTTTAGTAAAACAAAGGGTAAACTAAAAATGGAAAAATGATGGGTACAGTCAAGCAGTGAAGTCTTTTCACTCATTGAGTTTAAATTATATTAAAAAAGAAGCATATGTTAGTATAAAATATATTGTGATAAATGTTAAATAGAAAAGAAAAGCAGGGCAAAGAGATATTATGATTAGAAGGTTTTTTCAATTAAGGTGTCAGACAAACTTCTTTGAATGAAATGCAGAAGAGTCAAATGAATACATGGATGAAAATGTTCTAGGCAAAAGGAATAGCAATAGGTCCTTGAGAAGGGAACATGTTTGGTTTGTTCAACAACAGCAATGAAGCCATGGTGCTTAAAGCAGATGATGAGCTGGAGTGGAACTGGAGAGACAAAGTTGAAGTAGTATGAGGCTAGCGATGTCATGTGGGGAAGTTCGGCCTTGGTTACGACTTCAGAATTTATTCTAAGAGTGATTCCCCGTGAGAATCTGCTACAGGATTTGGGGAAAAGGAGTAGTATGACCTAATTTATATTTTAAAACCCTGCTGGATAGAGAACAGCAGGTAGGAGATCATGCATAGCGGTAGAAAGACAAGGCAGACTACTGTACTTGTTTTTGTATCCTCTTATCTTTCAGTATTCATTATGACTCTTTTGTCCTCAAAATAACATTTTTTATCCATATTATGACCTTATCCTTTCTGTTTTTATTTGGGACACTTTGGCACTTGGTTCTATAAGCATGACAGGTATAAAAACGAACCCAAAATCCCAGATGTGATTTCCCTAGAAATCAGTTCCCATGTAACATGATGATTTTTTTTATTTGTAACAATCCATTATGACTTTTGTCAACAAAGATTATGTGTGACCATAAAATGGCTGAAAAGTATCTGTAAATTATTGAGCCAGTTATCAAATGGCTGAAATATTTTATTAGCATGTGGTCAGATATAACATTCTTATACTTTAAAAATCAATAATTGAGTAGGAGAGAGAGGAAAAATAATGAGTGATTTGTCTGTATGCTTCATATTTTAATTCTTGTAAGAACAAACTTGAATAATAGATAATTATCACCCTAATGCATCATCATCTTTAGTATATAAAGTTTTTTTTTTGCTTTTTAAAACTTTATTTCAATTTAGCATATAAAGTTAACTTGATAGTTGAATTAAATATATGAAGAGATAATTACCTATTTGCTACTCACATCAAGTTTATTTTCTTTTTTTTTTCCTGGTTTGCCATTTGATTTTCTTTTCTCATTAGAGAAGACAGAATACTTTTAATTAAAAGAAGTATATATTTCTTAAGTGAAAGAAAGGTGTATTTTAAAGCTGTAATCAGTATATTAAATTTACTCTGGGACATATGCTAAAAATGGAAACTGGTGTCATAGTGTGCTTCTGGTCCTTTGGGAAACTTTTTTTTAACTCAACAGGCTTTGAATATCATCATAAATCCTTACAACAGTGATCCAGAAACTGCTAGTGACTGCATTCTTCCATGTTAAAGATGTGCAGGGTCAGCAAAGAGCTACTAATGACAAGCATGAAGAAGATGAAAATCATGGCCTGCCTTCACAAGGGAATCTTTACATGCAGACTAAAGTTTTCAAGCTTAAAAGTTGCCAGGAAGCTCTACTGCCACAAATTCCAAATGATGCACTGATTAAGAAAGGTCAGTATGTCTTTTGAGAAGTTGACAGTCATGATATAGTAACTATGCAAAGCTGCAAGTCCCTGGAGTAGTATTTGTGTCTAATCTATGGTCACAGGAAATATAACTGCCAAGAATGCCATATTTATCATCTTGAGTAGTTTTATCTGCACTACCTGATGTCGCACTCAAAAGAAAAATCACCAAAAATTTGCTTGGCCATTCAATCATGTATCCTTTGTGAAACATGTCTGGGGCAGACTCTGTGCCTGGTGATCAGGATATAAAGATGAAAATAAGATACTGTCCCGGCCCTCATTGTGCTCAAAAAGTAAGAGGGAAACAGATAAAGAAAATATTATAATGTAGTGTGATAATTGCTATAGTAGAAGTAAAATTAAAATATCAGTGAGGTGTTAAATTGGCTTAGAGGAGCCTTTGCAAAAAGTACATCTGTAACCTATGAATAAAAGAGAACTTACAGAAGATATAATTAAAGGTGCTTGTTTACGCATGAGAAAAAATGTCATTTTCCACATTGTCTAAATTCTTTATACTAACAACCCTAACACTAAAATCCCTCAGTTCTGATTCTAACTCTATGGGTTTTTTAACTAAACTATACAAGCAAAGGTCATTTCTTCATCAATTTACAGATCATAGGAATATTTATTATATTTTTATATGATTGCCCTTTCTAGAATCTAGAAATAATATTGCAAGCAAAAATAGACTTTTTGGTGATATAAGTTATATTCTGTAAGAGGATTTTAGTAAGCTTATTTTAAAAAATTGACAAGTTGATTATAATATATATATATTTATAGAAAGTCAACTACCTAGAATAACCAAAGAAATAACCAGAGGAAAAGAAAACCACAGCATTTATGTGAATTCATGATTTATTTTACGTCTATTTTTATCCAGCAGTGTTATACTTGCAGAAGGATGGACATATAGATGAATGGGAAATAATAGAGTTCAGAAATAGATCATCACATATTTGGTCAATTGACTTTTGTTTAAAGTGCCAATGCAATCAATGGGAGAGGAAAGCTTTTTCAGAGATGATGCTGCAATAGTTGGCTATCCAAAAGGGAAAATAAAATGAGTATCTACCCTTCTCTCACATCATATATAAAAAGTAACACAAAACGGATCATGAGTCAAAAGTAAAAGCAAAAGTATGATACTTTTAGAAGAAAATGTGGTAGAAAATCTATGTGATTTTAGTGTAGGCAAAAATTTCTTAATTAGGGCATAAAAGCATAAGGCATAAAAGAGAAAAAATAATAAATTGGGCATTATAAAAATTTGATCTGGAAAGACCACATTAAGAACAGAAAGAGCAAGTTACACCTGAGAGAAAATAGTCATAGTACATACAGCTGACAACGGACTTATATTCATACTACATAAAGAACTCTTATAACTTAGTCATAAAGAAGATACATTCCCCAGTAAGAAATGAACATATCTGAACAGATATTTCACAAAAGAATCTATGCAAATAGCTAAGTGCATGCAGTGCATATGTGACATTTTCTCATCAGGTAAATGCAAATTAAAATCCTAACAAGATACTATTACACCCCCACGAGAATGGTTAAAATTAAAAAGCTGGCAATATTTATTATTATTGATTATATGGAACAACTTGAACTCTTAAATAACTCTCTAATAATGCTAATGTGAATATAAAACAGTACAATACACTGTAAAACTATGAAACCCTGTAACATCCTTGAAATTTTAAACTTTCACCTGCCATTTGATCCAAGGAATGTATCTATCTAAGTGACATAGATACATATCTCAATCAGATTTGTAAAGACAGACACAGATTAAATAGATATATACTTAGATAGATATCTAGATAGATGGGTGATTAAGAGTCAAAACCTCAGATCTTATAGGTCAAACTACTGCTTTAAAATCACTTTTGACAAAACAAGTTAGCCAATCATCACCTCTCAATGTTAAATCAAACAGACGAGTGCATTTGGAATACTGAGCTACTATAAGTCACCGCAAGCTATATACATTAAATCCAAGGAGCAAGTCAGAAATGGAGTAAATTACTTCAAGCCACATACTACACACATCCTAAAAATAAATGTTTTGTGTCTAGGAATACTCAATGTCTGTTGATTAAGACAGAGACAATGTCAGAAACAAGGCTTGAGTTCAAAAGAGAAGTTGCTCTGAACTGGGGACATTGAAATCTTTTTTTTTTTTTTTAAAGATTTTATTTATTTATTTGACAGAGAGAGATCACAAGTAGGCAGAGAGGCGAGCAGAGAGAGAGGTGGGGAAGCAGGCTCCCCGCCGAGCAGAGAGCCCGATGCGAGGCTCGATCCCTGAGATCATGACCTGAGCTGAAGGCAGAGGCTTTAACCCACTGAGCCACCCAGGTGCCCCAACATTGAAATCTTGAAAGGGAAAATATCTGCTTCAGAATAGATCCACATACTTTTGTCAGGGAAATATCTGATGTGTCAAGCCCAAGACTTAATCTACTTAGAGAAGGGGCAAGTATAGACACCTGACTGCAGTAAAAAGTGAGGATTGAAAGACATAAATATGGATTATAACAAGATCTTACTTATTCACAGACAACAAGAATAAAAATGAGAATAGAGCAAAGTAGCAGACTGAGCTAAGCCCGAAGGTGCTAGAGTAAAATGGGAAAATTCTAGGAGCTGTGATGACAGAGCTCAGGGACTCATTTAGCTTTTAGCTTAATGAAAAATGAAAAAGCAAGGACCTAGAAGAGTATCAATGTGTACTTTTCTTCATCCAAACAGATTTAAATCCTTGTGTTTCTACCAGCAAATCACAAATTACAAATAATCTGAATGCAAAAGCAGCTCTTCTCAGCCCTTGTCTGGGAAACCTCCTTACTATTGCAGCCATTGGGTCAATTATAAAAATACCTAAGTATTCTTAGAGAATTTTTAGGTTCTGAAATGGAGAAAGGAGGGGAAAACATGAAAAGAAGAAAGAGCATCTATGGAAGCTTATGCTGAAGTGTATATTCCAGAGAAGGCCTCTCTCATCTCTTGGGATCTCTGCTCAAATATATATATTTCCACAATACCTGAGTGTTTATCTTATCTTGCTAAAAAGACTACCGATTTTCAAAATGAAAATTTAATTGACCAGCATGAGGAACTGGATATTATTCCCACTTAATGTGAGTAAAAATAATTATTGGGCATCATGGGAATCTTTATAAATTAATAAATAGTTGACATGTGGAAGTTTTGATTACGTGGAGGCAAGTTATTTAGAAAGTAATATTTACTTTTATTTGTAAAAGGAGGCAATGAAAAATGGTAATAGAACTGAAGAATTATAGAGGGAAAAAATGTAGAAAAGTAACAGAATAGTTACAGAAAATTTTCTTATGCTTTTCCTGAATCAAAAGTGTGTGGGGAGAAAGTACCTTTCTTCTCTTTCCTGAATCATGAGACCAACTACTCCTAGATACTAGAAATAGGCTAGTTATAGTTCTACATCTGAATCTCATTGCAGATTAAATAGACTTTCATGGATTGTCTGGGGGAAACTTAGTACCCATTATGGTATTCCTACCTATGTTCCTATGTGAAAAATATGTATTTTGTACGAACACATAGTTTGTAATTTAGGAAGGTGGAGAATGGTAACATTCTTCAGCTATTAATAATGACTTGCTATCTTTTACAATTGTAGTTAATTAAGTTATGGTCTTTAACTCTCTATGCTTATAAACTTTTATTATTTTTGAGATGAGGCTAAGAAATATCATAACTAAAAGCAGAAGTTGTATCCAAGACAATAGAAACAAAGAACATGTCATTGTTGACCTGAGATAACTCCGAAAGAGGTTTTGAGAACAATTGTTGTGAGCTTGACTATAAATGGTGATTCTTGTCTTCTTAGGAATTCTGTTCTATTGGTATCAAGAAAATTTTAGAGAGTGAGATATAATGGCCTCATTTTAGTTAAAAGCCAGACATGTATAATCTAAGTAACTGTTAGGTAAAAATTCGATACTCAAATTTCATATTTAAAATATAAGAATAGTGGTTGAATTATGTTTATACTTTGATGGGTATGTTTTCAAATCTGGGGACAATCACCTAAAATTAAGGACAATTATGAGCTTTGAGTTTAGATGAATTTCCTTGCTGATAATAACCCCATTCTAACAGTTCTTTCTGGTGAAACATATCCCAATTATTTTCCAAGTGGTGAAAACAACACTGCTCAAAACATTTCTGTGTCCTATATTGCTAAACATTTTATCTAGTGGCTTGACATTTTATGGTATGTGAAAGGTATTCCAACAAACAGCATCAAGTTGCTTGCTGTTATGAATGAAATTCACATTGAAGAGAGTAGCTAAGCTTTTTAAAAATTTCCAAAACAGGAATCTCCAGAGTAAAAGCATCAGGCTGTTTATATGCACAAAGATAGACAGAAGCCTAGGGAACGGAAGTAAAAGTCTGTTGGAAAAAGTCAAGTTATATGGCTGGCCAAAAACATACATAAAGTTTTATAAGATTTTAAGTCCTATATTAAGATCCAATTCACTTATTGTCAAAATATTAAATTACATATTTGAGTTCCTATTAACAACTGAATTACTGACCCAACCCTGCACCAGTAGTAAATTTAATCTTAAAACTACCTGCTGGATAAATGTCTTGAAGTTGTCACCATGCTAGAGTGTTGTTTAACACCTTTGCCAAACTGATTAATTCTTTCCTGATACACATTTCAGATTCAGACAGCTTTTATCACAGTTTGTTTATGTGGAAAGACTAAGGGTATGAATCAAAATGTCTTTGGGTCCATGAATTAGTGAGAAGAGATACAATAAGCCAATAAGCCAGCATAAAATTGGTGAGTAGTAGCAGCAAGAATTATCTATGGGACTTAATGCTACAAATATTTGTCTTTATAGATGCTAACCATTCTTGGATTACTTTTAGTTAACTCGATAATCTTGAAAATCTGGTAAGGCTAACATTTTTTATCCAATTATTATATTCATCATGGTATACTGAAATGGAAATTGATTAATTTTTTTAAGATTAAAATTTTTAAAGACTTTATTTATTTGAGGGGGGCAAGGGTTAGAGGGGGAAGGAGAGCAGATTCTCTGCCGAGCAGAAAGACCCACATGGGGTTTGATCCCAGGACGCTGATATCATGACCTGAGCCAAAGGTAGGCACTTAAATGACTGAGTCACCCAGGTGCCCCCAAAACTGATTAAAATAACTAAAATACAATTTATTTCCACATGAAATATCTACAATTTATAAAGGAATAAATTATTCCTGGATAATACACAATAATTATGCAATTATTTACATGTAAATAATTGCATGCAAATAATTATTGCAATTATATGCAATAAAATATATACTTATTATGCATTTATGCATAAATTTATGCATTTATGGTACATACAGTTATACATTTATGCCATATATCAATTATTATCAAATAAAAAATGGAAAAATCCACCTATATACAAGTATGTATTATTATGTATACATATACCTACATATGTGCCATATCTGTATTTATATGCATACACATTATGTAGTTAAGATAGAAATATAATTTTACTAGATTTTAAATTATGTCTAGATTCAAGATCATTAAAACTCAATGGCAAAAGAAGAAAGATGCCTTGAAAGACATTTATAGTTATACCGGTGAAAAGAACAAGTCATAAAAAACAAATGCAGAACATAAGGAAAATAAAATAAGTAAAATAAAATAAAATAATATAAAAAACTTACACCAAGATAATGAGAATTCTGGTTATTTCACCCTAGTTTTCCAATAGAGAATAGAATGACTAGAGACAAAACTAAAAATAATATTGGTATATTCACGAGAATATGTTAAAAATAAACAAATATCTGACTAAAAAGAAAAAGACAAATTTAGGGCACCTGGGTGGCTCAGTGGGTTAAAGCTCTGCCTTTGGCTCAGGTCATGATCTCAGGGTCCTGGAATCAAGCCCCACATTGGGCTCTCTGCTCAGCAGGAAGCCTGCTTCCCCCCCTCTCCGTCTGCCTCTCTGCCTACTTGTGATCTCTCTCTCTCTGTCAAATAAATAAATAAAATCTTAAAAAAAAGAAAAAGACAAATTTATGAAAATAATTGATATATAAAGACTGAAAAGGAGAGAGCCCACCTAACACCAAACACTTTTAAGATAAATATATACACATATAAATGTGTGTAAAAACTCTATTTCAAATGGGGCAATAAATGCATGCTTGTTTTTGTTGTTGTTGTTGTTGTTGTTTGTCCCTTTTGGATTGCTGTCCTTGAACATAAGAAAAAAGCATATCATATTGTAGTTATTATTGAAGAAAACTTGTACGGATCCCATCCAACGAACCAAAAAAATATGACTATGCCTATTGTAATGGCATGGGAGTTGCATATACAAGTCTTATTTAAACACAGGGTGCCTGAGATGGGTGGTATTATAAAGTAACCTAGTTACAGCTAAGGAAAAAAGCAAGAGGAGTTTTGAGGTTTGTATAAATATTTAAACATTTAAATCTAAATATGCATTTTGAACACATTTTCTCTTTCTGTACAGATAAAACAGATATCAACAACCAATCACACACAACCCAATAAGCTTTTCCAAATAAGGCAAACACCAATCAATATAAGGTTGTAGCCAATCAAATTTCCAAGCTATTTTTGTGCAAATAAACTCTTTAAAATGTGTAATATACCTCAGTTTATCCATTAGCTCTTTTATAACATTGCTACCTATGAAACAATGACTTGATTATAAACATATTTTTGTGTCATAGGAACTTCTGAAAATTGGATAGTAACTATTGTTCCTTTTGTCCCTTTAAAAAACAAACTCAAACACATCCATATTCAACTACACATCCAAATACAAACCCACAAAGATATGTAGACATTCTCACACTCACATACACGTATGATTTTCATATAATTTTCAGACATAGCCAAAATTCCTGAAGCTCATGTTAAGAAAGCTACTTCTAAGAACAACAATTAAATGAACTCACGAGGAAGAGAAGTTATATGTTGCCTTCTCAATGTATCACGTGACATCACCTTGGCAGTTGCTTTTCTGTTTAAAAAGCTCTAATATTAATGACATTCCTTTATAGTTGCAACTTAAACCCATTTCAGCTGCTCACATTCTCAAGGCAAATGGAAATCAATATATGCATATTCCATACGACCATGAGAAACTCCCTTTCCAAATTTCAGTTGTCTTGTCTGATAAATAAATAAACTGATATAGCATAGGGAATAATTCAGTGAAACATATCACACTGGTTTTTAAAACAATCAACAAATATAAGCTGCCACTATTATTGTTCCTGTTTTTGTTATATTCTAATAAGGTAGTTTCATATGCTTGTACTCATAATGAAAATATCTCATTTAGTGTTTTCATTTCTAGAAAACAGTCACATTAAAAAGCAAAACAAAAACCAAAATAAGCAAGTCATAAATGAGTAAAAGAGTGTTGATTAGAATCATTGCTATCTCTTTTCACTTTGATTTAATTCATGTTTAGGTAAAGGAGTTTTGCAATACAGAGGAAATATTAGGACATTGCTTGAGTTTCCATTTAAAAAAATGCAGCTCTGGGGTGCCTACATGGCTCAGTGGGTTAAAGCCTCTGCCTTCAGCTTGGGTCATGATCTCAGGGTCCTGGGATTGAGCTCCACATTGGGCTCTCTGCTCAGCAGGGAGCCTGCTTCCTCCTCTCTCTCTGCCTACTTGTGATCTCTCTCTCTCTGTCAAATAAATAAAATTTTAAAAAGACAAGAATCTCTGTTAATTTTAACATACCATGGGGGCTTTTCAAGGAAAAAGAAAAGTACAGCATTCTATTACTGACTCATGCCCTTTGCCCCTTAGATTCGACTACTTCTAAAAGTTGTTAGTTAGTGGTTGTTAGTGAAATATCATTTTTAATCATATTTTTCTATACTAAGAATTATTTCTAGATCATACTTCTAATCAATTGCAATCGATTTGAATGTGGATATCAATATCTCAGCCCCTCTTCCATGCAAGTGTTGAGATGACATTGTATGCAGTATGTTTCTTTTAAAATACCTTAACCTAGATTTTCAGTTCTTCTCTTCTTTGAACCCCCGAAAGCTATATTCAACTTTTAAACTAATCCAACACTTTCAAGATGTGAAAAACACCTTGAAACTGAAGCTGACAAAGTGAATCACATTCTTCTCCCAATTAAGATCTACAGAGGCAGAGATGCTCACACGTGTGATATATATACACAAACACAGCTGGGCTGAAACCTGCTTCACCTACATGCTAACATGACTTTTAAAATTTCTCTGAGTCCCAAGGGTGCATGGCCTGGTGTTCTGTGAATATAGAAAAAGATTTATGTTACATTCTCTTCTTAAAGAATTTAAATTTACAGTACAGATATTTATTTAATTACCAATTTGTTTCAGAAATGAACAGGATATT
This sequence comes from Procyon lotor, assembly GCA_028646535.1. Taxonomy (NCBI): domain Eukaryota; kingdom Metazoa; phylum Chordata; class Mammalia; order Carnivora; family Procyonidae; genus Procyon; species Procyon lotor. The sequence goes on from CM053615.1 coordinate 28,640,891, forward strand.
CTTTGAAAAAGAGAAGAATAACTTAATATAACCCAAAGTTCATGTGCGTAGAGTACAAATTACTTTATGTCAAGCCATCTATTATTTGCATTGCCATTCATCCCTACAACACTATATGAAGCAGATATAATTGACCTCACTTTTACAGATGAGTGGCCTGTATTTTAAAGGGGTCAAGTGCCTTGCTCTAAATCACACAATGTGTAAGTAATGGAGGTGGAATTTGATCTCTCTTCTGCTGAGATTCTCTATTCCAGTATTTAATTATGACATACTGCCCATTTTAGTTTAAGGGAAACAAAAAGTTAACATTTTTTCTGTACTTAACAAGTTAAAACTGAAAATAGAAGTACTTATGTTAAATCATTGTACTGCAAAGAAGAGTAGCACAAGAAAGATTTAAAATCACTTTTGTACTGTAATTATAAATGTGAAATAGCAATAAAAATACTAAATGAGAAATTCTGTTATACTTAATTCCTATAAATGGCTCTATAACTTCTCATGTCTGTTCCCTGCATTTAGATGAAGCTTGAAACTATCACTTAATTCTATATCCTATATATGAAACTAGAATTATAATTGGATATTTTAAAATATCTGCAATGATTATGAGAAAGATACTTTTTAGTTTAAGAAAAAGTTCTAGGTAAACTAAAAACAAACAAACAAACAAATAAATAACCTGTGAGAGATGATCTGGTATTCTAAAGGCTGGCCATCAGAGACTAATTATGATTGAATTCAAATTCAAAGCAAAAATGAATCAGGAAGTAAATTATAATATAGAATTATAATTATAGTTATAATTATAAATTTATTTATATTTTTATATATTCATTTAAATTATATATTTTATATATTCATTTAAATTATAATTATAATTATAAATCAGGAAGTATATTATAAATCTTTGTATACTGACATGCTTTTTGGTCCTAGTTGAAGATTATGTGTAAGCAGAAAGAATATCAGTAGATAATAAATAAACGGAGAAAAAAAATCAAAGCTGATCATTTGGTCTAAATCACAGATTTCAGTATTTCCATGAAACAAATTAATGATATTCCCTGGGTTTTAGAATATCCTTATTATTTTTAACATGTTCCTGTTTAGTTTGTGCTTTAATGATTCTGTTAACTCACAAAATTTTCATTTGATGACAGTTAACTAAACAAGAATAAGGTGAGTGATTTAGATATTTTAAAATATGGATTTTAGATCTTGTGTAAATGGCTTGACATTAGTACTCTTTTCTTGCCTAAAAACTGGCAATCCATTAAAAAATCAAGAATTCATGTATTTTAGCAATTTTGCTTTTATAGTTATTGGGTATTTCTTGAATCATTTTTCTGGTTCTTTCCCCCTTTCTTATAGAACAAGTACTGTTAGAGTAGCCTATTAATGTTAGCCAGGCTATGCCATTTGTACAAAATATTAAATTTGATGTATTTTTTGTAGAGTAAGCATGGGACTGGTGTATTTAAAAACTATGATTAAAGGCACATTCTAGATTATTCAAATATATGTGTGTATATCCTTTTAGTAGAGAAAAAAATAATAGAGTTTCCAGACCGAATAGTATATTGATTTTGTGTATTCAATTAAATATAAAAATTATGTGTGACTTAAGCTACAAAAATGCAGCCCACTTTGGTTCAGATTTCTTTCCTGAATGACTCATGTCCTATGGATTTGGAAGGGAATGACTATGCAGGGAGAAAGAGTATTGGAGATGTGCCAATAGACTATTCTCTGTGGAGTCTTAGGGAAAAATGATGACAGCAGCAAGCTGTTAGAGGACATTCTTATTTGTCTTAAGCTTTTCTGTATAGGGTGGTAGTTAAGAGCTCTGGTATCAGACTTCTGGCTGTGAATACTGACTGTAACATTCAGTAGGCATGTGACCTCAGAAAAGTTAATTACCTTCTCTGGGATTCAGTTCTTTCACAGGAAAAATAAAGATAATAATGATAACCTACATCATAAAATTGTTGTGAGAGTTTAATTATTTGATAGAGGGGTTAGCATGGTCCCTTGCACATGTCAAGTATATAATAGATATGTGATCGTATTCTAGAAGCCATCTTGATATATTTCAAAAGAGTAGAGCATAACCTGCTTTTAATCATTGTAACATGAAAAAAACATTTGCCATTGGAACCATATTTCCAGCATAGAGAAATACTGCCTCCTCCACTAACATTTAAATGTGAGCACAGACTTTTATCTCTATCATTCACTAATCTGAGATTAGTGCCTGGACCATTCATAGTGTATTGTCAGTAACTGCTTGTTGAAAGAATGAATCACTGATCAACTTTCAGTTTCTCCAAGCCAATAAAACCCTCCATAATACTTTACAATAGACAAAATGCTTCTTTTCAACATCCATCATGGATATACTCTAACCCAGGCTAGCGGTAAATCTCATCTTTCCTTTTCCTTTAATCAGCTTCCTCCAGGTTCCAACACTCTAATGGATGCCTTGGGTTTCAAGAAAATTCTACAAATCCCTTTAATATCCTACTTGAGATTTTCCAATATGGGTAATCTATTATAAAGTAGAATAATCTCTCTTTACCAACTCTTATCAAAATTCTCATTCCTGAGCAATATGAAAATAATAAAAATGGTTGATATTTACTGAGTGATTACTCTTATTGTGTATGAGACACCGAGATAGCATTTGTGCAATCTTGTTTAATCTTCACAACAATTTTCAATTATACAGATTCTAGAAACCCTCACAGATGAGAAAATTTATATTTGGGAGGTTAATTATTCATTATCAAGTCAAAAATTATAAAGGGCAAAATAGGCTTTGCATCAGTCTAATATCAACATGAATGCTCTTAACAAAAAGAACTCTCTTCTTGCCCATGCAGTCAGTGTTCGCTACTAAAGCTATCAGAAGATCTGATGATTTCACACACTAAGGCATTAAGGACTGACAATACATTAACTATCAGTTAAAAAAAGTTACCCTGGATGGATGTATTTTCACTTTGAAAAATGATACTTTGAACAAAAATATATTGAACTGATTGAAAGAAATTCTAATGTTGAATTTTAGACCCTGTGACAGGTAAATGGAGTAGATAATTAGGGACTGGAGACTTTCCCAGAGTTAACAACCTTAATATAACTTTGTTCCAAGTTTCATTGTCAAATTCATCTATATGCTTGCCCTTTTAATACCTATAAATATTCTCTTCTTGAATTAATTCCATTATTCAATTCATATAGCTTTGTTTTTAATGTCTACTATGTGCCAGATACTGTTTTAGAATGGAAGTAAATGATTTCAAAAAATTCTCAACTTATTGAAAGAAACATTTAAATGAAGGCTTGAAAAATAAAACTTATTGGGAGAATTAAGATTAATTGGCTATGAACAAACACATTCTGATAGCTTCAGTAACAACACTCACTATTGTTTTTTCCTCTTCTGTTTTTTTGTCTTAAATATCAAGGCTGTGGGGTGCCTGGGTGGCTCAGTCAGTTGAGTGACTGACTTGATTTCAGCTCAAGTCATGATCTCAGAGTCCTGGGATTGAGCCCAAGTCAGGGTCTGTGCTCAATGGGTAGTCTGCTTGAGGATTCTCCCTCTTTCCCTCTGCCTTTCCCCTCATGTCTGCTCTCTCTCCAAAATAAATAAATAAATAAACACACAAACAAATAAATAAATCTTAAAACAAAAAACAAAAATGTCGGGGCTGCCCATCAGATTCCTACCTCTTAATTAGGTTTTATTGAGTTACCTCATCTATTTCAGAGCTTTAATTAGCAGCAACCAGTACGTAGATGGTGACTCTTTAGAAGCTTCAAGCATACTGTCATGTAGATGAGTAAGCCTAACTTAAGGGAGGTAATTGGAAGACAGAATAAAACCAGGAATTGTGGAAGAATAAAAATTGGGAGGCAGGAGAAATTTAAAAGCAACTACTCTCAGTAAGAACTCATGTTTAGCTTAATATTGTTGCAGATGGTTACATATTATCCATCCACCTATATATACATATACATATATAGGTGGATAAGTGTGTATATAGGGGTTAGTACACAAACACATATTTATTTGCTCTGTCAAATGAAAAGACCTAAAAGAAATAACACCCCAGCAAAAATGTGCACATCCAAAGGCCCAAAAGTTAGTTTTGAATAATATTCCTTTGGAGAATGACTGATTCTAGGACTAGGGAAGGAAATATGTAAGATAAGACTGGAGACTCTTGCTAGGCCAAAAAGCAAGAAAGTGGTAAAAGAAAACAAAAGTAAAAACCACATTAATGCTTGTCTTGGCAGCATAAACTCAATTTAGAATGATACAGTAAAGATTAGCAGGGCCCCTGCACAAGGATGACATGCAAAGTCACAAAGTGTTTCAAACTAAAACAAAACAAAACAAAACAAATGACAAAACCACACTTTTTAGGTTTGTCTAAGAGCCCCTGAGCTAATGGAAAGAGTTTCCAGTGGCCAAAGCTGAAAGGAATAATTAGAACAAAAACAAAGTAGTATTGGATTATAATGCAGTGTATAAAATGAATGCCCATGATTCCATGAATATAAATAAATGATTTAATGAATTAATGAATGGAGGAAGAAGTGATAAGTGATAAATCTTCCTTACAGAAATCCACATAATTGATTTAGATTTCCTGCCTTAAAGGATGACAAATATAACTCTCCACCCGTGACATAGGAACTGTGCACAGAGACTTTGTTCCAAAAGTGAAGTATGGAAATGGTGGGAAAGAGAAACTTCACAGTGGAGAAATTATGAACATTTATTTAGGAAGCGAGTAGTCATGGTTAACTTCAGCAGTCATTAATCATGTTGATTCTATGTACCCTTGATAAAATATAATGAAAATGATATGTAATCCTCTGTGATCTTCCTCTCAAAAGTCCAAGTCTCCTCAGGAGAAAAACATGGAAACAAGTCCCAGTAGAGAGGCATCCTACAATACCTCCTCGAGACCTCCCTATATCATGAAAAGGTAAGTTTGAGAAACTGACATAGCCAAGAGGAGCCTAAAGAGAGATGAAAATTTAATGCATGTGATATCCAAAATGGGATCTTGAAAAAAATCATTGGCTAAAAGTCAAGAAAATAGGAATTAACTCTTCATAGATATTAATCTATTTCTTACTGATTCTATTGTCAAAGTGACATTCGCATAATTTGGTGTTGAATGATATTGGATGAATGTGTTTTTTTTTTTTTTTTTAAAGATTTTATTTATTTGACAGCGAGAAACATAGTGAGAGAGGGAACACAAGCAGAGGGAATGGTAGCGGGAGAAGCAGGCTTCCCGCCGAGCAAGGAGCCCGATGCGGGGCTGGATCCCAGGACCCTGGGACCATGACCCGAGTCGAAGGCAGACGCTCAAAGACTGAGCCACCCAGGCGCCCCTGGATGAATGTGTTTTAAGGAGATTTTGACTAAGAGTACCTGAGAAGCTGTGCAGTACACTGAACTTGTAACAGTAAACAGTGTTTTTTGTTCTGTCACTGCTGTGAGACTCTAGGCAAGTCATTCTCACCTGTGTGGACCTCAATTCCCCGTATCAGCATGAACCCTAGCTTTGGTTATCATAGGATGCATGCATATAGGAGCTCCACTGGAGGGTCAGAGAGCCATGTCCAGCCATGAACAATTTATATAAGGAATTGTAGAACCTCCAGAGCAATATCACATCACAAGGAAAAACAAAGTCCAAGCACACAAGACCTAAAAACTATCTCAGTAACTAATGGGGAAGGTAAGGGAGGGGGAAGTTGAAAAGGTCCGGTGTTAAGTATTGCATTGTTTCTAGTCTAATATTCACCAGTGTGTACCTAACTCTGAGGAGAGGAATTTGGTAGAAAGTACAGATACAGTTATTGCACAAAAATCTCTGAAAGTCAAAGCATTGCCTAGGGACTTATAGATTAGCATAGTGAGGAAGAGAGATTCTTTCCCCACATATGAGGAGAGCACACTGTGTTTCTTTTTGTATTAAGAGCTCAGAGATCTCAACTTTCTTTGCAGGCTCCAACAGTTCTGAGGTATTGACACATCAGAATAGTTTCCATCCAATGAGGCACATTGTGGCACTGATTCAATGTGACTTTGGCAGTTACCAGATATAGCTTTGCAGTGATGACACTAACATGGAAGTTTTGTTGTTTTGAATTCCACTGTGCATGCCTTTATAGACAGGTTTGGAGAAGGGTAGGGCCCTTTTTGAGTTTGAGACAAATATAGAATGAATACAATGGATTCTGCTGTCCTCCAATGGTAAATAGAGCTAGCCTTAGGGAAGCAATATTTGTTATTATGGTTGAGCAACAGAAGTCGAAAAACAGAAAATAGGGGATTTCCAAGTGATTAATCACTAAAATTAGTATTTCATAAATTTTGAAGTACAACTCCAAAATCAGATAAATTGGAGTTACTCTCATAAAAGAGTGATACACTTTCTGGCCTTAAACTCTTAATTTTTGGCTTCTCTCTTTTCCCTTAAGAAGATCTGAGAATATTCTTAATGTAACCTAAGGGCACTCCAGAACCCAGAATGAAAAATTCCTAACTGAATGTTTGCTAAGGCTCTGCCCACCTATAAAAATTTATCGGCTCTAAGCCAGGGAGGTTTATTATAGGAACATTGTTGCTGACTCTCTAGATTGTGATGAAATGAGGAGAAAAAAAAACCCACAAAAAACAGTACGCACAAATCCTTAGGAGCAGCTGAAATTATAGCTTGGCTGTTTGAAGGTCATACTGTTTTTTCAAACTAATAGAGAACTATTAGTATCCTGAAGCATGGGCCCCCTGCCCAGTTTCCATCCCATTTGCCAAGTTAGCTATGCGTCAACCACTCAGAAAACAACAACAACAACAACAAAACTTGCTTGTCCGAGTTCCTTGACCGCATGACCAAAATTAAAAGGGCAGTCTACTTCATTCATCTCCTTCATAAACGTGCCAGGGAATAAGGCATTGATGTAGTTCAGTTTGGGTGTAAGAAGTAAAAAAAAAAATGTTGGGAGTGAATAAGTATTTTGCAACTGAATTGTAGGCAGTGCAGGGAAAGAAAAGATAAGATATCAAAGACTCCCAGGGCACTTCAACTATAAGCTCTAATAAAAGAAAAACACATATAGAAATAAGTGATAAAACTCACTTTGTTTTGGACTACTTGTCAGTCAATGAGTGCCATTGGCTGATCAGATGGAAAGGAAGTCCACTGGACTAGAAAAAAATTTGATTCTATTAAATTGGTAACCTTTGCAATATAAACATTTACCAAGTTTGTTATTTACATCAGTCAAGGAGAAGCTGGAATCAAATGATTTATCTCCTAGTATTCAGTAAAGCAATATAAAAGGACTCAACTTGCCAGTGTCCATCCAACTGTGTCATGTACCATACATGGCCACATAGAAGCAAATTAATAGGTTAGACACTCTAAAACAATTAAAACTAGCCTCATTTCAGCTTGAAATTACAAAGTAACAAAATATGCTCCTCCACAGCTTGGTTGGTGGCATGATACCATTTGGAGGGGTGATAGGAATAGTTTCAATCATCTAACTATGAGAGAAGGGTGCTATTTGTGAGATTCCTAAAGAGATATTTTCTTTGGCCTCGCCTTTGACATTTATGAATTTTACAAATTACGTTAAGCATTGAAGAGTAAATATTTCAGTGTATCACATGAACAATTCTTACAGATAATACAACCTGTCAATGTAAATGATATTCAGGGAGTTTAAAGAAGTGATCAGTGTCTCTGGCTTTTATGAATCAATTATTCCAAATGTACACTCACATTCACTTAGAGAGCACTCCTATAAATCCTTGCAAAGTGTAATAGGCTTGTTTGTTTTCATGGTTCAACTATGTTCTACATTCAGAAGTTTACAAAAAGAATTTAGAAAACAATGAGAAAAAGTAATTTGAAAAATAAATACATCATTGAAAAGATACTTAGACTTTGGTTTCACAGTTGGGGGAAATGAAAATATATTTTTCATTTGTATCTCTGAATCTTTAGTTTAGTGAGATATTTTCCTTAAAGCCAATTAGCTAACTAAAAAAAATTACTTCATCTGACTTGTTTATAGAATTATCGATTTGCCTAGTCCATAATTTTGAATTATGCTTCATTTTAGAAATGAACCTTTGTCCAGCACCTCTACAGAGTCAGTGAGTGCAAATTATCTTCAGTGTTCTGGCACCTTTCATCTTACAGTATTTGTTTACCTACAGAATTTTCTAGGGATCAGGCTGCAATTTGCTGGACAAATTTGTACTATTTATTTAAATAAAGAATAAAATGAATTCTATGTCAGAAAATAAGCATCTAAGTGGATTTAACCCAGTGGCTTTATTTATTTTTAAGATTTTATTTATTTATTTGACACAGAGAGATATCACAAGTAGGCAGAGAGGCAGACAGAGAGAAAAGGGGAAGCAGGCTCCCTGCCGAGCAGAGAGCCTGATGCCAGGCTCCATCCCAAGACCCTGAGGATCATGACCTGAGCCGAAGGCAGAAGCTTTAACCCACTGAGCCACCCAGGCGCCCCTAACAGAGTGGCTTTATATTTAAAAATATAAATATAGCTCAGTGGAAAGTACTTCTTGTCTACAGTGATTTTTTTAGTGTTTTCTTAAAATATTTAAAATACTACATTCTTAGTTATTTTAATTGTGAACACTAAACATTTCCCCTTTAAAATTAACAGTATTTACTTTTTTTTTTTTTAAGATTTTATTTATTTGAGAGAAAGAATGAGAGATGGAGATAGAGGGTACGAGGGGGCAGGGTCAGAGGAAGAAAAAGACTCCCTGCTGAGCAAGGAACCCAAGGCTGGACTCAATCCTGAGACTCCAGGATCATGACCTGAGCTGAAGACAGTTGCTTAACCAACTGAGCCACCCAGGTGCCCCATAAAATTAACTGTATTTACTGTTAAAGTATTTACTTAATTCACAGACCTTTTAAGCATGAATAGGTAAAAAAGAAAAGAATTAGTTCTACTTATCCTATATGATGTGTTTAAACCCCCAGATGATATAAGCATCTCAGAAAAAGCAGGTAAGAATTGCCTGTTTTATTTTGAGAAACCTCAATATAGGGCATTATATCTGTAATTTTTAGCAAAGCAAAAAGAGGGGAAAAGTCTGACAAAGCATAATGAACTGGTATTTTTTTTATAATGCTACATTATTTGAATCGATATTAGGTAACTAGTATGTATTTCCTTATCTTTGGATATTTAGTGGTCACCAATGGGAACAAAAATACTGTATAAGAACACTCAGTTTTAAGATATTAATACTCAAGACAATTTGTTCAGAAGCTGGGAGACTTTTTTTTATAGACAATTATATCATATGTAACAATAGATTTAATATTGAAGAGAACGTATCTCTTCCCTTTAATATTGAAGAGAACATTATTTCTGGTAGGCTTTTCCTCATCTCAGGTAGTTGTAAAAACATTTTCTTATTCGATTTTCTGATATTTCCATCTCTGTAATAATGCTGAGTTAGATTAAAAAAAACAAGTATACAAACTTACAGTTTTTAAAGAAAAAAAGCCATTGAAAAAAAATCATCAGAATTAGTGTCAGTTTCTGGGAAAATAATAAGAACTTGAGGGTTTTTTTTTTTTTAATACAATGTTTCTTCATTTAACTTCTATTGTTGCAAAGCTACATCAAATTAATCAATAAAATACTACTGACCTTAATAGCATCTTGACCTCCCTACAATAGGGAGGTAGTGTGCTTGCCAAAGCAGAGTGCATTTTTTAAACACTTTCCCTAATAGGAATGGCTAATTCACATCAATTCCAACTACTTTTATGCTACTGCTTTTTACACAAGTGGTAAAGTTAAAGGGCATACTTGAAATAGCATTTGTCCAGCAGATTCTGATATAGACTTACCAGTCTGCAACTATAATGCTTTTTATATTTATTTTTTAAAATTTCTTAATTTACTTTTTATTAACATATAATGTATTTTTGCCCCAGGGTACATGTCTGTGAATCTTCAGGCTTACATATTTCACAGCTGCAACTATAATGTTTTAAAAAGACAGAAAGACTGAAAAACAGGGGTTCCTGGGTGGCTCAGTCATTAAGCAAGTGCCTTTGGCTCAGGTCATGATTCCAGGGTCCTGGGATCAAGCCCTGCATCAGGCTGCCTGCTCAGTGGGAAGCCTGTTTCTACCTCTACTACTCCCTCTGCTTGTGTTCCCGCTCTCATTGTGTCTTTCTCTGTCAAATAAATTAATAAAAGTCTTTTTTTTTTTTAAAAAATGCCTACAAAACAAAGAATGTTCTGAAAGTGAAGATGTATAGAGAGTTTTTTCAGAGTATAAGAGAAGTTCCATGGAATAGTAGTGCAACGCAATTAAATTGAGGTGGGAGGATCCTAGTGGTCTAATAACACTTTATTTCATGAAATAGAAAAATCTCATTTGCGACAAAGTGACAGAAAGCCCTTATGTTCCCCCTCAATTTCTATCTTTTTTTAAAGATTGTATTTATTCATTAATTTGACAGAAAGAGACACAGTGAGAGAGGAACCACACACAAGTGGAGTGGGAGAGGGAGAATAAATAGGCTTCCTCCTGAGCAGGGAGTCCAGTGTGGGGTTTGATATCAGGGTCCTGGAATCATGACCTGAGGCCAAGGCAGAAGCTTAAGGACTGAGCCACCCAGGTATCCCTCCCCTTCAATTTCTACCGCATAGGCCAGAGACTGGGATTGAAAACTTTCCAGTGTAAGGCAGCAGCTTTTTGAATTTGTAGAGTTCAGATAATGGTTTGAGAAAATGTGTGTAAGGTACTCTGCATATAAGTGTGGTCCATTTTGGGGAGTCAATAAAAAAAAGTGCATACCTAACTATGATTTCTATTCTTTCCCCAGACATCAGCTGAGAACGTCACCTGTATGTCCTTTATGCTTACTTGCTTTATATGAAGTCCAGAGCTAAATACCCATATTTTCTCATGACAGACACTTAGGAGGCATTTAGTACTTATTGAAAATTTGTGGGTAATGACAAGGAATCAGTTTATGCACAATGTAATCATTCTTTTAATAGTATGTGGAGCCACCAGTAGTAATACCCACCAAATCACTAATTTCCTTTTTGGAAACTAAGTTATGGAAGTGATCATTATTCATGTAATTGATATACAAAAATTATATATGATAGCCTTCAAAATAGAAAATATTGGCTAATTTAAATAATGGTACCCATTTCCATGGAATATTATGCCAACATTTAAAATCATGTTTTCAAGGCATGTTTAATAAAATTGGAATTGCTTCTCACAACATGCTGTTGAGAGGCCACAGCATAGGAAATTGAGCAGCTAAGGATTGCATGCAATTAAGCATTTAAAAAAATTGACAGTAGAGAGAAAGTCACCAGAGCATGAAGGCACCTTTTGTAACTCATTTTCTTCCATACTTTCAGAAACTAGACTATAACTTGACACATAATGTTGGAAAATGAAATAACTCTCTCTTTAAAATGCTCTTTCTTGGACTTCCATAATTATGTTTTTTCCTGGTTTTTCTCCTAGTTCTCTACATATTTTTCATAATCTCTATTTTAAAAGACACATTTTTAGCTTCCAAAATGACTTTAATAAAAATAGCATCAAAAAAAAAAAATAGCATCAAGGAAAAAAAATTGACAGTAGAATTTAGAATTTCTTTTTGTCTTTCTGTATATCCTAAGTTTTCAGAAAATAACAGGCAGTTCTCTCAATTCAGAAATAAACAAATATTATAAATATGGACTTCAGGGTGTGGATAAACAATCAACAAAGCAGTCTTACAAATTTGCTTGGTCTACATTGTTTCAGAGTAGAAAATATTGTCCCAAAATCATGATGTGGTCATGTGAACCATAGATATCTATGTTTCTTTAAAAACAGCAGACACCAGGGGCACCTGGGTGGCTCAGTCCTTAAGTGTCTGCCTTCGGCTCTGGTCATGATCCCAGAGTCCTGGGATAGAGCACTACATAGGGCTCTCTGCTCAGCGGGAAGCCTGCTTCTCCCTCTCCCACTCCCCCTGCTAGTGTTCCTTCTCTTGCTGTGTCTCTCTCTGTCAAAGAATGAATAAAATCTTAAAAAAAGTAGCAGACACCAACATTCCTGTTAATATTTATAAAATACTTTATAATTTGTGGTATGTAAAATATATAGGCACAGACATACACATACACACTCAGATAATTATGTTTTGTTTTAAATATTTAAATAATCCTATAAACCGTGTGTAAGGACCATTTTTTTATCCCCCTTATATGTTTCAGCTCAATACCAGCTCACTTGGATACAGCTTTTACAGTCAACTTCAACCCATTTAATAAAGAACTAGATAAGGAAAAGGAAGGAACAAAAGAAGATTCAGCTTGAGATGGAGGCTGGAGAGTGATAGAGTATTGGCACAAAAGAACATCTGGAAAAGCTGAGATGATTAGAGGAAAGGACATTTGGAAAAAAAAAAGTGTTACTTTAGTTCATGAATCATATGCCATTAAAGTTGCAGTACATGGAATTCCTTCCCCCCAAAAGAAAGTAAAATTAATCAGTAAGTAAACTGTTGTATCAGTTTCAGGTGTACAATATAGTGTTCCAACAATTCCATACATCACCCAGTGCCCATCAATATAAGTACCCTCCTTAATCACCATCACCTATTTAATCCATCCCCCCATCCACCTCCCCTCCATTAACCATTAGTTTGTTCTCTGTAGTTAAGTCTGTTTATTGCGTTGTGTCTCTCTCTCTTTTATTTCCATTACTCATTTGTTTCCTAAATTCCATATATGAGTGAGATCATATAGTATTTGTCTTTCTCTGACTGGCTTAACTTATTTCACTTAACATTATACTCTTTAGCTCCATCCATGTCATTACAATGATAAGATTCCATTCTTTTTTTATGGCTGAATAGTATTCCATTAAACACACACACAGACACACACACACACACACAGACACACACAGACACACACACACACACACACACACAGACACACACACACACACACACACACACACACATTGGGCTGCTTCCATACCTTGGCTATTGTAAATAATGATGCTATAATCATAGGGGTCCATGTATTCCTTTGAATTAGTTTTTTATATTTTGGGGATAAATACTCATAAATAGTATTTGTGGGTATTTATAGATAAATAGTACAAATGCTGGATCAAAAAGATAGTCCTATTTTTAACTTTCTTTTTTTAAAATATTTTATTTATTTATTTGACAGAGAGAGAGAGAGAGAGAGAGGGAGATCACAAGTAGGCAGAGAGGCTGGCAGAGGGAGAGAGGGAAGCAGGCCCCCTGCTGTGCAGAGCGCCAGATGGGGGCCTCAATCCCGGGACCCCCAGAACCCCCAGAACCCTGAGATCATGACCCGAGCTGCAGGCAGAGGCTTTAACCCATTGAGCCACTCAGGCACCCCTATTTTTAACTTTCTGAGGAATTTCCATACTGTTTTCCAGGATAACTATACCAGTCTGCCTTTCCCGCCAACAGGACATGAGTGTTCCTTTTTCTCCACATTCCATTGTTTCTAATCTTGCTGATTTTAGCCATTCTGACAAATGTGAGGTGATATCTCATTGTGGGTTTGATTTGCATTTCCCTGATGATAAGTGATGATGAGCACCTTTTCATGTGTCTGTTGGCCATCTAGATGTCTTCTTTGGAGAAATGCATTTTTGTGTCTTCAGTCCATTTTGTATTTAGGTTATTTGTTTTTTGGATGTTGAGCTGTATCAGTTCTTTATATATTTTGGATATTAACCCTCTATCAGATACATCATTTGCAAATATTTCCTCCCAGTTAATAGGCTACATTTGAGTTTTCTTATTGTTTAGTTTGCTGTACAGAAGCTTTTTATTTTGATGTAGTCCTAATAGTTTATTTTTGCTTTTGTTTCCCTTGCCTTAGGAGACTGATCTAGAAAGAAGTTGCTATGGCCAATGTCAAAAAATGACTTCCTTTATTCTTTTCTAGAATTTTTATGGTTTTGGGTGTTATATTTAGGTCTTTCATCCATTTATAATTTATTTTTGTGTATGATGTAATAAAGTGGTCCAGTTTCTTTCTTTTGCATGTTGCTTTCCAGTTTTCCCAACACCATTTGTTGAGGAGACTGCCTTTTTCACATTTGGATATTCTTCCCTACTTTATAAAGGTTAATTTACCATGTAATTGTGGGTTTATTTATGGGCTATCTATCCTATTATATTGATCTGTGTGCCTAATTTGGTGCCAGTACCATACTGTTTTCATTATTATAGCTTTGAAATATAACTTGAAGTTGGGAATTGTGATGCTCCAGCTTTGCTTTATTTTTTCAAGATCCTTTGGCTTTCAGGGTCCTTTGTAGTTCCATACAAATGTTAAGATTATTTGTTCTAGTTCTGTGAAAAATGTTGTTGGTATTGTGATTGGGATAGCATTAAATGTTTAGATTTCTTTGGGTAGTATGAATATTTTAACAATATTTGTTCTTCCAATCCACAAGCATGGGATGTCTTTCCATTTGTTTGTGTCATCTTCAATTTCTTTCATCAGTAGTTTATAGTTGGAAGAGTACATGTCTTTCACCTCTTTGGGTTTATTCGTGGGTATCATCGTTTTTGGTGCAATTGTAAACGAGATTGTTTTCTTCATTTTTTTTAATTAAGTTCAGTTAGCCAGCATATAGTACATCATCAAATTTGTTATAGTGTTCAATGATACATTAGTTGTGTGTAACACCCAGTGCTCTTCCCAACACATGCTCTACTTAATACCCACCACCTGGTCATCCCTTCCTTCTACCCCTCTTTCTTTTGTAACCCTCAGTTTGTTTTCTAGGGTCCATAGTCTTTCATGGTTTGTCTTCCTCTCTAATTTCTTCCCATTCAGTTTTCCCTCCCTTCCCTGTGGTCCTCTGCTCTATTCCTTCTATTCCACATATGAGTGAATATCACTCAGCCCTCAGAAAGTATGAATACCTACCATTTGCACTGACATGGATGGAACTGGAGGGGATATTCTAAGTGAGATTGTTTTCTTCATTTTCCCTTCTATTTCTTTGTTGTTGGAGTATAGAAATGCAGCAGATTTCTATACATTGAGTTTGTGTCCTTTGACTTTACTGAAGTCATTTATCAGTTTTAGCAGTTATTTGGGTTTTCTATATAGAGTATCATGCCATCTGCAAATAGTAGAAGTTCTACTTCTTTCTTACTGATTTGGATAACCTTTATTTCTTTTTGTTGTCCAGTGGCTAGGACTTCAATTACTATGTTGAATAAAAATGGTGAGAGTGGACATTCGTTTTTCCTGACATGAAAAGTGACCATTCTTTTTTCCTGAAAAACTGAAAGTTTTTCCCTATTAAGGATAATAAAATTCATGGGTTTCTTAATATTTTTCAAAATTTTTCATATTTTCACATTTATTATTTTGAGGTCTGTTCCCTCTAAACCTACTTTGTTGTGGGCTTTTATCATGAATGGATGTTGTACTTTGCTAAATACTTTTTCCGTAACTTTTTCTTATCCTTTCTCTTATTGATGTGATGTATTGTGCTGATTAATTTGCAAATTGTGAACCACCCTTGCCACCTTGAAATAAATCTGACTTGATCTTGGTGAATGATTTTTTTAATTGTATTGTTGATTTGGGTTTTGTTAAATTGTTGACTTGAGAATTTTTGTTTGTATGTTCATCTGGGATGTTGGCCTATAGTTCTCTTTTTTAATGTTGTCTTTGTCTGGCTTTGGTATCAGGATGGTGCTAGTCTCATGGAGTGAATTTAGAAGTTTTCCTTCCTTTTCCATATTTTGGAATAGTTTGAGAAGAATAGGTATTAACCCTTTCTTTTTTTTTCTTTTTTTTTTTAAATTTTACTTATTTATTTTTTCGGTGTTACAAGATTTATTGTTTTGCACCACACCCAGTGCTCCATGCAATACATGCCCTCTTCAATACCCATCAGCAGGCTCGCCCAACCCCCACCCCCTCCCCTCCAAAACCGTCAGTTTGTTGCTCATAGTCCACAGTCTCTCATGGCTCATCTCCCCCTCTGGTTTCCCCCCATTCACCCCTCCCTTCCTTCTCAT
>CM053615.1:28657153-28669268 GCA_028646535.1 Procyon lotor
CTCTTCCAGTCCCATCCATGTTGATACAAAAGTTGGATATTTGTCCTTTCTAATGGAGGCATAATATTCCATTGTATATATGTACCATATCTTCTTTATCCATTCATCTGTTGAAGGGTATCTTGGTTCTTTCCACAGTTTGGCAATTGTGGCCATTGCTGCTATGAACATTGGGGTACATGTGGCCCTTCTTTATAATGTATAAAGAACTCAAAATCAATACTCACAAAATCGATAATTACATCAAAAGATGGGCAGAAGACATGAAGAGACACTTCTCCAAAGAAGACATACAAATGGCTAACAGACACATGAAAAAATGTTCATCATCTTTAGCCATCAGGGAGATTCAAATCAAAACCACACTGAGATACCACCTTACACCAGTTAGAATGGCCAAAATCAACAGGACAGTAAACAACAAATGTTGGAGAGGGTGGGGAGAAAGGGGCACCCTCTTACACTGTTGGTGGGATTGCAAGCTGGTGCAGCCACTTTGGAAAACAGTGTGGAGATCCCTCAAGAAATTAAAAATAGAGCTACCCTATGACCCTGCCATTGCACTACTGGGTATTTACCCCAAAGAAGCAGGTATTAACCCTTTCTTAAATGTTTCATAGAATTCACCTGTGAAGCTATCTGGTCCTGGACTTTAATTTGCTGGGGGTTTTTTGGTTACTGACTCAATTTCTTTGCTGGTTATTGGCTTGTTCAAAGTTTCTATTTCCTCCTGTTTCAATTTTGACAGTTTGCATAACTCCAGAAATTTATCCATTTCTTCTAGGTTGTCCAATTTGTTGGCATATAGTTTTCCACAATATTCTTTTATGACTTTATTTTTGTGGTGGTTATTATTTCTCCTCTCATTTGTGATAATATTTATTAGAGTCCTTTTTTTTTCTTGGTAAGATTGATAAGAAGTTTATCATTTTTATTGATTATTTTTCAAAGAACCAGCCCTGATTTTATTGATCTGTCCTATTATTTTTCTAGTCTCTATGTCATTTATTTTTTTTTAAAGATTTTATTAATTTGACAGAGAGAAACAAAGTAAGAGAGGGAACACAAGGAGAGGGAATGGTAGCAGGAGAAGCAGGCTTCCTGCAGAGCAGGAAGCCCGATGTGGGGCTCGATCCCAGAACCCTGGGACCATGACCTGAGCCTAAGGCAGACGTCTAATGACTAAGCCACCCAGGCACCCCTTTATGTCATTTATTTTTGTTCTAATCTTTGTTATTAACTTCCTTCTGATGGATGAATTTAGTTTTTGTTCATTGTTCTTTTTCTAGGCATAAGATTAGATTGAAATTTTCTTACTTCTTGAGGTAGATACAGGTCTACCATAAACTCCCTTCTTAGAACTGCTTTTGTTGCATTTCAGAGGTTTTGGTTGGTTGTGCTTTCATTTTCATTTGTTTGCATATATGTTTTATTGCTCCATTGATTTCTTTGTTGATCCATTCATTTTTTGGTACCATGTTATTTAACCTCCACATATTTGTGGTCTTTCCAGATCTTTTTTCTTGTGGTTGACTTCTAGTTTCATAGCATTGTAGTCAGAAAATGATGATTTCAAAATTCTTAAATTTGTTGAGGTTTGTTTTGTTTGCTAATATGTGATCTGTTCTATACAATGTTTCATGTGCCCTTGAAAAGAATATGTATTCTGACGTTTTAGGGTAGAATATTCTAAATATATCTGTTAAATCTATGTGTTCTAGTACCATTCAAAGTCATTGTTTCCTTTTCAATATTCTGTTTAGATGACCTATCCATCAATGTAAATTGGGCTTTAAAGCCATCTACTATAATTCTATTATTATTATCAATTCCTCTATATTTTCAATTAACTGCTTTATAAATTTCAGTACTCCCATGTTGAGTGCATAAATATTTACAACTGGTATATCTTCTAGCTGGTTTCCATTCTCTCTCCCTTATTACTATATATGGTCCTTCTTTGTTTCTTGTTACAGTCTTTGTTTTAAAGTCTCTTTTGTCCAATGTGTTACTACTCTGGAACTCTTAGACATTCATTTGCATGATGAGTGTTTCTCTTTCCCCTCACTTTCAATCTGCAGGTGTTTTAGGTCTCAGTTGATCCTCTTGTAGGCAGTATATAGATGGATCTTGTTGTTGTTATTTTTAAAAATATTTTATTTATTCATTTGAGTGAGAGAGAGGACAGAGACAGAGACAGTGAAAGCACAAGCATAGGGAGAGGCAGAGGGAGAAGCAGACTCCCTGCTGAGCTAGGAGCCTGACAGGGGTTTGATTCCAGGATGGGGATTATGACCTGAGCTGAAGGCAGATGCTTAACCCTCTGAGCCACCCAGGTGCCCAGGATTTAGTTTTTTTAATCCGTTTTGTCACTTTATGTCTTTTGATTGGAGCATTTATCTATTTACATTTAAAGTAATTATTGATAGATATGAATTTATTGCCATTTTATTAATTGTTTTGTGGTTGTTTCTGAAGATTTTTTTTCTGGTTTTATCTTTCTCTCCTTTATGTTTTGCTGATTGTTCTTTAATGATATATTTGGATTTCTTTCTCTTTATTCTTTGCATATTTATTACTGGCTTTTGATATATGGCTACCATTAGGTCTGTATACAACCTGTCCTGCATATAGCAATCTACATTAAGTTGATGCTTGTGTAAGTTTGAATACATTCTTTTCTCCTTTCCTCCCCACACTTTTCTCTGTCTTCTGGCACTGTTATAATACAAATGTTATTACATTTGATGGAATCACTAAGTTACTTAAGTCTATTTTGCAAAATTCTCTTCTCTTTTTTTCAGCTTAAATTCTTTCCATTACCCTGCCTCCTAGGTCACTAATTCATTCCTCTGCTTCTTCCAGCCTGGTATTCATTTCATCTGGTTGTTTTCTCATTTCACTTATTGAACTTTTTATCTCTACTATGTTATTCCTTATCTCTGCATTAAAGGTCTCACTCATGCCCTTCACATTTTTTCTCAAGTCCAGTGAGTATCTTTATGAACATTGCTTAAAATTCTTTATCAGGCATATTACTTATATCCATCTCATTTAAATCTCTGGCTATGGCTTTGTCTTGTTCTTTCATTAGGGATAAATTATTTATTTCTTCTCATTTTGTCCACCTCTCTGCGTCTGTTTCTCTATGTTAAAACAATCTGTTGTGTCAGAGCACCTGGGTGGTACAGTTGGTTGGGTGTTTGACTTGGATTTGGCTCAGGTCATGATCTCAGGATCTTTGGGTTAACTTCTGTGTTGGGCTCTGTACTCAGTGTGGAATCTGCTTGGGGAATTCTCTATCTCCCTCTACCCCTCCTGCTAGTGCTTTCTCTCTCTCTCTTTTTTCTCTCTCTCTTTCCAAAAAGAATCGATAAATCTTAAAAAAAAAGAAAAAGAAAAGAAAATCTGCTGTGTCTTCTGTTCCTAATGGTAGTGATTTTACAAAGAGGTCCTAGAGAGGCGCCTGGGTGGCTCAGTGGGTTAAAGCCTCTGCCTTCGGCTCAGGTCATGATCTCAGGGTCCTGGGATCTAGCCCCAAATCAGGCTCTCTGCTCAGCAGGGAGCAGGCTTCCCCTTCTCTGTCTGCCTCTCTGCCTATTTGTGATCTCTCTCTGTCAAATAAATAAGTAAGTAAATAAGTAAATAAGTAAGTAAGTAAGTAAGTAAGTAAGTAAATAAATAAATAATAAATCTATCTTAAAAAAATAAAGAAAAAAGAGGTCCTGGAGTGCCCTACAATACAGTGTCACTTGTTCACCAGAACCCGGCCCTTCAGATGAGTATCCTATATATGTTGCTTACAGTCTGCTGTTGTGTCTGAGTCACTTTACTGTTCAGTTTCAGTACAGTGATTCACCTGCACTGATGCTCTACCTGTTATGGATTGTGCTTGCTGTATGTGGTATTAGTAGGCTAACTTTGGGTGGGGATGTGCCTGCTGGGGAAGTTGGGAGCCAGGTGGTGATATTAGCAAAATGTTCACTGGGTCACTAGTGCCATGTAGGATCCCCTGTGGCAGCTGGGGGATGCATGCCTGGGTGGCCAGGGGCATGAGGCTGGGTGCAGGTGGGGGCATGCGACTCAGTGTGCATACAAAGGCACTTATGGGAGGCCAGCTGGGGAAGTAAGTTCTGCTTCCTGTGGTGACTGGCTGGGTGCATGCTGGTGGCTGGGACCATTAGGCTAAGCATGGTTTAAGGGATGTTTGTGGACCCTGGTAGCAGCTGTGCACCTGACAGTTGTGTTCAGTGCCCATGCAGCTTTAATAATATTTACCCTGAGCCCAGGACCTAGGCCAGCAGGTTTGGAATGGGCAGGTTCTTAGGAGAACTTGTGGGCATGTTGCACTGATAACAGGTTAGATAGTGTCTGTGCAGCCCTGGCCCACAGAGTGTCTGTGTTTATGCTGAGAGGCAGGAGAGGAAAATGGCACCTGCCAGCTCCTTTTTTTTTACAGAAGTCCTCCAACACGTCCCCAAATCAGTATGAACTGATCTGGCTCATGTTTGCTCCCAGCCTGTAAACTGTAGTTTGTATGTTTCCTCTCTATGCAAGCTGCTGTCTCTTTAAGGGTGGTGACCCAGTTATCATTCACCCTCCAGGCTTGCCCAGTCTGAATTAGTTGACTTTTAAGATTCCATGTTCCAAGTTCCACCGGTTATACAAACTCATGGAATTCATCTCCTTTGGTTTTTAAAGTCAAACATTATGAGGATTAGTCTTCCTCATGTGAGATCCCTGGTGCTAGCTATGGCCTGTTTCTCTGCCCTCTGTGTGCATGCAGTTCACTGTGTGAGAGAGGCTCACTGCTGGCAGCTTCCCTTCACTTTTCTTAACTATCCAACATTTCAGATGCAGCTTCTCTATGTTTAGTTGCAGAGTTTGTTCTGCCAGTCTTCAGATCACTTTCTGGTTTATTGGCTTGAATATGGGTGATATCTAGTTGAAAACATGGGACAAGGTGAGCTCAAAGTCCTACTAGTCCACCATCTCCCCAAACTCCCTCTGCCATACTGATTTAATCATCGTCTCTATATTTTGTGATCTAGATGATGGAGATGGCATTACCAATTCCCTAAGACTTACACTCTAAATTTGCTTCTTTGGAGGTTGAAGTTCTATGAATCTAGATTAATGAGTTGTATCTAAACCTCCCAAGCAGCTAACGGGTTACCGTCATTATAGTTTCTCCTTAGGAAATAGAGAATATGAATTAAGTCAATCTTATTTTTCTCTCTTCTCCATGAAATTAAATTTATGTGATTTCCAAACATTGAGATTTTTATTTTTTAAAAATTAAAGTAGGAGATAAGCTGAAAGATTTTTTCTTTCTTCATGGTTAAATATTACATAAAGGATGCCTTCTCAGGGCACCTGGGTAGCTCAGTGAGTTATAGCTTCTGCCTTTGGCTCCTGTCATGATCTCAGGGTCCTGGGATGGAGCCCCGCATCAGGGTTTCTGCTCAGTGGGGAGCCTGCTTCTCCCTTTCTCTGCATGCCTCTCTGCCTACTTGTGATCTCTCTCTCTCTCTCTGTCAAATAAATAAATTATTTTTTTAAAAAAAAGATGCCTTCTCATAATTAATGACTTTTTTAGGTATAAAGAAAATATTAATTGTAAATCATATTTTTTTAAAATATTCTTCAGAGAAGTTAATAAGATTTACAGTAATCTGGAGAATAATGATGAAAACGTAAGTCCTATTAGCATATATAAGAATTACCAGCCAAATCATTCCCAATATCACTGTTCTTGGATCAAAGAAAAGTAACAGAGCAATAAAACAAATATACCTATCCTGTAAGAATTGTGAAAAGAGCAATGTGGCAAATGTTGATAGAACTCTTACTGATACTTCATTGTAGCATATGTAGTAGGTTGATTTTAAGTGATTGTCAGAAGCAGCAAAACACACATTAAGACAACTTTCAAAGTCTGTCCTATGAAAACTATATTCCCATTTATTCTTTACTTTTTTTTTTTTTTTTTTAAAGATTTTATTTATTTGATAGTGAGAAACACAGCCAGAGAGGGAACACAAGCAGAGGGAATGGTAGCGGGAGAAGCAGGCTTCCTGCCGAGCAGAGAGCCCGATGCGGGGCTCGATCCCAGAATGCTGGGATCATGACCTGGGCCGAAGGCAGACGCCCAACGACTGAGCCACCCCGGCGCCCCTCTTTACTTTTTATTCTTTATAGCCATCATTATAAGCTTTTGTAGTGTGGTCTTTTAGAAATAATGGTTCTGGGGTCATTAATTGTTTCAAAGAATGTTGAAAATGCTTGTTAACTGTATTGTTGGGAAAGACCTATTGAGGACTTAAGAACTAGTTCTAAGGGCGCCTGGGTGGCTCAGTTGTTAAGCATCTGCCTTCAGCTCAGGTCATGATCCCAGGGTCCTGGGATCAAGCCCCACATCTGGCTCCCTGATTGGTGGTAAGCCTGCTTCTCCCTCTTCCACTCCCCCTGCTTGTGTTTCTGCTTTTGCTATTTCTCTCTCTGTCAAATAAATAAATAAAATCTTAAAAAAAAAAGAGCTAGTTCTAAAACCTATTCATATGTGTTCATTACCAAACTCACAATGGCAACTTATACTTAAGATTTTCTTAACTGTATGTTCAACATCAGCCAATTTTGCATATAAGATTCTTGGTAAACAATTGAATATTATATTGTGGTAGAAAGAGCTCTGAATTGGGAATTTGAAGATCTAGACATGTTCTGGTCTACCATTAATTGGCTAGATTCATACATTTATTAGACACCTGTTTTTGGTCAAATAATTGTGGAGGAATATACCAGATGATCTCTAATTTCCCCTCAATCATCATATGTAAAGACTCCCACAGTCTATCCATTTTTGAAGGCCAATTGATTTTTCTTCTTTGGAGATTCCTGAGTTAGAAACAATCCACAGAGAGCACGTCATTTAGGGCACATCTCTAATATATAACCATAGACTTCTAGAGAAGTTTTAGGCACTCTTACAGTTCTCAGAAATGTGTAAGGAGAAAATAGGTGCATTTTAAACCATCAGTACATATTTTGACTATGGATTAGAGCCTAATCTCTTGTTTTAGTTTCTGTAGCACACTGAAGGCT
Source organism: Procyon lotor (assembly GCA_028646535.1). Lineage (NCBI taxonomy): Eukaryota > Metazoa > Chordata > Mammalia > Carnivora > Procyonidae > Procyon > Procyon lotor. Next base: position 28,664,258 of record CM053615.1, read on the forward strand.
ATATAGTAAGTGTTCAGTATATTTTAATGAATTAATCTTCCCTATTCCCTTGTTAATTCAGAATTTTAGCAATTAGCTTCTATGTAAGGGAGCCCTGGAGGAAGTAAGGTTACTTAATTGTTATACTACTGCCTATCAGGAACTCAGTAGGTGTTCAGTAGCTCATTGTAATGATGGATGATGCCTATTTTTATGCAAGACTTGCCTTTATGTAGCTATTTGTCATTGCTTTTGATAATACCTTTTTTGCACAACATCTTTTAGGGCTTAAAGACCAGCATTCTTATTTTGTAAGATTATCCCTTTTAGTTGAAAGGGGATGTTCTAGGATATTTATAGCCCTTTGTGCTTCTACAATCTGATCACCTTAATATAATTAATATGGACAAATAAAGTAAAAATCTTAAAAAGCAATATAAAAGCAAATACCAATAATTTTCTTGAATAGGATATGACTTTTCTTTCAAATTTACCATAGAGCAATGAATTTTAGTCTTTCCTTTCCCAGAAGGCAACAGTGGATAGAGGTTACAGATAGTTGGAGATGTAACTGATGGCCTGTAGGTAGTAAATGGAATATTGGTATTTACAGCTCATATATAAAAATATATCAAGGCACTTTTAAAAATGTAATGACTTAAATATTCACAATAATGCAGTGACTTTGTGTACTTAATGAAGCAGTCATTTATTCAAATACCTTTCTTGGACATAAAATCAATTAAAATAGGGGCAAAGATGGGTTCAAAACCATCTGTAACTATTCATCTTTTTGATTCTCCCAAGCCTTTCACCTTAAATTTAATAAGCCATGCAACTTGCTAGGAACACTGGATATCAAGGAAATGATAAGTAATATCAGCAAAAGAGTTAAATATATACCTTCACTCTGTGGTTGAGTTTGATCACATAGGGATAGATTTTGTTTTGTTCATGTACTTATTTATTTCCTATAGGCACTAGTTTTTATATCTATGAGTGACATAAATTTAACGTAGACAACAGGATGTTGTTAACAAGTTAAAAGATTGATCCCACACTGACACTTTGTCACCCTATATTACTAGGACCCCTTAATATATTGAAACCTTAAGTCAAGCTAAATGATGTACATGCTATATTTTCCCAGATCTATTTGTTTATTTTTTTTATTTTTTTAAAGATTTTATTTATTTGACAGAGAGAAACACAGTGAGAGACGGAACACAAGCAGAGGGAATGGTAGTGGGAGAAGCAGGCTTTCTGCTGAGCAAGGAGCCCGATGCGAGGCTCGATCCCAGGACTCTGAGATCATGACCTGGGCCGAAGGCAGAGGCTTTAACCCACTTAGCCACCCAGGCGCCCCGATCTAATTGTTTTAAATGCCTTTGTATATGTAATAAGCCTTTGTAACAGGTTGGATACATTAGTTAAGTAAATAAATTGTTCTACTGGCTACAACAAGGGCAAAGTATAACCTGCTAATTTATTGATTTTTAATAAATATGAGGTTGTGAAGGGATCGTAACTAGGGCACTTACATATGCACTTCTGGATAAACTTCTGGATAAACTAACTAGAGACAATATCCATTTCAGTATATGACTATCACTATGATTTTCCAATGTCATTAGAATACATTAAGGAATTATGAATACACAGCACCTCAATTTAAAATAAACATAAAAGGACCTGTTATACAAATGTTTCATAAGCTATTTACAAACTACATTTATCTTCATTTATTTCTTTAGTCATAAGAGGCTCTTAATATCAGAAACTAAACTGAGGGCTACAGGAGGGGAGGTGGTGGGAGGGATGGGGTGCTGAGTGATGGACATTGGGGTGAGTATGTGCTATGATGAGTGCTGTGAATTGTGTAAGACCAATGAATCACAGACCCATACCCCTGAAACAATACATTATATGTCAATAAAAAATAAAAATAATACAATAAAATAAAATAAATATAAAAGGACCTGTTATACAAATGTTTTATAAGCTATTTATAAACTATATTTGTGCTCATTTATTTCTTGATTTCCAGACTTGCAAAGTAGATGATATAGTTAAAGGTTTAAAAAATAATGCAGAATAATTCTTGTACTCATATTGAGTAGCCTAAACATCTCAATGAAAAACAAATGTAAGCCTAAATAATAGTTGATCACCACAACAAAGTCTTTCAAAGGAAATAAGCTGCTGAGAATGCAAACACTGATGGAGGAAACCTAACAGGGGACAGAGAATGATAAGACCCAAGGAGGCTCATTCTTCCCTGTGCACTATTTTCCTCATCCTTTATTGGGTTCATCACTATAAAAGACTGAGTCAGTCATTTGGTAAGAAGAAATATTTGGATAACCAGAGACAATGTGTCTCATATTCTTGTCTACATTAGTGGTCTAAAGTAATGATACTAAGCTATGACAATACAATTCATAAAATCATAAAATCTTCAATTTACTGTTAATTCCACACTTGATAAACTCTATGCAGATGAGTTATACATAGAACTTAACTTATTGTGCATTTATCATGTTTTAGGTATAATCTAGATATTGTGGGCATATCTGTGAATAACAAAGGTATAATCTCTGTCCTCTTGGAGCTTGCAGTCTAGTCGAAATAGAGACTTAAACCAGTAATCCCCAAACTGATGACTGTGCCAAAAGAGAAATATATCCTCTTTAGGATACTGTCAAAAACATTTGCTGAAGGATTTTTTTTTAAGGTTTATAGAAAAGACAAGAATTGAAGAGCTGCTTGGATGATTAGAAGCTCATATATATATCTAAACACGTTCGTTTTAGTATTAGGAAGTGCCACGGATCTGAAAAAAACAAAAAGAAACAAAATATCTGTGTAATAAATTGAAACATGAGAAAAACATATTTCTTATAGTTTTAGGATGGAAGTTAAAAGGTAAGTCTTTGCAGGGTAAAAGTGAGTAGGACTATTTTAATAAGTAAGTCTATTATGGGAATTTCAAATGTTAAAGTTGGTTAAAATAATGTCGAGTATTTCTATAAATAAATGAAAACGTAATTACTTTGATAGGGCAAATATTTACTTTTTGTGGCTTTTTGTCATTATAGAATAATGCTGTATTTTACAGCTGGGGCTCCAGTTTTTGGAATTAAATGTGTTATTTGATAATTACCAAAGTGTAAAGACTATATTATAATTTTCTCTTATATTTCAGAAAACTCCTTATAGAGTTAAATTTATCATCATCATTTAAAACTAGGCAGCACTTAAGGAATTCCAGGTGGTACAATGAAATACTGTACATATTTGAGGTTATGACAGTAGTTTATATCAAAATATCTGTCTCTTAGCGTTTAGTTCAGGATAGTATAATTCTTTGATGGCAAGCAAAACATGTTGCCTGGTGAAATGGAAATAATTACATATGCTCAGTTTTTCTAGTGTTAGTACTTATCAGAAAATGCAGTTTAGAAACAATAGATATAATACCTGCAAAAATAGAGCTGAAATGCCTTAAAATATTTTTTTTTAAGATTCAAATGAAAGAGCAATTGCTGGACATGACATATTGCATTGATAAATATTCAGACTCACCGTATTGAAGAGATTTTCAGTTTGTGCCTTTCTGTTTTTCAAAATGCCTGTTTTACATTCTGATTCTCATGCATATGCAGGGCAAATGCCAGCATCAAGTTAGGATACAATTAATGATAATCATAGAGTCTTAATTAAGGGAAAACAGCTACTGCTTGCAGGCTATTCTAAAAAAAAAATATTATGTAGGAGAAGAAACTAGAGTAAAAATGGCATTTTCTATTACAGACTTCTAACTTGTTTATAATATAGAACAAGCATCCATGTAGCTGACTGGAGTATAATAGGAAAAATATCACTGTAGGTGCATTAATTTAAAATAGAATTAATTATTATAAATTGGGAAGGAATATAAAGATAAAATAGAAATATTTCTTTTGCTGCACTCAAATAGGGATCACAGGGCAATTTCAGATAAGAGGATTTCCTGGTTTAATCAATTTGAGGTCATTTTATATACTTTATACTTCTTTTTTTCTTTGTTCTTTTTTTTACTCTTCTGTATTTATTCTGACAAGGCCAACAGTCTATCTGGAGCATTATGCAGCCACTCATTTATCTTAAAGTACCAAACTTCTATAGTGTTAAAATCCTTCCTTTGCCATTTATGAGATATTATCTTGCCTTTCTTCCTCTTTGCTGTGGGTATGCATCCAAGTAACAGTCTATTTCCTCCAACTTCTACATGAGTCAGCAGGCTGTGATCAAGCTATAGATATAGCATTATTTTTTATTTTCAAAATATATGCTTAATCTTATTAATTGGATGCTTAAACTATGAAAAATATTTCCTGATCTAAGTTCAAATAGTTTACTGTATTATGTGGGTAATATATATTATGATACTTTGCTATTGCCAGTATTCTTCAGTGTTAGGTAGTGAAATATTGCAGAAAATAAGAAATGTCTATTAAAATTCAACATTTTTGGTTAGGTTTATTCTTAGGTATCTTATGGTTTTAGGTGCATTTGTAAGTGGGATCCATTTCTTAATTTCTCTTTCTTCTGTCCTGTTGTTGGTATATAGAAATGCAACTGATTTCTGTGCATTGATTTTATATCCTGACACTTACTGAATTTCTGCTGTTTTGGAGTGGAGTCTTTTGGGTTTTCCACATAAATTATCATATCATTTGCCAATTCAGATGACTTTTGTTTATTTTTGTTGTCTAATTGCTTAAGCTAGGACTTCTAGTACTATGTTGATTAGCAGTAGTGATAGTGGACAGCCCTGCTATGTTCCTGACCTTAGAAAAAGCTCTCAGTTTTTCCCTATTCAGAATGATATTTGCTGTGGATTTTTCATAGATGGTTTTTATGATACTGATGTATGTACCCTCTATCCCTACACTGTGAAGAGTTTTGATCAAGAAAGAATGCTGTACTTTGCCAAATGCTCTTTCAGCATCAAAGAGGAAAAGAAAATGTACTCATAAAACTATAAAGT
>CM053615.1:28669768-28687043 GCA_028646535.1 Procyon lotor
GTTGGCGAGGATGCAGAGAAAAGGGAACCCTCCTACATTGTTGGTGGGAATGTAAGCTGGTGCAGCCACTCTGGAACACAGTATGGAGGTTCCTCAAAAAGTTGAAAATAGAGCTAACCTATGCCCCAGCAATCACACTACTGGGTATTTACCTTAAAGATACAAATGTAGTCATCAGAAGGGGCACATTCATGAATTGTTTATAGCAGCAAGGTCCACAATAGTCAAACTATGGAAAGAACCTAGATGTTCATCAACAGATGAATAGATAAAGAAGATGCGGTATATATAATGGAATGTTATGCAGCCATCAAAGACAACAAAATCTTGCCATTTGCAATGATGTGGATGGATATAGAGGGCATTATGCTTAGTGAAATAAATCAGACAGAGAAAGACAATTATCATATGATCTCTCTGATATGAGGAATTTGAGAGGCAAGGTGGTGTTCATGGGGGGAAGGAAGGGGAAAATGAAACAAGATGGGACCGGGGAGGGAGACAAAGCATAAGAGACTCTCAATCTCAGGAAACAAACTGAGGACTGCTTGTAGCGGGGAGGGATGGGGTGCCTGGATCATGGACATGGGGGAGCGTATGTGCTACGGTGAATGCTGTGAATTGTGTAAGACTGATGATTCACAGACCTGTACCCCTGGGGCAAATAACACATTATATGTTAAATAAATATCAACATCTTGAATAATTTAATAAAAAAGAACTAGATAATTTATCCATGTATGAGGGGAAAGGTGAAAATCAAAATTTTGTTGTGAATAAAGTACTTTACATATGACATAGATAAAACAAAGATAAAATTTAAGTTTCGTTAGAAGAACATACTCCAGAAATAAGTATAATACTCAAGAGATAACACTGTGTGACCCTTAGGTATTATTTATCAATGTCAAATAAGATATTTGTTTTCTAAAGAAAGATCTTCACAAATATTTTTGTCCCAATCTCTCCCTGATTCTTAACATTGAGGTCAGCAATGTAGATCCTGCTCCTTTTTATCCTTGACAGTGATTAGAGCTATGTAATTGCTGAGGATATATGAATTGATTGGCAAGATTACTCTGTGGTATCCTGTAAAACACATATGCCAGGTTTTGGGAACATGCAGCTTTTATAAATATTTTATCTTCAATAAGATATAAATCCTCTGGATCTGTTCAGAAGCCATAAAGCTATATATGATATGAAGTGCAATCCCAAACTCTAACCATTCCCTATGATACAATTTTAGGATGGCAAAAGAAAGATGTGTTAGGAACAACATGTGTTTTCAAGATATAATTTCTGGATAAATATTTACTGAATACACCAAAGAATGAAAAAAATTGTCAATAACCATATTATCCTTATTCTTAATTATCCCAACCACAGATTATCTTTTCAAAAACATAGCTCTTACCATGCCATTTCTCTATTTTAACCCTCTGATGACAAACCATTTCCATCAGGGTAAATTCAAATTGACAACAAGTTAAGTGTTGCTGTATTTCAGAGTTCTGTCCTTGGCCATTTTCTCTGCTACTTTGCTTATTTTTCTTACACACTTATGTCTGTTTCCATGACTTTGGTTAACCAAGTCATGATTCCATGACTTTGGATATCCATCCATATCTCCCATTTACACTTAGATTTTGAAAACCTAACTCTATAAATCTGGCACATGCCGATATAATCGTCTAACATTTTTTTCTTATTTTTTAAAATTTAAATTTGATAACCAACTTATAGTACATCATTAGTTTCAGATGAAGTGTTCAATAAAAAATCAGTTTTGTATAACACCCAGTGCTCATCACATCATGTGCCTTCCTTAATGCTCATGATCTTCTTTACATGATCTTCTTAATTTTATTCCATCATCAATTTAGTATTACCAAGGCCATGGTATAGTAGAAAACAACCGTAAAAACTTAGTGCCTATGGGGCACCTGGGTGGTTCAGTGGGTTAAAGCCTCTGACTTCAGCTCAGGTCATGATCTTGGGGTCCTGGGATCGAGCCCCGCATCAGGCTCTCTGCTCAGCGGGTGAGCCTGCTTCCCCCTCTCTCTCTGCCTGTCTTTCTGCCTACTTGTGATCTCTCTTTCTCTGTCAAATATATAAAAAAAAAAAATCTTAAAAAAACCCAAAACAAAACAAACAAACAAAAAAACTAGTGCCTTAAAAAAAAACAAACAAGAATTTATTTCCTAATACTACAAGTCCATGTGGCTTGGTAGGAGATTTTATTTAGCATAACCTTTAACTCAAAGACTTAGCCTGTTGAAGCATAAACTATTAACAATACTGGGTACTGTCGCAAAGAGAAAGAATATGGAAAGTCACACTCTGGCTTTTAAAGCTTCCTCATGAAAGTAGAGATGTTAGTTCTTGATTTCAATAGATAAAGCATGTCATGTGGCCAAGCTTTCTCGCAAATGGCAATTTCCATGTTCTTGGAGAAAAACCATAAATAAAAGCACTAAAGATCATGTATCTTCTTGCCTAAACTATAAGTGCTAATCTTTACACTTCTTCACTAGCTATTTTGTCCATATCTTATCACCAAACCTTATTAATGTCGGTTCCTAAATATGTCTCATATGTTTCCTCATCTACAACCCAACTACTATCCTACTGCTACTCAACCCTGATAATCTTTTCCTTAGACTATCACATCATCTTTATTACTCTGATTCCAAATTTCCCATTCCCCAATCAATTTCAATTCTGTAACTAGGGGATGTCTTAAAATGTGGCGCTAATTTTATCTGTCCTATTCTTAACAGTTCTTCAATACTATGGCTTCAATTCAATTTATAGTTCTAGTTATAAGCCTTTTTGCTGGAATAAAAGGTGTTTTATTTCAGATCCTGGTCTACTTTTCTGTTCTCATCTCACACCTCTCTTCTCTGGCATCTTTTTTTATTCTCCTAGCATAATGCACTACTTGTTATTCTCCCCAAGCAAATCAACCTTTCTCATATTGTTAAATGTTGTACATACTCCCTTTTTGAAAATGCTCTTGTTCTCAAACCCCTATTTATCTTTCAAGATTAATTTAAAACATAAGCCCCTTATCATGACTTTCTTGGCTCTTCCTTCCAAATAGCAGAATTAATTTCCTGAGCCTCTGCTTTCATATACTAGAAGACTACACAGCTCTATTAATCCATTTCTCAAGTTGTATTCAACTATGTAGGTGCCTGTGAGTTCCTTCAGGGCCAGCATCACATCTTATTCATAGTCTATGGCATGAAATAGGCACTCAATAAATATTTCTTGAATTTAAACAAATATTTTTATTTTTCTACTCTTTGAAGCCATTTTACCAAGTATCATCTTAGAATGTCTACATCATTTACCTAGGATTAAAAATGTCAGGAGGGGGCTGGATCTTAGGAAGCCAATTTTTTTTCAACAATTTTATTTAGACTATAATCCAAACTACTTTTTAGAAACTGAGTTTAGATAACACTTTTCCGAAAATACTATTATGTAGACAACACTCGTGAACTGTATGTAAAACTTCTCATTTACAAAACTAATTGCCTAATAATGTAGCTTCAAATGCAAGTTTCAATGTTTAATCTGTCAATTTGAATTTGATTTATAAGATTTTAGAAAATACGAGTATCATATTTCAGTTGGTAGTCCACTGTTATTTAAAATAGATCAATCTTTTAATTTTCCTAATGATAAGTACACCATGATGGAATTACTACAGCCAATGCTGTTTTACATATCTTATAGCAAAGAAGGAGATATGAGAATGTGTGGTAGAAAAAAGTGTTTCCTGTCAAAGTTGATGCACAATTGTTGGAAAATTTCAGCAACAGTTAAAAGAATGGATCAATGTATGCTTTGTTTGAAATCAGTAACATAAAAAATTAAGGCATCACACATTTGCTGCTTGCCTGAGATATTCCTAGAAAAAGTTTTTGCTAAAAATAAATGACAAAAGAACATAATGTTTGTCCACAAGAAGTTTTTAATCTAGTGAGAGACGAAAATGTATATAAGTGGTTTCTACTGAATAAAATAAAGGCAAATATAGAAATGATAACTATTATAATAGGTTCTGCATCAGGTGCATTAATCCTTTCAACAGCCATGAAATTCAATGTTATTATTCCATTTAACAGGTAAAGAAAATCAGAGAGTAACAGTAATTCATCCGCATTTCATAACTAGTCAGTAAGGTTTGTAGTCTAAGTTTGAATTTCTTCTAAGTCCGTGCTCAGTGCTGTCCTAGCTTTCCATAAGGACCACTGCATAATTTGTAACAACTACCATTTATACAATGAGCCCTTACTACTTGCATGTTACATGCTTCCTTTATTCAGGTAACTTAAAATCAAATGAGGATGCTTTAATCAAATACTTCTACAACCAGAAATGCGATGTTAATTATCATTGTATGTCTTTTCATCCTTTTCCTTGAAAAAATTACTATATATTCACGAAGTTTGCTGGTATGGAATGTTGGTAGATTAGGTCATTGATGTGTGATCAAACTCAAAAAGATACACTGTCCAAGTACTAGTGTCTTTGGAATTCCAAACTTTACCAATTCTTTTCTATTAAATATTTCTTTTTACTCATTTTCCAATTTCAAAGTGCATTTACTTAGGCCTTGAGTGTCTCATAATACATGCTAAATCCTGATGGAAATGGTTTCCCTTAGGGGACAGAATGAAAGCATTCAGTATCTGCACAGCAAGTTATTGTGAAAAGTGTTTATGGGAATGCACAGGTGTAGGCTGACTTAAAATTGTATTCTTTAATAGAGCAGTATATTTTTATATTCCAAGATGAATATATTTTGCTCATTTACATATCTACAAGTGATTAAAAAACTTTACGATATTTTCCAGAGCATATCTACCCTCATTGAACTGGGACTGTGTGTGTGACTGCTAGTTGAGATCAATCTTCTATCTGTAGTAGACAAACCATTCAGAGAAATCCTAGATATTGAGAATTAGTCACCCAGAGAAAACAAAACAAAAGAATATCCAAATGAAGAGCGACCTGCACAAAGAAAGGAAATATTTTTAAATATAGGCTACAGAAGCAAGATGGACCCCTACCCAAAGGCTCAGTACAAAATGAGATTTTCCAGGCGGAGTAGTGTGGTCCTCAGCATTTCTGAAAATGCTTGAGATAGCAAGGAAAGAAGACTTTGGGTTTTTATTGTGGTCTAGAGTGTGACCGTTCCTGCCCATGGGGCTTAACTTCCCAGTAGTGGCAAGTGAGAGAATACTGGGGCTGGCCATTACTTTTACTGGGGTAAAAGAGTAAGAGTAGGGGGTAAGGCTTAAAAACTATCAGCAGTCAAACATCAAAAATGAAGTCAGGATCTTTATTACAGACATATTTTCCACTTTACCCTACAATGACATCCTTTTCACAAGTTTAAATCAGCCCGCTTTTCAGCTTGAATATTACAGAGTTAGAATACTGACATTCTAGGGGCGCCTGGGTGTCTCAGTGGGTTAAGCCTCTGCCTTTGGCTCATGATCCCAGGGTCCTGGGATAGAGGCCTGCATCTGGCTCTATGCTCAGCAGGGAGCCTGCTTCCCCCTCTCTCTCTGCCTCCCTCTCTGCCTGCTTGTGATCTCTCTCTCTGTCAAATAAATAAATGAAATCTTAAAAAAAAAAAAAAAAGAATACTTACATTCTAGAACAACCACTGCAGTTTTGCTTCTTTACAAATGGTTACTATAAATATAAGATTACCACTCTGACTCATCCATGAAAGAGGAAAACTAGAGAAATAACATGTGAGAGAGAAGAAATAGATAATAAATTACAAAAGTAAATCAGTTTCAAGACTTGTGACTCTTTGGGGCTGAAAGCAGTGAGCACCAGCATTGGCTTACAATATACCTTTTCTTTTCTTGATCTTGGTGCTTAATTGTAAGCATAGTAACATTTACAAATTTATACTTTGCTGCAATTTTCCCTTACAGATATAACTATGGTAAATTACAATATTGCTATATTTGCTTAAAGCAATTTTAAGTTTAATCTTAGATTAAATTTAGATTATGAAACACTTGAACATGACTGATGAAAAGACTTCCCAGCAGGTTTTCAACTAATTTTTTCCCTTTCACTGCATCATTGGAATGCTACTGAAAGAAAAGGGATAAACATGAATTTGGTTATTCTCTTTTGGAATTATACATTTATATTTTAGTTTACTCTGTTGAACAGTTAACGTTCTTCATAATTCTTATGGGCAAAATACAGATGAGGGTGCAAATCAATTCACTGAAAGGAATTCTACATATAGCCATATTTTGAAGTAATGATTACTATATTGATGGTATTAAAATAGATAAAGGATATTTTCATATTATTATGTTAATTTTCTTGTTAAATAATTGTAATACTAGAAACATAATTACAGTCTATAATTCTATTACAATTCCAATATTTAATATTGCAATATTTATTTAAAATTACTTATATTTAGTTAAAAAATTCATTGTTCTGGAAAAAATCTAGTAGATTTTATAGGTACCACTTATAATGTGAAGTTATATCTAAATATAATAAAAGTTATTTCACATGAAAGCAAATAATGTAAATGAGTTTCTGGATATAAAATATTTTATAACTAAAAACTTATCTTCATTTTCACATTTCAAAGATAATAAATATGAATATATGAGTTATTTTAACAACTTTGAATACAAATATAGACTTAAGTGTAAGATAAAGAAGACGTATTAATTAAGAAGTTTGTTCTCTATTAAGAAATTACAATGGTCAGGCCACCTGGGTGTCTCAGCTGGGGAAGTGTCTGCCTTAGGCTCAAGTCATGATCCCAGAGTCCTGGGTTCCAGCCCTGCATCAGGCCCTCTAATCAGCGGGGAGTCTGCTTCTCCCTCTGCCTCTGCTGCTCCCCTTGCTTGTGTTCTCTCACTTCCTCTGTCAAATAAATAAATAAGATATTTAAAAAATAAAAAAAAAGAAACTACAAAGGTCGCATAAGCCCACTAACTGGCTTAAACCTCACATAGGAGATAAATGAAGTTTTTATTCCCACGATGGTTAGACCCCATCATTGTGTTTATTTATTCCCTGAGATACAGTGTTTAAAACATTTTAAGAAACAGCTTTAAGGTTTCTATGCCAGAATAGCTATTATATGTTTTATTAATAAGTAGTCCATTGTTTATTAGAAGAATTGATTTACACAAGGAATAATTTTATGAGGGTTGAATTTACAGCAATGATGAAACTTAGCAGTTATAGATGCAGACTGACATTTGATTTTTTATTTTTATCCTTTTGGCATAACTCTCCTATTTATAACAAACCATAGTTACCACAACTTTCAGGAATAATAGTTACATAATGGAGCTATTTAAAATATTGAAAAAATACTTCTGTGCTATTTTTTTTATTATTTCTAACAAACTACACTGGAAAGTATCTAACTCTATTCTATTTATGGTAATGTAAGCCCTTATAACAATGTCCAAGATCATCACTCTATCAATTTTCCTTTTTGTGATGAGTGTTATCGTTTCCATGAGAATATATACGAATTAGCAGTATTGGACTTATTTTATGATCTATAATTAAGTAAAATCATTCTTTTACTTCTTGGAACTAAGAGAGAAAAGAAGCTTTTCAGAATATAAAAATTAGAACAAAGTAGGAAACTAAATAAATTTAGTAAAGATTTGCTTCCACAGGTTTAGTGAAAACTTTCTATAGGAAGTTTAGACTTTCTCATGCTAGGCATGCTCTGGGCATTAAGGATGTACATATGAACAAAAAAACAAACAAACAAAAATCTCTGAACTAATGGAGTTTACATTTTAGTTGGAAAGACAAAAACCAACACATAAATAAATATGTAGCTGCAAGTATTGGTAAAGATGATGAAGAAAAAGTTTCTGGGAAAGAGAATAGTGCATATTGAGTGAGACGACACTATTTTAGATAGAATGGATAGGGAAAGTTTCACTGAGAAAGCAGCATTACAGTAGAAATGACAAATATTAAGTGACACAGTAAACCATGTGAACATTAGAAGAATAATCTCACAAAAGGAAAAATAAAAGCAAAATTTTGAATTTGGAGCATGTTTAGCTTGCTAAACATGAGGGCTTTACAAGCTACAGGAATGTGTCCAGATTTTATTATGAGAAACAGGGGAAGCCACTAGAGAAAGTTTGGTAGGAAACTGTTTATCATGTTGTTTATGCTCACTCTGGCTAATTGGAAGGAGGCCAAAATCTAAAGGCATGCACACTGACCAATCAAAATGATCAGCATCCATAAAAACCTGGTATTTTCATACTGATGAGTAAAGAGATCAATATCAAACTGTCCCAGAGAGGGAATAATAGATCATTTTAAATGTTTACTGATAATTAATAAGAATTAGTAGATAATTGACCGAGAATTAATAATACTAATCTTGTGCTTTTTTTTTATTATCCAATGCATCTTCAATTACTAAACAAATGTTATACTTACCACACATCTTTATTTTCTATTTATTAATATTATAGTTAAAAAGACAACTCAAAATTGATTTGAAAACATTTTCTTACAGAAAGGTTGTGATTTTTCTCATGGTAGAATTTATGGAGAAAGTACTAATTATTTTTGTAAAAAAAAGGAACTAAGGGCAGTCAGAGAGGCTTTTCTCAGTCTAAAATTAAGGAGAGAATTAAACTTTAAATTTCTTTCTTGACATTATATTGCCAATATATCATAAAAAACTTCAAAGTTGTGTTATGCTATTAATCTTTTACTTTGTAAATCAAGTTTTAGCAATGTAACTCAATGAAATAATAGAAATGAAACATGATGAATAAACATAGTAATTATAATTCCATTTTATTTAAAGTAGTAAGAACATAAAATGAATAAAAGTAAAGAAGAAAATAAGGAATGGAATAAAGTAAATTGTGTTATGCTTGCATGTTTGAATACTACGTAGTGATTAATACCCATGAATTCACTGAATATTTAATGTTAGAGTAAAAAAAGTTTAGAATTTATTTAAGCTTAAAATAGTGTCACAAAATAGTATATGAGATAGTACACAAAACAATTTTTAGGATGTGTTTTCAAACATCAATTTTAATTATGAAACTATCAAAGATAAAAATTAACTATAAAAACAGGAATATGGTCAGTGCTTAATATATTTTATAAATATTTTCTATTTTATGGCTTTTCTATAAATATGTATTAATTTTTACCAGAATGAGAGAAAACAAAATTGGAAATAAGAAATTGAAAATAAATTTTCTTGGTGTGTGTGTGTGTGTGTGTGTGTGTATACACAGATATCTACATATCATGTGATATCATATATCATGTGATATCATATATCATGTTGATCAGTTCCCATTTTTTCACTAATGTATCCTCACCCATACTCTCACTTTGTTATATATATACTTTTAGATGTGTGTGTGTGTGTGTGTGTGTATGTGTATGACAAAAAGATTAAGAAAACAAGACTAAGAAAACAAAATTCTACCCACATATGTTCATCTTATTGTTCAAGTGCTTCATATACCTTCATCCAAACTGTGGATATTATGTATGTTTGGTTCCTCTTTTCCATTATAATCTCTTGAACTGGAAGATGACTACTAGGAAATGAAAGCATAAGCCAAATAGCAAACGTATGCTTGCAACTTACTTATACTCCAAGTATAAGTCAAGTTTGACAATAGTTAATTAGATTATAGAATAAGAAAAATACATATATATTTGAATTACCGACACCAATTCTGAAAGAAAATTTTCAGGAGCTTATTAGGAAGAGAAACACCAAATGTTAAGAATTACTTATTTCTTAGTTTTAATTATTTAGAAGCATTTGTTTAGTAAACGTCACCAATTTTAATTTTAGCCTGAAATCATGCCTAATTTTACACATGATTTCACACAACTGTTTTTCCATAAGTTAAGTTTTCCATTATTTGACTAGAAGTATGATTTTGATTTATATCTCTTGAAATGCATTTGAGTCTTTATCAGTTTAGAATTGACGGTCAGGTTTTATGCAAATTATTTTCACAAAATACATTTTTAATATTAACCCCGCCTCAGTGATTCTTCATACAATGCTGTTTTTTTCCTTTTAAATTTATGTAGTTAACATTTACCATTCAATATTTTAAAAATAAGCTTTTATAAAAAATAAAGAATATATAAGTCATATAGTTGTAATTCTAAAATAATTACATAAATGAATGCATTTTTGCTCTTAACAAGTAAGAATGAATCTTCCAAGTTTTATTTCTGATAATTTCACTTTCACATTTCTGTTGCCATAAAATACAGGTCATCGTAAAATACTCAAATACCACAGCATAAAATGTCTTTTTAATGTAATAATTCGGCCAGAATTTATAAGCAATAGACCAGCTATGGGGTCAGCACAGCCTTTAAGGTATTTTGGGAAAAAAATAAAAGTATTTCTTAAAAGCAAGTTAGCTCAAACTGAATTATTACTTTTGGTATGTGTCTACGTAATTGTTCTTTTAATGTTTAATAAATATAAGTAATTTGATAGTCCCTCAAATTTCACATTTTACATTAAAATTTCTTAAGTTACAAATATTTTGACATGCCTCTACCATACAAGCTCATTCTTTGTTGAAATCTAAAGACTCAAGAAATTCCATTATGTACACGAGATCTTGGAGGGAATGTAAAGAAAGCCTAATATAGACATATCTTGAACTTAACTATTTCATACAAATAAATTTGTCACTTTGATTAACATTTTTCAAGTGAAACTATAAGGAAATATAATTGAAAATTTATTAATACTGATCTGAAAAGGTTTTATTATAGATATATAGAGGAAAGTTGAAGAACAGAGGGACAGAGGGATGACAAAATAGTATAGCATAAAGTACTCTAAGGAGAGTTAAGGGGAAAATAGCATTGAAAGAGGCAGAAATCCCAGGAACAGATTAACTTTTTTTCCACCTCCCTCACTTGAGGAATCGGGAAACGTTTGCAGGGTTGCAAGAAGCCTATAAGCTGAGGGGCCGTAACCAGGCCCAGAGCCTCTGAACGCAGGGAAGTCTCAAAGATTGGCAGCAGCTTCATGGAATAGACCTGCTAGAGCTATTATTCCTGTCTACCTTGCACACACACCCCTGTGCCCAACCCAAATGCTTTAATGGAATCCTTCTTCTTGGTTATGAATGAGCAGGAGACAAAGTTTGAGTCAATCATCATCACAATGACTGTGTGCATGGGCTAAATATGGCCAATGTGTGTTCTCTCCCAGGAGCTTTGCTATAAGGTATTGATAGGAAAACTTAAATTTTCTGGTTAGTTATTCTAGAATATCTTGAGAAATGCTTTTGGCTCTTTTTTGTTTAGATAGTAATGTATTCAGTAAGAGAAAAGGAGGCCAATTGTGGAGAAAAAGTAATGCAAGGTTTAAAGAGAAAGAGGAATTCTAGACTCTCAAGTTTCCAATTTCTTTATGTCCATTTTTCCCCCTCATCTGATGTGTCAATGAATAGATATGCAAGCTAGGAGCTGTTAATAGGGCCAAGACTTAATGATTCATAGCCTTGAAGTAGGGGCCACAATTACAAGGAAGTTTAAGAAAGATTGAATTTTTTGGTGATATAAAACCTAATAGGTAAAAATAAGCTGATATTTAATAAGTGAAAGCAACACATAAAAATAGTCAAGTATCATCTTCCTTGATTTGTCCTTAAATGACTCATAGTATGTTTATTATCCGAATACTAAATTTTAACATTACCAAGTCAGTGCAAGTATACCGATGTTTAACATTCTGTTTATATTCTCCATCGTTACATTTACAGTACTTGTCATACTTTTAAAAAAATATATTGTGCAGTGGTCATGGCTCTGCTTAGAATATTTCCTTTTAACCCCAGTATAAAAGCTTTGGTTTATAGCCATTTGAAAAGTCCAAAAACATTCCTCTACATTTCGATAGGCAAAAATAGGATACAAAGAGCACAAATTATTGCTAAGGACCACTGGGAAGAATTCAGCAAAGAGACTGTCAACAGCTACTATAGGAAAATAGATGAGTGTATAGGTGAACCAACAACTGCATATCCACCTAATTGTTACAATGCCTAGATCAGCAATTCCTAGTGATTACATTCTTGTGAATAAGACC
Organism: Procyon lotor; assembly: GCA_028646535.1. Lineage (NCBI taxonomy): Eukaryota > Metazoa > Chordata > Mammalia > Carnivora > Procyonidae > Procyon > Procyon lotor. The sequence continues at coordinate 28,681,938 of CM053615.1, forward strand.
ATTGTAGCAATAGCCACACCTAAGTTGTATATGATGCTATGAGGACATTTAAAAACTTGAAAGATGTTTTAAAAACATTTTAAATGTTAGAAGTTTTAGAGTATTTTGCAAGATCTGCTGTTTTTTATTATACTTTCTGATCTACCCCATGAAAGCAGATACAATATCCTTATTAGTGGAAGCAAACGTGAAAGCAAAGCAATCATTTCCTGATAAGTTAGAGAAACTATTAAAAATAGCTAAAAGGTAATAAATAAAATTGCCACAATAAAGAAGGTATCATTGAGAAACAAATCCCCAGCAAATTGTCTATTATTTCCTCTTTTAATACTGATCTACAGTTCTTCCAGCTGCAATACTTGGAGGCATTTACCCTCTACAGTTGTTCTAATTATATCTATCAAATGTGATGCATGTTTAATTGAATTTTAATAGGGTTGTAGCTCCTTGTTTAGCAGCCAGTTTAACAGGAAACTAATTTATTCCTGATAAGGTATGGAGTCTTTAGTTCCTTTTGCTAAATAAGAATTGGAAATGTGTTTGAAAACCAATGTCTTGGGTGAAGTTCTTATGCTGAATGCAAATCATTATAAACCAAAGTGAGTGGTTACTTTGCCCATGTTCGGAATGGGTTGAGAAGATATATTAAAATGTTTAATAGTTCTGCCTAATTACTTACTGTGTACAAGCTTTCATAAAAATATTGTAACAGCACATACATGTCCTGTTTGAGGGAAGGAAGTCTAAACCAATAACAAATTAATTCTGCGAAAACATGAACAAGCTAGCTGACCAAAAGTTGAAGTATTCATCAAAAGAAGTAACATTGACATATAAAGAAGGCATAGAATTTTTAAACAGTAGTTTCATGGCAGTTGAATCCATTATCATGTAAAGATTTTTTTTTTCTATTAGGCTCTATTGGGTTCTTAAATATTATTTTTGGTAAGAATATATTAAAAAGTATTTAACTATGTCAATGCAGCATGGCGCTTTACGTGTCTGAAACTTAATCATAATCCTGCTCACATACTTATCTATCTCAGGAGAGTTGGTTTCCATTTTGATAGTGATGACAGAACAATGAGTAGGTGTTAATCATTACATTGTCAGAATAGTCACCTGAATGTTTGAATAATAATTTGAAGCATCTTTGGAAAAGCAGGTACTACAGGAAACAGGGGGGGAGGGGGATGTGGCTTCAATAATAATATGCCTTTATCATTAATACATAGAAATATCTTTCTTAACACATATTAAGCAGGTGTCATTATTTTCACCCTTTCAAATTTTAGAACAATTGAAGGTGACTAAAATTGATGCACGTTTAGGTGAGTTGATGAAATAAACTTGGGAAATTTCAAATGAATCAGAAGACCATTATATATGTCTATTTTTTACCAACATCTTGTTTCTCATACTATTTATTCTGTAAAATGTATAAAGCCACTTTGAAAATACCTTATTAATACTTATCAACCTTCTGTGCTTAATTGTGTGAAGAAGGGAAACAGCAAATTTAGTCATGAAAACAAAATTCTTTATGTGAGTTGCAGGTGCAGGCAAAATAAGAAAAACTAGGACACTTTTAAAAAATCAATTAAGAATTTCAAGCCTTCATTTTCTAGAACCCTTGATCATAAGGCATCAAGATCAGTACAGGTATGTTCATTTAGATTTTGATTAATCACATGAAAATGCATTTTGTATAGATGAAAGTTGCCTATACGATTACTCCTTGAATTCTGCCATGTTTCTGAGGCCAGTAAAGCATAAGCACCTGACATTCATTTTGTCTCTTGGCTTCTGTATGTAGAGCATGGCATGAACTAATTTCTGTAACCTCCTGTAGCCAGAGTGTAAATCAAGGAGCTACAAATGACCCCTGCCCTTAATTAGCCCAGATAGTTCTTGCAGAGAAAGAATATATACATAAAACATAACTCTGCAGAGAGCATATGAAAATTTCAGTTGAACTTAGACCTATTTTTCAATTCTGGAAATAGGTTTCTAGCCAACTTCCATATTCTTAATCTTTATTCTGAAAATTTTTTACTGTCTTAACATGCACCTTCAAGTGTTTATGAGTTCCCTACATTCTTGATATATCCAGCAAAACTTATATTTTCCCATCTGGTTCACCACACCTTCCAGAACTACCATCTATAGAAGTGTGGTTACCAGGGTTAACATAAGCATTATATTTTAAATCAGCATTTCTGGGTTTTTGTCTCTGGCTCTGCTAGTGATGAGTGGTATGATTTTGAATATATTACTTAACCACTTGTAAGACTTGCTATCCACAGCTGTAAGATGTGGATTATAATGGTATCTATTCCAATGTTATTATTGTATTGTATTGTATTGTATTGTATTTTTTGAGGAATTTTTGCATTTTATTTATTTATTTATTTATTTATGTTTTTTTATTTTTATTATTTATTTTTAAATTAACATATAATGTATTATTTGCCCCAGGGTACATGTCTGTGAATTGTCAGGCTTACACATTTCACAGCACTTACCATAGCACATACCCTCCCCAATGTCCACAACCCAGCCACCCTATCCCTACCCCCCCGCCTCCCAGCGATTTCTGTACATTAATTTTATATCCTGACACTTGAATAAATTCCTGTATGAGTTCTAGCAGTCTTAAAGTGGACTCTTTTGTGTTTTCCACATAAAGTATCATATCATCTGCAAAGAATGAGAGTTTGACTTCTTCTTTGCCAATTTGGATGCCTTTGATTTCTTTTTGTTGTCTGATTGCTGAGGCTAGGTAATTCTCTCCCTTTATGAGTTTGACTATTTTAGTTACCTCATATAAATGTAATCATTGAATATTTGCCCTTATGTGATGAGCTTATTTCATTTCACATAATGTCTTCAAAGTTCATCTGTTATTACATATTGCAAGGTTTCCTTCTTTTTTAAGGCTGGATAACGTTCTATTGTATGTATATGCCCCTTTTTCTTTATCCATTCACCTTTTTTTTTTTTTAAAGATTTTATTTATTTGACAGAGAGAAACACAGCGAGAGAGGTAACACAAGCAGAGGGAATGGTAGCGGAAGAAGCAGGCCTCCCGCCGAGCAAAGAGCCCGACGTGGGGCTCTATCCCAGGACCCCGGGATCATGACCTGAGCCAAAGGCGGACGCTTAACGACTGAGCCACCCAGGCGCCCCTATCCATTCACCTTTTGATGAATATTTAGTTTTTCTCCATATCTTAGCCCTTATGAATAAGTATTCATAATGAGCACGGAATTATGGATATCTCTTCAGGTTACTGATTTCAGATCTTTTGGATATATACCCAGAAATAGAATTGCTGGATTATAGTCTGATAGTAATATTTTTAATATTTTGAGGAACAGCCATACTGTTATCCATAGTGGAGGTACCAATTTACATTCCCAAAGAAGTGTACAAAGACTCTAACTTCTTATTATTGCTAACACTTATTTTTTTTTTAATAATAGCCACTCCAACAACTGTGAGGCCACATGTGGTTTGCTTTGCATTTCCCTAACAATTAGTGATATTGAACTCCATTTTATATATCTGCTCACCATTTGCATGTCTTCTTTGGAGAAATGTCTATACAACACCTTAGTCTAGAATTGTGTTGAGATTGAATTTTGTTGAATGTGTTTCTGTTTGTTTGTTTGTTTTGCTATTGAGTTGTAGGAGTTCCTCATATATTTTGGAATATTAACCCCATATCAGGTATATGATCCACAAATATTTGCTTCCTTTCTGTAAGTTGCTTTTTTATTCTGTTGCTTTTCTGTACAGAAGTTTTTCAGTTTGATGTAGTCCCACTTACCTATTTTTGCTTTTGTTCCCTGAGATTTTGGTTTCATAGCCAAGAAACCATTGCCAAACAAAACACATAACTAATGGTATGACTTCGGAATTAAATTAAATCTTGCTGGTTTTCATACATATTTGATATTCTAAATAGCAAAATCAAAAATAAAAGTCTAATGGCCCTTTTTCCTTATTAATAAATAACAAAACATTCACCCTTGAATTATTATATTGGGTCATAGAATGAATTTCATAGACCAAAGAAATATCAGCCATAATTCTAGATAAAAGTGTCTTATTGGTATCCTTTGAACTCTATGTTTACCCTAATTACGAAAAAAAGAAAGCATTGAATATCAAGATTATACAGTTGTTCTTACTTTCTCTTATCAAGTCATTTTAGCTCCAAGTATAATCAGCATTTGAGCAATAGTAGGTCAGTACAAGGAAGTCTATAGTTACAACAGATGTTAGTTATTTACTATGTCACTCCCTATGTTACTATGTCACTATGTTACTTACTATGCCACTTACTATGAGCCAAGTGGTATGCTAAGTGCCTTGAATGGTTTACTTCATTTAATAAAACGACATTGAAGACCCATAACCAGTAAGGAGATTACAGCAGTCATCAAAAAACTCCCAACAAACAAAAGCCCAGAGCCAGATGGCTTCCCAGGGGAATTCTACCAAACATTTAAAGGAGAATTAATACCTATTTTTCAGAAAATTTTCCAAAAACTAGAAATGGAAGGGAAACTTCCAAACTCATTTTATGAGGCCAGCATTATCTTGATCCCAAAACCAGACAAAGACCCCATCAAAAAGGAGAATTACAGACCAATATCCTTGATGAATATTGATGTAAAAATTCTCACCAAAACACTAGCCAATAAGATCCAACAGTACATTAAAAGGAGTATTCACCACGATCAAGTGGAAATTATTCCTGGGATGCAAGTTTGGTTCAACACCTGCAAATCAATCAATGTGTCAAGTGTCAGGATATAAAATTAATGTACAGAAATCAGTAGCATTTCTATATACCAACAGCAAAACAGAAGAAAAAGAAATTAAGGAGTTGATCCCATTTACCATTGCACCTAAAATCATAAGATACCTAGGAATAAACCTAACCAAAGAGGCAAAGAATCTGTACTCAGAAAATTACAATGTGCTCATGAAAGAAATTGAGGAAGTCACCAAGAAATGCAAAAACATTCCATGCTCGTGGATTGGAAGAACAGATATTGTGAAAATGTCTATTCTACCTAAAGCAATCTACACATT
>CM053615.1:28687543-28703665 GCA_028646535.1 Procyon lotor
TATAAAAGGTAAAACAAATAAAACTTTATTTTTTAAAAAGATTTTATTTATTTGACAGAGAGAAACACAGTGAGAGAGGGAACACAAGCAGAGAGAATGGAAGAGGGAGAAGCAGGCTTCCCACCAAGCAGGGAGCCAGATGAGGGATTGATCCCAGGGTCCTGGGATCATGACCTGAGCCGAAGGCAGATGAATAATGACGGAGCCACCCAGGCATCCCCAAAACTTTATTTTTAGAGTAGTTTTAAATTTACATTAATATTGAGGGGAAATGCAAAGATTTTTCCATATACACCCCCCATGCAGAGCCTCTCCCCTTTCAACTCACCTACCAGAGCAGTACATTTGTTACAACCGATGAACCTATAGTGACATATCATAATCACCCCTGATCCATAGTTTACATTATGGTTCACTCTTGGTATAGTACATTCTATGGGTTTGGACAAATGTGTAATGATAGGTATCTGTCATCGGAGTATCACATACACTATTTTTAGTACCCTAAAATTTCTCTGTCCTCTACCTATTTTTTATCTCTCTCTACCTTCCTTAACTGCTCTTTCAAACTGTCTCCATTATTTGTCATCGCACAGAGTGTCATATAGTTGGAATCATATAGTATGTAGCTTTTTCAGACCAGGTTTTTTTACTTAGCAATATGTATCTATATTTCCTCCACGTTTAAATGTTTTCATAGGTTATTTCTTTTTAGTGAGGAATAATATCCCATTGAATAGATGTAACACAATTTATCCATTCACTTACTAAAGGACTTCTCAGTTGCTTCCAAGTTTTAGAAATTAAGAATAAAGATGCTATAAATATCTGTGTGCAGATTTTTGTGTGGACATTAGATTTTAACTCCTTTGCATAAACTCCTTTGAGTCAGTATCAAGGAACATGATTATTGAGTCATATGATAAGGATATGTTTAGTTTGAAACAAACAAACAAACAAACAAAAAACCGCACCAAACTGTTTTCCAGAATGGCTCTACTGATTTACATTCCCATCAGTATGAAGGAGATTTCCTCTGCTCCACATCTTCAGCAGCATTAGGTATTGCCAGTTTTCTGGATTTTGCTAATTCTGAGAGTTATATAGTGGTATCTCCTTGTTGTTTTAATTTGCAATCCCGTAATGACATACAGTGTGGAGTATGTTTTTGTATGCTTATTTGCCATTATATAGTTCTTTGGTGGGTGTCTCTTAAGGTCTTTGACTCATTTTTAATTAAGTTAAGTTCTTTGTATATTTTGATTTTAGCCTTTATGAGATACATCCTTTGCAAATATTTTCTTCCATTCTGGGTAATCTTCTCATTCTCATGACACTGTCTTTCACAGAGCACAAGTTTTTAATTTTACTGAAATATAGCCTTTCAGTTATTTATTTTATGAATCATGTTTTGATGTTCTAGCTAGATGACACAAGGTCAATTAAGTTTTTCCCTTATGTTGTCTTATAGGGGTTCCTTAGTTTTGCATTTTACACTCAGGATTGTATCCATTTGGACTTAATTTTTGAGAAGGATATAAGATCTATATCTAGATTTCTTTCTTAATGCATATGGATATCCAGTTGTTCTAGTACTATTTGTTGAAAAGACTAACCTTGCTCCATTGTACCTCAGTTGCTCCTTTGTCAAAAAATCAATTGGCTATATTTATTAGAGTCTATTTCTGGGGTCTTTATTCTATTCTATTGATCAGTTTGCCTATTTTTTCTTAAATACCATGCTATCTTGATTACTATAGCTTTAAAGTTGAGGTCTTGAAATTGTGTAGTGTCAGAAGAACTTTGTTCTTTACTATTTTTTAGGAAGTATGGGTCTTTTGCCTCTCCATATAAACTTTAGAATCAGTTCACTGATATTCAGAAAATAATTTGATGGGATTTTGAGTGGGATTATATTCCATCTATAGATCAAATTGGGAAAAACTGACATCTTGAAACATTGAATGTGTCTATCCATGAGCATGGGATATCTCCATTTATTTAGTTCTTTGATTTTGTTCATCATAGTTCTATAGTTTTCCTCACATATATACAGTACATGTTTTGTTGGATTTATATCTAAGTATGTAACCTTTAAGGTTGTTAATGTAAATGACATTGAGTTTTTATTTTTTTAAAGATTTTATTTATTTATTTATTTATTTATTTATTTATTTATTTATTTATTTGACAGAGAGAAAGAGAGAGAGAGAGAGAGAGAACAAACAGGAGTAGCATCAGGCAGAAGGAGAGGGAGAAGCAGGTTCCCCACTGAGTAGGGGGCCCAATATGGGGCTCAATCCCAGGACCCTGGGATCATGACCTGAACCAAAGATATACACTTAACAACTAAGCCACCCAGGTGTCTGGTATTGAGTTTTTAATTGCAAATGCCCCTTCTTTAATGTCGGAATATAGGAAAGCAATTGACTTCTTTAATTAATCTTGTATCCTGCAATTTTGCTATATTCACTTATTTCTAGGAGATTTTGTTCATTCTTTCAGATTTTCTATATCGATGACCATGTTATTTGTGAGCAGTTTTATTTCTTCCTTCCCAATATGTAAAACTTTTACTTTTCTTGTCTTTTTACTTTAGATAGAAATTCCAGTATAATATTGAAAAGGAGGAGTAAAAGGAGACATCCATGTCTTGTTCCTGCTCTTAAAGGAAAAACTTCAAATTTCTCACCATTATTTTAGCTGTATATTTTTATAAATATTTATCAAGCTGGGGAATTTCCTCTCCATTTTTAGCTTACTGAGCATTTTTATCATGAATGGTATTGAATTTTGTTCAATACTTTTTCTGCATTTATTGATATGATCATGTGATTCTTCTGTAGCCCATTGATGTAATGGATCACATTAATGAATTTTCAAATATTGCACCAACCTATCATAACTGGGAGAAATCATATTTGGTCATGGCGTATAATTATTTTTATACATTGTTGGATTTTTTTTTTGCAAGATTTGTTTGCTGATTTAAGGATTTATCATCTATATTTATAAGAGATATTGATTTGTAGGTTTCTTTTCTTGTAGCACACCTTTTTAAAGGAGTCACTATTTCTGCTAAGTCCACTTGACAAAATTATCATTTTATTGTTTTGGAAATCCAATACAGGAGGTTATGTTAATTCTATCACCCAATTTATGTCACATGTCACACTATCAACATTGATCCCTATAAAGACCGTTATCTTATATTTCTTATGTTACTCCCTCATCTCCATTTATCTTCTCTTTTACAATCATTGTAATTGAAATTTATCTTTGAGTGTGGATTCTCATAAAACATGTAGTCATTTATTATATATTTATTTTCTACCCACATTTATGGTATGTTTTATAGAGTGCATTGTGTTTCTCATATTTTCCATCTATAATATTAATAAATATCCATGTTGCAATTATACATGCATGTTTTCATTAAAACTGCTACATGGAATTTCATAGTATTTTTCTACCACAGTAGTTGTCCATGTTCTCCAGTGATGCACACCTAGATCTTCTTAATCTTCCAGATTGTCTTTATGCATGAAAATAATACTGAAGACTATATTTTCATATGCTTTCTTTTTTGAACATACTTGATAATTTCCCTGCTATATGCCCAGGAAGTCTACTAATAGAAAAGCCTTTATAACTAACCAACTAACTAACTAGTTAACTAACTTACTAACACAAATATATATGCATACATATGCATGTATATAAATTGCACGTGTGGTCAGATTTCTCTTCAAAATGTCTACTCGTCTACAATTTAATCATTACGGCATGAGAGACTCTGTTTCCACAACCATATATTTTTACTTCATTTAAAATGCCTTTTATTTACAGCTGTTCTCTCTCTTTAATACTGTGGCTCATTTATTTGCATTTTTAATGTAGCCTTTTTTTTTCAAGTTGGCCAATCTTTTATAGATGTGAAATATATTTTAGTTAAGTAATTTTATGTGTCATTGAGTTTTCTCCTTTTTAAATATTATTTTCTAACGTTTTTGTCTTATTCAATGAGGCTTTTGTTCTTATGACTTCAGTAAAACTATTCTTGTTAGCATCATGAGCAACCACTTTCATGCCAAATCTAATAAACAATATTTATAATTATTGAACTTCTTAATTGTTTATGACATGATTACCCTTGCCCACTTTCTTGAGATGTTTCCTTTTCTTGATTTCTAGCATATTATTCTCACTTAATTGCATCCCTACCACACAGTTCTCCTTCTGAGTCCCCTTCATGGTTCTTCTTCCTTTGTTTCACACTTAAAGATTCAAATATCCCTAATCATTTCCTCAACCCACATATTTTTGTTATTCATATTGTGTACCTTTGGTTTCACATTGTATCTATATACTGATAATTTAATTCCTAAGTTTATATTTTAAGGCCTGATCTTTCCACCGAGCATTGGAATCATCTATCACAGCTCCTTTATGATATTTCCACTTGGATGTCTAATAAGTATTTCCAATCTAATAAGACCACGCCAAAAAGTATTGATTGAATTCCTACCAATGCCAGACTGGCACTTCCCTTAGTCTCCCAAGTTTATTAACAGTAATTCCACTAATATATTTTCTTATATGTGAAATTTCAAAGACTTTCCTGATTATTGTCATTCTTGTGGACCAAGACTGTTATTGCTTCAGGCACTTTACATGTACTGTTCTTCTTTATGGAACATTGTTCAAAACAAACTGCCTGAGATTCATTATTTCTCATCATGTGAGTCTCCATTTAGATATTGCTTTTTTACAGAGGATTTCCTGGGGATACATATCTGAAATAGCCCACTTCTCATTTATTTTCTACTTTAAACAGCTTTATTCTTTCCATAGCATTTTTGTCACTTTAAGTTGAATTAGTTACTGGTTTGTTTATTTATATTCTATCTCCACCGTTGAAATGAAAATATAATGGTGAAGATTTTGTTGGTGTTGTACAATAATGTTGACTTACTCACTACCTGGATACGTACGTATACATCAGGGCTTATACATATTTGTTGTTAAATAGAGGTGACATGGTTAAAGATAAACAGTGACAAGGACAGGGCAGATATGAGTATGTATGATTCTTAATGGCAATAAACTGGGAGAGAGAAAAAAAAAAAAATAGGTACCTAAGAGTGAATCATTCCTGTTACCTATAGAACTGCTCACTGAAGTTGCTGATAACTCCTGTTTAGGTAATGGGCATGGAAGTAAGATATTAAAACATACCTGCTAGATATTTACACTTTATTTCTTTACATTTTATTTTATTTGGTACATTTTATTTGGTATTTGAGAATTGCAACTTCATGGAGAAAAAAGTGAAATATATTTATACACACACATATATATAAATATGTATTTATATACATATACACACAAACATATATATATATATGCATGTATGTATGTGTATGTATATTTATATATACATATGCATATATATAGTATATTCATTTTATATATGGTATATTTTGTATATATGTTAAATCATGTACTGGTTCAGATATAAGATCTGATTTCTTTTTGTTTTTGTCTTGTAAACAACTCTAAATGTCCTAGTTAATATCAAAGAATCTTAGGAGGCAATATACTGTAGAAAATAATGTATGGAATTCAGAGTCATAAGTCTTAAATATGGGTTCTGGTTTCTGTGACAACTGGCTATATCAGGACTCTGACTTATTTATTAACCTCAGCCACCCAATGCTCTATATCTGAAAAAGAAGGGATAGTAACGTCATAGCTGATTCTGAGGTTGATTGAGATTATATATATACATATATACATATGTATATATATAAATTCTCTCTCTCCTTCTTAAAAATGCTTTGCCCTGAATTATTCCTTATAGATATGGCTGCATGTTTTATTTTATTTTATTTTATTTTATTTTAAAGATTTTATTTATTTATTTGACAGAGAGAGATCGCAAGTAGGCAGAGAGGCAGGCAGAGAGAAAGGGGGAAGCAGGCTCCGCACCAAGCAGAGAGCCCGATGTGGGGCTTGATCCCAGGACCCTGAGATCACGACCTGAGCCGAAGGCAGAGGCTTAACCCACTGAGCCACCCAGGCACCCCATGGCTGCATGTTTTAAATAGCAATAACATTGAAAAATGATTCTTTGTGTATAAAACAATAGCACCAAAAACATTTGAAAATAATTTTAAAGGATTTTTGAACTTTATGCACATCTCAGCGATTTTGAGGAGTCTTCACAGGAACAAGACCAGATGTTATTTGAACAGGTATCTTTATGTCATGTAATAGTTTTTATTATTTGTTCTTGTTCAAGTATCGTCATGTCAAGTGTGTATCCTTATAAATAATATTGGATATGCTGTCAAGTATGCTTGCTCTCTTATTCAAAACTGCTCTTTCATATAATTCCATATAAAGTAGATATCTTTAGTAAAGCATATTTGTTATGCAGATAAAGTTAGCAACATAAATGTCAAATGGCAAATTCAAAAGTCTTTGTATTTTTTAATAGCAAAAAAGCTCATTCAAAATATGCACCACATTGTTAGATGCCAGTTTAATAATTTGAAAATGATGCTAAATTGTGTCTCGGGGTATTTTTCACAGGCTCCTATTTCTAAGAAAAGGCGAAATTAAATGGGAACTTTTGAACTTTGCATTTAAGTATGTCTCAACAAACCAGTTAAATATCTAAGTGACTTTAGGGTCAAAGGCATGGTTTGTTATCCCAGGCTCACCAATTACTAACTCTATGATTTTGGACAAGTTATTCAAATTATGGATCTCAGATTTCCCATTTTTAATATAAATGAGTGTAATTATAAAGCTAAATCCATCCATTTTTTGTAAAAATAAAAGCATATGGTACATATAAAGAATGTAAAACTAGCATTTAATAATTATTCAGTTGAAGTTAGTTTTACTATCTTTACTGTTGTTATTATTATTTTATTAACAACTCAGACTTACGTCTCCATGAAACATTTACAGAAATCAACATTTTTAATCAGTCGGGTGTATACAATTACTTTGCAAAGTCATTGCACTTAGCAATTTGTTTTTCATTCTGTTTCTGTGAGTATCTCTCGTTGCCTTTGAGTTTCTTAAGGTCTGTGAATTTGTTTCTTATTGGTGTACCACTGCCCAGCATATTGCTTGGTACACAGTTGTCCTGCATTCCATATTGATTGAATAAATTGGTTGATTCATTTTCATATGAGAATACCTTATTTTCAAATAGGTATTTACACACTCGAAAATTGAGCAGCAATTTAAAATGTTTTCTTATAAGAATCCTTGTTTTCATAAGACATACTTGTGTGTTAAATTCTTGATGTTTCCTACTATTCTACAATGGGTGAATGCTGGGGTAAGTGATAGTCACTTTCTGATATAATATATAGAACTAAAGTGGAGAAAACCCACAGATATTATATCACATTTTCATTTTACACATATCTGTTGATTCTTTGTAATCACCCTTCAATCTGCCCCAAGAAGACTATAAGAATAAATCTCATCTGAAAACTCTTCAGAGTGACTAGATCATGCAGAAACTAAATATCCTATTAACATTTTCTAAAACTGAGCTTATCTCCTTTAGCAGAGACATAGCACACTATTCTTCAAGGTTCTTCTCTACCATACACACATGATGCATGGTTAATTTCATTTTGAAAATTGATTAGACTACCTGATTGATTGCAGTGATTGCTTTTCTTGTCTTGAGAAAGGAGATAGCATTTATAATTCTTATTAAAAGTTGATTAGTATTTAATACTGTTAGTCTTGTTGAATGTTGCATAATAAATTTTAAAACCGAAACCTGCATGGCCAATTACTAAATATAAATACGAAGTAACTCTCATCTTCAAGTAGTATAAAAAATTCAAAGGCATAATCTTCAATGTTAAAACAAACCTAAAAACAAATCTCATTAAAGGAAGTAGCTCTGTGGTCTTAAAAAAGCTTCTGTTGTCTTCTTTGTGGATATGTTAGTGACTTTAACCTGGGAATGAATATAGTTTGCTTTGTCCCTAATGCATTTAAGAATTTGCATAACATAAAACTATGCAGCTATCCAATTGCTTTTATTTTCTTAAGGATTGTTTCCATGATTAAAGTATACCATGAATTAAAATATGTATGCCTTCCATGTACAGACCTAATCTACAGACTCATACTCTTTTGATACTTTGACAGAAATATTTAACTGTATTTTGAAATATATTTGCTAGGAAATTGAATCCAAATTATTAAAAAAGACTATATAAAATCCTATCGCTGTGAAAATATATCTATTTCCTAACCCTGTTGAACAGCTCTCAGTAAGTATAAGATCTCACATGGTTACTGAATGAAGGGCTTCTAGATAGTGTGGCACAAGAGAATTGTGACTTTAAGGTGGAGTTTGCTTTGAGATTCTTGGCCCTGCTATCTGATGTTTTCAGAGAGATCAGACCAGACTTCCAGTGTATTGCTTGTGGCCCTTGGGGAACATACACATGGCATATCTTTAAATCTGATATAAAAGAAAAACAATGACAATAAAATCCACAAAATTATCACAGAGTACAGTTGAATCGGTGAGTATGCTCTGGCTAAACTTTATGCTGTGGCTGCCTGAGCCACCTACCCTGAATCTCATTGCCCATTGCGCAGAAGTATATCACTCTGTTGACAGCAGACAATTGAGATTAGTGGAAGTGACATGCACTTGGGCAGGAGTGCCACGTAGGCAGAAAAAATGAGCAGAAGGGAAATGAAGTGACCTCCTAGCAGCAGAGGAACATGACTCAATCAACAATGGAAATCAATGAACTGAAAGAAAATGGCTGGGAAAATCAATGAGGTAATAATACACTGACCAAGTGAAGTTTGTCTCCTTTTGTATTCTTATCTGGATGTAGCAACCAACATATCCAAGCATATCTCTTCCAGATCTTTCTAGCTTTTTCATCACTATTCACATTCTCAGTTTTCTCTAGCTCCCATGCTACTATACATCAGGCTCTGTGACCAATTTTAAGTATTTGAAGACGATATAAGTGTCATTCCCCTCACTCTTCATGGGAAATCAACCAGAGACTTCATCTGAGAGTCTGGCTATCTAAAATATGTCAGAGTAGAGAATAGCAGAAAAAGTTTAAACTGAATGTCCAGGGCCTGCAAGCAAGTTTTGGCTTTGCCTTTAAGTTGTATCTCTGTGTCATTTACTTAAACTTCAAACTTTAATTATAAAGGACATCATATGTAGATAGCTTAAACAACTACAGTGTGTTAGACAATGTGCTAGAAAACGTCTCATATCTTCCAGGATTCTGAAGTTCCCAAGTTATATATGATCTGTGGTAAATTAAATAAATGTTATCACTGAAGGAAGGGACATCATTTTGTTTCAAGAACCAGTAAGATTTGGGAAGTCAAATGAGCATTTAACAACAAGATTTTAGGGATTATGCTTATAACCCCTGAGTCATAATGGGCCGCTTATGGGAAAGAACAATGCCAGAGATTCAGCTAATATCATGAGATCAAATTCTGGAGACTTGGTATTTAGTATTCTGCCTTGTACTCTATGGTCTTTCACAACCACAATCTCTTCCCATGCTTCTGCTTCTTATTCTTCATCATAGCTGCTGTTTCCTCAGATCCTTGCGTGATGACAGTAAGAATAATTTCATTGAAAGTATCTCAAAATTCATAGAGTTGAAAATAAAATATAAAGTATTTTAACTGGGAAAATAACAATATCTAAATACAGACAATTTACAAGGAGAAGAAACAGAGCCATTTTTTGCAGCCTACCAAAAATAAAACAAAATTGGTGGGCAGGCCTAATATTGCTATATTCTGTGATTCAAGTTGAGCTATTTTCTTTTCCTTTACTAGCATAAAATGATTTTTTCCTGATTCATAATGCTGTGAGCATTGATTAAATATTTTAGCCTATTAACATTTCTGTTTGGTTCCATAAGTCTCTAGTCCATTTTCTTTGTTCTTTCTCTAGTATACTGTATACTAGATGACCTGGTTATGACTCAGGCTTCTTTGTAACTTCCATCAAATTTAGCTAAGTGGTCAGTTGAGACTAAATGCTCAAAATATGTTTGGTTGTTTTGTTAATATTGCTAATGAACTGCCTTACTTCTGTTATGTATTTACTACTACTGCCACGCCACTAATAATGTAAAACATTTGATACATATTTTAATTTTTACTAAATCCTGTGAGCTGGTTTTTTTTTTTTTTTTTTTTAGTTTTATATGTAAGAATGACAGGATGCAGAATATAAAAGTCAATTGCCCTAGATTGCAAGACTTCTAACTAAGGACCAGAGCCTTTCAGCTTCTCTTTGCAGCTGATTCTTGAGAAAAGGAAATCTTAAATATAGAGTTCCTATGACAATAAAGATCCTTCTTAGTGAGATTTTTCTGAGAATAATTCCTTCTTCAGCCTTAGCACTCCTCTTGTTTGGTCTGAGTGTCTTTCTTCAGAGGAGGGGATCCTTCTCAGCTCATATTGCCAGTGAAGTTAATTTTATCCCTTCAAGTCAGCTATGGATGGCTACTCTCAGAAGGAATTATTGTAAAGCTCCAAGTATAGTCTCTATGGCCAAACTTTTTGGTTTTTATTTTTTTTCAAACTGTTGTGGTTTTGCTTACTCGGTATATATTTTTCAGAATATAATTTGGAATGTCAAATTACAAAACAGATAGGATAGCTCTTCACAATGAGGTAATAGAGTGAAGGGACAGGAGTCTTATTCCCTTCAAGCTTTAGACCTGGAGACCTTTAAACACTGGGTTCCAGCATTCTGCAAACTTCTGGGGTGGGGTGGAGAGGGAGAAGGAGAACCAGGTTCTCCACTGAGTATGGACCTGATGAACCCTGGGATTATAACCTGAGCTGAAAGCAGATGTTTGACTGAGTTACCCAGGAGCTCCTGAGAGTTGATTTTTTTTTTCTATGAAATGTGATTATAAAATTTTACATTTTGACACTTTTATGTAAATTAAAAAGCAAAGTGGGGCTCATCAGACGTCTAGACAAGGGTCATTTTCTGTTTCGATAAAGATAAAATGGTATGTACTTTCATTAAACATATTTTAGGTAGGGTATAGTGTATACACAGAGTATCAATTCTGGCTCCAGTTGTAATTAAATTCAAATTTAATACATTTTCAAATGTATTGGCTCAATCAGTTTAGCCTCGGCCTCGGCTCAGGTAATGATTGCAGGGTCCTGGGATCAAGTCCCACATCAGGGTCCTTGCTCGGCAGGGAGTCTACCTCTCCCTCTGCCTGCAGCTCCCCCTGTTTGTGTTCTCTTTCTCTCTCTCTCTCTGACAAATAAATAAAAATAAATAAATAAACAAATAAATCTTCAAAAAATTTATAACTGGAACAGTAACCTAAGGTCCAAAGACACCACTTGAAGAAAAAAAATCTGTGAAGGAGCAGAAATTAAATGGTGAGGAGAAAAACAACTGTAGAGATAAATAAGACATGTTAAAACAGGTGCGGAAGAATACAATTATATTGCTTCCAGGTAAATGAGCACTTGAGCAGGGATTCTGTCCAGGACTGAAGCAACAAAATGACTTGCAGCTAGTAAATAGTAGCATCATGCAGAGTGGTAGAAGACCATGGATTATATGTAGGTTGTTGCCTTAGGAAAGCAAACAATTAGTTATTAGAGCAAAATTATTTCAAAGATGTTATTCTGTGGGTTTGTCTTAAAAGGGACAAGTGTATAAAGGATGGATAGGACACCTGTCGGATAGAACTGGAAGGGATATTTGAAAAGGAGCCTCTGAGGATAAAATAGTGACAATTGCTGACTTGGGGCTGTTGACCAGAGTCAGACAAGGCAACTGAAGAAAAGAACATCCCTGGAAGCAAACATGTCATTGCTGGAAGCTGACAGAACACAAGTTCTTGGTTATTTGGAACTAGAGTTTTGGGGAATGAAGCACTGTTAGGGCATGACTGCATGAATTCAGTTTTGAATACTTTTCAAAACAAACACAACTCATTATCTTCCATACAATTGTAATTCAGCTTGCAACAGAATTTGGCTACTGGTTGGCTATTAGGAAGGAAAAAAAAAACAAACTTTATTATATCTCTTTCCATAGAATGTGACTATTTCTGCTATTAAGTAGAAATAATAATTGTAAAATTTTGAAAATATGAAAAATAGCAGATAATGCTCTAAGGTAGAATGGTACCCTAAAATGTTAAAAGAAGGGACGCCTGGGTGGCTCATTGGGTTAAAGCCTGTCTTCAGCTCAGGTCATGATCTCAGGGTCCTGGGATCAAGCCCCGCATCAGGTTCTGCTTAGCAGAAAGCCTGCGCCCCCCCCCCCCCCCCCCCCCCGCTGCCTGCCTCTCTGCCTGCTTGTGATCTCTCTCTCTCTCTTTGTCAAATAAAAAAATAAAATCTTTAAAATAAAATAAAATGTTAAAAGAATTCAGTAAATTTACTTACATTATAATGTTCGCTTTTAATAAGCAGGATATAAAATTTTATGAACAGATTGAAATTACCTAGGCAAAATATATATCAAAAATTATAAGAAGGAGTGCACCTGGGTGGCTCAGGGGGTTAAGCCTCTGCCTTTGGCTCAGGTCATGATCTCAGGGTCCTGGGATTGAGCCTTGCATTGGGCCCTCTGCTCGGTAGGGAGCCTGCTTCCCCCTCTCTCTCTCTGCCTGCATCTCTGCCTACTTGTGATCTCCCTGTGTCAAATAAACAAACTTAAAAAATCTTAAAATAATTATAAGAAGGAAATATTAGTAATAGTTGCCATTCAATGATAGAAGTACATGCACACATATACACACACAGATGTAGATAATTTGTCTTTTTTAACTGTCTATAATTTTGAACTTTTTCTATAATTGGAAGGTAATACTTTCATAACTAGAAAAAAGTAACATATCACAGAAAAGTATTAAGATGATATTAAAACATTTCTTTGGGAGAAAGAAAAACACATTTAGAAATCTGAAAGTATTTTATTAAATTGATCTTACTAAAATTTAATTAGGTGACAAATTCAGTCAAGGTTAGACATAATTTCATCACAATTTCAAGAATTTTAAATCAGTTAAAAGAAGCAAAGCTATTTGTGGGAATAGTACTAAGATGTATACGTAGCTTATTCAATGCGAAAATGTTTTCAAATATCCTTAAAATTGAATATTTGTTAACACATTTGATAAAATTTAACATGTGGGGTATATCTGCAAAGATAATGAACTTTTCAATTCTGCATATGTCATGTTGATGATCTCTCTGTGTGAACACAGGCTAACATTTCCTAATTCACCATAGGATATCAACCTTTGCATTTGAACATCTGCTATGCAAAATACTTGAATCTCTGAGAATACCTAGGTCCAGGCTTTTGCAAGTATGTTTAGCCTTAAGTTTTTGCTAGTGCATCTTTCCTAAAACCCTAGCTAAAATAAATGCTACCAAATAAGATAATTTTGAAAACAAGTTATTATTTATTCTGTCCTCTTCATTATGTTTTATCTTTGCCTAAATTTGATCACAAGTTTTGGCTTAGTTTCTTATAGATCTTTATTAACTTTGTTACTTGTGTAGTGGGTAACAGTATGTTGTTTTTGGTCCACAGAATTCTGGCTTCCATTATCTTTGTCCCTGATGTCATAGCTGTAGATAGGTTACATGACAAAAGGGACTTTGTATATAGAATTAAGATTATATACTTTAACATAGGGAGGATATGCAGGATTATCTGGGGGTATCCAATATAACAACTTGAGCCTAAAAGCAGAAAATTTTCAGCTCAGTCAATCAGAAAAATGTGACCAAAAGAGAGGTAGGGGAAATGAGACAAAAGGAGAAGTCAAAGAGTTAAAACATAAGTAAAACTTTGGGATAAGTTGCTTGCTTTGAAGATGCAGAAACGACCCAGAAGCTGGGGAATGTAAGTGGCTTCAACACCCTGAGAATGACTTCTGGCAAAGAGCCACTAAAGGAAGAGGACTCTTATTCTACAATTATGAAGAATTTAATTCTGTCAGCCATCTTGATGAACCTGGAAATGGATTCTTCCCAAAGCCTCAGAAGGAAATCTAGTCCTGCTAATACCTTAATCTCTGCCTTAAATACTCTATGCAGAGAAACCAACTGAGCCACATGATACTCAGATCTACAGAACACTGAGATAAACATTTCTGTTGTTTCAAACCACAAAGTTTTTGGCATTTTATTTAATTTTTAAAAGATTTTTATTCATTCATTTATTTGACATAGAGAGAGAGAGATAGAGATCACAAGTAGGCAGAGAGGCAGACAGAGAGAGAGGGAGAAGCAGGCTCCCCACGGAGCAGAGAGCCCGATGTGGAGCTTGATCGCAGGACCCTAAGATCATGACCTGAGCTGAAGGCAGGGGCTTTAACCCACTGAGTCACTCAGGTACCCCGTGGCGTTTTATTTTTAGTGGAGATAGTAGAAAACTGATACAGTGTTATACCTCTGGTTTTTATATAGGCAAGTATTAACAATGGTCATATGAAGAATACTTAATATGTTTTTAAATATATAAAATTTTTAATTATTCTTGCATAAGAAAATATATGATATGGTCCTACCATATTTAACAATAGTAAAACTTTATCACTTATCTTCAACAAAACAAAACAAAAAGGCAACCCATGGAAAGGGAGAAAATATTTGCCAATCACATATCCAATAAAGGATTAATATTCAAAATGTATAAGGAATTCATACAACTCAATAGCAAAAAACAAAATAAAATAAAACACAAATAAAAACATAAAACAAACTAGAACCCTACAAATAATCCAATTAAAATGGGCAATGTGGTACACAATGGAATATTATTCAGGCATTAAAAAAGGCCTGAATAGATTTTTTTTTCCCCAAAGACATAAAACTGGGTAACAGGTATATGAAAAGGAATCAACAACAAGGGAATTCACATCAAAATCACAATGATATATCACCTCACGCCTGTTTCAAAGGTTATCATAAAAAAGACAAAATAAGTGCTGGTGAGGATATAGAGATAAGGAAACAGTTGTGCACTGTTGGTGGAAGTATAAACTGGTGGTGACTATGGAACGTATTATATTCATTCTTCAAAAAATTAAAAATAGAAATACCATATGATCCAGCAAATCCATTTCTGAATATTCATTTGAAAAAAATGAAAATACTGGGGCGCCCAGGTGGCTCAGTGAGTTAAGCCTCTACCTTCGGCTCCGGTCATGATCTCAGGGTCCTGGGATTGAGCCCCGCATCAGGGTCTCTGCTCAGCAGGGACCCTGCTTCCTCCCTGTCTCTATGCCTACTTGTGATCTCTCTCTCTATGTCAAATAAATAAATAAATAATCTTAAAAAAAAAGAAAATGAAAATACTAACTGGAAAATACTAACTGGAAAAGATAATTGCACCCCCATGTTCACTTCTGCATTATTTATGACAGCCAAAATATGGAAACAATCTAAATAACTATCAAGGGGTGAATGAGTAAATAAAATGTGATAAATATATATATACACATATATATAATTATTTTATATATATACATATATAATGGGATGTTATTCAGTCATAAAAAGAAGGAAACCTTGCCATTTGCACCAACAAGGATGAGCCCTGAAAGCATTGTGCTAAGTGAAATAAGTCAAACAGTGAAATACAAGTACTGTATAATCTCACTTATATGTGGAGTTTAAAAACAAACAAGCAAACATGCAAATATACAAGCAAAAAACACTCAAGCTCACAGATATAGACAATAGGTTGGTACTTGCCAGAGTTAGGAGATAGGGTGTGGGTGAAATAGGTAAAAAGAGTCAAAAGATACAAACTTCCATTTATAAAATAAATAAATCATGGTAATGTAATTTAAAAGAACCAAAAAAAAAAAAAGACAATGTCATACACAGACTGGAATAGAATTCAGTCTTTAAAAAAATATTTTCATTTGTGATAACATAGATGGGACTGAAAGGCATTAATCCAACCAAGTGAGACAAGCCAAAAACAGTACTGTATGATATTACTTATATATGGAAGCTTAAAATACTAAATAAAATAAAACAAAATAATAAAATAAAATAAAA
>CM053615.1:28704165-28742330 GCA_028646535.1 Procyon lotor
AAAAAATGGAGGATTTTCTAAAGTTTTACTTAATTATTTTGAGAGAGAGACCAAAATAGCAAGAGCACATGAGCAGAGAGGAGAGGGAGTAGCAGGCTCTTCAGTGAGCCGGGAGCCCAATGCGGAGCTCCATTCCAGAATCCTGGGATCATTACCTGAGCGGAAGGCAGATGTTAATGACTGAGCCACCCAGGTGCCCAGATTTTCTAAACTTAAGAATGAAGGAATATGCTGCCAGAAAAAAATAGTAGAAATACACCATTCTGTGTGATCAAAGATACATCAGAAAAACAAAATAAATTCTGTAAAGTCAACAAAGTCAAAATAATTAAAGTAAATATGATAGTAATAGTTTGATACCCTTAATATATAATTATTTTATCTAAAATGTACTAAATCTTTACTCTGTGCTGGGTATTATTCTAAGAGCTTCTACACAACTAAATTGATTTAAATATAAATTTTATCACATGATGGTCATTAATTTTCAGATGATAGAAATTGAAGTAACAGAGAGATTAACTTATTGACATTAATAGTGAGGACCATTTGGGGGGAATAATGAACCCAGATAGTTTGGCTCCACAATCCATGTGCTATCTTGCTACTCAGTATTTATAGGGAGCAGGATCAGCTATATTATTTTGTGAATCCCAGTGTAAAATGAAAATGTGAGGTCCTGGGGCACCTGGGTGGCTCAGTTGGTTAAATGGCTGCCACGAGCTCAGGTCATGATCTCAGGGTCCTGAGATTGAGTTCCCTGCTCATTGGGGAGTCTGCTTCTCCCCCTCTCTCTCTCTGTTGCTCTCTCTCTCTCTCTCAAAGAAATGAATAAAATCTTTAGAAAAGAAAATGTAAGGTCCCTTATTCAAAAAACAGAGGAAAAATACCACTAAAGACACTAACATAAAACTTTTCCTTTTCTTGCATGGTTTCTTTCTCCTCATGGCATTTTGTATCAGTGTTAAACATCAAGGTAGAGAATAAATATTTTTCAATTAGCACAAAATTTATCATCCATTATTATATTGTGCGATTCCAGTTTTAAGTGCAAATGTCCAATTTTAAATGCAAATAACTTGTATATGGAATCACCAAAATTATACGATTAGTATCTTGTGGCTTACCACAAGTACAGTTCAAGCTGGCTAGAAAAGTCAAACACCAATAAAACTCAGCAACATTGGAAGGAGGAAGAGTTTCCTTTGATGCACAGAGGAAACTCAGGGAGTGATCCTTAATTCATGAGGGTATAGATGCATATATGAAGACCATTATGGCTTCTAGTTCCAAACTTCCTAGTAAAACACCTGTCAGAAGAACTATGCATCTGTAGGGGCAGAGTAAAGCTATCCCTCCCCTGGGCTCAATTACCCAAATACAATGCCACCCCCCACTGTGGACATTTCCATTTCTGTTCTATTTCAATTTCTGTATAGGGATGTACTAGATGACTGGATTTGTGTGGGCCTTTCCCCAGTGAATTATTCACTAAACACATCATGTCACAGACATTCCAGGGTAGTGATGGCCATTATTAGCCTTGATACAAGACGCTGTGGTTATCAGAAATGGAAGGCAGCAACCATCTGGGAAGGGATATGGAGGGACAGGTTGGGCAGACCAGGTGGCAAGAAGTTGGGGAGCAAGCAGGCAAGGAAGACCATCCAGGACAATTGAGATGTGAGAGGAGGCACATTAGAATTGACTGAGGCTTTTAGCACCCAGGGTGTGTCCCATTATTCTATTTGATTTCACTTATAAAATTTATAATATTCAAATGCCAAGATATTATGATTTTTTAATTGATGAAATCAGGACATTAAACTTCTAAGAAGGAGGCCTGTGCAACTGCCCTGTTCACATGCTTGTAAATTTTGACTTGATGAGAATTCCTGGGCTTTAGCATATGCATCCAGTTTCCCTTATTTTTTGATTATATTAAAATAACAGTATTAAACAGAATAAAATAGCAATAGCAAAGAGAACGAAAAGAGGGTCAGCATATTATAATTTGCAAGTTTGCATTATCTATATATTATCTAATATAATATCTGACTTTATTTTAGGGCTTTACCTCTGCCAGGTATTGTATACTTGAAATTTCATGTAACCAAAGAACCATTTGATGAGATGGATAGAACACTAAACTAATTTTATGAATGAGAAAACAGGCACATAAAATTTATTTAACTTTCTCAAGGACATAAAAGTTGTAAGTTAAACCCGATCAATCTAACTCCAGAGGCTGAGCTCTTAAATACAAATGATAATGGCTCTCAAGATGAAATAAAGTAGATAAAGAATAAGAAAACCAGCACATTTTTCCACATTTAGTGGAAGAGTAAACTGCATCAAATTTCTTAAAGGACAATTTGGAAATTGCAAAGCCTAAACATTTTATATACATTTGGATTATATAATGCCATTTTTAGGAATGCATTATTTAAAAAAAATCAAGGATACCATTTCAGTTTTTATTGCTGCATAACAAAGCATCCCAAAATTTAGTGGATTAATTTAAGTAGTATATTGCTTCGTTTGCCTTTGTTATCATAGTTATCATGTTTTTGGTGCTTACAGTTTATTGAGTTTGGATCTGTTATTTTACAGTTTTCCTCATTTTTTAAAAAAGATTTTATTTATTTATTTATTTGACAGAGAGAGAGAGATCACAAGCAGGCAGAGAGGCAGGCAGAGAGAGAGAGGGAAGCAGGCTTCCTGCTGAGCAGAGAGCCTGATGCTGGCTCCATCCCAGGACCCTGAGATCATGACCTGAGCCAAAGGCAGAACTTTAACCCGCTAAGCCATCCAGCTGCCCCCAGTTTTCCTCAAATTTGGAAAAGTTGTAACCATTATTTCTTCGAATATTGTTCTCTCACCCTTGATCCTGCCTTTGGATAATTCAGGTACATTTATTTTGCCTCTTTGGAATTATCTCCCAGAATAATGATGCTCTGTTCATTTTGTCTGTTTCCTTTCTGTGTTTAATTTTGAATAGTTTCAATTGCTATGTTATAAAGTTCACTAATCTTTTCCGTTTTTCTTTTGCATTGTCTAACGTGCTGTTATTCCCTTCCAAGTTATTTTGTTTTCTCAAACATTGCTGTTTTTATCTTGGAATTTAAACGTGAGTTTTTTTGTTTTGTTTTGTTTTGTTTTTTAATATCTTCCATACCTCTGCTCTACATTTTTTCTCTCTTCTTGAACACAGAAAATCTAGTTATAATTGCTATATTAATATATTTTCCAACTAATTTTATCATCTGTGTCATTTCAGAGACAATTTCAATTGATTGAATTTTTTTAATAATAGATTGTATTATTTCACTGCATGTCTAGTAATTTTTATTAGATGCCACTTATTGTGTCATGTGCTGATTTTTTAAAAATTTCTGTATATATTCTTGAGCCTTATTCTGTGATGTGACTATGTAGAAAAATGAAAATTTTTTTTATTTGAAGATATATTATTCCAACTTGTATCATTCAAAAAGAGCTGCATAAAAGTCTCTAAACTAGTCCTTGTTTCTTTTTGAAAAATATACATGTGCAACTTCAATATTGTTGTAAACTTATTACAGTGCTTAGCACATAAAACAAATCTGCATGAATGAATCAATATCACACAAATGGGAGAATAAACTCAGATTTTCCACCTGATTTGTTTTCCTGATTGTTTAGAAATGAATTTATCTTTGATCACAATAGAATTAGCCTAGGTATTTATAATATTTTCCCATCACAGATTTTTTAATTTAATTTTTACTTTAGTTTAATCATCTAGTTCTATATTAAATTCATTTAAAACCTGTGTCAAATATACTTTTTTAAAATTGGGGTGCTGGAGAGGGAGGAAAATAGTGAGTTTATTTAAAAATTTTGAACTGTGCTCTTAAAAAGATGTTCAGTTTTATTTTGAAGATGATTATTAATTGCATAAGGAATGAGGTTACATGTATAATATTGTATAGATTTTATTTATTTATTTATTTGACAGGGAGAGAGATCACAAGTAGGCATAGAGAGAGGGGGGAAGCAGGCTCCTCTTCTGAGCAGAAAGTCCAATGTGGGGCTCCATCCTAGGACCCTGGGATCATGACCTGAGCTGAAGGCCGAGGCTTTAACCCACTGAGCTACCCAGGTGTCCCAGTATTTTAAATAACTCAAAACCAAATCGTCACTTTCTGTAAAACACAATTGATTTAATGATGTATGTCCCTTAGGTAAATTTTTCACTAAGCTTTAATCCAAATTCATTCTGCTTTTCACTTCATGTTTAGATGAAATTCGCATTATAGCTTAAATTTGTAGATAGCCAATGACTATGAAGTTCACTCTCCTGAAACACAGGGTTCGAGGATCATTTTAGATTCATTTACTAATAATACTTTCACAGTTTACAGTGCTTTGGTATATGAAACTTCAATATCATATCTATAGGAACCTATATTCAGTATATGAAATATACATATATATGCATGCACATACATTAATTCATTAAAAGTACTAAGAAAGGGGGTGCCTGGATGGCTCAGCGGGTTAAAGCCTCTGCCTTTGGCCCAGGTCGTGATCTCAGGGTCCTGTGGTTGAGCCCCTCATTGGGTTCTCCTTGGCAGGGATCCTACTTCCCCACCCCCTACCGCCCACCCCAGTCTGCCTCTCTTCCTGCTTGTGATCTCTCTCTCTCTCCCTGTCAAATAAATAAATAAAAATCTTTAAAAAAAAAAAGTGCTGAGAAAGAATGAATGACAATCTTGTACTTTCACTCAGTGTTTTCAATCATTGAAGAAATAGAATTTATTGGTTGGAAATGGCTATTATCAAAAGAAAACATAACTAATTATGAAGATGAAAATGAGCTGTGTCAATCTATTATAAAAGAAATCATTTTACAATGAGATGCCATGTCACACATATTAGGATGAATATCATAAAAAAAAACAAACAGAAAATACGTTTTGGAGAAGTTAGAGCACTTGTACATTGTTGGTGGGAATATTAAGTGGTATAGCAACTATGGAAAACGGTATTATGATTCCTCCAAAAACTAAAAATAGAAATACTATATGATCCAGCAATTCCACTGTGGGGTATATACCTAAAAGAATTGAAAGTTGGATCTCAAAGAGATATTTTTACGCCTATATTCACAGCAGGATTATTCACAGTATATGAAACCCAACTGTCTATTGCGAGATAAATGGATAAATAAAATGTGAGATTTACCTACAATGGAATATTATTTAGCCTTAAAGAGTAAAGAAACCTGACAAGTTACATGGATGATTCTTGAGGACATTATGCTAAGTGAAATAAGCCAGTCACTGTATTATTATTTATATTGTATGTATGATTCCATTTATATGAGGTATTTAAGAGAGTCACAATCATAGAAACAGAGTAGAATTGTAGTTTCTAGGTGCTGGGGGAAGGTGGGAATAGGGAACTATTGTTTAGTGACTAGAGTTTCAATTTTAAAATATGAAAAGAGTTTGGAACTAGCAAAGATGGCAGCACAAAATTAGAAATTTTATATTTAATACCTTAAATTGTACACTTAAAATGGTTTTGATGATAAAAATTTTTTATTATGTGTATTTCATCACTGGTAAAAATTGGGGGAAAGTTGTTGAAATATATTGAATATGTACTTTTTTCTGGAAGTAAAGTATATATTTATTATTGTAAAATCTCTATTCCAAAATCTCAAATTAATTAAGAAAATAAAAATTTAAATTATCTAAAATTTATATGATTTAAGATAACAGTTCACTCATTCGAAAACAGAAGCAAAATTATACCTTTACTTATTACATGAAGATGGCATTTCTCAAACTTTTTTTTTTTTTTTTTTATAGATTTTTATTTATTTGACAGAGAGAAACACAGTGAGAGAGGGAACACAAGCAGAGGGAATGGCAGTGGGAGAAGCAGGCTTCCTGCGTAGCAGGGAGCCTGATGCGGGGCTCGATCCCAGGACCCTGGGATCATGACCTGAGCCGAAGGCAGCCGCTTAACGACTGAGCCACCCAGGCGCCCCTCAAACTTTCTTTTTTTAAGATTTTATTTATTTATTTGACAGAGAGAGACACAGTGAGAGAGGGTACACAAGTTGGGGGAGTGGGAAAGGGAGAAGCAGACTTCTTGCTGAGCAGAGAGCCAGATGCAGGGCTCTATCCCAGGACCTTGTGATCATGACCTGAGCCGAAGTCATATGCTTAAAAACTGAGCAGGCCTTCCATTTCTCAGACTTTCAAAGAATAAAATATGTCCTGTAACTTGCATTCTATCTATAAATTTTTATAAATGTATGTATGATTTCTTCTTGCTATTGTTTCTTTTCTTTTCCTTATTTTTTTTATTTCTTAGCAATAAAATGCATGTTCATGTTTACCTTCGACTAGCTGACTGGTATTCAAGTATCTGTTATATAGCTAGCAGAGCATAAAATTATGACTTTTTTCTCCCCCTTAATTGGCCAAAGCTACAACATCTGTCATTTTGTGGGAATTAGATTTCAGCTTCAAAAGTGGCATGAACAGTCTGGCATAGGCACATCAGTAGCACTTCAGTTCAATCTTCTATCCCATCCTCCTTTTTTTTGCTATCACCTTTCCCTCTTCAAATCTCTCTCTTCACAAAGTTCCCTTTCACCTTATTGGGCCCACAGTGAATCTTGTCTGGCTATTGATTCTGCATAGAATGTCAGCTCAGTATTTCAAGGTCACTTATAATTGCATGTAGAATTTTTGTAACTCTTCTCCGTCATTTTTCCCTTCCCAAAAGAATAAAATATTCTGTCTGGTAGCCACATCGATACACTATAAACTAGAGAAATAAGAGCATCATGATCATTAAAAAAGGTGTGATAGAGGGAACTACGCAGAATTTTTTTTTTTTTTTCCGTATTTCAGCTTCTGTGGATTCCTTCTGGGGTACTCCTTCTGGAGTTAAATCTGCCCAAATAGATAAGATCTGAATTAAATAATAAATAAAGTCAAGGTATTATATAAATACGAAGCTAAAATTTATTCTTTGTTTGATAAAATCCCTTTAGGGTATTGTAACGTTACCATAGTTTTTCTGTTATTATCAGCTTTTACCTTCTGCTATTATAGTACCATACCCTCTAGTCACAATGACACTAAAATAATAAAAACGGACACCATACATTTTCTGTTGTCTCCATTCTTTGAAAAAGTTTACCTATAAGCCTGCCTCCTGACTAAAAGAAAATAACACTAACAATTCCTAATTTCTTCATTTATGTTTCTTCTGAGATTGCACAACAGCATGAGCAAAATTAACTATGCTATTGAGCAAAAGATGACACACAGATTTTGCTCTTTAGTATCAGAAAATGTAGAAACTTCTTTTTCTAAATATATAGGGGAAAGAGCCAAGGAAACAAAGAAAAGATATCTATGAATTAGTGTAAACAGCTTCTCCCCAAAAAACTCTGTTGTCATAACAGCCTCACTATTATTGACTAAATTTGATTTAATTCAATAGTCAAGGTAAGTGAGTTTTCGCAGCATAGTTTTCTTATCTATGCTTTGAGAAGTATAAATATAAAAATAAGATAAAATATGTTAAAGTCTGCAATGTAGATATAAAGTTTACTTTCAAAAATCAAATTGTGCACATAGAATTCAGTACATAAAATTAATTTTAATAAGAAAAGAACTGCTGGAGTAAATGCATATTAGCTTTTTGTATTTCAACTCTCTGTTAACTATGAAATACAAAATACATCTCTTTGAAGACGTTAGAGGTAAACCAAAACATTCAGAGCTTCAGGGATGTGAATCACAAAAAGAAGAATAATTAAGCAGATCCAAATTATCCCATAATTTCCCCATAAGATAGTTGCCATTTTAAAAGTGGCAACCAAAGGAAAACCTAAAAATCCAATGAGAAAGTGGTGGCTGTATCTGGCAAACAGAGGTGAAATTTCCATAATCTCGTAAGGTGGAAGAAAAAATTTTAGTTTTGGGGCCACCATGTCAGTCAGGACATGAAGGACTAATGTGTTAGAGTGAAGGAAAGCACTTGGAGTGAGCACAACTGTTGAGGGCACTTTTTAAAGTCAAGGCATTTACTGATTTCTAAGTGGTGCTATTTTGATAGATCTAAGACCAGAGACAGGTGTAGCTAACCAAAATGAGGCTAAGAAGCTGATGAAAATAGCTAGTAGGCTATTAGAAGTGTGGCGGGGGGGATGTGCTTCAGAGGCAAGGACGTAATTGAGGTCTTGATAAACACTTTATACACACACACACACACACACACACACACACACACGCAGTCCTATGCTACAAAATAAAGAGTAAAAGCAAACTAGAAACAGACTAGGCATCACAAAAGACTGAATAAACGGCTTTGACCAACTCAATTTCAAATTGAAGTAAACTAATCTATTCCTGTTCTAATAGCATAGCAATTTTTTCAAGATGAAATTGACTGTACTTGAAGTCTCAATTTATTTCTAACATTTTGATATAAAATGACTGGCAATACCCTGGATGTTTCAGTCAGTTGTGTGGGTGACTTGATTTTGGCTAAGGTCATGGCATGGTCCTGGGATCCAGCCCTATGTCAGGCTCCATGCTCAGTGGGGATTCTGCTCAAGGATTCTCTCTCTCCTTCTCTCTCTGCCCTTCCCCCTACTCACACTCTTGATCTCTAAAATAAATAAATAAATATTTAAAAAAGAATATAATTTATCAAAACTTATGTAATGCTCCAAAATAAATGTTTAGAGGGAAATATGTGTCCTTAAACCAAATTAAAAAAAAAAACATGCTGAAAACCAATGACCTTCGTGTATTGATCTCAAGCATCAAAGGAATTAGAATATATGAAAAAAAAAGAGCAGGAAATAATAAACTATAAAACATATAATACAATTATAAGAAAGGTAAAATTTGGTTTTTTAAAGAAATGAATAAGGGACAACTGGTTGCCTCAGTGGATTAAAGCCTCTGCTTTCGGCTCAGGTCATGGTCTCAGGGTCCTGGGATCCAGCCCCGCATTGGGCTCTCTGCTCAACGGGGAGCCTGCTTCCCCCCACCCTGCCTGCCTCTCTGCCTATTGTGATCTCTCTCTCTCTATCAAATAAATAAAAAAAAGAATCTTTAATAAAAAATTAAAAAATAAAGAAATGAATAAAATTGATAAACCAGCGACAAATGGGATAAAAGAGAAAAGCAGAAATTAATAATTTCAGGGAAGAAAAATGATCACTGTTATTCAATTTTCTAGCATTAAACAGAAAATTATAGAATGTTATGAATAAACACTTTCAAATACAATGAGTAATAAATGAAATAAGCACAGTTTAAAGAAAAACACATTTCAAAATACATTCAAAAGAAATACAATAGGTTTATATCTATTAAATGGTATATATTTAGTAAAAGATATTTCCCCCCAAAATTCTAGATACAAAATTCTGTATCATTGAGTTCTACCGAACATCTGAGGAAGAAGTTAACTAAAACCAACTTACAAAAACTCTTCTAGAGAATATATAAGGAGACTTTCTTTCTTTTTTTTTTTTTAATTTTTATTAACATATAATGTATTATTTGCCCCAGGTTACATATCTGTGAATCATCAGGCTTACAGATTTCACAGCACTTAACAGCACATATATCTCCCCAATGTCCACAACCCAGCCACCCTATCCCTACCACCCTGCCTCTCAGCCACAATAAGGAGACTTTCTAACCCATTTTATTTTATTTAAATATTTTGAATATAGTTGATAAAATGAAACTAATGAAACTAACTAATGAAACTAATATTACATTAGTTTCAGGTGTAAAATCTAGTGATTTAGCTTCTTTATGTGTTACAGTACGCTCACACATGTGGCTACCATACAGCACATCACAATATCACTGATTATATTCCCTGTGCTGTGCCTTTTATTTCCAGGATGACTTTAGTCCACTACTCAAAGCCTATATCTCCTATTGCCATTCACCCATTTTGCCCAAACCTCCAAGGCTCCCTTTGGCAACCATCAGTTTGTTCTCTGTATTTATCGGTCTGATTCTGCTGTTTGTTTATTATAGATTCCACATATGAATGAAATCATATGGCATTTGCCTTCCTCAGTCTGACTTCTTTCAATTAGCATCGCACACTTTAGGTCCATTTATATGGTCATAAATGGCAGAACCTCATCCGTTTATAAGGCTGCATGATGTATACCACATCTTCCTTATTCACGATGGACATTTAGGTTGCTTTCATAGCTTGGCTTCCATAAATAATGTTGCAATAAACATAGGAGTGCATATACCTTTTTTAATTAGTGTTTTTGTTTTCTTTGTGTAAATACCCACTAGTGGAATTATTGGGTCATATGGAATTTCTATGTTTAATTTTTTGACCTCCATACTCTTTTCCACAGTGACTGTATCAATTTATATTTTCCTTAACAGTATACAAGTTTTCCTTTTTTTCCATGTCCTCTTCAACACTTACTATTTCTTGACTTTTTGATTTTAGCTATTCTAACATTTATAAGGTAATATCTCATTATGGATTTGATTTGCATTTCCATTATAATTAGTGATATTAGACATATTTACATTTGTTTGTTGCCCATTTGTATGTTTTCTTTGGGAAAATGTCTATTCTGGTCCTCTGTCCATTTTTTACTTGGATTATTTGTGGGTTTTTTTTGTGTTGAGTTATATAAGTTCTTTATAGATTTTGGATATAACCCCTTATTGGAAAGCAATCTTCAGAAAGAAAAACCAAGCTGGAGGTGTCACAACTCTAGATTTCAAAATTTACTATAAAGTTGTAGTGATTAAAATAGTATGGTACTGGCACAAAAATAGACACATAGATCAATAGAACAGAATAGATCCCAGAAATTATATGATCAATTATATGATCAATTAATCTATGTAAAAGGAGGCAAGAATAAACATCAAGGAAAAGACAGTCTCTTCAATAAGTGTCGCTGGGAAAACTGGACAGGTACATGTAAAAGAATAAAACTGGACAACTTTTTAAAAAAGATTTATTTATTTATTTGAGAGAGAGCTTGAGTGGTGGGGAGGGGCTGAGGAAGAGGGAGAGAAATAATCTCAAGTAGATTCCTTGTCAAGCACAGAGCCCAGTGTAGGGCTTAATCCCAGGACTCTAAGATCATGACCTGAGACAATATTAACAGTCAGATACTCAACAGACTGAGTCACTCAGCTGCCCCAAAACTGGTTCACTTTCTAACAGCATATGCATGAATAAACTAGAAATGGTTTAAAGCTCTAAATGTGAGAACTGAAACCATAAAAACACATAATTTTTTCTGACATTGGCTATAGCAACATTTTTCTGGTTATGTTGTTAAGGCAAGGGAAACAAAAGCAAAAATAAACTATTGGGGCTGTATCAAAGTAAAAAGCTTTTTCATAGCAAAGGAAACTATCAACAGAACAAAACCAAAAAAAGGGCAACATACTGAATGGGAAAAAGTACTTACAAATGATATATACAACTCATTTCATTAGGCCAGCATAAGCTATATTCCAAACCCTTACATAGTATACAGGAAAAGAAAATTCCAGGAAAAATCTCTCATTAATTTTAATTAGATAAGTTATTTTTAAAAAGTACAGTAGGTCCAAAAACTGTTTTAAAACGTATAATACATCACAACTATGATTTTTTTAGATCCAAGAATGTAAGCTTAATATTTGAATATCATTGTAATTCACCACATTAATTGATCAGAATTGTTTTTAAAAATTATACGATGATCTCAATAGATACAGGCAAAAAATTTAATTAAAGTAAACATTTATTAAGGGTAATGTCAATAAGCTATGATTACATGGAATTCCCAGAATCTAATGAAAAACTAACAAAACTTACCAAAAATATCTAATAATAAACAATTTAAATTTTACTTCCTCAAATGGAGAAAAAGATAAAGATGTTCACTATCACATCTAATTAATCTTGTGCTAAAATACCCAGCTGGAGAAACAAGGCAACACAAATAGTATGTATATCTAAAGGTATAGAATAACTCAGAGATATAAAATTGGAAAAGGAATCACTTGTTTTTTTACCAGAAACAAAGCAGAACAAACCACAAATAGATGATCTTTTTGAATTTGTGAGGGAACTGAGATCCCAGGGCAAAAATCTAACCTCACATTCAGAGTACCAGGTACCTCCAGTTAGAAATAGAATATGGGGGCACCTGTGTGGTTCAGTGGATTAAAACCTCTGCCTTCGGCTCAGATCATGATCTCAGGGTCCTGGGATAGAGCCCCGCATCGGGCTCTCTGCTTGGCGGGGAGCCTGCTTCTCCCTCTCCCTCTGCCTGCCTCTCGGCCTACTTGTGATCTCTCTTTCTGTATCAAATAAATAAATAAAATCTTAAAAAAAAAATAGAGTATGTATTTACTTAGGGCACACATTGGTAAATGCCATTTAAGCTGATAAAAACATTAGTATAGAATTTTCTTTTAATGAAACCTATTTCAAATAAAAATACAGGTTAAAAATAAAAGTACATGAAAAAAGATATATCATGTAAACACTAAGAAAAAGAATAGGACTACTTGTATTAACTTCAAAAAAAGTAAACTTCAGGGGACAAAAAAGGAATACTACCAAGGATAAAAAGAGACATTACATACTATTAAAAGGGTCGGTTCTTCAGAAAAACACAACAATGTAAACAATGAATACATCAAACAATAGAGCTTCAAAACACTTGAGACAAAAATTGATAGGTTTAAAAGGAAAAAAAAAAATATATATATATATATATTCACAGCTATAGTTGGAAATTAAAACATTTCTTTCCCAGTAATGGATTCAAGTGGACAGAAAACCAAGAAGGATGTGGATGGCTTGAATAACAATATCAACTAACTTGAACTACTCATATTTTTGGAACACTCCACTCAACAGTAGCTGAATATACATTCTTCTTGAGTGCTCAGAGATGCATATGTAAAATTCCATTAAAACTTTGATCTGTTCCCCAAAATGAGCCTAATAAAGCACACTTTCCCAATAACACAATGTATTATACATTTTTTTTCAACAAACTAGTGTCCTCACAACAGTTTACCAGATAATAGGAAAGTAATTTAAAAGTAGAAAAGGGCAGAAAAGATGATGAGTGGTGTAATGTGAAACAAAGGCTATTGATAATTGTCAATTTCATTCAAAAATGATTTTTTTGATGATTGTACTGTGATTTTGATGATTGTACTGTGAGATCAACCAGAAGAGAAGACGGAGTAGACCCTAAACCAGGTTAAATAAGAGAGAGGCCAGCTATTGAGAATCCAGAAAGGAGTTTATATTTATCAAAAAAGTGTTCTGGTTTTGATTTTTGCAATATATTAGAAAATGAGTAAAACTTCATACTTTGGTAAAGGTCAATAATAAGAAAGCATATGTGAGAAATCAAGATTGAATAGAGTCAAAGGTAGAGTAGTTACAAGCTAGATAACCAGAAAATAGTGGAGATTTTAGTGGAAGCAGAGGAAACTTTCAGAAAAAAAGTGAAAAGGTTCAGGTACTTCTACAGCTACCCAGACCACTTGAGTTGGTAGCATTGTCTGCAAAACTTACAAAAACAGATTCTTTCCCTTTCACTTCAAGTCTAAGAAGAAATCTCAAATATGTGCTGCTGAAATATAATTCACAAAGAAGACAAAAATTTATCTAGGCTTAAAAATTTTATTCAGGTATATCCAGTATTCTTTTTCACAATCTAAATCCATCCCAATGAATTGGATGTATTTTGATAGTAAAATGATCGTTTTCTGGTAGAAAATTAAAGGAGGAATAAGCATTTTGTCAAAAGTAATATAAACACACACACATACTAATTAATATACTTAAATATATGTAAAAAATGATTACGTGAGTGATCAATATTCAACATAATAAATACAGGAAAATTATTCATTCTTTCATTCAGTAAATATTTATATATTACAATTATTTACTTTGATAAGTTATAACATTATGCAGACAAAACATTAATAAACAGGTGAGTCAGGAATGACTTATTTTCTCAAATATTATGTTAATAATTACTTTCAAAAAGTCTTATTGTTAAATATTATAGAATTCTAGAGTGTCATGAAGTACATAATTTTAGGTGCTAAAAGGCTGCCAAAACATTTCTTTCTTCCTTCCTCTCTTCCTCCCTCCCTTCCTTCTTTCCTTCCTTCCTTCCTTCCTTCCTT
Organism: Procyon lotor; assembly: GCA_028646535.1. NCBI lineage: Eukaryota > Metazoa > Chordata > Mammalia > Carnivora > Procyonidae > Procyon > Procyon lotor. The sequence continues at coordinate 28,718,415 of CM053615.1, forward strand.
CCTTCCTTCCTTCCTTCCTTCCTTCCTTCCTTCCTTCCTTCCTTCCTTTCTTCTTTCTTTCTTTCCCTCCCTCCCTCCCTCCCTCCCTCCCTCTCTTTCTCTCTCTCTCTCTCTCTTTTCTTTCTTTCTTTCTTTCTTTCTTTCTTTCTTTCTCTCTCTCTCTCTCTCTCCCTCCCTTCCTTCCTTTCTTCCTTCCATCCTTCCTCCCTTCCTAATTTATATCTTTCTCTAAAATGTTTCAGCAATAACCCATGATTCCTAGAAGGTTATTACTTGCTTTCCTTCTTGCTCCAATGATAATTCTGTCTCCATCAATATTATTTGATATTTACTTATTTGTTCAATTCTATAAGACTTCATAAATAGTTGTAGAATTACTTTGTGCATGCAACTGTAGAAACAATTCTATTGATCTTCCATTGCCACTTAGGATAATAAAACCTTAAATAATGTTGTTCTCACTGTAATAAAGAAGCAAACCCTAGATACACTAAAATATCATACTTTTCATTGAACCTATCGGAACCTGAGGGCAAAAAGCAACCTAGTACCTGAATTCCAGAGGAAAAAGAAGAGTCAAGATATATGCTCCATATCAATTATGATAGAACCCTGGCAGAAGAGGCATGCTACACTATAAAAGTGGAGAGAAGAAATGGGCAAAATTTTAATGAAAGATCAAATATAGGCTAGCATATCACTCTGGAATAGCTGGGGACCACAAACAAAAATGGAGCTATTACTCCCTCATAAGCTTTTTCCTACACATCTCTCCTGGCTTCTTACAGAATAGATCGGAGGACAGAGAGAAGACTGGAAAGAGCCTCATGAGTAACGGCAAGCATGTAGGAGGTGATCAGCTGTTTTTGGGGCAGAGGCACATAACACCACTCATTTTCCTGGACTCATCTTTTGGAGGAGCCTTAAGTCACAAAGGGAGAACTATCATACCTGCCTTCTGGGCAAAGGCAAAAACAATCTGTGGCTAGGGGAAGGGTAGGAATAATAAAGCCTTCTCTTCCTGAAGGAGAAGTAGAAAACCAATGGGAAGAATATCTTTTCTTTTCTATTCTTTTCTTTCTTTTTTGCTTTTCTATTATTTTCTTCTTTTCTTTTCTTTTCTCTTTTCTTTTCTTTTTTGCTTTTCTTTTCCTTTCCTTTCCTTTTCTTTTTTTTTTTTTTTAAGATTTTATCATGTATTTGAGAAGAGAGAGCATAAGCAAGGAGGAGGGTCAGAGGGAAAGGGAGAAGCAGACTCCCTGTTGAGTGAGGAGCCCGGTGTGGGGTTCCATCTCAGGACCCTGAGATCATGACCCAACCCAAGGGCAGCAGCTTAACCAACTGTGCCACCCAGGTGCACAGATTTTCTTTTTTTAATCTCTCATTACATATCTCCCATCTCCTTATTCACATTTATCAGTTAACACATCAGGGGCAGTATTATCAATTTAAAACATTCAAATGTAAATAATTTCAGAGGGGAAATATGCATAAACTTTTTAAGGTCAAATGTAAAAAGTAAGAGGAAATAACATTTTTTTATTGTTCCTTAGCTCTAATTTATACCCTAATGGAAGATAATATACTAAGTCAAAAACCTAACTAAAATTTTAACTCATTTTATGACATTTAGCTACAAGTTATTTATGCCATTATTTTTTGATAAATTTATTATTTCAGAATAAAAGTTATTAATCTTAAAAACATACATGTTATAATATTTTATATTATCCAAGGGCATTCATATTCAATCTTATCTTTTATCTCCATTATGCTAAAATAAAAGGTAAAAAAAAACCCACCAAATTCAAGCAACAAGTTATTTCATTTATTTTGTGGCAAAACCTAATCTAACTGATTTTGTTCCCCTTGGATTGAATGCATTACCTGAAGAGGTTATGGTAGAGTGGCCTTGTTGGAATCAAACATTAAGAGAAATGTTTAAGTTCTAAACAGCTGAAGCTGAAGTTGTTATATTAGAAGCTTCCAGAATCAGCTTATCTATAGGGCTTTATGCATTTATATTTAAACTCTTTTCTTTCTATTGCCAATAAAACAGAAATGTTGAGAAGACAGAGTGTGAGTCTATAAGCCAAATGTTGACAAGAATGACATTTTTTTCTCTGATTCTATTTTTATCACTTAAATGGTTTCTCCCCCAAATCATGAAAAGCATTGTGATTCATATTTATGACTGATTCTGAATCTATAGAAACTATTTTGCCATTTTGTATAGATTTAGAAGTGGAACAATTTTTGAGTACTTCTTCCAAGTATAATGTATTCTGTCTTTATAAATGTATTCTGACAAAGAATAATAAAAAAAACTTAATTAATTTGATCACATTGAATATTAAAATCAGAAATGCCATCTAAAGCACTATTACTCATATCATTTCTTTATCAAACTTAAGATATTTGTGTTTTCATTTGAGCCTTTTGGATATCAGAGACACAAAAATACTTTTATATCATGTGAATAATAATTCTGAGAATTATTTAAGACCTACAAGTTTAATTTTATGCCTTTATTGGTTTGGTTGCTTAGGAATTGTCTTAATTCATTTTTCAGGCTTAATCAATTATGATATGAATAAAATTTAGTTCATATAGGTCTGACGTTCTGAACTTCTAGTTCACAATTCACAGTAAGCCAGGCTCAACAATTCCAAGCTGACATTTAGGAATATTTCATAACTTTTCCAGTGATGGGATATGGTTCTGGCTTATAATTCATGCTGTAGTTTTACTATTTAAAATGTTTCTAAGCACTTTGATCTCTAAACTATCTTCTAAAGTATATACAAGGTGCTTCCAGATCATTGCACTGGAAACACACTGAACTTGTTTACATCTGTAGTTTTTGGGTCATTATTCTCGCTTTTCAACCTTAATTTAATTCATTTCAGAATTCTACATGTTAGTTTCTAGACCATGTTCTAAAGAGTATTTTTGTCAGGAAAATCCTATCATTTTCAGAAAATTACAAATACGGTTACAGGTTTAAGGATAAATTCAATGTTAACAAATGAATAGGTATATCCTATGACTTCAGTTTAAATTACAGCGTGTGCAGTCTTTGTTAATTTCCTTTTATATTTAAATCAAAGCACTTATTTCACATTCAAAATTAGAAATGTTAATTACTAACACATTTAAGAGAAATAAAATGTAATTATTTCTTGCCCTACTGCACAAAGATTTGTTAACTGAAAGGCTCTGCTAATTTAAAAGCTATTACAAGTTATTAATCTCAATACTTACAATACTTACTGAGAATAAATTGCTTAAACCTTTAATTAAAAGTTGAATAATCACTAAAACTATGTAACTTGGGAAAGAAAGGGTCTTGAGTTCAAACACTTTTTAAATTTCATGCTAAATCTAGTTAAAATTTAGTTACAGCATAATAACTTTCAGAATACTGGTTTTAAACTAACAGTTTGAGAGACGCTTAAATGATACACTCTCTCACTTTGATATTAAAACACAGCACACCAAAAATTTATTTTAAGCTAACGGGTAACATCATTATCATCTATGAACTTTGCTCTTTTAAGTCAACAATTGCCAAAGCATAATCCCACTCGAACTAGATGCATTTCACAGTTCTTGTTGGATTCTTAGTATATGATGCTATATTTAGTCAGGTTGCAAGTCAAGAGAAAACAAAAAAATAAAAAATTAACCCATGAAAAAGATCAGCAGTTATGATGTAGTGGTGTATTAAAAATGAATGAAGTATTAATCAGAACTTCAAAGCAAACACACTTAAGTAAGGCTGTGTATATGTATGTATGTATGTATATTTATATTCAGAAAACATATATCTTGCAGAAAATATTTTTCCTTCTAACTTTGAATTTTGCACTAACAGAGTATCAGTTAACAATAATGGAAATATCATTTACAGATGTCTGTCCACTTTGAAGAGAAACTGAGGTATGTTTCCTTTAAAAGAGAATAATGCCTTAGTATTTACTACACATACAAACACACACACACACATGACCACACATACAGAAAAACTTTTTTTTTTGTTTTCCAACCCAAAAATATTAATTATAACATCTGGCTCCCAGAAATAAAAATGAAGTGGAAGTGTACATTCCAGCATGGATGGGGCTTTTCATTCTTCCTGAAGATAGCTTCCTGGGACACAAACATATTCTACTTGAGAAAGTGTAGAATAATAATTGAAATTTTTACATTTAGATACTTGCAATTTTCAAAGTAAACAACAACTCACTTATGTCAACTCAATTATGACATCTTTTTCCACTTAACTGTGTTTTAGCAATCAGGAATGTTTAAGAGATCCAGTTCTCTGTCACCTCTTAGCCCTAGAACTAAAGGCAGAATTTAACATAATATTGAAAAATTCAACACATTCAAGTAACCAGCTGAAAATCAGGCCCAGTATATCCACAGATTTTTTTCACATCTTAGTTTCAGATCACTTTTTCTTCCTTCCTTCCTTCCTCCCTCCCTCCCCCCCCTTCCTCCCTCCCTCCCTCCCTCCCTCCCTTCCTTCCTTCCTTCCTTCCTTCCTTCCTTCCTTCCTTCCTTCCTTCCTTCCTTCCTCTTTCTTTCTTTCTTTCTTTCTTTCTTTCTTTCTTTCTTTCTTTCTTTCTTTCTTTCTTTCTTTCTTTCTTCTTTCTCTCTTTCTCTCTGTTTCTTTTTTTTCATGTGTTACTGGATTAATAATTTTGTATTTAATTGCAAATTTTTCTTGACAGTTGTAAATTTTCAGTCAAAATTTATTTAATCCTACTTCAAAACTCTGTATGAAAAAATTTCTATCTAGTAAATGTTTTATTTATTTTTAAAGATTTTATTTATTTATTTGTCAGAGAGAGAAAGAGAGAGAGAGAAATGCACAAGCAGGAGGAGCAGCAGGCAGAGGGAGAAGCAGGCTCCTAGCTGATCAAGGAGCCTGATGCAGGACTCAGTCCCAGAACCCTGGGATCATGATCTGAGCTGAAGTCAGCCACTTAATGGACAGAGGCATCCAGGCATCCCATAATCTAGTAAATGTTTTAGAGAGAAAAAATTGAGCAATGATGTAAAATGCTAGCAAATTCCAAACTTAAAAAAAAAAGAGTGCTTTCAAATGTTATTTTTACCTAATTGTATTAGAATTTGAAATGAGATCTCACTTGATGCAATTTACAAATTATAATTATATTACAAATTTAGACATAAGACTCATTTTAACTTCCTAATGTGATGGAAATAATTACATTTACTCCTAAGTTGTTTTACTTCTCAGTATCAGGGAATCTTGGCTCTGAATGTTATGAGGAAGGCAGGTAGTGAAAGCAAACAAACAAATAAATGGGATGGTACACAAGGAGTGGTTCCAGAGACCACCTCAAGAAGTACATAGGAAGGTAGATATGGGAGCAGAGGTATGGGGGCTGAAGAACCTAGAAATCCTGGAAAACTCTTAGCTGCAGAGGAGTAAATTATAATAGTCAATAACTTTTGAATTGCAGTATAGTCTCTCCTACAAGTTCCTCTAACATCTTGCTAAGATAAAATATTTATTCTATAAAAGACTCTCTGATAAGAATGTAATAAAAATAACACAATGTAGAACCTCAAATTTTCAATAATGAAGGATGAACAAGAAAGTGGTAAATATGGAAGACAAACTTTGTTCTCTAGTTTTTTTTTTAAACTATGCAGTACCATTTAAGGTAAAAATTATAGCATTACCTATTGTTTTTCAATATACGGTATGTAACACACATAAACAATACATTGGTGATGGGAATAAATGCTCTTATAAAGTTGGAATTTTCTGGATTTTACACAAATTAGTACAATACTAACATTAGGTCGTCTGTGAAAGGTGTGATCTATATGACAAGTGAGTTAAAAATAAAGAGATATATACAAATAGCCGGTAAGTAAAAGGAATGTAAATAGGAAAAAGAAAAAAGGAAAGAAAGGAAAAGTAATTTAAGTCATCCGAAAGAAGTCAGGAAAGGGGAACAATTCCTTCAACATAAATAGGACCCAAAAATGGTTATACATACTAATAACAAAATAATAGAGTTAAGCCCAGACATATTAATGATTATATGAAATATTAACGGCCTAAATACTTCAAACAAAAAACAGAGATTGACAAATTTGAACTAAACATTTATGTAAACTCTAAATGTCAACTATACTCAAATTAAAAAAAAGTGAACTCATTTTGAGGATTAACAATATAATAGTTTCTGTGTTTTTACCAACCATTTTTAGAACTAACAAAACTTCTTGAAATTATATTCTACAATAATAAGGAAATAGCTCTTGTATACTTATAAACTCCAATCTTCTGTTACGAAGGAATAAAAGAAATCCTGAGAATAAACCAATAAAGGAGAAGCCACGGGACTTAATAATCAGGAAACTTATGAAAGAACCAAATGGGCATTGGCATATATTAATTCTGCACGTTTTCTTTTTTTAAAATATTTTATTTATTTATTTGACAGAGAGAGATATCACAAGTAGGCAGGGGGCAGGCAGAGAGAGAGAGAGGGGGAAGCAGGCTCCCCAGTGAACAGCAAGCCTGATGCAGGGCTGGAGCCCAGAACCCTGTGATCACATCCTGAGCCAAAGGCAGAGACTTTAACCCACTGAGACACCCAGGCACCACATTACTGCATGTTTTCAATCAGTAATTTTGGACATTATGCAGCTCTCACCCAAAAACTATTAAAAAGCCTGCTAAGAATCTTTTTCCCAATTCTCCTCATCTGAAGTAATCATTTTCTACTATGGCAGCTACCAAAATTACTTTAATATTATTTGATTTTTTAAAATTGTGTGCATGATTTGCTTTGATTAAAATGAATATTCATTGAAGGTAATTTTAGATCATTTTTTAGAAGAGATTTATTTGAATGACTTAAAAGCTGGATTTTAAAGTTAAGGTAACTTTCTATGTTTATATTTCCATCAGAATACCCATTCCTCCTCTAATTAGGAGTTGGTAGGTTTTAATAAGTCAGAAGTGATTCAGGAATTTAGTATTTTCAACCTTGCCTTGCTGTTTAAACTACCCTACTCTCTTAAATACTGTTAAACCATATTTTATAATTTGTGTTGCTCCATGTAGTAGTACTGGAATATCTATAATCTTACTACAAATTAAAGCATTTCTAATAATATTTTCCCGCTGTCTCTAGGACTTATTTTTTTAACCCCAATCATACTTTCTTTATATTTACTTTATTTTTCTCCTTTCTCTTTGCCATTCTTCTATTTCTTCCTCTAACCTCTGCCCCCACAGCCAACTACATATTTATTTTCTGCCAATTCCATTTTACTTGACCAGAGTATTTTCTACTACTTCCCCCCTTTATGCCCTCTAATATCTTTTTCTTTTCATCTTTTTCTTCCTATATGCTGGGGAGTTTTAACATAAGATACAAAAGCCCCTAAGCTTGGGTGGGCTTCAGCAGACTCAGGAGCACTCTGAAAGAGCACATTATACCGTTGAATGTGCTCCCCCACTCCCAATAGCAGATCTCTAAAGTTTTAAGGGAATAAGTGAATAATCAGAAAATCATCAGAAAATTTCTATAATTTCCTCATGTTTTCCCTTATGTTTCCTTCTAATTCTATGCATTATCCTTTGCAGAACAAATTACTAGTGAAGTACTACAATCTCTCCTCCTGTTTTCTTTTCAGACTTTCTCTCCTTTCACTTATTTAAAGATGAATTTTTTTCCTTTAAGAAATTTTACTGTACTCTTAAGAGAGAAATAGCTTCCTGGAAATGCCATGTGGAAAGAAAACAAAACAAAACAAAATAAAACAAATCCACAAACACAAAGGTTGAAGATCCTGTACTTACTGATTCTCAGGAAGAGTAAATTCTAACCATTCTTTGCTGCATCCATGTAATAAGGATTAAGAAAAGACCCTACTGTTTTCCAATTGATTTAAAAGGAAAAACACAAGTTTTACTACTTTTAACACACTACTATAGGCTAACTTAAGATGTCAAACATCCAAGAGAAGGATAGCCATTCTTCCACACATTCTCTGGACTAGACAATTGTTATGGACATTTTCTCCCCTCTTTTCTCATGGCATTTTCTTTCCCTTGATATTTTTCCTCAATGTATTTTAAACTTAATAAATTACCATTATTTACTAAAAGGCAATTTAGATGCAGTCTTTAATATGAGATTTTTTTTTCATTTAAATGTACTCTGATGTCTACTTTTCTATGCATATACACAATACTTTATCATGGTTTCATACACCTTTTGGCAGGGACTGTATCTAATTTATCTATCTATCTATCTATCTATCTATCTATCTATCATCTATCATCTATCTATCTATCTATCTATCTATCTATCTATCCCCATATTATAAGTGCAGACTGTCCATAGGTACTCAAAATATGTAGAATAATTGAATAGACAAAAATTAATAAGTAAAATTTAAGTTAAAAAGGTTTACTTGAGGGAATTCTTGGGAGGGGCAAGATGGTGGAGAAGTAGGAGACCCTGTTTCAGCTGGTCCCCTAAAGTAAGCTAAATATCTACCAGAACACTCTGAGCATCCATGAAATCAACCTGAGATATAAGATCATACACTTCTGGATCTCTACAGGGCAGAAGACATCAGTGGAGAGGTAATACAGAGTGGGAACACTTGGACTGATATCAGAGGATAAACACAAGGGGGAGGGACCAACCAGAAGCAACCCATTGGAAAGTAATACCCAATACAAAAGTGCCCTGTGATTGGGGACCAGCATTAACTTGGACACTAGTTAAAAGCACTGAAAAAGAGTGAAAGATCTTAAGGGGCAACTGGTGGAATCAGGCAGTCATGGGCATAGGCCTAAGCCTATGGTTCCAGGATGGTTACCACTGGTGACCACCCATGCCAGAAAGAGCATGGCAGGGGTCCAGTACATGGTCCTTGAGCCCCTGACTTTCCACTGTTTGCACCACCGCTCTGACTGGGCACACTCCTACCCCACCTGAGAGAGCCTGGTGTGGGCGACAGCCTGCAGTCTCTAGGCCCGCAGACTTACCACTTGTACCTCTACCTGCCAGGTGCAAATGCATTGAATCTTGGTATGGACCCCAGATAGCAATCTCAGCAATGGTAGTCACCCGGGTTTGGGCTTGCCTGGACCAATATTGTGGTTTTAGTGGCACGGAGGTGCAGAGACAATGGGGACATCAGGTGACCACTGAGACAGTGGCTGGGTGTGTGCACCACCTGTGGGAGGCTGTGAGGTTCAGTGGAGTGGTGAAGAGGGGGAGTCTGTGTGTTCTGGACCACCCAGAGGGAGTAGACTAAGGCTTCTCTCTGAGGTGCAAGTCTGGGTGTGGACAGTTCTAAACCTCCAACAAGCTGCAAAAAAGCACCAAAGCACAAAAACCTCCGGAGAACAAAAGCCTGAAAAACCAGTTTCCACAGAGCCAAGACCCTTGATAGGGGGAAAAGTGACTCAGCCCAAGCAGGATTGACTGAAAAACAATGCATGAAGCCCCTCCCCCAGAAAACAAGCCAAAAGAACAAGAAGGCAACCACCACAGGGTCCTCATAAAAATGTAAACCCCAAAATAAGGGGAAAACAATGGATTAAGCTCCCAGTTTGCCCCAAACCCTGTATATTTCATAGATACAAATTTTTTTCTCTTTTTTCTTTTTTTTAAATTCATTCTGATGATTCTTATTCTTTTAATTTTTTAGCCTACTTACTATTAAAATTAGAGATTTAATACCACATATTCCATAATAACTCTTTAACTTGAACTTTTTTCATACATATACCTGTGTTTCTTTTTCATTTCTTTCTTTTTTTTTTATACATATAGATATAAGCTTCAAGGTAAACCTTTTTTCCCATTCAATACGACCCTTATATATAAACCAGTTTAACTTCCCTGTATCTCTGGAAAGCTGAGTCCTTTAACAAAGATAACAAGATTCACTCAGGAAGAACTGAAATAATCTTCCTCAGCAGCACTAAGGGTTTATAACCATCTTCCCATCTTATTCTTCTGTTAGTGTTTCTGTGTATTTGTTTTTGTTTTTGTACTATATAAATTTTTTTCTTGGGGTTCATTCTGCCTGTTTTTTTCTTTTTTTGTTTCTTTTACTTTTGTTGGTCTTTTTGTTTGTTCATTTTTGTTTATGTACCTTATAAATATTACTTTTGGAGCTCATTTTGGCTGGGTTTTCTTTTTTCTCTCTCTTTCTCTCTCTCTTTTCTTTTTTTTATTTCTTTTTGGTGGTGACTTCCAATTACTCTAAAACTTTCTAGGGTGCATCTTGCCTATATCATGGTTGATATATTTAGCTACCCATCCCCTTAACCATCTCTCACCAAAATGACTAGGAGGATGAACATTCAACAGAGGAAAAATTCAGAGACTGTGCCCTCTGCCACAGAACTATTGGATATGGACATAAACAGTATGTTGGAAAGGGAATTCAGGGTAAAAACTATCCAGGCAATGGCTAGGTTAGAGACGACCATTAGTGACAACATAGAAATTTTAAGGGCAGAAGTGAGGTCTGATATGGCGGTACTAAAAAATGCTATCAGTGAGATCCAATGTAAAGTAACTACTCCAACAGCTAGGATAACTGAGGAAGAAGATCAAATTAATGATCTAGAAGACAAACTGATAGAAAAGAAGGATCAGGAGGAGTCCTGGTACAAACAGCTTAGAAGCCATGAAAATAGAATGAGGGAAATAAATGATGCCATGTAACATTCCAATATCAAATTATTGGGATCCCTGAGGGGGTAGAGAAGACTAAAAGATATACTTGTGTAAATTCTAGATGAAAATTTCCAATCTGGGGAATGGAACAAGTGTTAGTGGCCTAGAAGCAGAAAGGACACCTCCCAAGATCAACAAATCTAGAAAGACCTTCAGAAACTTAATTGTGAAATTCACAAATGATAATTTTAGACAAGAGGTCCCAAGGAAAGCTAGGGGGAAGAGATTCCTTATGTTCAGAGGAAGGTCCATCAGAATAATGTCAGACCTGTCCACAGAAATCTGACAAGACAGAAAGTGTTGGCAAGACATACTCAGGGCACTAAATGAGAAGAACACGCAGCCAAGAATACTTTATCCAGCAAGGCTGACATTCAAAATGGATGGAGAGATAAAGAGCTTCCAAGACCAGCAAGGTTTAAAAGAGTATGTGATCACCAAACCAGCACTACAAGAAATATTAAGTGGGGTTCTATAAAAGAAGAGAGAACCCAAGAGTGACAGAACAGAAATTTACAGAGACAACCTATAGAAACAAAGACTTCACAGACAACATGATGACAATAAAAACTTATCTTTCAATAATCACTCTCAGCATGAATGGCCTAAATACTCCCATAAAATGACACACAGCTGCTGACTGGATAAAACGACAGGACCTGTCTGTTAGGGTCTGTGATCAAAGGAACGAGTCTGATACAAAGCGAAGGTCAAGCAAAGCTTTATTCTGCACCAAGCATCGAGAATTATGCTGACCGGTCAGGACCATCTCTATGGAGAGAACGCTGCAGCCTAGCTTATAAAAGCCTAGCTTTTATAGGCAAAAACTGCAAACCTCAAGTTGACCATAGTTACGTAGTTGCCTAGGAGCTGAGCATGCATTTGTTTTGTTTCCACCGGTGACTGTTACCACCCATTTGGCTTGCCTTTGTTTTCTGGCCCCATTTCCAGGGACCAATACCAGGAACTGATACCAGGTGATTCCTGGAAGGGAGCCAATAAACAACAGTACAGCTGGCCAGGTGAAAATTGAGTTGCTTTGGCTAAGCTGGTGCTAACACTGACTGAATGCTGTCTACAAGAGACACATATGGAACCTAAAGATACATCCAGACTGAAAGTGAAGAGATAGAGAAACATCTTTCATGCCAGAAACCTCAAAAGAAAGCTGGAATAGCCATTCTCAAATCAAATAAATCAGATTTTAAGCGAAAGACAGTAATCAGGGGGCTCCTGGGTGGCTCAGTGGGTTGTAGCCTCTGCCTTTGGCTCAGGTCATGATCTCAGGGTCTTGGGACCATGTCCTACATTGTATTCTCTGCTCAGTGGGGAGCCTGCTTTCTTCTCTCTATCTCTGCTTGCTTCTCTGTCTACTTGTGATATCTCTCTCTCTCTCTCTCTCCCTCCCTCTCTCTCCTGTCAAATAAATAAATAAAATATTAAAAAAAAATAAAGACTGTAGTCAGAGATACAGAAGAACTCTACATCATTCTTAAAGGGTCTATCCACCAAGAAGATCTAATAATTGTAAATATTAATGCCCCAAGTATGGGAGCAGCCAACTACATAAGCCAACTATTAATCAAAATAAAGAGTCATATTGATATGAATATATTAACTGTAGGGGATCTTAAGATGCCACTCTCGGCAATAGACAGATCATCCAAGCAGAAAATCAATAAATAAACAAGAGCTTTGAATGACAAATTGGACCAAATGGACCTCATAGATATATACAGAACATTCCACCCTAAAACAACAGAATACTCATTTTCTCAAGCACACATGGAACTTCTCCAGAATAAACCACATACTGGGTCACAAATTAGGGCTCAACAGATACCAAAAGACTGAGATTATTCCCTGCATATTCTCAGATCACAATGCTTTGAGACTGGAACTCAGTCACAAGAAAAAGTTTGGAAGAAATTCAAACACTTGGAAGTTAAAGACCATCCTGCTCAAGAATGTTTGCATCAACCAGGAAATCAAAGAAGAATTTAAACAATTCATGGAAACCAATGAGAATGAAGACACATGGGTCCAAAACCTATGGGATACAGCAAAGGTTGTCCTAAGGGGGAAATAAATAGCCATCCAAGCTTCACTCAAGAAAATTGAAAAATCCCTAATGCACCAACTTTCTTTACACCTCAAAGAACTTGAAAATCAACAACAAATTAAGGCAACCCCATGCACAAGAAGGGAAATAATAAAGATTAGAACAGAGATCAATGAATTAGAAACTAGAGATACAGTGGAAGACTTCAATGAAACTAGAAGCTGATTCTTTGAAAGATTTAATAAGATAGAAAAACCACAGGCCAAACTTATTCAAAAGAAAAGAAAGGCGACCCCAATTAATAAAATTATGAATGAAAGGGGAGAGATCATGACTAACAACAGGAAATAGAAACAATCATCAGAAATTATTATCAATATCTATTTTTCAATATGTTAAATAAAGTAGAAGAAATGGATGCATTCCTGGAAAGCCAATAAACTTCCAACACTGAAACAGGAAGAAATTGACAACCTGAATAGACCAATATCTAGTGACGAGATTGAAACGGTGATCAAAAACCTCTCAAAAAACAAGAGTCCAGGACCTGACAAATTCCCTGGGGAATTCTACCAAACGTTCAAGGAAGAAATATCTATTGTCCCGAAGTTGTTTCAAAAAATGGAAACAGAAGGGAATCTTCCAGACTCTTTATTTGAAGCCAGCATTACCCTTATCCCCAAACTAGGCAAAGACCCCATCAAAAGGGTGAATTTCAGACCAATATCCCTGATGAATATGGATGCCAAGATTCTCCATAAGATCCTAGCTAATCAGATCCAACAGTACATTCAAAAGATTATTACCATAACCAGGTGGGATTTATCTCTTGGAATCAAAGGTGGTTCAACCTTCCCAAATCAATCAGAACAAATCAATAAGAAAAGAGATGAACCACTTGGTCCTCTCAACTGATGCAGAAAAAAGCATTTGGCAAAATACAGCATCTGTTCCTGATTAAAACTCTTTAAAGTATAGGGATTGAGGGAACATTCCTCAACTTCAAAAAATCTATGAAAAACCCACAGTGAATATCATTCTCAATGGGGAAAAGCTGACAGCCTTCTCTTTGAGATCAGGAACACTACAAGGATGCCCACTCTTGCCACTCTTGTTCAGCATAATACTAGAAGTCTTAGAGACAGCAACCAGACAACAAAAAGAAATAAAGTATTCAAATTGGCCAAGAAGTCAAACTCACTCTCTTTGCAGATGACATGATACTTTATATGGAAAACCCAAAAGACTCCACCCCCAAACTACTAGAACTCATACACCAATTCAGTAATGTGGCAGGATACAAAATCAATGCCCAGACACCCGTTGCTTTCTTATACACTAACAATGAAAATATGGAAAGGGAAATAGATAATAGATCCCATTTGCCATAGCACCAAGAACCATAAGATACCTCGGAATAATCCTAACCAAAGAGGTAAATGATCTGTACTTGAGGAACTACAGAACACTCACGAAAGAAATTGAATAAGACACAAAAAGATGGAAAAGAATTCTATGCTCATGGATCAGAAGAATAAACATTGTTCAAATATCTATACTTTCCAGAGCAATCTACACTTTCAATGCCATCCCAATCAAAATGCCACTGGCATTTTTCAAAGTGCTGGAACAAACAATCCTAAAATTTGTATGGAACCAGAAAAGACTTCAAATAGTTAAGGAAATATTGACAAAGAATGACAGATTTGGGGGCATCTCGTTGCCTGATTTCAAGCTTTACTACAAAGCTGTGATCACCAAGATAGCATGGTACTGGCACAAAAACAGACACATAGACCAGTGGAACAGAGTAAAGAGTCCGGATATGGACACGGAACTCTATGGGCAAATAACCTTTGACAAAGCAGGAAAAAATATCCAGTGGAAAGAAGACAATCTCTTTAATAAATGGTGCTGGGAAAATTGGAAGGCTACGTATAGAAGAATGAACCTTGACCATTCTCTTACACCATACACAAAGATATACTTGAGATGGATAAAAGACCTCAACGTGAGGCAGGAATCTATCAAAATCCTAGAGGAGAACATCGGCAGTAACCTCTTCGACACTGGCCACCACAATTTATTTCAAGACATGTCTCCAAAGGCAAAGGAAACAAAAGTGAAAATGAACTTTTGAGATTTGATCAAGATAAAAGGCTTCACAAAGGACACTGCAAAGGGCTGATATCCAAGATCTATAAAGAACCCCTCAAACTCAACACTCAAAAAACAGATAATCATGTCAAAAAATGGGCAAAAGACATGAACAGACACTTTTCTAAAGAAGACATACAAATGGCTAACAGACACATGAAAAAATGTTCATCATCATTAGCCATCAGGGAGACTCAAATCAAAACCACATCGAGATACCACCTTATACCAGTTAGAATGGCCAAAATGAACAAGACTGTAAACAGTAAGTGTTAGAAAGGATGTGGAGAAAGGATTCCTACCCTCTTATACTGTTGGTAGGAATGCAAGTTGGTGCTGACACTTTGGAAAACAATGTGGAGAGTCCTTAAGAAATTATAAATAGAGCTACCCTGTGACCGGGGAATTGCACTACTGGGTATTTACATCAAAGATACAGATACTGTGAGGAGAAGTGCCATATTTACCCAATGTTCATAGCAGCAGTGGCCACAATCGCCAAACTGTGGAAAGAGCCAAGATGCCCTTCAACAGACAAATGGATAAAGAAAATGTGGTCCGTATATACAATGGAATATTACTCCCCCATCAGAAAGGATGAATACCCAACTTTTGTATTAACATGGATGGGGCTGGAGGAGATTATGCTGAATGAAATAAGTCAAGCAGAGAAAGTCAATTATCATATGATTTCACTTACTTGTGGAGCATAAAGAATAACATGGAGGACATTAGGAGATGGAAAGGAAAAGTGAATTGGGGGAAGTTGGAGGGGGAGGCAAACCATGAGAGACTGTGGACTCTGAGAAACAAACAGGGTTTTGGAGGAGAGGGGGTGTGGGGTGAGCCTGGTAGTGGGTATTAAGGAATACAGGAAATGCACAGAGCACTGGATGTGGCGCATAAACAATGAATCTTGGAATGCTGAAAAAATAAAATTAACTTTAAAAAATGTTTATTTGAATTTCACAGTCACTCAAATATTAAAGTCAATCAATTATTTTTATGTTACATTATCTGAAGTGCCTAATATAGATCAATCTGAAAATACATTATTTCTCAGATTACATGTCAAATCATAGTAAGAGGTGTTCTAGAAGATAAACACACACAGATTATTAAAAACTTCTGATAAATCTTCAGTAAATAAAATCAATTTACCTAATTTAGCATTTCCAAAGACATTAAGTTTCAGGATCTTTATTATATCTTATAATTCTCCCAGAAGAGAAGAATTCCATAGAAATCATTGAACCATTTGGGGAAGTTATGGACTACATAATAAATATTTCATTTGAGCTACAGAAATAACAAATTAAAAATAAAATCCTGAATAGAATTTTATTCTAATAGACTCATTTCTTAACAATGCAAAATACAAACAGGCTAACCATACAAAGATATTACAACACAAAAAAATTTAAAAACTGCAACACTCCACACCTAATCCACATTACAGAAAAATGAATAGAGTTACTAGAAATAATATTTGTAGTTATTTGCCTTTAAAATGGTTAGAAGAGGGGCGCCTGGGTGGCTCAGTGAGTTAAAGTCTCTGCCTTTGACTCAGGTCATGATCTCAGGGTCCTGGGATTTAGCTCCACATTGGGCTCTCTGCTCAGTGGGGAGCCTGCTTCACCCTCTCTCTCCCTGCCTCTCTGCCTACTTGTGATCTCTCTCTCTCTGTCAAATAAATAAATAAAATATTTAAGAATAAATAAATAAAATGGTTAGTAAAGAGAAGCTGAGTCTTCTTTTTCACTCAAAAATTTTATCTTGACTCCAAGGTGTTAAATTGGAATTGTCAACACACGACAATTAAGAGTCATTTAGAAGAAGAGTGATACACACACCATGATATTTGCGGAAAATTAAACATCCTTGAAAATAACATTGGAATGAGTTTAATATAATGCTAAATAAATAGAAAAGGAAAGACAAAGGAGATCTATATTAGTATTATGAAATAGCTACAGAATTCCACTGAAATGCAAACTTTACTGGGGAGGAATTAGAGAACTTCATCATGATACATGGTTTTGTTAATTCAAAAGAGCAAAGCATAAAAATGAATTTTATTGTGAGAATGTTGCATAATGGAGGCAACCTGGAGAATAAATGTAACACAACATCACATACAGAATGTAAAAAAAAAAAAAAAAAAGAAAAGAAAAGAAAAGTTGCTCTAATGTAACACAACATCACATACAGAATGTAAAAAAAAAAAAAAAAAGAAAAGAAAAGAAAAGTTGCTCTAATGTTGGCCATCAGATTCTTCCCATCTATGCCTTCCCACAGTTTTTGGGAATTGACCTTAGGAGATTCCATCTGCCTTCTACTTTAGCTATAGGCAAACTGCTGGCATGATACTATCAGTGTTCCTTCTGAAAAATCAACAATGACAGTCTTTCCCTAGTTTTGCCTGTGCTCATTATCCATGCCTCCAAAACCAAACCACTTAATACAAATAAAATGTCTTCTCATGTTTAGATCTTTAGGAAGTACACATTAGCTATAGACTAGAAATAATCCCCAGGGAAAATGTTTCTTTTGTAAAAATACAATAGACAATTGGGTGTTTCTGATTTGTGTGGGATTTGAAAATGGGTATTGTGCTGTTATCTCTTTACATTGCAGTTTATTGAAAAGAGCAGACTTTCTCAAGTAAGGCTTTGTTCACTCCTGAGGACCACTACGTACAGGCTATACACTTTAGAAAATTATAAAATATTCCTAAAATGCAGTTGCCTGCCTAATTTGAAAAATTAAGCTCATGATAGCTATTACATTGTGATCATTTAAGGAGTATGCAGGTAAGTGCCTGTATTATACATACCATGGAACTAAGATTGAGGAAATGGTTAAAATGTTTCCTTTCTCCTCTTGTTTAAAATTGTGAAAATAATCTCTCTTTTTTAATGAAAGTCATTTGCTTCCTGGTCCTCATAAATCTACCAGTCTATATCCACAATTATTCTGAAGATACTCCATAGAAAATGAATCATATGCACGCATGCATATATACATACATTTGTGCACAAACACATATTCACATATTGAAGCAAGCAATATGAAGTTGTTAATTTTATCCTTGGCAGTATTAGAAATGGGTAGCAATATGGACAGTACAGGCAGAGGAAAGTATATGTTTTCTTAAAGACAGTTAGCCTGTGTCTTTGGAAACATTCTGCTACCATTACAATCACACTACAGATCAGTCAAGAAAAAGAATGATGTTCAGCCTAGAAAATCACTAGCATAGATCAGTGTGACCAGGAGGTAAGCAGTATCTGAAACTTGACACATTGAACCATTTAATTAAATGAAAACAAAGTAGGATTGTTTAATAAGAACTTGGCTCACTCAACTGTCAGATGCTTAGAGAAGAATAGATATTCTTTACTGAAATCTAAAGATATGAGTATATTTTCAGCTAATTTTCTTTGCCCTAAGTAAAGAGAACTGCATAGAATAATAAACAGAAAACATTAAAATCACAACAGTGCTGTCAAAAGTCCTAATTTGGAGGAACACAGGGAATTTCCTTTTATGAATATAACAATTTTTCTTTTAGAAACATGACTGGTGAAGGGCATATTGGGTCTTTAAATGTGTATTTTTGGAATATATATGCATTTAAATGTTAATGCATTTGTCCTACACAGTGCCTGAGTAAAATAAAAAGTCTGTTAGTAATGATTTCTCTGAGTTAGTTCTGTCATGGAGTAAGAGTGTACAGAGTTAAGATTCTTAATTCATTTTGATTCCTATTAAACTTACGGCAGTGTATCTAAGAAACCATATTTACTTAGGTGTTGCTTATGAACTACTTGAGAGTACAAAAGTGAAAGAAAGCCCACAACACAATTTTCTCATTTTATCTGATGAAATATCAAGTATATATGCTATGGAAATATTATCTCATAGCTATACATAGGAACTAAAATTGTCTTTATTTCTAGCCACACATGCTAATGGAGAGATTTGATAAAGTTTTTATAAAGCAGAGTAAGTTTATAAATGCTTGTATACCTTATACATGCAAAATTTTGGAAAATTTAACCCTGAAGGATGTAATTTTAAGCATGTTATAAACATACTTTAGAAATGCAATTGCAATTTCATTATTTTACATGTAGTCATTAGGATCTGAGTGACATAAAAATTTGAAGTCCACAATCTTCAGTCATAAATAGGCTTTATTCTGAAAGTAGAGGTATTTCCAAATATGCCACCAACAAAATTTTAATGTAATTAAATATACATTTTGTGTCTGAAAGTCTTGTATAGTATTAAAGGAACATTTTGTGTAAATTAAAACATATTTGAATATTTTTACAATCATAAATTCTTAGTCCAGCCAGAAGTCCAAATATTTGTAATAGTCTTTGATTCTTTTCATTCTCAGAAAATATCCACACATTCTATTGTCTCTACCATGAAGATATATCTAAAATCCCACCAAGTTCATTGCTACCATCCTGGTAAAAGCACCATCATCCTCTGGCTGAGTTATTCTTATATCCCAACCTGTATTATTAATATTTGTTGTGACAACAAATAATCTTCCAAACCTCAATGATTTTCAGCAACAAAAACTCATTCATAGGTAATTAAGGATATCTGTAGCTCTACTGGGATCTGCAGAATTTTCTGGGCCTACTTTAGCTTACTGTGATTAGGTGGGGTTTGGGCTTCATCTTCTATTATTGATCTAAGAAAGCAGGAACAACTACTATCTGTGACAGGCTGACCTCATGGAGGATAACAAATTGCCTGAGGGCAGAGTAAGGGGGTGGTTGGACAAAGACTAACCACACACAGGTGCATTTAAAGCTTCTATTTAAATATGTCAAAAGTTAACAACTGCTCATGTTTCATTGATCAAAGCAGGCCTGTTTCCAAACCCACAGTCAGTGCAATGGGGAAATATATATTTTACTTATAGGAAGAAATTATAAAAGCAGCTAGTGATCAAATAAATGTGAAAAAATGATATGATCAATCATTTCTCCATGACAATAACTCTTCACTTACCCTTATGATAGTTGAGGTTTTTTCTTATCTTAAATGGTACCCAAATGATCCTATTAAAGTAGAAATCAGATTATATCACTCTTCTGCATAAAAATTTCCCAGTGGCCTCCCACTTAATTACAAGTGAAATAGGAAGTCATTACAAACTCTTGTCTTACCTCCTATTTCTCTTACCTTTGCTCTCTTTGGGGGGCGGGGAGGGGGAACACTTCCTTGCTAGTTTTGGCATGCAGCAGGCACATTCTATCTCAGTGCCATTGCAATTGCCCAAATGTTCTCAGGGCTTCCTCCCTCATCTCCTTCAGGTCTTTATTTAAATATTAAATATCTACTTTTCAGTGAGAACTATATTCATTATTGTATTTGAAATTTTAATCCTCTCCCAGTGTTATCTTGGCTCAACATGTAACTTTTTTCTTCTCAAAAAAAAAAAAAAAGAATAAAAAGATATATTTTGGGGGGTCACTCCTCTAGAGGAAGATGGATGCTTATTAACAGTCTCACCAAAAGAAGTTCAAAGGGGTAGTTGTGGATCCCCAAAGCAAAACTGGCAAATGCTTATCAAAGAAATGATATGGATGTTGGGCAAAGGCAGATGCTAAAAACTGCACTAAAATTATTTTATGTCCAATCAAATAATTTCAATTACTCTTACTGCAAGTCAATTTTAGACAAATATATATCTTTTGAAAATTAGAAGTATAATAAAAATAGAAAATTTCAGTAAGTGGCTTTTAAACTTTTTGAAATATATCTGAGAATACAAAACATGAAATCTACAGCCTAAGGGGCTTAAATTACGTAATGGCCCCACTAGCACTGAGTCAACAGAACACAAGGTCAGTTCAGTTCTTACATCAGCCCAGACTGTTTTGTTAGTTTATGTGCCCACTAAGCTTAGATATGTCACACTCCCCGTGAGAGCACCCCCTCCCTGAATCTGGCCTCATTCCTCAGAGGGCTGTGAAGTGGGAAGGAATGGTGAAGTCAGCGGGGCTAGTGTTACAATGGTGAGGGAAGAGATAAGAAAGATACTGTGAAAGCTTCTTTATTTCAGATACAAAGCACTAAGTAAAGTGAGTACTCCAAGTTGGATGCAAGGATTTTGCTGTGAGAGCAAATGTGTTGGGATACGTAGGAAACTCTTTTAAACAGATAAGCTGGTTTATGTAATTCAGTCGATCAAATTTATTTGTCTTAAATAGCAACAAGTCACAAGTGAGGAGCATCAAAAATGACTCGTCACTGATGAGTGATATTCCAAAAACAGTCATCAATGTTGATGACTTTCTCTATCCCTAACTTTGTCCTTACTTGCATGTCTTTTGTACTTTCCTTTACAAAATCAGAGGATCTAGATTTTCACAGACTATTCATATCTTGTATCTCAGAAGTTCTCTTCAAACAACATTTAGGGTCAAGACTTTTTATGTGCTCAACTCTAATATCTATGAACACAAGGCTAAAGTCTGTATTTATTCATGATTGCATTCCCAGCATCTAACAGAAGGTATTCAATAACTCTATAATAAAAGAATAAATTTTTAAAAAGACACAGATAATGAAGAACAGTGTATGGTACCAGCTGATACAATAACTAAAACCAGTGGTCAGAGAATTGCTTTGAAAGCAACCGATGACTCTATTTCAGAGCTCACCTATCAAAACAGATACTACAAAAATGTAAAGAAACTTCCTCAAAATGTAAAGAACCCTAGTTCCTTAAAATAGTGATAGGTCTCTCTCTCTCTCTCTTTCTCTTTCTCTCTCTCTCTCTCTCTCTCACACACACACACACACACACACACGCACACACACTCCAGGTCATAGTGGTTAAGAGAAACTAAATAAAATTCAACAAAACATGGCGGGGAGGAACTAGTGCATGACTGATAAAAGGAAAAGGGTAAGTTCACTTAACTTCTTCCTTCCTCCTAGGAAGGTTTTAACTGAAATGCTTAAAATAATTCCAGATGAATTGCTACTACCTGATACATTTTCATGTGGGATCTATCACCCAGATAACATATATACCTTCCAAGAGTCCTCTTTATTGCATTTAACCAAAAGAATGAATAAAGTGGGAATTATATTCATCATACCATCATAAGCTCAGGGGAGACTTTTTCATTTTTTTAGATGGTGTGCATAACATATCATACTCACTGGTGCTGTCAAATGTTTCAGCTAAAAAAGCATCATATGGGGCACCTGGGTGGCTCAGTGGGTTAAAGCCTCTGCCTTTGGCTCAGGTCACGATCTCAAGGTCCTGGGATGGAGCCCTGCATCAGGCTCTCTGCTCGGCAGGGAGCCTGCTTCCCCCTCTCTCTCTGCCTGCCTCTCTGCCTACTTGTAATCTCTCTCTCTGTCAATAAGAAAAAAAAAATCTTAAAAAAAAGAGCATCATAGATAAATATACACACAAAATGCAAAACAATTTGCTACTATACCTAATTTTTGTCAATGCATCTTGCTAATGTAACTACAAAAAGAAAAACAAAACTCCAAATGTCATCTCGAAGTGAATCCTTGGGAAAAAAACTACGTGATGACTGGGATCTTGGTCAGAGAAACCGTGGTGGTGAGAATCGTGTGTGTGTGTGTGTGTGTGTGTGTGTGTGTGCCTGGGTGTATTTTGTGTTTGTCTGCCCAACCAAAACACAGCATCCTGAATCTTCTCAACCTTAGGATTAAAATCATTTACTATAAAAGCAGATTTTTACAATAATACTCTAATAAAAAAGAAACCTTTCTTTGTCCTATGGTCAAGGTCTCTCAAGTAGAAGGCCAGGGTTCTAACAAGAATGAATATAGAAAGATATCTGAATTCTCAAAGATTGAGTTGAAATTTCTTTTGCATCCTCTAGCCATGCTCAATAACTGTGTTTTGTTAACACACTGTCTGCTGAGTCCTGACAACTCCCGGTAACTGGAATATGTTGTTAACTGAACTGCTGGAAATACTAGTGCTTGCAGCTAATGCATTCTCAGAGCTGCACAGTAAGAACACAGCAGGTGTAAAGTAAAAGCAATAATAAAAAATTGAACAGACCTTAAGTGCTATGATTATTACTGTAGGCCAGTTTTTATCACCCCTTTTGAAAATCTACTTCATGAATTTCCTGCACCTAAAAGTATTGATAGCAATATTAGCCTGATATTTTCTTTCTTTGTGATGGAACCATATACCATATTTTCAAAAAAGCTAGTAATATTTGAACGGACTCTCCATACTGGGTGGACTATTAACCCCAAGAATGAAATTTTTTTAAAGATACTGAAAAAGTTTCCTCAAATAACCTTATTACTGACTAGCGAAATTCAATAGTGATTGCTGAGATTTTTAACATCAACTTTCCTCCAGAGAATGTGTGCACTTTGATCAGTTTTGAATCCTTAAATAGTAAAAAGAAGAAGGAGCTTGTGTTAGAGATAAAAAGTCCAAGTGGGACAGAAAGATTTTGCATTGACTGTTGGAGAGTCGAATGATGATAATTAAATTCTAATTTCAGCATCTAGTAGTTATGCAAGATTGTGTTTTGAAATTAAATTTATCTCTGTCTTTACCTAGATAGATAAGACAGATTTAGATATAGTTGTTGAGATAATGATAGAACTAGAGATAGAGATATCTGGACTGGAAACAAAGGTGAATTTATCTGAGTTCAATTATTCCCAGTGAATAATACAGTTTACTTCTTTATAGATTAACTGTTTTCATGGTTTAATGGTAAAATCTTTGTGTCCTTTAGCAATGGAGAAAAGATGACTACTTTAAAACTAGTAGGAAATGCAAATTCTATGTATGCCGCGGCCTGCGCGACAATCTCGAACCGGGACTGAGGGTAAGGGAATGAGGAAAAAAAGACAAAGAGACAAAGTATGGGAGCG
>CM053615.1:28742830-28768797 GCA_028646535.1 Procyon lotor
AAAACTGGAGGCATCGGACTTCCTGATTTCAAAATTAAATAGCAAAGCTATATGAATCAAAACAGTATGGTACTGTCATAAAAACAAACACATAAACTGATGGAATAGAATGTAGATCCCAGAAATAAGCCCCAAAGCCCTAGATTTATAATTGTTTCTCAGGGGAATTTATTAGAAATGAAGTGCGTGTGTGTGTGTGTGTGTGTGTGTGTGTGTGTCTGCACGTGTGTGTTTTATGTAAAGCTTGAGTGTTTTTTTGCAGTTTATAAGAAGTGTTATTATGTCTATGATGAAAAATTTTTTGCAGCAGATATATTAATTATCTGGAAGATATTTTTATTTATGAATCCTTATTATTGGCAATGTTTTGAGATCATTAGGTTTTTGTTTTTCACGTGACTCTTGTGCTCAGAGAATAGGCCTCCTGTCAAGATCAGAGTGATTCTGAGTGTCATGAAATGGGCCATTTACCTAAGACCCAGCTCTCTTCAGAGATCATAAGATGGAAGGCCGTTTTTACTTAGATAATGTATGCATTCATTGACTGAAAATATTTACATAGTACCTACTTTGTGCTGAGCACTAAGCCGGGTGTAAGATATAACAATGGGCAAGGAAGATGACAGCCCTGAGCTTATACAACTTAGACCCTAGTAATAAAGGAAATAAGAAGATGCCTAAAGTGTAATGAGTTTATGAAAGGGAAAAACCAAAACTCGTAATAATAAGAAGTTTAGGATATTAAAACACCTTGATGATAATTTGTATATGTACAAAAAACCCCACAAAAACCCTTATTATCAAGGTAAGGAGCTCAGAAATAGTATTTTTTCTTTATTACTTAGGTCCTCCCTATTATTATTTAGTTTACACCTTAGGTTTGCACTTGAGAGATATTTGGATTTTTTTTCAATTTTTTCCATTATTAAATGAATATTTATTGTGCATATACTGTTGTCAGGCACTGTGATAGGTACTTGTTTTTGTTTTTGTTTCATTATTAAATATTTTATTTATTTATTTGACAGAGAGAGACACAGTGAGAGAGGGAACACAAACAGAAGGAATGGGAGAGGGAGAAGCGGGCTCCCCGCAGAGCGGGGAGCTCAATGCAGGGCTCAATCCCAGGACCCTGGGATCATGACCTGAGCCTAAGGCAGATGCTTAATGACTGAGCCACCCAGGCACCCCTGTTTTGTTTTTGTTTTTGTTTTTGTTTTTTTATTATTGTTGTGTTTTTTGTTTTGTTTTTTTTTTGTTTTGTTTTGTTTTGTTTTTTAAAGATTCTTTGTTTACTTCATATTGCCTAGTGCCTAGTGCAAAAGATGTAAAATGGGGTTAGGTACATAATATAAGTAGAGTCACAAAAACTATACTAAACTAATGCACAAAAGATAATTAAGTTTTAACCAAGCAAAGAAAAATAGAAGGCTGTATTTCAGGTGAAGAAAGAAAAAAGTTCAACAGTTCAAATATAAGAGAAAATGCATTCCTTTTAAAGAATTTAGAACAATTTATTATGTCTAAGCTCATATTTGAAAAAGTGAATAATATAAGGACAGTAAACATTTCTGGATATCTATTGTTTTGTGAGCTAGAACCATCAGGTAATATATGAAATAATAGCTAAAGATTTGCTACTTGTCACTCAGTCTCAAATTCCATCTGACTGACTTCAGGTCTAGGCCGTTGTCAGAAGGCTGATCATAGTTGAATCAAAAACCTATAGCTATGGAGCGAAGCAACTTTCCCCCACTCACTATCTTTATACTCTGTGAGGGTAATATTTGTATCTACAAGAGTAGGGGTAATATACATTATATAAGCTATATAAAAGGTCTTACATTGAAATAAGATAATTGTAATTAATATCATTGATATTAATTGCAATTAATGTCATCAATTGCAATCAATTAATGTCATTAATTGATATCATTAAATGATATCATTGATTAATGATATCATTGATATTAATTGCAATTATTACAATAAGCATATGCAATTATTACAATAATTACAATTAATATCATTGATGTTTTCACTCTCCTAATAGATCAGGACATTTGGTAGCCTATGTCCTCTTAATTATGATGTAGCAGAGAAACACTAGGAACCTAAAAATTAAGAAATTAGGAAGTATTGAAAGGTTTTAATGAGCATATAGAAGTGTGGGAACTTATTCTGAAAGCAGGTTTGAGATAGTCACAGATTGTGATAAGGTTATCACAATGAAGATGAGTAAAGTGCTTGGATAGAAGTGAAAAATCGAATAATATTAACATTATGATTTGGGGGTGTGAATTAAGTGAGATCCATATAAAATTCCTCTAAAATTTGGAGCCCTGGAATTCAGTATCTCAGTCTTTGAGAGAAAGCAGCTAAGGGAGATTTACTCAGACTGATAACAGAAGCTCAACTCTACATGAATCATGTCTAAGATAGAAACTACACTTTGTGAAACCTTTATAAAACATTTTTTATAAAACATATTAACTTATTAGGATGAGAAATACTGATATGGAATATGCAGGCTAATTTTGATATAATTTTTAATCATCTCTTTCCCCTTGAATTTTTGTTCTGTGGTCAGAATATAAATATAGCAAACATGGACCAAGTGTTGTTCCCTAGGACATCTGCAGGAGAAAATAGAAGAAATTTTGCCTTAATCAAAAAATAAGAATGATAGCAGATAGGATTTAAGGATCATTGTTAAGTAATTTCTGATATCATTGAAAAACATCTCCACGGTTTGTTGTAGAACAATAGCCTCTCTTTGGAAAAAAAAAGAAAAAAGAAAGAGAAGAAAACATTGTAAAGTGAATATAGACATCATTAAATACCACTATTATTATAATTTTTTTTTTTACAAATTTTCTTAGAAAATGATTGGAGGACAAACTGTTTGAAATGCCTGAAACTGAAAGCGATGTTTTTTTTGGAATAAAATAAAACTCCATAGCTTTCATAGATTCTCAAAGGGTCTATGGCCCAAAAATCATCGAAAACAAGTTTTATAGAAATTACTTTTCAGGTGTGAATGTTTATGATTGTATACAAATCTGTTATGTGCCTTGGGATAATGTTAGATTGAATTAGGTTACGCAAAACAAAACAGCTCCCAGATAAGCTATATAGTATAAGTCAAATTTAACTCTGATTATTTGCTTTATACTTTGTTGAAGACACTTTTTAGAGGTACAAAGGGATTTGTCTCTTCCCTGTTAAGTTACATTTTACTTGGTGTTCCTTGTGGATAAATATTCCTTTTTTTTTTTTTTTTAATTTTATTTTGAGGTCAAATGAGCTTTGGCATGAAGCACAAGAGATAACAAAAATGAATGCTGAGAAAACATTTTATGGTTTTATTTTCACTCTGCACGGTCAAACTGAACTCTTACCTGGCTATACCTACTATATGGCTTTGATGTAGTCAGAGACCCCTGAATATCACTTTTACTTCTAGAGTCGCTTATTTGTTATAGTCGCTTTTATTTTTTTATTCTTTATACATGCAACAATTCTCTCTCTCATTCTTTCTCTTTCTCTCTATTTCTCCTCTTTATCAAGAATATTTTTTGACATCTGGTTAGATGATAACCTAAGAATGTATGATCATCTTGCTTACTACAATATTCCTATTGAACTTACTAGCATATTTTAAAAATTGGAAAAAGAGAAAAAGACAGAGGGGCACCTGGGTGTCTCAGTTGGTTGAGCATCTGCCTTTGGCTAAGGTCATGATCCCAGGGTCCTGAGTTGGAGCCCTATGTAGGGTTCTGTGCTCAGTGGGGAGTCTGCTTCTCCTTCTCACTCTGCCCTTCCCCCATTTGTGCTGTCTCTCTCAAGTAAATAAAATCTTTAAAAAGGAAAATATAAATATTGACAGGACTAAAATCTAGAAAATGACAGTATCCATTACTAATTCATCCTCTTAATACCTAATATGAAGGGAGTGTGCTTGGCAAAGTAGATGGAAGAAGAATCTTAGTTCAGATATGTTTTGAGGATAGATTTTAGGTTTTTGACAATCAGGAACATATAAGTTTCTACATTTATGATAGGAATCAAAACTTCAGTTTACACCCAGCTTGGATTTGACCATAGCTAGGACAGAACAAGCATATTGTGTGGCTGGTTTCTAATGATAGCCTAACAAAGATTTGAATACCGTCCTACATATAAATCCTGCGGTACCAAATGAGGAAAATATTCTTGGTATAAAGCTAAGGATCCATGCCATGACTGTTTCTTACTCTGATTCCGTTATTCACATATTTCATCATTACTTGATATCTAATCCACAAAATAACAAAATAAATCTAAGTTATTTTCTTTTACTCTACCTTAGTTTCACAGATTCAGAAAGGAATTTCATAATATCTGGAAGAAACTACTTAATTACCAATATTGGAGGTAGTGTCTCTATAAGGATAATTAGCAGAGAAATTTTATCTGTCATAGGTATTGCATTTCAAAGAAAAAAATTCTTCTACAGCAAAGGTTGGGAAACTTTTACTGTAAAGGGCTAGATAGTATATATTTCATTTTGTTGGTCAAAAGGTCTCTGTTATACTTACTCAACTCAACTCAACTCTATATAATATATATATATTATATATATAAAATAAAATTATAGATAATTTGTAAACAAATGGGTATGACTGTGTTCCAGTAAGACTTTATTTACAAAAACAGGTCTGTAGCGGCCAACAACAAGCAGCCCTAAAATGGGCCACTTTGGCATGAGGACTATTTTGAATTAAAAAGCAATCAAACCAAACAGATTCAGGAAAAGGTCTTTACCTCTTCCTTTAACTGCCTAAAAAGAATCTAGGTAGAGGACCTGCTTCAGGAAGAGAGTTATCACCATAGATAACATAGATATCACCATAACATAGATAAAAAGAATCTAGGTAGAGGACCTGCTTCAGGAAGAGAGTTATCACCATAGATATTATGATATAAACTAGGTATGGTAGACAGGGAGTTACCTAGCAATGACACTTGATTCAAGTCCTCTTTTTATCTCATTGTTTCTGAGGGGCCAAGCAAACATTTGTTTACCAAACCTTTACTCTTTTTCATCTTCTTGTAAATTCTATTCCTTTCCTTTGAAGTCCCAGACACCTAGCCCCTTCTTATTTATTCAGGAAGACATATATATCTCATTTTGCTTGATTGTCTTTGGAATTTCCAAGTTGGTGTGGATTCTCCATACACACACTATTAAATTTCATTTTTTCCTCTTAATCTGCCTTATGTCAATTCTTAGTCCAACTAGAAGGATGTTGAAGTAGATAGGAATTCTTGCTACCTAATAGGTGATAAGCCAGATTTGTTCTATAGGCTATAATTTGCTGAACCCTATTCAATTAATCAGAATGAATATCTTACCAACATACAAATAACAAGGGAACATATGAAAACTTTCTCATTCATTCTCATGGTTAAAGAAGAAATTGACTATATCAAAACAGAGCCAATAGTGATGAAGATAAAAACAGAAATATTAAGTTTAAAATTACAGTCCAGTTGGTGAGCAATTTCTTATATATTGTAAAATATTGAATAGATACATTTTTGAATAAATATAATGACTACACCAAATGCTGATAAGAATGAGGAAAAATTAGATCACTCGTGGTTTTCTGATGGGAATATAAAATGGTACCAACTCTCTGGAAATGCCTTCATAGACTATATATGAAACTATAATAGGACCCAGGAATAAGACTCCTGAGTATTTACCCAAAAGAATGTTGAAAACTTCATGCAAAAATGTATAAACACATATTCATAGCAGCTATATCATAATAGTCAAAAACTGGAAGCAACTCAGATGTCTTTCAACTGTAGATAGTTAAACAAATTGTGGTACAATGATGCTATGGAATACTATTCAGAGTATAAAGTAAAAGGAATGAGTATTAATACAGAAAAAACCTGGAATAACCTCCAGAAATTTTTGCTGAGGGGAAAAAGGCCAATCTCAAAGAAGTTCTCAAAAGGTTACATACTGTGTGATTCCATTTATAAAACATGCTTGAAATGGCAAAATTATATAACTGGATAACAGATCAGTACTTCTAAGGGGTTAAAGAGGAGGTTGGTATGAGTGGCAGATAAGGACAACGGGAGAAAACTTTCTGGTTAAAGCATCACTTTGAATGTATCAATGTCAACATCTAGGGGTTTGTTTTTTTTTTTTTCCCCCAACATCTAGTTTTGATATAGTTTTGCAAGATGCAAGGATTGTGGGAACTCAGGTAAAGGGAACACAAAGGCTTCCTGTATAGTTTCTTGTGATGGCATATGAATCTGCAATTCTTTATAAATGAAATGTTAATTTTAAAAAATGGTAAAATAGGGGCACTTGGGTGGCTCAATTGGCTAAGCGACTGCCTTAGGCTCAGGTTGTGATACTGCAGTCCCAGGATCAAATCCAGCATGAGGCTCCCTGCGCGGTGAGGAGTCTGCTTCTCCCTCTGACCTCTCCCCTCTCATAGTTTCTCTTTCTCATTCTCTCTCTCTTTCTCTCAAATAAATAAATAAAATCTTTAAAATAAGTTAAAATAAAGACATCTCTGGATTATTAGAGGGAAGGGAGACTGTTTCTAGCAGAAGTGTTTTGCAAAAGAAATTAAAGTGACTTCTTTAAGTTGAAAACAAACAATACCAGAAAGTAATTCAAAACCAAACAAAGAAACAAACAAAAATAAATAAAAGCATTGGTAAAGATAATTAGCAGGTGATTTTGAAAGACATTATAATTACATATTTCTTTTCATTTTTCTCAACTGATTAAAAAGTAATTGCATAATGCAATGTGTATATAATTAAATAACAGCATAAAGGAGGTGGGTGGGAACAAAGCTTTATCAGAGTAAGGAAATGGCACTAGAGGATTAACTTGAATCCACAGGAATTTATGAAGAGAACCAGAAGTGGTAAATAAGTTTAGTATCACCAAATCTGCAAATATATACTTTCTATTTGTCTCTCTCAGCTTATTTAAAAGGGGGAACATTACATAAGGTAACAATTATAGCAAGATATTGTTGAGTTTGTAACATATACAGATACAATATGTATAATAAAAATAACACAAAAAGGAGGAAGGAGGAATTGAAACTATAAAGGACTAACATTTCTACAGCCCTGGAATTAATTTAATATAAATTTGAAATGGATTATGTTAAGACAAATATTGTAAATCTAAAATAATAAATTTAGAGTGGGTTCTGACAAGATGAATATTGTAGATCTAAAGCAATCACTAAGACATTTAACACAAAAATATTGGAATATTATGAAAGGAATTAAAATGTGACCCTAGGAAATATTTTGTCAATACAAAAGAAAGAAAGAACTGAAGAACAAAAAGACATAAAGCATAAAGGAAAAAAAGAATCAAATAGCAGAAATAAAGCAATTTTATCAATAATAGCTAGCAATGTGAATGGATTAAGCGATGTAATCAAAGGCAGAAATTAACAGACTGGATAGAAGAGCAAGATCCAACAATATTTGTCTACCAGGGGGGCGCCTGGGAGGCTCAGTGGGTTAAAGCCTCTACCTTTGGCTCAGGTCATGATCTTAGGATCCTGGGATTGAGCCCCACATCGGGCTTCACCTCTCTCTCTGCGTGCCTCTCTGCCTATTTGTGATCTCTCTTTCTCTGTCAAATAAATAAATAAAATCATTAAAAAAATATTTGTCTATTTATAGACACATTACACTTTAGATTCACTTTAGATTCAAGGATACAAGTAGGTTGGAAGCAAAAAGATGGGGAAATATTCATGCAAACAGTAACCATATCAAAACTGGAGTGTCTATACTAATATCACACAACATAGACATTAAAAGGAAAAAAAAAGTATTACTAAAGAGAAGAGGGACATATTATAATGGTATAAGGATCAATCCACTAAGTATGTATAATAGTTATAAATATATATTCACCTAAAAACAAAGCCCCACAAAAAACATGAAGCAAAACTAACATAATGAAGAAATACACAGCTCAACAGTAAAAGTTGAAATCTTCAATGGCCAACATTCAATGGTGCATATAATAACTAGACAGGAGATGACAAAGTTATGGAAGATTTAGTATCACTAACAGACATTAATAGAACACTTAACCCAAAAGCAAGACAGTACACATTCTTCTCAAGAGTAGAAGCATTTGGAACATTTTCTAGGGAAGACCTTATCTTAGTTTATAAAACAAGCTTCAATAAACAATTGAAACCATAAACTAATACAACACTCTATGTTAATTATACTTAGTTTAAAAATAAAGAGTACAATTATACAAAGATACCTCATCATAGAAGATATATACATGGCAAAAAATACTACAAAAAGACTGAAAATAACAGAACTTAAAAAAAATGATTGAAACGAGACAAAATATGTTCTACAGACACAGTGGGACTAATTGGAAATCAAGAACAGAAGAAAGTGGGAAATTCACAGAAAAGTGGAACTTCAACAGCACATGTTTATAAAACTAATGGATCAATAATAATAATTTAGAAAATACCTTGAGATGGATAAAACCAAATATGCTATATACTAATGCTGCAGGGATATAGATAGAAAAGTGCTTAGAGGGAAATTTATACCACTAAAAACATGTATTCAAAAAGAAGGTTTTTGAGTCAATAAACCTAACTTATCTTAAGAAACTGTAAAAAATAAATAAATAAACTAGAGAAGGAAAATGAAACTAAAGCCAAAGCAAGAAGAAGAAATATTTTTAAGTAGGAATAAATGAATAAATGAAATAGATATTAGAAAAAAATTTAAATGAAAAAACTCCACAAAAAACAAAACACTGCAATGACTAAATATGGCATGAAAGAATGGACATTGTTGCTTCTAATGTGAGGGAAATAAAAAAGAGAATGCAGAGAGCAATTGCACACAAATCAGATGATATAAATGAATGGACAAATTAGATGATATAATCTAATTTAACAATTAGATGATATAAATGAACAATTATATTTATAGTTGTTATAAATTAGATGATATAAATGAAATGGACAAATTCCTAGAAGGGCACAGACTACTGAGAGTGACTCAAGAAAAAATAGAAAACCTAAATAAATTTTAAAAGAGTGAAGAGAATGAATTGTATTTAAGAATTTTCCCAGGGTGCCTGGGTGGCTCAGTGGGTTAAAGCCTCTGCCTTTGGCTCAGGTCATGATCTCATGGTCCTGGGTTCGAGCCCCACATCGGGCTCTCTGCTCAGCAGGGAGCCTGCTTCCCCCTCTCTCTGCTTGCCTCTCTGCCTACTTGTGATCTCTCTCTCTCTCTCTCTGTCAAATAAATAAATAAAATCTTTAAAAAAAGAAGAATTTTCCCACAAGGAAAAGCCAAAACCAAGTGGCTTTACTGGTGAATTCTACTTAGGAATTAAAGAAGAAATAATACCAATTCATCACAAACTCTTCTGTAAAAAATAAGAGAAGATGGAATACTTAATGATTCATCTTGTGAGCCAAATATGACACAAATACCCAAACCAGACAAATATATCATAAAAAAGAAAATCACATGCCAATGTCCTTTGTGAATCTAGAAATACTAGAGTCACACCAGATTCAAATACTAGAAAACCATATTCACGATCATCTAAAAAAGACTAAACACCATGACCAAGTGGATTTTATCAGAAGTCATTATTGGTTTAACATCTGGCAAGCAATCAACATAACATACCATATTGATAAACTAAAGGACAAAAATCACATGATTATATCAGCAAATGCGGAAAGAGCATTTGAAAGAATCTAGTATCTTTTTAATATAAAAACCCTGAAAAGATAAGAATCCATAGCTAACATCATACTTAATGATTAAAGGCTGAATGGTTTCCCTTTAAGTCAGGAACAAGATAATGATGTCAACACTTACTATTTTTATTCAGCATTGTACTGGAAACTAGCGAGGGCAGTTAGAGAAGAAGGAATAAAAGGCATCAATATTGGGAAGGAAGGAGTAAAGCTGTATCTATTTGCAGAAGACATGAACTTATTTATAGAAAGTCTTAAGGAAGCTAATAATAACTCCTAGAAATAATAAGTTCAGCAAGCCTTCAGAGTACAAGATGAATATGCAAAATTAAATCAAATATCTGTATACTACCAATGAATAATCCAGAAATGAAATTAGAAAATCAATTCCATTTACAATAACATGAAAAATAAAATATTTAGAAACCAATTAACTAAAAGGGTAGAAGAATTGTACACTGAAACTGAAACATCATTGAAGATATTAAAGAAGACCAAGATAATGGAAAGATATTGTATGTTTCTTTTTCAGAAGACAATAGTGTTAAGATGGCAATACTCCTCAATTAATCTATAGATTTAAGGCAATCCCTAGCAAATTCCATTTGCTTTTTTTTTTTTGTAGGAATTGACATATGATCTTAAAATTCATATGGAAATTAAAAGACCATGAATAGCCTAAAGAATCTTGAAAGCAAAGGGGAAATCAGGAGAATTCACATTTTCAAACTTTAAAACTTACTATAAAACTATAGTAATGAAAAGCACCAGTGACAAAAAAAAAAAAAGAAGATAAATTTGACTTTATCATAATTCCTTTTGTGCTTCAAAGTTCACACAGAAATAAGCATGTAAATGTAACTGGACACCATTAGTGAATTAAGTGATGTAAATGAGACAGTGGGCTAGTCTGGCTACCATAAAAATATACATATAATAGCAAGTACTGACAAGAATATGGGCAAATTTGAACCTTCGTTCACTGTTGGTAGGAATGTGAAATGGTACAGTCACTTTTCAAAATAATTTGAAGTTACCTTAAGATATAGAAATTCCACTTCTGGCATATATCCAAAATTAATTAAAACATACTAACTGAACATAGTAAAAAATACATCCACACAAAAACTTGTTCACATATATTCATAGCAACATTATTCATAATGGTAAAAAATTGGAAACAACCCAAAAGTCCAACTGATAAATGGACAAATAAAATACAGTATATGTAGTATATGTATGAAATGGAATGTTACTCAACAACAAAAATAATAAAGTAGTGATATATGTTACAATATGGATAAAAACTGAAAACATTATAGTAGGTGATCTAAGTCACAAAAGACCACATACTGTATGATTCTATTTGTATGAAACTTCCAGAATAAACAAATCTATAGGGACAGAAAGTTGGTGTTTGGTAGTCTGCGATTGGGTGGTGGTGGGGACAGGAGAATTTGGGGCAAAATTCGGAGTGACTGCTAATTAAATATAGTTTTTTGGGAGAGTGATGTAAATGTTATAAATTAGTTGTAGTGATGGTTGTACACCTTTGTGATATACTGAAAAATGTAACTGTACATTTCAAATGAATGAGTTTTATGGCATGTGGATTACATCTCATTAAAATCATTTAAAATTGAGATAATACTTCACATTTATTGCAATAACTAAAACTTTAAACGTGTGAGAAGATCAATTGTTAGTGAAGATGTGAAGTAATTAGAGCTCTCATATATTTTGTTGGGATTGTAAAATACTATAGCTTTTGTGCATTTTTCAGTAGTTTCTTAGAGGGTTATACATTC
The DNA here is from genome assembly GCA_028646535.1 of Procyon lotor. Classification (NCBI taxonomy): domain Eukaryota; kingdom Metazoa; phylum Chordata; class Mammalia; order Carnivora; family Procyonidae; genus Procyon; species Procyon lotor. The sequence continues at coordinate 28,754,451 of CM053615.1, forward strand.
GATTACCATAGTAATGGGTGATTACAGTTCCTATGTATTCAACCAAGAGAAATAAAAATATGCAGTCATACAAGTTATGCAGTATGGTTTATAGCAACTTTACTTATTATACATGGAATTAGAAAAATATATACAAATGCCTATTAAAAAGTAGATGGTTTGGGGCGCCTGGGTGGCTCAGTGGGTTAGTCCTCTGCCTTCAGCTCAGATCATGGTCTCAAGGTCCTGAGATCAAGCTCTGCACCTGGTTATCTGCTCAGCAGGGAGCCTGCTTCCTCCTCTCTCTCTGCCTACCTCTCTGCTTATTTGTGATCTCTGTCAAATAAATAAATAAATAAATAAATAAATAAATAAATAAATTTAAAAATAAAAAAGGTAAAAAAAATAAAAAGCAAATGGTTAAACACATGCATTGGTCACAATTGCTACACGTTATTGTGCCATAACAAAACACCAAGAACTTCGTAAGTTAAACAATGTAAATGTATCATCTTATAGATCTGAGTTCATTAGTCCATAATGGGTCACGTTGAACTACGAAATCAAACTATCCGCATAGCCTGATTCCTTTCTGAAGGATCTAGGTGAGAAATGTTAACCTTACTTTTCAGCTTCCAGAGCTACCCACACTGTGGCTCATGGCTCCTTCCTCCACCTTCAGTCAGTAACGTTGCAGTATTGTACTTCTCTGTCACATGCTTCTGTGTTGTTTGAGGCTTTTGCACTGCCCATGTCTTCAAAAAAAAAAAAAAAAAAAAATGACAGAAGAAATTTACAATTTGAAAAAAGTGAATGTATTTACTCTTTAAACCTGAAAGTTAATTTCTAAGAAAATATTTTCTTATGTTTGGAATCAGAGATGCATGTAACTTTTATATGCAAGAATACTGATTTTGTCATGTTGTAGGGAAAAATTAGCAGCGTCTCTGGGGCACCTGCATGGCTCAGGAGGTTGGTTAACCAATCAACTTTTTTTTTTAACAGTTCTGTACTATATTTATTAAAAAAAAAATCCACACCTAGGTAAATCCCCATAGTTCAAACCCATATTGTTCAAAATCAGCTGTATGTATCTCTAAACTCATCATACTCTTTGCATTAAATATGTGTAGTTTTTTTATATCTCAACCATATCTCAACAAACTTATTTTTTAAAAGAAATCCCTTAGCTTTTTTATATTGACTCTTCAGTAAACTCGCTATATACTCTTGATTTCATCTTAGATCATGATCACAGTTAGGGTCATAAGATGGAGTTCTGCATCAAGCTCTAAACTGGGCGTGGAACTTGCTTAACATTTTCTCTCTTCCTCTGCCTCTCTCCACCTTATCATGTGGGTGCATGCACCCTCTCTTTCTCTAAGAAAAATTAAAAAGAAAAAAAAAAGAAACAGTCTCATAAAATAAAGTAGCCACGGGGATGCAATGTACAGCATAGTGACTATAGTCAATAATATTGTATTGGATATTATGAAACTTTACAGGGTGAAAGAAAAATTAGATTTATTGTTTGATTGTTTTCAATTTATACAACTAACAGATCATCATGTTATTCAGCTGAAACTAACAATGACATATGTCAGTTATACCCCAAGAAAAATAAAATAGAGCTAACTATCCAAAAGCAGGGGTAGAATTATATTGTATTGGTGTAACCAAACCAAGTGATGTATCATTCATTGAAATATCTGTATGGAGTAGTTCATGACACAGGAAAGATATAATATAAATATCTAAAAATTATAGATGTATATATATCATGCTCCCAATTTAAACACATGTGTATTTCTAAAACCAGAAAAAAACCATTGTACAAAAACCAGAAAATAACTACAAAATCATAAGTAGTATTTCTGCAATTATTCATGATCTTTATTAACTGTCTTTCTGTATTTTATACACAGAGGTCACTTTTGTGAAACACATCTATGTTATGAATGTGTATTAACCTTTATGAACTATAAAACAAAAAGAATATGCTTACATGTAGTATAAGCTAAATACATAATAATTGAATGAAAAGTAATAAAATGTGTTAAATAGTGTAATATGACTGAATATGATTAGTTGTTTCTATTGTATAATGGGAAGTAGAGAAAAGGCCTGTATAATGAATGGAGACTAGGGCTAGTTCATATCTATGCTAAATTATGCACTGTGGAACTAACACTTTTGTAGGTCCAAAACAGTCCAATACTAGCAATTTCATGTTAGAGCCTACCATATTGGGAAAATATTTTAATAGATAAATTATGGGATAAATATCCCTGTGGGACACCTATAGGGAGAAAATACCCGTTTCTATCCCCAAAGCCATCATGGTGAAATTTTCAGGCTTGAGAAATTAAGAGGACTTTATTTACTATGATATATTTCTCATGTTTATAAAATGTCTTTTTTTAATTTTTAGCTTAGAATTCATTTTTCCATAATACCAACAGTATATGAAGTGATTACATCTGCACTGCACTCACAAAAGCCTGTTTAACCCACTGTGTAGCTGAAATATAGTAATAATTTATCCACATAAAATCATGTTTATAATAATGTTGACTCAGGGAGCAGAATATACAGTTTACTTCTAATAGAAACGTTAGAAAGCATGGTTCCCATGAGACTAGAACCTATGTCCCCTTTGCTGTTCCTTGTAGAATGGGTAAAACTGTTTTAAAAGAGTCATGGCACAAGACTATATTTCAAGCATTCATGGATTGGGCCTGGTAATTCATGCCATTACTGCTTTTAGCCTGCTGTCCTGAGAGGGTAAGAAGTAGGCCAGGCATCTGGGAACTCGAATTACGTTCGATTTCAGCTCCAAATTTGCTCAGTGCCTTTAGCCAGGTCATTAAAAAATTCTGTGACCACATTTCCATTTCTGAGGAAAATATATTCCCTAACAATTAATTCAATGTGGCTATTAATAAATGCAATGGCATTGATTAAATATTATTTACATAATATAAATTTTCTGTGGTTTTATAATAATGGCTCATATTTGGCAATTGACTTAATTCTAGGGATCCAAAGTACAACTGAATACTATGAATAAAAGCAACAAAATCTATTCCTTAAACGTATTTTTTGTTGTTGAGTTTTATGTGTGCTTGTTCGTTTTGTGTGAGTACTTAGAAGAGGGTATCTAGGAAAAAGAAGGGCAGAAAACCATAGGAAAATACAGAGAAACAACTTATACCCTACCTTGAGTGAGATAATGTGACATTTTAAAAATAAGAGATAGAAATACTGTTCTCCTAGTAGGGCATCAGAATAATAGCTGTGATTTTGAGATATCCTGCAATGTAGTAGATTATGAAATCAATACTAGAAAATGATTTTTTAAAGATTTAGGACATTATGTTTATTATATATTATATATACATGATATGTAATATAGGTTAATATATATTTATTTTTATAGTAAAAGCAAAACAGAACAAGAAAAAACAAGTTGATGGTGACAGAAAATAGCCAATGGCATGAGAGCTCTATGCAACTAATGTATAAAATATATATAACCATAAATAAGGCACACTGTCATTTAATTTAGCACTTGAATCCTTGATATAGCAAAATTTTAGTTTGTAATTTCTAGTTCCTCTTTACTTTTTATAGGTGAAAGTTATGAGCAAATAAGGCTAAGAGAAATATACCTGTTCTTTTCTTTTTTGTTCATATTTTGCAATCTTGTCTATCTGCCCTACCTGGCATTTTAATCCACATGGTTCCTATCTGGATGTTTGGTTTTGTGTTCTCAAGAAACAGTGTAGGTTATTAGTTAAGAGACTGACTCTAATGCTAGACTATCTGGGTTTAAATGCCAGCCCTGTCATTTCTACCTGTGTGACCTAGAGCAAGATGCTTTGTTTTAGAGGCTCAGATTCTTCATCTGTACAATAAGAAATGGAATAGGATTACTGAGAGGATTAAATGACTTTATGTACTTGGTACAGTTTTTGGAACATTCTGTTCCTTGAATAGATGTCATCAATTATTATAATTGTTATTATTGCTATTATTATTAATCTTTTGCTAAGTACTCTTCAAATACATGCATAATAATAATGTTGATAATGAAATAACAGAAAACAATGTTTACTGAGCACTTATTATGTGTCAATCATTGTACTAAGTGCTTTAAATAAATATCTACTGATCCTCACAATAGCAGCACAAAGCAATTTAAGGAACATGCAAAAATCACAACGCTAAGAAAGACATGTTAAAATTTGATTAGATCCATGTATAATACTTACTTCAATAAAGACTAAGTGATGCCTTTCTGGTACCCGTGATCATGTATTTTACCTTCCAAATAAGCTTGCCCACATTCTAGAGAATCCATTAAAATCTTTCCTTACCCTTCTCCCTGGACAATAAGGTCCAATGATGCAGTTTCTACCTCACTGCCTAATACTTAAGCTATAAGTAATTTATGTGTGTTATTTACTGCTCTAGATTTTGTTCAAATGCATAAACATTCCTTAAAACATTCTGACAAGTGGCAAGGAGGTTTTAACTATATTATAGATAAGAGAAAATTAACACAAAAATCAAAATGGCTACGAATTACTACAATTTAAGGACATAATATCAAATTAAATCTTTATGACCACTTTGTTTAAGGAAGAGAACACTTAACATAAAATTAGGAATGAAACTTCGTCATAGCAATGCTTCATTAGACTGTAAATGTGTGTTTATTGTATGTTTTTGTGTGTGTGCACACATGCACACATGTTCACACATAAGCATTTTATTTTATTTTGCTGACTTTGGGCAAGCCATGCACAATTCGATCCATAGAATTTATTTCTCCCTTCTCCCTTCACTATGAACCAATATGCAGCTAGACTAATTTTCACCTCTATGTTACCTTGTTAGCATTTTTAAGCTTTTGAATTATAATCTTTGTATTTAGTCAACACATTGGTATGGGTGTGGAGATGAATATTTCCTTTATTGTTGTGGGAGACTTCTGATTAGGACCACTTGATTACTTGCTTATACATCTCCCATGGCCCCTCCAATTCCAAGCAGGATGTGAGGCAGCTATTTGCAATATTGAATTTTTTCAGCTTCTAAAGTTCGTGACCTTGATTCATTTAGATATGAATGGGAAATCTGAGGCACATTGATAAGACAGAGAATCTGAAAGGTCATCCTACTTTCTATCTGGATCAACAGTTTCAAGGGATTTCATGGCATGCATCTTACTAAAAATAGACAGGGGTGTGTGTGTGTGTGTGTGTGTGTCTTCTCGTTTGTATGTGTGTAATAAAATGTGCACATTTTCATATTGCAATATTATATTTGGAACAAACAACTGCCAATTAGATATAGATTTATTTGCACTGTTTTCTAAAACTGAAACTTTCATATTTACTTCACTATTTTGTAATGATTTAAAACAATGCTGCTATAAAAAATAAAGATAGGAAAAATAGATAAAAATATTAATATTTAATTAGAAGAATATTCACTAGGAGGCAACACTGTATTATAATGTGAAGCTTTCCACTAAACCTTGTTGCATTTTCCTATTAAGTGTAATTCTAGAGAAAATTCCCATGAGATATTTTTCTAGAGGGAGGGTGAGAGGAGGACGTGCCAATTCCAGAACAGACAGTTCTGCGGTGCCCACTAATACGGACACAAATCACTTAAGAACAAAAATTCCTAAGTTTAAATTTTGGTGCCTTGAGTTCCATGGCTATTAGATCTTAGCATTTTGCCTTAATCAGTCACCCCATTTTATTTGAACAGAATGTAAATCTTGTGCTTACTTACTAGCTATATCTTTTGTCTTTCATTCATTTCTTGTTTATTTACTCAAAATATTTCTTCATTGCCCACTATAGTTTAGGCACTAAAAGAAACAGAGTGTAGATATGCAGACCCCATCTGTGGCACACTCAGTGGCTGATTCATGATGCTCAAGCATTATTACTGAGTGCTATGTGGTTCAGATTGAGCAATGAAGCCACTGTTATACTCAGATCTTATAATAGTGAAATTTTGAAATCTCAAATTTGTTCCACAAAAATATTAAGAAATTGGTTTGCAGGGGCGACTGGGTGGCTCAGTCATTAAGCGTCTGCCTTAGGCTCAGGTCATGATCCCAGGGCCCTGGGATCGAGCCTCACATCAGGCTATCTGTTTGGCAGGGAGCCTGCTTCTCCTGCTACCATTCCCTCTGCTTGTGTTCCCTCTCTCGCTGTGTTTCTCTCTGTCAGATAAATAAAATTTTTAAAAAAAATTGGTTTGCATTTGATAACATTGCCTGAAACAAAACAAAAGAGAGTAGCAATCATGTTTTATACATTTAGCAGCCCACTTAAATAAGCTGAAATGCTCATTTGAACTACTGTTATAATCATCTCTTTGAGTCTGGCCTGCATATGTCTCTGGTAAATCATATACTCATGTAAGCTATCTTCTGACTCCCTTTCCAGGATATTTTGACTTTATTTCTGTGTTCTAAAAGTTGCTCTGCTTCTGTCAGTTTGATAATTATTTTTTTCTGCTTTTTCTTGTCTCACACTTTAAATTTTTCCTTCTAACTCTGAGTGATATTACACTTTCTCTGAAATTGTATGCATATTTTCAGAATCTGTCCCTGTCCTCTGATCATTTTTGATAAACAACGATGTTTACTAATATTTAAAATGATAGTGTATTCTACTGACTTCAAGGAAAATGACATAGACAATATCTAAGCACCTGCCATCAAAGTTGAAGATGAGGAAAAATGTTGATAGTCTTAACATTTTCTGCATCACCAGCTTTTCTTCTCAACATATTGTTGGCAAAGTATGAAAAATGATTTTATTGATTAAGTTTATCTTTGACCTCTGTTACATGCAATATACATTACAGATGCTATATACAATCTGATACTGAAGGAAGAAGGAATTGACTTCACTTTTAGAAGTTTACAGAAGTTTGTTTTACCAAGATATCAGACACTTAGGAAAACTCTTAAAGGAAAGAAATTCATCAGAAAAAAGCAGATTTACTGATTTATAAGAAGAAAAGAATAAATAAGTGTGAGAGCAAGGGAAGACAAACACTTTTAAAGCACTTAAAGTGAACTATTCCATGTAAACAAATAATGCATAGATATATAGATGTATTGTAAAACTACCTCTGTGGATGACAATGTTCTCAAAATTGAAGTACATATGTGGAAATGGGAGGGGGGACATAAGGAGTCAGTAATTTCTGCATGTGTTTTTTTTTTTCCTTTTATCCTTTACCCATGTGGTTGAGAGAGAGCCTTTCAGCCAGGATCTCTACATATATACTACTTTCAGTTTTTAAATTACTTTTCTTACCTTAGGCCTAATTAAAGCATTTATGGAATGATCAATCTATTTCATATGTTAGTAAAAGAGGGAAGAAGAAAGCTGTTGGAGTAAATATTAATAAGACAGTTGGGTAGATCATGTCAGAATGATGTCGGCAGCAGCACAGCAATATCAGGACAAACACGAATTTATGAGGAAGACCATTAAGTCCACATGGCCCATGTGTCTTAAGGATATTAGATAATATCTAAGGATATTAGATAATATCCAATTCTTAGTAATTTGGAGGTCTTGGGTTTTATGTTATAAATGAAGACCAACTTCTGGTATACTTGGTGGAACAAACAGATAAGTGCATCTACTTGCTCCCCAAATCACACTAAAATGTCAGAAAAGGTAGAAAAATGTATACTTGCATCCACAGATTAAAAAAAGGAAAAAGAGAAACAATAATAAATTTTGGAAAATGAAAAACAAATGGACATGTGATAATGGATTAGCACAGAACAGAGGGCATTCTAACGTAACAGTGGGAAGAACTCAGAAAGAAGCACATTTGACTCACTGAAACAAAATATTGGAAGTATGGTGCTTGTGAGGCTGATGAAAATGTGGATTTGTAAAATCTGTAAAAGAAAGAATTACCTGCATTGAATCTAAGGTTAGTTGTCTGAATAGGCTGAACCACACGTGACTCTGGAATTGGCAGGAGGCGAAGAGAGGATCAAAATACTCTATGACAAGCAAGGGCTCTGTGAAAACCCACACAGAAAATAGAAAAACCACTTCTCCCATTCAGCTCTGAGAACACTGGCTGCCCAGCTTATAGCCTGTGGGCATGCTATATTATTAGTAGTATTAAATAATTGTTATTTATTATTACTAATTATTATCAAGTATTTCCTCTTTAGGAGAACTGAGAAAGTGGGGGTAGTGGGAATTCTTTGATGGTGGAAACTTTGATGGTGGAAATTCCCTCAAAAAACAGTTTAACTTGATCACTGTACATAGAAGCCCAGCAGTCAACATACACAAAAATGAGGAATGTTTGAGTGTTCATGAATCAAGAAGGAGTTGAGAAAAATAGAAAAAATGTTCTTGAAAAATTAAAATAAGTTAAGAATACATAAAACTAGAATAGAAGTGTTAGAAAGTTAAGTTAAAAAAATCTTCCATAATAGAAATTGAAAATAGCTGAGGGAAAAAAATTAGATGCCCCATTGAAGATTTCCAATATTTTAAACAATAGAAGGGGATAACAATGAAAAAGGAGAAAAAATATGTCAATTTCACTAGAAGCCAATTATTATCTACACGTTTAATTATTTGCTAACATGTGGTGGTAGAATTATGTAATTATGATGTTGCATAATACAGGGGTAAAGACACAGACTCCAAGGCCTGATTTCTGGCTTTTATATGCTGGTACAACCACTCCCTGTATAACTTAAGGTTTAAATTTAAGTGTTTTTTGTTTTGTTTTGTTTTGTTTGTTTTTGTTTTCTTGTTTTTATTATGTTATGTTAGTCATCATACAGTACATCATTAGTTTTTGATTTCTTAAATTTCTTACCCCCCCAGGAAATACATTGTTTTGAGGACTAAATAAGTATAAACTACAAACAACAAAACAAGATAAACAAACAAACAAAAATTGCAGGGCCGTCTGCGTGGTTCAATCAGTGAAGTGTCTGACTTGGGCTCAGGTCATAATCTTGTGGTCCTGGGATCAAACTCCACATTGGGCTCTGTGCTTGGTGGGGAGTCTGCTTTTCCTTCTGTCCCTCCAACTGCTCATACTGTCTCTGTCTCTCAAACAAGTAAAAAAAAAAAAATCTTAAAAAATAAAACATAAAAATAAAAAAAAATAAACACAAAGAGCAGTGTCTAGGAAGTTCCTCTTTTTTTTTTTTAAGATTTTATTTATTTGACAGAGAGAGATCACAAGTAAGCAGAGAGGCAGGTGGCGGGGTGGGGGGGAAGCAGGATCCCTGCTGAGCTGAGAGCCCGATGCGGGGCTCAAACCCAGGACCTTGAGATCATGACCTGAGCCAAAGGCAGAGGCTTTAACCCGCTGAGCCACCCAGACACCCCTGAAGTTCTTTTTTAACTGGAGTATAGTTGACACACTATGTTACATTAGTTTCAGGTGTACAACATCGTGATTCAACAGCTTATACATAATGCTATGTTCACTGCAAATGTAGCTACCATCTGTCACCTTATAATGTTATTATAACACCATTGAGAATATTCTCTACCTGGGAAGTTCTTAATAAGTGTTAGCTACAATTATTATTTACAGACATTCAAAAACTCAAAAAATTTATTTGTTTCCAATTCATTTTTTTCATAGACATATTCTAAGATATGGGCCATTAGAATTAAAGCCATAAATCAAGAATATGGGAAAATGAAAAGAAACCAGGGTCCAATACAGGAAAGAATTGGTAGAAAACCCTAAGGTGAGGCTGAATGGAGATCCCAATGTAACAAAATAACAGGTATCTGACAGGATTGAAAAACAGACTCCAGGCTGGAAAAGAAAAGGAAAGAACTTCAAGAACTATTTATCTAGAAAAAAATGAATAAAAATAAAAATAAAAAATAAACCAGTGAATCATGTGATGTCTGAACATACTGCAATTATAGTTATACTTCTGGATGGGAGTTGTCAGATGAATCAATAGCAAGTAACATTTAACCACAAGTAAACAAGTAGATAACATAATCATTAACTGCAATGAAAAAGTCATATGGAAAGGGAAATTAATTGGAAAATAAAATACCACTTTAATAATGACTAAGATATATGTAATCATAACCATGTAGATATTAAATACTAATCCTAGTAAAAATATTTGAATAATTTTGGAGGGACCTCTGTGAGTGTGTGCTTTTGCATTCATAAAACTTTTAATTTAAAACAACAGAGTTTGGGCGCCTACATGGCTCAGTTGGTTGAGCTACTGACTGTTGGTTTTAGCTCAGGTCATGATCTCAGGGTCATGAGATCCAACCCCTCCTAGGTTCAGTTGGGAATCTGCTTGGGATTCTCTTTCTCCCTCACCCTATGCCCCTTCCTGTGCTCACTCTCTAACTTTCTCTCTAATATAAATAAATAAATCTTTAAAACTACAGGGCATTGCTATCCATACAGATAATTTGTATTAATTAAAAAAGGACAATTCCTCTGAGCAAGCACAAATGGTTAATAGAGCTGGGTTAATGCCATGTGAACTAAATTTCAGCCCTATGGTATGCCCTCAAGCAGGGACTTTGATCAGTTAAAAACCTGCACAATCACACATGGTGATTACACCAAATAGTGGAATATTACACAGATTTTAAAAGAGAATAACTTGAACATAATGATGTGGAAATATTCACTATATATCAAATACTGGAGATAAAAGATTATTAAAATATTTGGAAAATTATCTCAATTCAGTTAAAATGAACTTTTAAAAACCATTTATTTTAAATGGCATTGCTATTATATAATTGTTTTTTTCAAAAAAGAAATCTCACATTTTAGTGTTGTCTCTAAGTGATAAAATTATGAATAATTTCTAAACCACTCTTTATTTTCCCATTTTATCTAATGAAAATCCATTTCTGAGTATTTTCATGGTAGCAATATCTACTTTAAATAGTGAAAGGAAATTTTATTTTATTTACTTTTTAGGATTTTATTTATTTGAGAAAGCAACAGATATAGCACAATGGGGAGGAGAGACAGAAGCAGGGTCCCCACTGAGCAGGGAGCCCAATGCTGGGTTCAATTCCAACACCCTGGAATCATGACTTGAGCCAAAGGTAGATGCTTAACCGACTAAGCCACCCAGGTACCGCAGGGAAAGAAAATTTTAAATATTTTACTACTGAAAAGGGAATTTTTGCTGAAAAACAATGCTTTTTATATATTGCTCCTTTCATTAGAAAAGTCTTTAAAGGAAAGCTATCCATATTGCTGTGGAAACAATATTTCCAAAGGTTGTTGACGAGCTCTTTCTTTCTAAGGCCAAATGACAGAATTCGTGGGCAATTGCTACATTTAGGGAAATACAGAGAGCTTAGGGTTAGAAGATACTGTGTGGGCAGCCACGGACTAGCTGGAGTGAGTTGACCAAACCAGGCTTGGACTTGCGTCCCCTGGACACCCACAAAGGGTTAAGAGCCCTGCAGGTGGACAGGCTGAGTAACGCTTGAGAAAGAGCTTGAGCAATGGGTCCTGAAACTCGCTTGTACGTGACTGCTCATGTAAACATAATTGGCACGGTACAACTAGGCCTAGTCATAAATCTGTTATGAGTCTGTGATGTTTTTGCTGGTCTACAAACTACATCCAATGTTCTTTTGAAGTATGTGCATCTGGTATAAACAACCTATCCACTAGCTAGAGAGTAGGCCTTGAACGCTTGGGATAGAGATAGTGGGGAAGCTTGAAGAGTTTCTCATGCATGCAGAATAAGCACTTCCTTATCATTGTTTCACTCATACTATATAATGCTGTAGAACTTTGAATAAAGTGGCACTGCTTGGACATCGCCCACTGTGTCCCTCCTATTCCCATATTTTACATCTCTACTATTTCCCCATCCCCTTACCCTCAGAGCCCTGGACGAGTTGCCGCGCAGCGCGCGACAATACTGTCAAGTATACTCCTTTACAGAGGACTATGGGATTCATTCAAACCAGAATTACAGAGATGTCTCTCTCTATGAGGACATAGGTATCTATATGATATTTTGAAGTGTAGGCCAGGTGGCTGAGAAGACAAGGAACACAAGATGGTCAATCACAAGGTAGATAAAATTCTGTCCTTTCAAAATGCTGTCTATAAAATTTCATAATTATATGAAAAAAATAACATGTCAGTATAACCTGTAAAACAGTTTATCAAAGGAAAGTGGTTTCAACATCAAGTGATGCATTACACCAGAATTAAATTTCAAGAGCTAAGTAGAGCTTTCATTCGTCTGACCACAGTATAGTGCAAATAGTCCATGTGCATGACCAGAGTTATGCTAGAAGAAGGAATTAATATCTCAGCAAGAATGTAAGATGAAATAGTAGAGGACCTCTGTAGGGGGTTAGGGTAAAGAAAATTTTGAAGATATTGCAAAAGTCTAGTTATTAATAAATAGCTTTCATTTATTAGTGATTATGATAATCTCATAACATTTGTACCCAAACATTACTCAGTGATATGAAAATTTGATTACCACAGAAAGTGACCAAGATATCTGTGTAGAATGAAATTACAATTAAATTGTAATCAAACATTATTTAAAGAATAATTGGAATAATTAATGAGAACCAGGCATGAAATAACCAGAGGAGAATTTGCTTTGTTACTCTATCAATACCCACATCAAAAGGCATATTTAATCAATCTTGAACTTTAAGAAGCCATGACAATTTTAGAGTATCAGATGAAAATATTTCCTCAGTAACATCTTCCTATTTAATAATTCTTCCATATAAAGAGCAGTTTCATTACAGTTAACCTAATTTCAGTATGCTGCAGAGAAATATTATTGACTCTTTTCATAATTCCCAACAGAGAAACTGACAGTTGACTCCCTTTCTTTAAAATATAACAATTTTTACATTTGGTTAACTATTATCCAGTATCCCCTCAACTACCCTTGATTCGGTTTCAATATCCAAGCTATTCTAACCTATCCTCAAAGGCCAGACTTCCCAGCACTTTAATTATCTTTGTGGCTCTCAACTGAAAATACTTCAATTTGACCACATCTCCATTCTGCTCCTGAGCTGAGAGGTGGAGATATTATTCTAATAAGGATTTGACTAGTGTTGAGTATAATGAGATGATCATTTATCAATTGTAGTATTTCCTAGTATAATGCATGCTTGTACTGTACATTTTTTATTCACATTGAAATATTTGTAATTCATAATTGACTTGGGATATCCTATGACCTCTAAATCTTTTTCTATTCTAATTATAAATTAATGTATCAATAACTGAAATTTCACAATCTCTTAGGAACATTACTTCTTCATGCTTATTTTTTCTTGAATTATTTTGTCCTTTAAAGTTTATAATGCATATTTTACCTTTAAAAATTTGTAATTCATGTATTGGCATTAGTGATACATAAAGCAAAATAATCACTTAAAGAGTAACAAAAAAAAACTAACTTCCATTCTAGGCTCTGATTTAATTAACTGTAGATTTTTTGGGAAAAAAAAAAACTCAGTTTTTTCAGTGTTCTTTCCGTAAGTAAGAATGCTAGAAGAAAGTATATCTAAGATTTCTGTATTTCTGAAATCTTAGATATAACAAAATTTATTTTCCATATAAAGGATAAATATTAAATGAATATTTATTGAGTATCTGCTTTCCATGTGCCATACATTATACTAAATCCTGGAATAAACCAGTTAACAGAACATACAAATATATGTTCCTTACATTTTATTTGGGGAAATAAACAGACATTAAACAATATAATAGCACTTATTACTGCTAAGAAGAAAGTAAAGAAGAAAATTAGAGGGTCGCCTGGGTGGCTCAGTGGGTTAAAGCCTCTACCTTCAGCTCGGGTCATGATCTCAGAGTCCTGAGATCAAGCCCCACATTGGGCTCCCTGCTCAGCAGGGATCCTGCTTCCCCCTCTCTCTCTGCCTGCCTCTCTACCTGCTTGTGATCTTTCTCTGTCAAATAAATAAATAAAATCTTTAAAAAAAGAAAATTAGAAAATAGTGAAGGGGTGGATTTTTAAATAGAGTCAGTAGGAGAAGCTACAATTAAATAATGATATTGGAGAAACAGCCTTAAAGTCAGCAAAACTGTCATCAGAAAGAAGAACACTCCAGGCAGATTGAATAACAAGTATAAAAATCTTGAGGTAGGACTGTGACTGGCATATTTAAGGAATAGCAAAGAGGTGGGTGTGCCTGGACACAGTGATCAAAAGGAAAGATATTTAGAAATAAGATCAGATATGGTATAGGGCAGAGAAGAGATCATATAGTGCCTTGTAGAGAGTAAAAACCTAGCCTTC
>CM053615.1:28769297-28803745 GCA_028646535.1 Procyon lotor
TATATATATATATTATAGAGCACTTATTTAATAAAGGATTGAAATTTGTGCGCTGTCAATTCTTAAACACCTACTATTAAAAAGAGGAAAGAGCAGCTGGTCATAGTCACTCTCTTGTTAGCCAAGAAAATTATTCTTCTGCACTAGCCTCACTTGGTCTAATCCAGATTTGAGCTAAGAGATGAGGCTATAAGTATGCATTTTAGACTAACTCTTGGCACAGTGTTACTCAACTGTGCTTTGGGTTTATGGATTGGCAGATATTTCCACTACAGCTGCAGGAACACGTAATGAATGGAGAAAGTAAGGGTTGAGTGTGGAGAGGTAGGAGGAGACTATATCTTGAAGAAATATGAATGACATGCTAAGAAGTTAGGACTTTACTTTGGAAGTTATTCAAGGTGTTTGATCTAACATTGCTACCCTGTGACAGTGTTGCTCTATATCTAATCACAGCTTTTTAAGGTAATTATCACACCAGGAGAGCTTTGTTTTCCTTTTTAATAAGCGTCACTACCTAGGCTTAATTCTTTATAGAATTAAGTAATTACAAAGTAATTCTTTGACAGAATTACTGTCAAATTTTTGAGTGTAATGGAGCTGTCATATTCAGCCATGTCATTCTATAAATATCTGTTTTTGACAACGGTATATATATAGGTAAAGAACTGCACTGCTCTTACAATGGGTTAGTCACATACACTAAACTACTGTAATATTGAAATTGATAGCATAAAATGTATTTGATGTTTTACATTTAGCATTAGTAAGAAATATATTACAAACAGAAAAAAAGAGGATAGCTTGGTTTATAAAAATGTGTTTTATAGGAATCCCCTTTATTCAAAGGATAGGAGAAAAATGCATGATCAATAATTCTTCAAGGACTCACTAAGTTGAAGGATAAACTGGATATGCTGTTTCTACTTCTTTTTGCTTTCCCAGCACATTTATCTATTCACTCAATTTATTGGTTTATATGCTTTTATAAAAGTGTACATATACAGCAAAACAAAACAAAACACACACACACACACGCACACACACACACACACACAAATAAGTTCACTCATACTCCTTGTTTCTTACTGACTAAAGTATCATAAGAGAGAATTAAGAGCCACCTAAAGTGAAATTCTAGGACTTTGTTTTTCCATATTTTCACCATCTTCTGTTTATCTGACGAAAATGAACATTGACTTCATATGTTCCTGGGAATCAAGTATTTTCAAATGAAAAAGAACTAGGTATGTATTTTATGCAGTAAATGCAGGGACATTTTTTATGAAAACCAAAAAACATGTAGGATAACTATGTTACAATGGAAAATAAAATAGTCACCTTGTTACAAAAGAATAATGCAAACAGGGGGCACCTGGGTGGCTCAGTCGTTAAGCATCTGCCTTCGGCTCAGGTCATGATCCCAGGATCCTGGGATTGAGCCACGCATCGGGCTTCCTTGCTCGGCAGGAAGCCTGCTTCTCCCGCTACCACTCCCTCTGCTTGTGTTCCCTCTCTCGCTGTTTCTCTCTGTCAAATAAATAAAATCCTTAAAAAAAAAAAAAGAAGAATGCAAACAGTACATGACTAAAAAAATGGGTCAAACTTGAAATTCTGGAAACCAATTTTCAGAATCAAATATTAATTGCTCAATTATATGTCAGTGTTCTGACTAGTGCAATATCAAATTAAAGACAAAGATCAGCATCTACTTCTACTAATCTGTTTCATAATTAGAAAACTATTGAAGTGGAATTTATCTCTTATATCTACAATCTTTCTAAAATGAAAAAAAAAATGGTCAAGAAGCAAAATATACATAGTGGTGTTACATCCACATATATGGTAAAGTATTCTCACCCGTTAGTGAACTACAAAGAGTGCTTGACACTAACAAGGAATAGTGGTATAATTAGAAATTCATGAGTTATAAATTCCAAAGAAATTCAACCAAAGAACAATTTGGTTTTCACTCTTGCTTAAAAGTTATGTAATCTAAAAAAAAAGTTATGTAATCTTGAGTAAATTATTTAGCCTCTCTGATATCATAATAATACCATACCATAATGTATGTAAATAATATTATAGTGTATATATTATAAACTTTTAAGTGTAAAGGTATAAACTTAAGTGTCTTTTCTTTCTCTCAGAATATATGTTTCATGGCTATATTTTGTGGGATACAAATTTATGCCATGCCTGAAACAAATAGTTTTATGAAACTATTTATATAGTTATTCATATTAATCATCTTTCTATCTGTATACTCAGAATATTTTAACATATAAGGGACACTAACATCAATTCACAGTCACTTTATATCTATTTTGTAATTTCAGGGTATATACCTATGTATAAACATACTCTCAAGGAGACTATCCATTTATTGTCAGATGTAGCTTACTTCTTATTGGAATAAAAACCTAGTGATCATGATCCCAGGGTCCTGGGATTGAGCCCTACATTGTGCTCTCTGCTCAGCAGGGAGTCGGCTTCTCCCTCTCCCCCTCCCCCATGATTGCTTGCTCTCTCTCATTCTCTCTCTCTAATAAATAACTCTTTAAAAAAACAAACAAACAAATAAACAAAAACTAGTGAATATAAAAATGAAATACATGTTGTTCAAGATGAACTACTAACACACATCATGGCCACTCACTATATCTTATGCAATATCTTAGAGTGCTGGCAGGAGCTTCTGAACTTTAGATATTATTTCATTTTAAAAGGAGACTTTGCAGGGCCACTGGGTTGCTCAATTGGTTAAGCATCCAACTCTTGATTTCAACTCAGGTCATGACCTCAGATTCCTATCAAATATCAAGCACGTTTTTTTCCACAAGTGGGCTTGGACATGGATAATTTCTCAACCAACCTAACTTTGACCATAACTCTATATCATGACTGCAATCATAACTGTGAGTAAAAATGCTAAATACAGTGTTCTCATTTGTATGAGAATGCAAATGAGAATCAGAATGAAAATCATGGAATTGGTTAAAACAGTATTGTCTTTACACTACTAGTTTAGTATCTGTGTCCAGTGAAGTGTGAAACTCTGTATTTCTTAATAATTACTGCATCACCAATGTCCAGAACACGGTTGTAATATGAAAACAATATTTTAGAGTAAAACAAAACATACAGCAAACATGGAACAACCATGGAAAGTACATAAGTTTGTGCCCAATAATACAATTATATAAACATTGGACTTAAAAATGCCATTGAAAAACAATATTAATATGATAGTGTATGCATAAAAATGGATGAACAATAATCTTGAGATGTTATGGTCAAGGGCAAGTGCTTCAAAGACTTAAATAGGATTATTGAGACTTATTATTACCATTATCATTTTTTAAAGATGTATTATTTTTTAATGTTTTTCTTTGTATTTTTTGTTCTAGGTGTAGGATTCAGTGTTACTTTTTTATCTTAAGAAATATTTCTTGTTGGGTTTAACCTAAAAACTGATTTTTTCCTGCCAAAAGTCAGTGGAGTTCTAACCCTTGACTGTGGCTCTGTCAGAGGTAGATAGATGATGACACAAAGAATGCCAGTAAATACAAATGGGAAATAGTATTTCCTGAGTAGCAGACGGCCAGTTTGTAAAGAGTGCAACATTTCTTAAACATCACTACCTCAAAGATCTGTGCAAATATACACAAGCAGTTTCTAGAGCCACAGAAATGGAGTCAATGGACTACCTGAGAAAAGGAAGGAACTATTGTGGAAAAAAACAGCATAAGAGAAGTCAAGCATTTCCTAGAGTTGGGAAAAAAATGACCTCATTAGAACTGAAGGCTAAAAAAGTCCTCCTTGGTTAAATTAACATCAGAACCACATTAGACTAACAAATTAGAAAGCTAAACTTGTTGGAAGATTTGATAACTCTAATACCTTTTTCTTAGCAATTTGTCAAAGATGAGTTATGCAAGGATTGAGGAAGGAATCCTTAGACAGCGAGTATGTTCATGAGTTCATAAATACAAGTGACTCCATTGAGCCCAAATGGGACCATCATAATGAAGAGTGTTTAGTTTCCTGTAAAGAAAGTGTCTAAGTGTTATACAGTCAGTGACACTGTCTATCCATTCAAAATTAAATCCAGAGATGAGGTTTTTTTTATAGAAAAAGATAGGTTTTCCCAACAGTTATGTAGAAATTTTGGAAATTATTTGCTAAAATAGAATTAAAAAAAAAAAACCTTTCTGAATATTTACTTTAAAATAAAAAGATTCAACTAGATGATAGAAAATTGATTGTTTTCATACTAATTTTACTAGGGTGAGTTTTGTGCATATTACTGTGGATTTATAGAATATATGCTATAGGATGTCTAAAACTCAAGTGTTTATGATTGGCTGAATTGGTTTATTACTGGTTTATTAGTGTTGGTTTTTACTCTAAAGTCCTTAGTTCACTTTAAGTTTTTCATGTCTTGGAGTAAAGAAAAACATCTGTATACTTACAAAATCAAGAATTATTTATTTTCCATTAGGGAAAAACAAACAGAAAACTGGATTTCTTTGGTTCACACACACACACAAACACACAGGTTTACATATGTTAGTTTAGACAGAGACACAATTACATTCACACACACAGCACACACACAAATACATTGAACAAGCCAGATTTAAAAAGCCCATTGAGTTAGGAAGGTTTTTTTGTTTGTTTGTTTGTTTGTTTGAGAGAGAGGAAGAGCATGCCCATGCGTGTGAGTGAATGAGCAGGGGAGGGGCAGAGGGAGAGAGATAGAGACAATCATAAGCAGATTCCACACCAGCACAGAGCTAGACATGGGGCTTTTTTCAACATGCAGAATTATTTACCGTCAAAAATTTCCCCCCTCCCTAAAAATATTTTTTAGCTACAAATTTCATAAAATTGCTTCTAAACAAATCCTTAATTCACCAATCGCAATTAAACCTAAATGACTGTTTGGACTCCAGACAGAAAAGTATTTATATTTAGTGTATATAGAATAAAATAGCAAAAATAGGTAAATGTTAGATGATGGTTGATAAAATGAAGAAATAAGACATTTTGAAGTGGATTCTGATGGACTGTGAACAAATGAGAGAAAAAGTGCAGCAATTGCCAATCTTAGTGATTAACCATGCATTACTGTAGAAAGTATTCCCTGATCAGATCTTAGACTCAGCCCTCTAGCCACATTGTGTGATTAAATATGAGTAATATATAAAATCAAATGTTACACAACTATTAACCAATATTTTACAGAACTCAAGCCCTATGTTAGAACTTTGCTAGACATCTATTTCTGTTTCCCTTGAAAGCAGTTTTTCTCTTCTTTTTTTAATATATTATTTTAATTGGCAGTTTAAGGTAATGAGTCCACAGAGTCTGACATGCTGAGCTAGCAAGGAAATGCAGCTGGTCTTTCTCTTGCAGACAGAGGCAGTGGTTCTGGTAATGAAAAGAAGAAGCAAAGCATTGCTTTCTTTTTTTTTAAGATTTTTTTTTATTTATTTCACAGCGAGAAACACAGCGAGAGAGGGAATACAAGCAGAGGGAATGGTAGCGGGAGAAGCAGGCTTCCCGCCGAGAGCAGGGAGCCCAATGCGGGGCTCGATCGGAGGACCCTGGGATCATGACCTGAGCCGAAGGGAGACGCTTAACGACTGAGCCACCCAGGCGCCCCGAAGCATTGCTTTCTTCATCATGACATCTTTTACAACCAGATTGTACTAGTCTTACACAAAACAAGTCTTAACATATTTAAAAGGATTGCAATCATATCAAGCGTCATTTCAGAACACAATGGTATGAACAAGAGTCTATAACAAAAGGAAAACTGGGAAGTTCACAGATACATGGAAATTATATACACTCTTAAATAACCAATGGGTCAAAGAAGGAACTAAAAGGGAAATAAAAAATGTATCTTGAAACAAACAAAAATGCAAACACAACATATCAAAAATTATAGAACAGTAAAAGCAGTTTTAACAAGGAAGTTCATAGCAATAAATACTTACCAAAAAAAAAAAAAAAAAAAGACCTCAAATAAAGAACTTAACCTTATACCTCAAGGAACTAGGAAAAGAAAAAATGTAACCAAAGATAATAGAGGGAAGGAAATAAAAAGGACCAGAGAGGAAATGAAGGAAAGAGAGACTAAAAAGAAGATAGAAAGATAAACAAAAATAATAACTGTTTTTTTTTTTAAGAGCAACAATATTGACAAATTTTCAGGTAAACTGATTTTGAAAGAAGCCTCAGATGAATAAAATCACAAATGAAACAAGACATATTTCTGATAACAGAGAAATAGTAAAGATCATTAGAAACTACTATAAACAATTATACAATAAGTTAGATGACCTACAAATACTCGATAAAGACCTAGAAACATACAACCTACCAACCTGAATCATGAAGAAATAGAAAACCTGAATAGACCAGTTTGAGTATGGAGATTGAATCAGTAATCAAAAACCTCCCAACAGAGAAAATTTTGGTACTTGATGACTTTACTGGTGAATTCTACCAAACATAGAAGAAGAATTAATGCTGATCCTTTGTCTTACACAATACATAAAAATCAACTCAAAATGGATAAAAGAGACCTGTGAAACCTGAAACTATAAAATCCCTAGAAGAAAATGAAGAAGATAAGCTCCTGGTCTTGGCATGGATTTTTTTTAATTTGACACCAAAAGCATAGACAACAAAAACAAAAATAAACAGAATGGAATACATCAAATTAAAATGTTTCTGTATAGTGAAGGAAACCATCAAGAAAAGGCAATATATGGAATGGGAGAAAATATTTTCAATCCAAATATATAACAAGGGGTTAATATCTAAAAACAAAACAAAACAAAAAACCTCGAAAACCTCAGTAGCAAACCAAATGAAAAACAACAACCACCATAACAACAACAGATAGCCCAATGTATATGTATCAAATAATCGCATTGCATTATTTATATATATTACTATTTTGTTGATTACACCTCAAAAATCTGTAAATTATTACTTGATAATTTCTGCTTAATTTACTAAAATACATCCTAATATTGAGAAAATCAGAACTTCTCAAATTATCTTCTCCTCTAGCACTTGAAACTACTGCAGAAACTCTTCCTACTACTTAAGACTACCTCCATTCTTGTCTGTATCTCATGAATATCTACTTACCCTTTCTAATTTAGCTCAATTGCAGCCTTTCTGTGAGTGTTCCTTGTCAGGTCTCTCCTTACTCCAGGAAGACTTAGAGACACTTTCTTTTGGGTATCCATAATATGTTTATTGTGTATGCATGTGTGTGCATGTATGTGTAGAGTATCTATAGATATAAATACACACATATGTATTGTATTATTACACATCATATTGTACCATCATTATTATTTTCTTTTTCTAGAGACAGATTGAATATTCAGCATAGTTTTATATATTTCAGCATCTAGCACAATCTTTGAAACAGACTAGCTACCCAATGAATGCTTATAGAATATTTTCACAATTGAATCTTTCTCCATGAATTGGTTCCATCAATTATTACTGCTTTCTCTTACAATTGAAGTCTCCTCTTGGCTGGAGATTTCCTTTATACTTCAAAACAAAACAGAGCAAAACATACTTTTATTATCTTGAATTACTCTTATTTCTGAAAATAAGAGTTTATCATTTACTTACTCTTCTGCCTTACCACTCATTCACTCATTAGCCCTTGAAATAAAATATATTTTTCTTATCATTTGGCTTGAATTCCTTATCTGGAAGTCACTAGTGACTTCCTAATTGTCAAATATTTTTTTCAATTCTCAGCTTGCTAGAACTTAATGTGACATTTAATACTTGTTTTTCTCTATTCTTGTACTTTTTAATCTTATGTCTTTGAGACTTAATGCTATCCTGATTCTCTGATTAGTCCTCTGACTTCTTTACCCTTCTTCCCTTATCAGCAGTAGGATATTTTCTAACTTGAATCTTCTTGTGTTTATCTTCAAATTTACATTTGGTATAATTTGGTTTCCCTATAACACGGAGGGCATAAAGTCTGTCTTTATACTTGTGGCTCATATCTTCTTGGATACCCTATTGGTCTCTAATGTTCAACATTTCTGAATTAAAAAGTGTCATCTTCTCCCGTATTATATATAACACATTTCCTCTTTCATATTTCAATTAATGATGCTGTATTTTTCTCCTTACTGCAGCATGGGTGTGGAGCACAGGCATATGTTGACATTCCTCTCTTTCATATACATCTAATACAATCAACTTTTTACTCTTATAGGTTTCTCTTTGACATATTTATTATTAATTCTTGGTTTTCTATTTTCCATATCTGTAATACTTAATTTATATCCCATTTCACTTGGCCTTTATCTATTTATAATCTACATTATCTCCCAATTTGACATTTATAAATTCTTCTTGCCCTGAATTTACATAACACCTACTCTATAAACTTATTATAACTCTTCATATTTATTCATTATTAATCAGTCTGAAATACTCTTCCCTCATTCTTTACCTCTACTTTAAAGTCAAAGTAGTTGTCTCTGATTTCTTCAGGTAGAATTTCTCTGGCATGTACGTCCCAGAAAGAGCTCTCTTCTAACTCTAACAATTGATTTATGGTAAATCACTCTTGTGCCTTTACCTATTTTCATGTCCTGATATTTGAGACCCTTCTTATATATCTTATTCTTATCATAGCACTAAGAACACTTTTATGACTTCCTGAAGTTAGGGACTGAGTTCAGTTTTTCCTAACATCTTGTCTTGTACTAAATGAACATTTCTAAATATTCATTGAATGAATGAATTTGTTATAATCACTAGAAATTAGCTCAGAACACTATACAAAAGTTCTGGTATGTCAGCCTGAAATATAGAGCATTACACAATGTTATACCAAACCCAACATGTTTTGTATTTATGTGTGGGTTAAAAAAAAAAAAAGCATGACTGGGACAGCAGCAACATTGAATTTTACAGCAAAATAAATACATTTTGAAATAACTAAGATCAACATAATTATTGTGAATGTTATTTTATTTTTTTAAAGATTTTATTTATTTATTTGACACAGAGAGACACAGTGAGAGACGGAACACAGGCAGAGGGAGTAGGAGAGGGAGAAGCAGGATCCCCGCCAAGCAGGGTGCCCAATGTGGGGCTTGATCCCAGAACCCTGGGATCATGACCTGAGCTGAAGCCAGACGCTTAACGACTGAGCCACCCAGCGCCCCATGAATGCTATTTTATATTGCTATAACTTATTGGGCACTTACTAGATGTCAGGTACTATGTTAAACATGAAACATAATCTCATTTCACTATCACAGGAACTATACAACATTAGTAGGCACACTATTTTACTTATATTTTATAGATGAAGTATCTAAAGTCACACAGGGAGTAAGTGCTGTGGTAGGGATTCAAATATATCTGTTTCAAAATCTCAGGCTCTTCACCAGTGCATGCTCTGTATTCCACTTTGCATGTTGCATTCCAAATGTGTTTTTATTTTTCCTGACACAAAATAAATTGAAATGTTCTTTGTGAGTCATTCATTCAAGTACCATCATTTGCCTTTTTCCTCATAATAACATGATTCAGAACTTTTAATAATGATTATAATTAAGCAGTGATATCATTGCCTCTCTGTTTTATGAGACAATAATCCAATTCCTAAATGGCTAAACTAGAAGGCCAAAGGCAGAGCAGTTTATCACAGCTAGAGAATCAGATTACTGCTGAGCAAAACAGAGAGCCTTGATATTATTATTATATAAAGCATGTTTGAGGGTTAATAGCCTTCTCTCCAACATTTTTAAAAAATGTTATATTGGCAAGTTTAAAAACAGAAAGAAACGATGCTAGTTCTACTGAATATGTCTGCAGAAGACAATCTGAATGATGAAGAAAATTAATTCTCTCAAACAGAGCACTTGATTTGGAGTCAAGATAATTCAAACCTTTTTTTACCTAATATACTTAAGTCATTTAACTTTAGTGAAATTCAGTTTCCATGTTTTAAAGTAATGGACTTCTTATTCTAATATTCAATGATTAGATATGCCAGGAAAAAAATCTTTGAAATCATATGTAATGAGAAAAAGAAAATGCATATATTTATGGATCAGCCTTAATTTTTCTATACATATGAACAAGTAACAGTGTACTATATTGATAGATAGTACTTGTTAGGAAAGAAAAATTTTCTACCCTAAAAAGGTACAACATAATGCCTCCCACTTTCTTATCTCTCACATAGTTAATTTAAAAAGTGTTTCTCTACAATAGGATCTGTTACAGAAGCTGATCGGCATGTCTTGGCTTCAAAGATTAAAGAGTCGCACATACTTTAATCACTGCTTTATTGATTTATATTAAAGCCATCTCCATTTCCATAAGCATCTAAAACTTTCAGAGCTGACTACAGATATTCGAAACATGTCATTAGCAAGAATATATACATAAATGAACATATTTGAAAACTGTTCTGAAAACACAGTCCAATTTCAGATATGCATATTCCAAATCAATGAGTAAAATATTTTGTTTGTCCATAAGAGACTCCTAAAACTCACAAAACAAACTGAGGGTGGCTAGGAGGTGGGGGGGTAGTGATAGGGTGACTGGGTTATGGACCTTGGGGAGGCTATGTGCTATGGTAAGTGCTGTGAAATGTGTAAGCCTGATGATTCACAGACATGTACCCTGAAGCAAATAATACATTATACGTGAATAAAAAAAAAAGGAACGTAATCATATTCACAATGCATTCTTGGATAGTTACACAGTTATATGTTTCTGTGTACATAGTTATTGTCCATGTTGTCACTTATATCACTGATTCATTTCATGTGTTGCTGAGTAGTATTCTATTATATGGATACCCTATGATTTGTTGATTGTTTTCCTATTTATGGATACCTGGATTATTTTCTGTTCATGGCTATTATAAATAAAGTGTCTATTAATATTCAAAAAATATTTTGTTTGAAACATGTGTGAGCAATTATTTGCATGACTATAACTAATATATAATTTTAGAGGAAAGAAAAATTATTGTTTTACAATATAATGAATTTGGCTTTTTGAGGAACAATGGCACAAAAAACAGAGAGCAAATACAGTCACTGCCATAAAATAAGTTCTCCTTTTTCGAAAATACTACAAAATATTTAAGGATTATTTTGATATTCCATTTCAGTTTAATAATTCAACGAGATAGTGTTAGATGACTTGTCTAGGAATAAAAATCACTCGGTTCCAGATTAATAGCTACTGTAACAAGTAACAAGTATAACATGGTTTTGATTGATTTTATCATTTAAGTGAGTATTTTGCAACTAAATAGATATAACCTTTAAAATTTATAAATTTTATCACTAACATTTTTTTAATTATTCATTAAATTTTAAAGAACAGTAAGGCAGATTTTCTTCAGGCAGAAGGGGAAATGAGGCTTTCAATGGGGAAAGAGATTGGGTTCAACTCTGAATACAGCAAGGAAAAGTGAGAATTTGTAGCCAAAGAGCAAGATGGGAATCAGTAACTAGAAAATTGCTAAGAGGAAACATCTAATCAAGAGGAGGTTCTGGCTACATTGACCTAACTGGATTCTTTCTGAAGACAGGCCAAGGTAATTACACATTACCTAGGGAGTGGTGGAGAATTAGGAACCCATCTGATACATAGAGTGATATTGAGGGTGGGTAATTCTGACTACAATGCAAGATGAACACAGAAGTCAAAATGTTGAGATCTAGTTGAAAAAGTGCTTAGAAAAGTCCTATTACAGTTTGGTCAAGGTGAGAATCTTTGTCATATGATTTATAAAAGGAAATGGCTCCTTTTATCTCTTATACTCAGTCAAGTGTACCATCTAACACCCCTACCCAGATTTCATGTATACACATCCATTCTTCTTGTATACACATCAAAAATTTCATATATTTTGGCATGTAAGTCCCGTTTAGGAGCTAGTGCAGGAGTTAGCAAACTATGCCTAATGGACAAAATTGTAGCCATTGCCTGTTTTTATAACTTACGCTTTACTATAATGCAACCATGCCCATTTGGGTTTGTTTTAATCTGGGACTGTTTTCTTGCTAAAATGGTAATGTTCAGTAGTTGTGCTAGAGATTGTGTTGCTTTTAAAATCTAAAATAATCACTCTGGCCTTTAAAAATATATATATTTATTTGCAGGGCACCTGGGTGGCTCAGTGGGCTAAAGCCTCTGCCTTTGGCTCAGGTCATGGTCTCAAGGTCCTGGGATAGAGCCCCACATCAGGCTCCCTGCTTAGCAGGGAGCCTGCTTCCCTCTCTCTCTGCCTGCCTCTCTGCCTACTTGTGATCTCTCTCTCTCTCTCTCTCTCTCTCTGTGTGTCAAATAAATAAATAAAATTTTTAAAAAAGAAGTTGGCCAGTCTCTGCTTTAGGTCAAAACTTCTATTTCAATTTAGTTTTACTTTTGTTTCCTTCATATGTCTAAAAATCCTATCAAAATGGATAACTTTCTTTGGCGCCTGGGTGGCTCAGTTGTTAAACGTCTGCCTTCAGCTCAGGTCATGATCCCAGGGTCCTGGGATCTAGCCCCACATCGGGCTCCTTGCTTGGCAGGAGGCCTGCTTCTCCCGCTACCATTCCCTCTGCTTGTGTTCCCTCTCTTGCTGTGTTTCTCGCTGTCAAATAAATAAAATCTTTAAAAAAAAAATGGATAACTTTCTGTAGTCTGAAAGTATGCCATTTCCTTTTCCTTTCCTGCAATTTTGCATATGCAAATAACCTTTACCTCAATGAACCTCTTATCTTTTTCAACATCAGAAACCACCATAATTTTAAGGCCTAACTTGAATTCCTGCCAAAGCCTTATATCCATCCTTCCATTGAAATTGAGCTCTCCTTTTCTGAACGCCCATGACATTTACTTTTGCAAATTATAACACTTGCTACATTCTGTTACGTGTTAGAATTATTTGTGCATATGTTTCACATTCCTCATAAATCCATTAGCTCTTTGAGAGTCATTGCTAGGAATTACTAATCAAGTTATCCTCATCAGACCCTAAGCACATATAGACTTTCAAAAATGATAGGAAAGAAAAAGGGAGAGTGGTATATGAGATACAGAAAGCATCTGCCTATATACCCTGTAATTTGAATGTAATCAAAAGGACTGTCTGCTTCAATGTAACTACCACTTGGTAGTGACTTTCTGGGTAGGTAAATCATCTACCATGACAAATATTGTTTTTAAATATGTCAGATTATTTTATTATTAACTTAGAGTGTTCTTATTGTCAGAATGAAAGTGAAATGTTTCCCCCTGGGAGATGCTGCTATAAAAATCATTTAGGAATAAAATTATAATAATAAATTAATAACACAGACAGTGGTTAATTGTACCAGAAAGTGTAGTATGACAACAAAAAAGTGTAGTGGACATGAAAACATATGTCTCATCCTTTGTCAGTTGAAGGAAGAAGAAGAACACATACTTTATTGCTTATAGGGGATGTCAGTAAAAAATGTACAATTTCTTCAACAAGGCTGTACTTGAACAACAGAGCAATACTCATATTATATTAAATTAACTTATTGTCTCTAATCAGAGAGCCTAACTGTAAGAAAATGGATCTCAGACACTTTAACTAGACTTTGGTTTTCAGAGAAGTTGTAGGTTTGCAGAAAAATTGAGCAGAAAGAACAAAGTTCCCATATACCACACCCCACCCATACAGTTTCACTAATTATTAGCTTCTCTCATTAGTGGGTACACATGTTACAATTAATCAAACAATATTCACTCACTAAATTCTAATAGATTACATTATAATACACCTTTTTTTGTGTTGTGCAGTTCTATGCAGTTTTAAAAATATATAGTGTCAAGTATCTACAATACAATACAAAATAATTTCATTATGCTAAAAATCCCGTGTTTCACCTATTCATCTCTCCTTCCTTTTTCCCCAAATTCCAAGAACCATAGCTGTTGTTTTCTGTCTCTAAATTGTTGCCTTTTCTAGAATATCACATAGTCAATATTATATAGTCTACAACATTTTGAGACTGATTTCTTTCACTTACCAATATATACTTAAGGTTCCTCCACATTTTTCATGGTTTCATAATTCATTTCTTCTTATTGTTGAATAAAATTCAATTGTATGAATGTACCACAGTTCGTTTATCCATAAATTTATCAATAGATTTTTGCAAATCTATTGGAAAGTCTGTCTAGATTCTTTTTCCCCCATGTGAACTATCAGTTATTCAAGAACACTTTGTTGAAAGATTATCTTTCACTATTCAACTGCCTTTATTCCTTTGTCAAAGATGTATGGACTACATTTGTGTGGATCTATTACTGGGCCCAATATTGTGTTGCATTGATCTAATGGTCTATTGTTTCATCAATATCACACATTTTGATTTCCGTAGCTTTATAATAAGACGTGAAGTCGAATAGTGTTAGTCCTCTAACTTTGTTCTTCCTCCAAATTGTGTTGGTTATTCTGGGTCTTTTTTCTTTTCTGCACAAACAGAATCAGTTTGTCAATATAACATGCTAGCAGTTTGATTAGAATTTCATTTAATCTATAGATCAAGTTGAGAAGAATTGGCAGGTTAACAATATTGAGTTTCTCCACTCATGAATATGGAATACTTCTCTATTTACTTCTTCTTGAATTTTGTTTATCAGAGTTGTAGGTTTCTTCATATAGATCTTGTAAGTTTTGTTAGATTTATAACTAAGTATTTCCATACTGATGCTAATATAAGCCATGCCAAATTTTTAATTTCAGATTCCAGTTGTTTATTGCTAATATACAAGAAAGCAATTGACTTGTGTATATTAGACTTGTACCTTAACCTAGCTATAATCCCTTATTAGTTCCAGGAATTTTGTTTCTTTTTATTCTCTAGCATTTTCTACACAACTATGTTACATGCAAATAAAAATAGTTTCATCTCTCATTTTCCAATCTGTATACCCTTTTATTTCTTTTTCTTGTTTGATTGTATTGGCTAGAACTTCTTGTATAATGTTGAATAGAAGTGTTGAAAGGTGACATCTTGACTTGTCCTTATAATCTTAGAGGAAAAAGTCAAGCACTTTTGATGGTTAGAATAAAAACTGTAAAGACTTTGAAAATTAGTCCAGAAAGGATAATACCATGTTTGAGGCTTAGTAAATGGAGAAATCATGATAGTTATAATAAGGAGCTAGTATTTACATTATAAAAGAAATTGATAAATACTGGTAATCTTTGTGGAATGTAGATATCAAAGGACTAAGCAGAATTCTCAGCCACTTTTTTTTTTTTTTTTTAATTAAGGCCAGAATGGCTTCTCAGACCACTATCATCTATTCAAGATTGGCTCAAGAGTGGTCAAAACTTAGCTCAAAACAAAAAATAAATGGCAGTCAACTGCCCATTCTCTGAGGCACCTCTATTCTCTGAGCACCTAAGAATGGAACTTGAGAATTTATTTTAGCTTAATAATCAGCCATGTCATGTAAATTGTTGAGAATATGTATTTGTCACCTAATATATGCTAGTCGATAGCCATGGCTAGAGATATAGACAAATCCATTACTAAAATAGGTTTTTTGGGGTGCCTGGGTGGCTCAGTGGGTTAAAGCCTCTGCCTTCAGCTCAGGTCATGATCTCAGGGTCCTGGGATCGAGCTCCACATCGGGCTTTCTGCTCACCAAGGAGCCTACTTCCCCCCTCTCTCTGCCTGCCTCTCTGCCTACTTGTGATATCTCTCTCTCTGTCAAATATATAAATAAAATCTTTAAAAGAAAAAAAAGGATGTATATTGCTTTAGAGGAAAAAAAATCATGGATCAATGATTAAGTACATTAGTTTCCTAATAACTCCTGTAAAAATTTTCCACTTCAGTGGTTTAAAACAACATAAGTTTATCACCTTACAGTTCTTTAGATAAGAGGTCTTACACAGTTTTCTCTAGGATAAAAATCAAAGGGTTAGTAAAACTGTATTCTTTATTGGAGGCTATGGGGAGAATTGACTTCCTTGTGGTTATAATACTGAGGCTCTGTTTTCTTTCTCTATGGTAAACATAATATTTTATGGTTAGGATTAGTGCCACCAAATACCATCTCCAACTACAACACTGAACTCCATTTTCAAAGTACAGTAAATAAATTGGTATTTAAAAAATATTTTTGCACATTGATATGCTAAGCCTGCATCAGCAAACATTATCTGTATAAAGCCAGATAGTAAATACTTTAGTCTTTTCAGGTTATGTTGTCACTGTTGTGACTATTCAATCTTGTCATTATAGTAAAAAAAAAAATAGAAAATGAAAAAGGAAAGAGAGAGAGAGAAAGGAAGAAGAAGCATAAGAAGCATAAGAAGCATAAGAAGCAGAAGAAGCAGAAGCAGAAGCAGAAGCAGAAGCAGAAGCAGAAGCAGAAGCAGAAGCAGAAGAAGAAGAAGAAGAAGAAGAAGAAGAAGAAGAAGAAGAGGAGGAAGGAAGAGGAGGAGGAAAGAAGAGGAGGAGGAGGAGGGGAAGAAAGGGAGGAGGAGGAGGAGGAGGAGGAGGAGGAAAGAAAACAAGAAAAGAAAAAAAGAAAAGAAAAGAAAAGAAAAAGAAAAGAAAAGAAAAAGAAAGAAAAGAAAAGAAAGGAAGATATCATAGGTAATATATAAACAGACTCTTAATTAAAGAGAACAAGCTGATGGTTACCTGAGGGGAGAGGTGTGGGGGAATGGGTTAGGTAATGGGAATTAAGGAGTGCCCTTGCTGTCATGAGCACCAGGTGATGTATGGAATTCCTGAATCATATATTACACACCTGGAACTAATATAACACTATATTAACTAACTGGAATTATAAAGTTGAAAAAAAGAAGATAGAGAATTACTTAAAATATTTATCACATGTTTTCACTCATTTTAAAATTCTATTTTTATGTGTATTTTGAAATATTTTTAGATATTTATAATTTAAATAAATTATAAACATAAAAAGGAAATAATATGGCTTAATTGTGAACATTTAATACATGGTTCTCAAGTTCAAAAGACCATGATTTCCTCAATATTGTTACTCTTTCATTTTTTTACAAGATATTCATATGTTATACAACTACTTTTTTAAACTTTTTCTGGAATATAAAATACTGGGTATACTTTTAGTGCTTAAAAATTCTTTTTCTCCAAAGTTTTGAAAAACATTTGTTTCATTTAAGTACTAGGATGGCCTATATCACATGATTATTTTTCTCATATGAACACATAGCAATACGATGAATATTATTTAAAAAGCAAAGGATGACAGGACAAGAGGCACAATTTCTAGGATATTCAGGTTTCAGTGGAATTAAAGAGTTATAATTTACTTTCATTCCTATAATACTTTGTTCTTATCATTGTTTCAATATTATACATGGCATTTAAAATATTATTGGCCGAATTCTTCTAAACTGCATGTGCTGCAGGAGGACAGGTTCGTTTTTCTTTCCTTATTTTTTTCAATGACTTTCATAGTGCTTGCCATATAATAAGAACTCATTTTGCTTTTCTGAGTTAAAATTAGGAGTTACAGCGAGACCAATATTTTTCTTTACTTAGGTTTTAATTAGTTTCTACAGAAACTATTATATTAGCCCCACTAAATACCTATTAGTGTGTTTTATATAAAATTGAATAACCTCAAGGAGCCAGTTTCACTTTCATTTAACCAGCTTTATTACTTTTTAGAGTGGGGTAGTAATGCTTTTGGGATAAAAAGCAGCCTATTTGAGTGCAGTCTTTGGATTACCAAATATTTTAACAAACTAAAAGAATGTCATAAATATGTGCAAAAGTAAATGCAATAAAATTATCCTACACATTTAAGGTGGTAGTTAGCAAACTCTTACTTTTAATCTACTAATTCAGACATTGTTATTTCTAATAGAAATAGAAATTACATAGCAAACATAAACCAGTGTATATTATCAAAGCCTTTACTTACATAGTCTTTCAATCAATTTTAATAAAAAACCCTATAGCAGAAAAAATAGCATAAACAGTTTTATCCATCTGATATAATTATAATAAAGAGAAGTTGCAGCCACTGCTATTTTGCTCCATTAAGTTCCATTTTTAGAGGGCCTTCTTCCAACAGCACTACTGAGTGTGCGTTTGGGCCTTGAAAATTTTCTTGCTGTTATTTTTTTGGCAGTTAGAATGTAGAATTTGCCCCCATAATGGGCTAAGGGTCATTACTAGAAGTCATGCTCCCACATTGAGACATCAGGTATGCTGTCATCCTTAAACTGACTGGAAATTTTTCATATAAAGTTTCATATAAAGCAAAATCTTACTTCAACTAATTCATGAAAAGATAGATTTACCATGAGGATAATGACATGTCTTACAGAATCAAAAGGACAAAACCAAAGCTGGCCATCAGGAGCAAATGAGACTAAAGACGAGGGATCTGGATTCTAATGTCCTTGCTTTTCTCTGCTCTTTAGTATGCTCATTTACCACTCCTTTTCTTCCCCTCTCTTCTTCCTTCCTTTTACCTTACCTCCAATCTCTCCCCCATACAACCCTCTACTCCCTTCCTCTCAAACTTTCCAGAATACATTCTGTTCTTCTGTGGTACACATAATATTTTATGGTTAGGATTAATCCCACCAAATATCATCTCCAACTACGACACTGATCTCCATTTTCAAAGTACAGTAAATAAATTGGTATTTAAAAAGTACTTTTGCACATTGATAGACCAAGCCTGCATCAGCAAATATTTTCTGCATAAAGCCAGGTAGTAAATATTTTAGTCTTTTCAGGTTATATTGTCACTGTTGTGATTATTCAATCTTGTCATTATAGTAAAAAAAAAAGGAAGGAGGGAAGGAAGGAAGGAAGGAAGGAAGGAAGGAAGGAAGGATGGAAGGAAGGATGGAAGGAAGGAAGGAAGGGAGGGAGAGATCATAGGTAATACATAAATGAGTGTGACTGTGTTCCATTATGATTTATAAAAAGGGCCTAGGTTTGACCTACAGGTCATAGTTTGCCAGTTCCTGGGTTAGGCTAAAGCATCTAAGTTATTTTTACTAGGGTCCTTTTTACAACAAGGACTCAATATTTTAGGTCACTCATCAAGGTTACTTGTGGCTGATTATAGTTAAGAATTAGTTTGAACTGCTCAGATATCCTTAGTCCAAAATTAAACAAATTTTAACAAAAAAGTAAACAAAATTACCAGATCATATACTATTACAAAAGATCATGTAACAGAGAGTGAAATCAACAGTGTCTCTCAACAAAGAAACAACAAACTGAAGTCTTATTTAAAGTGTTATGAATTCTTCTTCTTTTTTTTTTAATTTGATGTGTGATAATGCCAAAACTTGTGATAGCTTACTTACTGTCTTAGCTATTAGTCTCATTTCCTCTTGACTTCACTAGAAAGCAATAAAGCAGTATTTGATCTGAATTAAATGCTTGATCTAGTATTAAAACTCATTCTTCTGTTCAGGTAATTTTACCTGCTCCTTGCAAATAAACACTTCTGCTTGTCTTCAGAAATTCTTGACCTCCTTTCCCCAACATGGAAAACCTTCCCAGTCCATAATTCCTTGATGTTTTACAGGCTGTCACCTAAATGCTGTATCTAACCTTCAGTTTACCAGATTGGTTCGTTTGTTGATTTGTTCACCTTTCTCATGTAATATTTTCTATTTCTAGGTCATTTTTAGTAGCTGATTCTGTGTGTTAACTTAACTGGATCATGGAACATCCAGAAATCTGGATGAAATTTCTGAGTGTGTCTATAAAAGCATTTCCAGAAGAGACAATATTAATTGTTTGAGTAAAGAGACTTGCCCTCTCCAGTGAAGATGGGCATCATCCAGTACGTTGAGGGTCTGAATATAAGGGGGAGGAATGGAGGGTGTGCTTACCATCTGCCTATTTGAAGTGGAGCATTGATCTATTCTCAGGTCTCCTGGTTCTCAGGCCTTTCAACTTGGACTGGAATCTTTAAATTTTACAACTATTTTTCTTGTGCCTCCATATTTCAGGAGGCAGATATTATGGGATTTTTCAGCTTCCCTGATTTTGTGGCCAATAATATAGTCAAAGTGTTCCAAATATTCTGCAGCTCTAAAGTGATGTTATTATCTTTGTTCAATATCTCCCTACTGATGGTTCTCTCTCTTTTCTCTCTTTCTCTATATCATATATATAGATATACAATCTGAATATAATATATTTCTTATAGAAATCCAATCAATACGTTCCCAAACCCCTATTTAGAAAGCGATCTCAGGCAGAAATTACTC
Source organism: Procyon lotor (assembly GCA_028646535.1). Taxonomy (NCBI): domain Eukaryota; kingdom Metazoa; phylum Chordata; class Mammalia; order Carnivora; family Procyonidae; genus Procyon; species Procyon lotor. Next base: position 28,789,624 of record CM053615.1, read on the forward strand.
ACCCATTACCAGTAAGACAGGCAACATTTTTAGGGCTAGGTTAGCACAGGAGCTAGTCAAGCCAAAACGTAAGTTTGCCATGACAATCAGCTTTAAATGAAAGCTCTGCCTAAATAGGAAAAAGAGTAGTTAGGAGATAAAGGAGCAGTAGCAGATCCTCTCTTGCAATTGGAACTAGTGATATGTCTAAAAGATCTTTTAATTATCAGCAGAGATGGAGTAGAAGGATATTCAATGAAAAATAGATACAGAAAATTGTTAATTCACATTAATGTAGTACACTAAAGTGAAGACCTAAGAATTTCTGCTACAATTAGGGGGTCCTCATAGTACAGCTATTCAAATCGCCTTGGATCCTGACCTCTATTCAAAGCCATCAGCTATGTTCCCATTTTTGTGAAGCCTAGATCTCTAGCCATCTCTGGGTCCTGTGATATTCTAATTCCTTTTATTGATAGATTCTGCCTGATAATAACTCCCTCATTAAAGACAGTCTAAACTGAATCTCTGACTCATATATCCTAAAAAGAATAAATAACTCTTATCCACTAAACACAAAGAAACAGACATAACAAAAATGGAGAAAGCCACTTCGATTCATGTGTAAGCAAACAGAATGCAAAGGAAAAAGAAAACTGAATACAAAGAGAATATATATTGTTAAAAGGCTTGGTAATTTTTATTTTATTTTCTTCCTGTGTACTGAGAGATATTAAACAAAATTAATAACATCAAAATAGAACAACATAATGTTTGGAACACTCTGCCCTGATGAGACTAATCAAAAAGTGTTATTAGGTATGAACAGAACAGTGAGAGTAATTAGTTGAGGATTATCTTTAATAGATATTAATTTCATTTAGATCTGTTAAGTGTGGGTAATTGGGTGGGTCTGTGGATGATAATGGAAAATATGGATAAGTTGAATGTAAGCAAAATACTTTTAATGAACAGAAGAGACTGAATTTTAATGAAAATTAAAAGAGTAGATAATTCTTTAGAAAGCTGATGCAATCTTTTTAATATATCATGGCATTTTACATGGAAAATTCATAAAGATATGTAAAAGCTTTGAATTAATTTAATTGAAGTACCAGGGTTTTACATCTTTAAAAGGTGATATCTTTGCTGTATTGACATGAAAATAAGTTTTTTTCTTGAGGTACCAAAATAAAACATTTGTTTTACCATTAGTTTATGCTTCATTTTGAGATTTTATGCATAATACATTTAATTATATTGTACAGAAACACTTGTTAACTTTCAAATAGTTATTCAAGGGTAGTGTGGCTTTTTATAGTGATATGGGAGAGTATCATCTCTAGCTACATTGATCTGATCATAGCACTGGGAAAATTTTTCTAACAGTACAGTCAACATTTCCCATGTGTTACTCATTAATATTTTAATTTGCTAAGTTGGTTTCAGCAATAAAATTATATTATATCACAATGGTGCTCCGTTTATTGAGTGCTCATATAGCACTAGGCATGTTTCTTATCTTGCCAATAATAATGATAGCAAAAATAATAATAAGGATGGTAGCTGCCTTTTAATAAATTTTTCATATGTGTCAGGCAGTGTATAGAACCCTCACAAACATTAACTAATTAAATACTAATGACACTATTTACAAAGAAGTTACAAGTGTTTTAAAAATATTAAAGAAGACAATTTAGATAACATAGGCAAAATTTATTTAACACTTCATGAAGTGGATGGTGTCCTTTTGAAGAACTGCAAAAGATGTGGAAGGAAAGAAGCTTTTATAGGATAATATATATATATATATAAAAGAGACAAATAGAAAATACTGAATTTTCTTGGGTTACATAGTCAACCTTGTTTGGGGTGAGAAGACCCAAAGTTGGGTTGGCCTTTGGGGATTGGATGACTAAATATACTGCTTTTCTGGTGAAAAGGAACATTTGCAGCAACATAAAAGTTGTTTAAGTTATAGTTTGCTGATGTTCACCCCAGCAGGAGTGGCTCCACCTTGGAGAAAATTATCTCAGCAGCTCCTCCCCTTTGGTCATGAGTTTTGATCAAAAATATCAGGCATGACTCTCACTAACCACTGTCTCTTTGGGTATCAGTGCATTATTCATAAGAGATGATGTCACACTGCTATCTTTATACTTCTTCTGTTCTCTTTTGTCATTCCAGAGAAAGAACATGTAGTGGCTAGTCAATGGCTGCTCACCTGCATATAAAACTTTGAGAAGATGAAGCATATTCTTAGAGAGACGGTAATAATTATTAACACAGGAGAATATCCATGATTTGGAAAGTACTTCTGAACCAGGGTTCCCAAGACTGCAAGTAGCTAGAATCAAGTCAAAAAATGATCCCAATGTTGGGGAACCTTTAAATCAGTTGGCCTTTGATGTAGTTCATGTAGTGTGTTTCCACTTCTCCAGAAGTGTTTATCCAGTGAGCTAGTTCCAGGGAAACTGAGGCAGTGGAAATCTAGAAGTTTGTGATAGGCAGAAAGAAATACAGGATCACCACCATCTCAGTAAATCCAATAGTAAGTTGGATGCTGGATTATTCTCCTTTGCAATGGATTGAGATATGTTAACAATGGTATTACTTTTTCAGGCCAGGATAGGAAAAATTGGGGGAAAATCATAAAGAACTTCATGACATAAGAATGAGAAAAAGGATGGTCAGAGACAAAAGGAGCAAAGAAAAAGAAACATTCTTGATCCTCTTGGTCTGATATCTTTTTATTTTTTTAAAGATATATTTATTTACTTTAGAGGGAAAGAGAGAGAGTGAGTGGGACTGGCAGAGGGAGAGGAAGAGAGAATTTAAAGTAGACTGTCCTCTGAGAGTGGAGCCCAACACAGGGCACATATTACCCCAAGAACTCGACCTGAGCTAAAACCAAGAGTCCCACACTTAAATGACTGTGCCACACAGGTGCTCCACCTTGGTTTGATGTCTTGAGAGAAAACAATCTATTTTGATGGCAAGTACTTCTCTTCTAGTCTAATTGGTTTTGAGGCCTTCATAATTTGTACAGGACCAGATGTCAGGTTGAGCTTTTTTCAGTTGTGAAATGTATAACCCAGGTTTAACACCTTGGTACTTGGTAGTGTCCATTTTATATAATCTTACTTTTGTACAAGCATTGGAGTAAAATAAATATAAATGACAAAACACCTTAAAATTCCCATAGCTAAGGATTTGATGAGAGTTCATTATAATGGAATTGACAAGGAAATTTGGTTATTTCTGTGATATACAACATTTTAAATAATAACTGGAATTATGAATGATAACTTTATATCAGGACATATTAAATTTCCAAGAATTACACACAATTTCTACAACACTCATATTAATAACATTTATCCACATAACTATAACCTAAAATATCATAGCTTCATTTTTTATGTGATAATGCTTCCCGGGTAATTTAAGGTATTAAATAAACCTAGTATTTTTTAAGTCTTTTGATTGTTTGTCTGTTTATTTATTTATTTGACAGAGAGAAAGAGCTCACAAGTAGGCAGAGAGGCAGGCAGAGGGAGAGAGGGAAGCAGGATCCCTGCTGAGCAGAGAGCCCTATGCAGGGCTCCATCACAGGAACCTGAGATCATGACATGGGCAGAAGCTTAACCCCATGCCCCAAACCTCATAATTTTAACATCTTACTGGATAAGAGTAAATACCTTTGAGATTTTCCAGGAACCCTCTGGGTAATTTCAACATTAGTCTGAAGTTTAAAAGGCCTTACTTAAAATTTGATTTTTGTTAAGTTTGCAAAAATATATATCCTTTCACCAATGTGACAGTTAAAGACTCTTAAGGCAAATACATGAAGTTACAGCGTTGTAAAAACCTTAGCAATTTTAATACTAAGAAAACTAGGTTTTCCTAAGTAGTCAAAACTTGATAAATACAATTTGAAGGACAGTAAATTATTTTGGTGAGAAATAAAGTCTTTGATTTCTACCTATTTCTAAGTATAAGAAATATTACTTAAAGGTAAAGAAAAAACTTTGTTTTCAATTTCTTATTAAGAAAAGACAAATAATCTAAGAATACTTTGTCCTTTTAATGAAGAGAAAACTTAATTCTAACTTTGTACCAACATACTTTTGATATTAAAATTCACTTAATTAATCCATTCCAATCTTAGCCAGCCAGGCCATACATAAAATTCCTTTCCTAATATTTCTTTTCCACAAACCTTCTACAATGTTTATATCCATCCAGATATTGTCGTAAGCTCTCCCCATCCCCCACCCCCCATCCCGCATGCACACACACCTTTCTCATTCTGGATCAGTTGTTTTACTTCAGGACAAAATTACTCTATTTTTCCCAAGCAATAACACAGCTCCACACTTTATCCCTTTTCTTACCAAAAATACATCCTACTCTCCTTGCATAGAGATGTTTCCCTTATTATTTTTAGTAGTTTTAATTACATATATTAGTTAGATTCTTTTTATTTATTTTAGCTAGAGAGAGAGACAGAGTGTATTGATGGGAGGGACAGAAGGATAAGGAAAGAGAGTCTCAAGCAGACTCCACAGAGAGCACGGAGCCTGAAGGGGGCCTCAGTCTCACAACCTTATCATCATCTGAGCTGAAACCAAGAGTCACAGGTCTTCATTTTCTGTGCCTCCAAGACACCCCTAATTAGAATCTTAAACCTTGAATACTTTTAAGTGTGAATACTTACATACACATAGGTGTGTGTGTGTTTGTGTGTATAGTTCCCATAAAAAATTTGAGTTCTCAGAAACTCTCTCTATATATACAAAGCTTATTTATATAAAGAGCTGTTTGAATTGGAGAGCTGCACACAAGGAAGCAGAGCTCAGATGTGAGAGTGACTTACCCACAGTTACCAGTAAGGACAAGACCAGTGGACTTAAAGGGTTCAGTGAAAGTCTTGTCTATGCATCTCATTGTCTTATAAGCCATTAGCACTCAGCTTTGGATCCCATCTTCCTCACCAAAAACTATTTAGAAAATGATTGCAGAAGATAATTTAAGTTATACAAAAGAGCTTTATTTAATACTTTAAGAGTGGACAATCTCCTTTCAGAGAACTTAGAAATAAAAGAAAAGCAAAAGGCTTTTATAAAATAAGAATCAAGAACTGGGAAGATAGACATAGAAAACATATGATTGGCTGGGGCTTAGAAGGCTGGGAGCTGGTTTGGGCTTAAGGGATTGGCTGACTGTATAGACTGCATTTCTGGTAGAGCAAACATTTACAGAGGTATGCAAATTATTCAAGTTTTGGTTTGCTGATGTAGCATAGCAGACAAAAGTGGCTCATCTTGCACCTAGAACATTCAACACAATGCATTCAAATGGTAAAAGAACTGTGCAAGAAACTTCTTAGGTGGAAAGTGTTAGTGGAGGAATTCAAACCCAGGTCTACCTATAAACATTCTAAACATCTTGCAGTTTCATAAAATCAAACTTCAGAGACATGCTGGTTTTAACAAGCTTTACATTTTAAACAATTTTCATATGAATAAATGCATGGCTTTATAATTATGAAAGATTTGACTTTGGCAGTTCTACTTACACAACTCAGATACAAATAACTTTGCAACAAAAGCAGTAACAAATTATCAATGCTATTGCTCTAGCCAAGTAAAGTGGAGATAGAAAAATAAAGGTTATTATTTGTCTGAGAAATTTATATTTGCCCGAAGAATTCACACTGCATTTTTTGTTTTGCTGTTAAAAAAGAAGAGAGCACATGTCACCACATTTAGATATGCCACTTGCTGACATCATTTTACATAATTAATTGCCACTACTCCTCTGTTCCAAGCCACTTGAAGGAAAAAGCTATTTATTTAATTCTGGCATATGGACTACTAGTTAAATTAACATTTTCTCTATACATTGATCCAAAATGAAAAAAATAATTATCTTTGCTTTTTCCCTAGATTTATGTGTTCTTCTTCTGCACTAGGTGGTCTATTGGACTTAACATTTGTATTGGAAAATAATAAATTGCTATGGAAGGGCTTTCTAATTACAAATTATATTATGTAACTCAAGAAAGAAAATAAAGCATTTTCAAAATTACGAATATATTATAGGATTCATTTTAACATATAATTTCTTAATTTGTTAACTAATTAGTCATTCTGTAGCAGAACAAATTGCTGAATTTTTTTTCAAAATTGCTACTTTGGTCGAAATATTAGTTTTGCTTTTCCTTTCTGAGGGAAAATATCCTTAAAGAAAACATCTGGTAAATATTTTAGGAGGATAAATCAGGGGCTAATCAGTGAAATGATCAAAAGGCAACTTATAGATCTTATTAATGTCCTAAGTAAGAAAAAAAAAAAACAACAAAAACCAAACATAAACAGTAAAAATCTTCTCCATAAAATCTTTTACAACCCTATGACATGCTTAAATTTTACTTTAATCAACATTCTCTCACATATTTGCTTTTATAACATACTAACAATATTTATTCAACATTCCTTTACTAATACTGTAGGATAATGGTGGCCTAGTGAGATTGCATTCCTGAACTATATGCCAAATCAGACAAAAGAGATTAAACTAGTCAAACTAATAGGCATCACACAAATTATTGTTTTTTAAGTCCTGGAAAAATCGGTAGCCCAGCTATATAGCATATGGTATGTTTCTAGAATTTGCTATTAAATATCTCTCCATTCTTTTTTTTTCTCCATTCTTTTAACAATGACCAATGCATGTCAGTTTCATGAATTGTCATTTCTTATTTCACCTTTCTAGTCTAGTTTTCTGAATTTCTTTCTCCTAAATATATTTGGGCCTAAACGTGATTTGTTAAAATACATCTTGTATTCTCTGTGTTGAAAATGGCCTTACAGATTTGTCTGGTATGTTTTCTGATAAAATATCTGTGTGAAAAGCTGAAGAAGGAGAGCATTCCAACAAAGATAAAGCAGATAGACCAGACATACAATAGTTGTACTAAAATGTCAGTATTTACTAAATTAATATGTATTATTATCATCATTAATTTTAATATTTCAGGGCATGATTTTTTCATTATGTTGTTTTTAATACCTACTTAACATTTAAATCTAGCTGTTTGTTTCCTAAAAATTATGTAATAATAGACCATATGTATTTGTGAGATTGAGGAAGAATTGAAGGAGTCCTTAAATAAATTAAGGATGTCTTTTTACAGGCAATCTCTTGGATGGTTAAATTTACTTCTCTCTCTGTCTCTCGCGCTCTCTCTCTTTCTCTCTCTCTCTCTCTCTCACACACACACACACACACGCACACACACATTTTCTCAAACTCTTTGGCCAGATTACAGCTGGAGGTTCTAGTAACAGCATTTTTAACAGTGATATACATACACAGTTTAGTGATTTTGATAGTCTAGTTTGCAAAAATGAAGTTTTGTGTATGTTCTATTCTTTTGACAGTTATGAAGTAAGTGCACTGACAAAGTGAGAGGCTAGAGAGACTGAGGCTGCTGTTCTTCTACAGAAGTGTTGTGCCTCTTGGCAGTTTCAAGTGCTGAAATCAGTTGCTCATTTTCCAAGGTGTATTAGCTATGTAGATCATATAACATCTGGACACTGGCCTTCACAAAGGTTGAAAATTGGTTCTGTTAATATAAGTGTTGACTTTGATCTTCAAATATCACTATTCTTTTTAGTCTTGGCTATATCAAATCACCTTTCCACATGTAAATATTTTGTACATGCTAGTGGAAGCATCACTGAAGAAATTATAGTGGATGGAAAAAATGTATAATGACTAAATGCTCATAGACTGGTCCTAGTACAGGATTTATAATTTTAGTATTCTTCTCTAAAGTAGTGGTTCTGAAGCCTTTTAAAGATGCAATTACTTTGAGAATATCAAAGTTCTAGAACAGCACTGTCCAATAGAAATATAATGTGAGCCACATAATAATACTAAATATTCTAGCATCCATATTAAAACTTTAAAAAGAAATATAAAATTAAATATAATAGTAAAATATATAATATTTTAATATATGTGTGTATTTAAATATGCACATATAAATAACATATTTATTATTAATTAATTTATTAATAATAACAATAGTGACAACAATAATGGTATAGTAATAACAATAACAATAATATAATAACAAAATAAACTTTACACTTATATATGCATATTTAAATACACACATATCTATATTATATATTGTATATTTTTATATATGCATATGTGTATATAACTTGATATAAAACAATATCATCTCAAAATGTACTCTAGCAATAAGTTATGAGATATTTCACGTTCTCATACTAATTTTTCAAAAAAGCTATTCACATACACAAGTTGTTGCAAAAATACTTTGATGTTTTCCAATAACTTAATTGAGCAACAAAAAATCATTTTCCTTTAATATTTACTTCTACATAGACAAAAGAGGTTAATTTTTTTAAAAATTTGATTTCACTTTGAAGCAAAAACACATTACTTTCAAAGCTACATCTATCCAAATTAAGTAAATTCACTAACTCTTGCTTTAGTTACCACAGAATTCAAAGGATCATTGCATTGAAAAGCAAGTCTAAAATTTAATATCAATAAAGTTCTTCAAATGTTTCTTATAGATTTTGTAGCCAATTTGTATATATACAATCAATTATTGTTAAAATTTCTGTGTGTTGATCCACATAGAAAAATGCAAAAAAAATCAGTATTATTGTTTTGTATTGTTTAGTTTCCATTTTTAACATGTTATTTTGCCTGCCTAAATAAGACAAAAATAAACTTTCCTGTTCTTAGACATTCAATTTTACCTCACTCATGGCAGTGGTGAGGAAATGTAAATTATAGGGGAATTTTTTTGTCTTGGATTATTTAATATTATGTAACACACCTCTTTTGTTTCAGGAAAATCTAGAATTGAAGTTAATATTACAATAAATATTGGAAAAATGTTGTTTGTAATTCAAAATAATAATTACAAGAAAAGAACCATTTAAGATTACTAAATTCATCATCTTCGATTTTGTTCTGCAGTTCCATAAACTGACAATGTTTCATAGCATCTGCATACACATAAATAATGATATCCATGACACTTATCATACAATGTGCTTAAGAAAACTGTGAAAAGGGGTGCCTGAGTGGCTCAAGTCGGTTAAGCATCTGCTTTTAGCTCAAGTCAAGATCCCAGGGTCCAGAGATCCAGCCCCATATCAGGCTCCTTGCCCAGTGGGGAGCCTGCTTCTCACTCTCCCTTTCTCACCTGCTCCCCCTGCTTGTTCTCTCTCTCTCTCTCTCTCTCTCTGTCTTTCAATCAGATAAATAAATAAAACCTTAACAAAAAGAAAGAGAACCATGAAAAATATTTTCAGCATGTATTCTACAGTGGAAAAAAGCAAAAGAGATTATCAGTCTTTTGTTTTAAAATTCTGATACATCAGATCTTTCAGATATCATTAACTGGAGCACCGTCCATCATGATGAAAACTACTTTTTCATACCTAGCTGAATTCTCCATCAACCAGTATAAAAATTGAACAAATATGTGTTTCACAAATGCGATGTCTTGGGCCAAAAGTAGAATTTTTTTTTGTACATTTGGAATCTTTTTGGGACAAAATGCATCAAAACAACAATTCTTAGTCTTTTTTATATTATACCTCACAGCTATTTAAAGAACATGATTTGTAATCTTGAAAATTTTTAATCAATTGACCTTTGATATTGTTAAAAAGGCCTGGAATTCTATGGGAATTTGCTTTATGATTAAAGAATTGTTACTTCTTGAAAATTAATAGTTTTAGAGGTTTTTTTCTCATATTTCTCTAACAATATTTCCATGCCTGATATAATTCATTTTTTTAATTAGCACTCCATGTAATAATTGTTTTTTTCTATGAGCAATTCTTTAAGCAATTTTGCAGTTTGCAAAATAGAGCTGAGAGATTTTTAAAAGCAATTTAAAAATGTTTTGGACATTGAATTCTGATTTTAAGAAACAATTTTTTCTTTTGACTTGAGAAAACATGTATCAAACACATTATACAATTGTTAAAGATGTCTCTTAATATACCCCACTTCGTTATCTTTGTTTATTAAACAAAAGTCAGGATACTTTTTTGTTTTGCTCTACTACAGCATTTTATTTATCACGAAATTTGTGCCTTCTTCCAGTGTCTTTTCTTTACTATTCTAGTCATCATACTAGTTTCTGCAACTCCTCTCAATTCTCCTTTTGTATCATACCTTGTTTTAATTTAAATTTTTTGTCTTCCAAAAAAATATTTTCTCATATTTTAAACTAGAAAAATCATTTTATCACATAATTGAAATAATATATACTTCAATTTAATTACAAATTATAATTTTCATAAGCTTCACTGCAACTCACTCAGAATTCTAGAATATTTAAGAAAACTCATTATTGAGTCTTCTGGGAGGCTCAGATGATGATCCCAGAGTCCTGGGATCAAGCCCTGTGACTGCTTCCTTGCTCAGTGGAGACACTGCTTCTCCCTCTCCCTCTGTCTGCCACTCCCCCTGCTTGTCCTTGCTCTCTATGTCAAATAAATAAATAAAAGCTTTTTAAAAAAGGAAGACACATTATAATATTACATCTTTTGGGGGGGAAGGTGATTTGAATTGAACCAAACTAATCTATGATTAGTTTGGCACTAATCTATTATGTATTTATATGCAAATTTAGAAGGCTGCATTTACCCCAAACACACAACACTGAAGTGTGATATAATGGGCACAGTGAAATAAAAATTTTTTTTAAAGATTTTTATTTCTTTATTTGACAGAGAGAGATCACAAGTAGGCAGAGAGGAAGGCAGAGAGAGAGGGGAAAGCAGACTCCCTGCGGAGCAGAGAGCCAGGGGATGCGGGGCTGGATCCCAGGACCCTGAGATCATGACCTGAGCCAAAGGCAGAGGTTTTAACCCACTGAGCCACCCAGGCATCCCGAGTTCTTTTTTTATATGAAAGGAAGTTAAACGTTATCAAATGCTTTTCCTGCATCTATTGAGATGATATGATTTTTATCCTGCATTCTTTTAATGTGATATAAAACAATTATGGATCTGCGTATTTTGAACTATCCCTGTATTTCATGGTTAAATTCCACTTGACCATTGTGTATGATACTTTTTTTTTTAAGATTTTATTTATTTGACAGAGAGAAACACAGCAAGAGAGAGAACACAAGCAGAGGAATGGTAGTGGGAGAAGCAGGCTTCCTGTGGAGCAGGGAGCCTGATGTGGGGCTCAATCCCAGGAAGTTGGGATCATGACCAGAGCCGAAGGCAGACGCTTAATGACTGAGCCACCCAGGTGCCCCTGTGTATGATACTTTTAATGGGCCACTGAATTTGGTTTGCTAGTATTTTCTTGAAAAGCTATGTATAAATACCATCAACATTTTTCACAGAGCTGAAACAAATAATTCTAAAATTTGTATAGAACCAGAAAAGACCTCAAATACCCAGAGGAAAGTTGAAAAAGAAAACCAAAGCTGGTGGCTTCACACTTTCAGACTTTAAGCAATATTACAAAACTGTAATCATCAAGACAGTATGGTACCACTACAAAAACAGGCACATAGATCAATGGAACAGAATAGACAACCCAGAAATGTACCCTAACTCTATGGTGAGCTAATCTCCCAAAAATAGGAAAGAATATAATAGATATTCTATATATCTATATAGATATTTCCAATAAGGAAAAAAGTCTCTTCAACAAATGGTGTTAGGAAAATTGGACAGCCACATGTAGAAGAGTGATACTGGATCATTTTCTTCACCATACACAAAAATAAACTCAAAATGGATGAATGATCTAAATGTGAGATAGAAATCCATCACAATTCTAGATGAGAACACAAACAGCAACCTCTTCAACTTCAGATGCATCAACCTCTTGCTAGACATGGCTCCAAAGCCAAGGAAAACAAAAGCAAACATGAACTACTGGTACTTAATTAAGATAAAAACCTTCTGCACAACAAAGGAAACAGTTGACATAACCAAAAGACAACCTACAGAATGAAAGAAGGTATTTGCAAATGACATATCAGATTAAGGACTGGTACCCAAGATCTATAAAGAACTTATCCAATTCAACACCCAAAAAACAAATGATCCAGTTCTAAAGAAGACTTACAGATGGCCAAAAGACACATGAAAAAAAGGTTCAACAGCACTTGGCATCAGAGAAATACAAATCAAAGCCACAATGAGATATTACCTCATATCAGTCAGAATGGCTAAAATTGACAAGACAGGGAACAACAAATATTGGTGAAGTTGAAGAGAAAGGGAAAACTTTTTATGCTGCTGATGGGAAGGCAAGCTGGTACAGCCACTCTGGTAAACAGTATGGAGGTTCCTCAAAAAGTTGAAAATAGGGCTACCCTATACCAGCAATTGGTGTAGGGTATATACCAAAAGGTATATACCTTATACCCAGCAATTGCATTACTAGGTATTTATTTAGAGGATACAAGCATAGTGATCCAAAGGGGCACTTGCATCTTAATGTTTATAGCAACAATATCCACAATAGCTAAACCATGGACAGAGCTCAGATGCCAATCAACAGATGAATGGATAAAAAGGATTTTATAGGGGCAAGATGGCGGAGAGGTAGGAGACCCTGTTCCAACCTGTCCCCAAAAGTGAGCTGGATATCTGCCAGACCACGCTGAACACCCATGAAATTAACCAGAGGAGCAATATTTTTCACTTCTGGATCTCTACGGGAGCAGAAGACAGTAGCAGAGAGGTAAAGCAAAGTGGGAACACTTGAAACGGTATCGGAGGATAAATAAAAGGGGGAGGGAGCCACCAGAAGCGGCGCAAGGACAGTAATCCCCCAAAGGAAAGCGCCGGGTGGTTGCGGAGCAGCAATAACTTAGAGCCCGGTTGAAAACACTTAAAAAGAGCATAAGGTTCTAAGGAGCAGCAAGTGGAAGGGGGTGGGCATGGGTTCGGGCCTCAGCCCACACTCCCAGGAAGGACACAACTCTCCACAAAGAGAGACCAGTGGGGGGTGGGGTTCCGCTCCCCGCACCATTTTGTGGGCCAGGTGCACACGCTCCTGAAAGCACCTTAGAGAGTCTGCTGGGGTCCTGGAGCCAGCAGCTTTTCTCCGGATACAGCGCTCTCTAGATGGTGCACCCCTGAAGGCAAGAACTGCGAGACCTGTGCACTAATCTTGGCCATACCCCGCCGGAGCCTGCGGAGTCCCCAAACTGCTGAGCGCGTGCCACCTGGGACAGGCTGCACTGGGAGATTTGCGGAGGGGAAAGTCTGTTCTGGACCACACAGAGGGGAGCAGACTGTGGCTTCTCTTGACGGGGAGGTCTGGGTACGGACAGGCAGATTCCTCCCTTAGACTCTCTGAAAAGGAGAAAAAGGTACAAAATGCCAAAAGCCTTCAGAGAGCTAAAGACTGAGAAACCGGTTTCCACAGAGCTCTGCCCCTTGACTGGGGGACAGGATAACTCAACACAAGCAAAATTGACTGGAAAACAACGCGCCAGGCCCCTCCCCAAGAAGACAAGTCAAAAAAAACAGAAGGACTATAACCACAGGGTCCCCATAAGACTTTAAATCCCCAAAAACAGGAGAAATCAACATATTAAGTGCCGGATAAAACCCTCAAACCTGTATATTTCAGATACAAGTTTTTTTTTTTTTCTTTCTCTCTTTTCTATTCTCTATATTTTTTAATTCAGTTGTTTTCACATGTCTTGGTTTGATTTTGTTTTCTGTTTTTATTTTTTTTCTTTTTAACTAATTAACATTACAACTAGAGGCTTAATACAATGATAAACCCAGGCAGAACTGATATAACATTCCTCGCACACGAGGAGTTATAACCACCCTCCCATTCTATCCTTCTGTCAGTGTTTCTACCTATTTGTTTTTGTTCTGGTATTATATATAATCACATTCCTGGGGTTCATTCTGACTAGGTTCTTTTATTTCTTGTCATCTACTTTTGTCGGTCTATATGTTTGTTCTTGTCAGTCTACATACTTCATAAATTTATTGTTGGGACCCATTCTGGCTGGGATCCCCTCTTTTTCTGTTTCTCTCTATCTTTCTTATCCTTATTCTTTATTTTTGATGGTGAA
>CM053615.1:28804245-28820252 GCA_028646535.1 Procyon lotor
AGGGGGTATGGGGGAGAGAAATGAAACAGGAAGGGATGGGGAGGGAGACAAACCATAAGAGACTCCTAGACTCATGAAACGAACTGAGGGTGGCTGGGAGGCGGGGGTGGGGGGGTGGGGGGGTGGGGGTGGGTAGGGATAGGGTGGCTGGGTTGTGGACATTGGGGAAGGTATGTGCTGTTAAGTGCTGTGAAATGTGTAAGCCTGATGATTCACAGACATGTACCCCAGGGCAAATAATACATTATATGTTAATAAAAATTAATTAAAAAAATAATAATTATAAAAAAAAGCAAAGAAAATATATGTGAAATTATATGTTACAATGACCAGCTAAACTAAATGGTATAAGAATAATGACACCCAGCTTAGGAAATATGAGGAGTAAACAATAGGTATAAAATGGAATGACTGGAGATCAGCTGATTCAGGCTAGATTCAGTCTAGCAGTTTTGTCACAAACTGTAATTCCAACTGAGTTTGCATTCTATACATGGTTTGATTCTGGTCTTCTCCACCTGTGATTATTTTGGGTGCAGCAGCTATCTGGGAAAAGCATTGCTCATGGAAATGGCAGAAGAGTAAAGGGCAAGTCCAAATGTGTAAACTCATTACATGCCCCTACATACACAAAATCTGCTAACACCACGTGTCTTAAAGCCAGTCAAGTCAGTACAGTGTCAAGAAATTTCACCATGCCCTGTGGGAGGACCTGAAAAATTACAAAGTCATCGGAATAGCAAAGGGCAAATGACTAGGAGGTAATCATTTGATTTAACACACCCTCCATCTCAGCGATGGATTTTTAACTTTCTTCTCTGAAATATACAGTTTAGAATGATGAAAACATACCAAAGACAAAGGAGTTTTGAAAAACCACAGTCCTCAAATAAGATTTAATGGAATCTACAAAGCTTGTAGTTTTTATCAAACATATATAAATAATGCATTGTTTTTAAACTTTGAAGAGATATTGTAATAGATGGACCATTAATTAAGGCATATAGAACTTCTCAAGAGTGTTAAATAATCAAAAGATTACAGGACACATTCAGAAATTGCAATTAATTAAGTTATAGAATAGTAAACAGACATTTAAAAACTCCCAGTGAAAGAACTTCAAGGAACTAAAAGCTGATATTCTTAAATTCATGTAATAGAGTTAAACTGCTAGCAAGATCTATAAGATAAAAAGATAAAAGTACAAAATATTAAGAGGTGAAAGAAGAAATAGCTATAGTGAAAATAGTTACTTTACATATGAGATTTAAATGAATTACTTTATTCCAATGAATTTCCAAAACTAGACAAAATGGATATTTATCTAAACAAGTGAAAATTACCAAAATAGATTGAAAATATATAAAAAAATGTGAACAATAAATGAAAAAACACTAATGAAAACAATCTATGTCTGCCTCATTTAATTGAAGATAGTACAATACTGTATTGGCACAGAATAAATTTGATTTTTAATATTATCATTATTGTTTATTGACAGATGAGAGTAGGATATTAATATTTTACACTTAAAAATTCTCATTTTTTTTTCTGAGTCCCTCTTTTCAAGCCAAAGGCAGTTAGAAAAAGGCCTTTAAAAATCAGATCTGGGGGCGCCTGGATGGCTCAGTTGTTAAGCATCTACCTTCGTCTCAGGTCATGATCCCGGAGTCCTGGGATCGAGCCCCACATCAGGTTCCTTGCTCGGCAGGAAGCCTGCTTCTCTGGCTACCATTCCCTCTGCTTGTGTTCCCTCTCTCGCTGTGTTTCTCTCTGTCAAATAAATAAAAAATCTTTAAAAAATAAAAATAAAAATCAGACCTGTAAAAAAAAAATCAGACCTGTAAATCTTATATTCCAATACCCTGTACCAGTGTCCACAGAGGTTAGTGTCTTATTTTTTGGAGTAAGATCAAAATAATGTCTCTTGTTCTCTTTTCCATTTATCCTCATACATATTTATTCTCCTCTATGAAATGAGTGGCAGGTGTGACTCTGGTACAGCTCAAGGCGTCATCATTTCCATGACCATAATATATCAATACCATAAAATTGCACACTGATTACTCATAGCAGAAGTGCATTGTTATGAGCACATATACAGCCAATGCATTGAGGCTAGTGTAAAACAAAAGGATTGTCAAGAAGTCTGAGGGCAGAGAGAATGCTTTTCTGAAAGCTTCCTACAAGATATTTTATCTGAAAAAAAAAAATAATAACATTATTTGCTTGGCAAAGTCAAACTACATTGTAGAAAGCTAAGAGCATGATGCTTTTTAAGAAATAGTTTTTAGGTTCACCTGGGTGGCTCAGTGGGTTAAAGCCTCTGCCTTCAGCCTAGGTCATGATCTCAGGGTCCTGGGATCAAGCCCCGCATCAGGCTCTCTGCTCAGTGGGGAGCCTGCTTCCCCCTCTCTCTCTACCTGCCTCTCTGCCTACTTGTGATCTCTCTCTCTCTGTCAAATAAATAAAGTAATCTTAAAAAAATAAGAAACAGTTTATAAATATTAAATAATAATCATATGTAGAACATATTTAATTTTTGTAGAATATAATACTTAAGACATTCTATATGATTATCTTAAGTGTATGATTAGTAAGTATATGTTTCTCTCTTTATCCCAAGTTTCAACAATTATTTAAGACAGAATACCTATAAGGATTCTCTCCCAAAAGAGAAATAAACAATGGTGTTATGCTAGGAGCTCATGAATCACACAAGTGTGGTCTTACTCCTTTACAAATATGCTTAATAGAATGAATCAAACACTATTTTCTTGAAAAAGCAGTCCATATTACCTAATTAACTCTGAGCTGACAGTTCTAACATTTGTGGTTATATTTTAATTTATTGATTTATTTGCAATTTTACTTATTGGTATAATCATTTGAGAATGAAAACTTTACTTTGATCATATTTTAAAGTACTTAGAGTACTATCATCATATTATACTTTAGTTCAGCATGCCCAACTACCATGGCAATTATAAAGAGTAGTCTCAGTGCAATATGATAAATGTTTATGAGTTAATTCAGTTTTTTTGTCCCTGTTACCCTTACCTAGAGACAAGACCCACCCATTTTTTTAAATCACATTATGCTAGTGACTATATTAATGAAGTTCATTATTTCATTCCATCCTCTTCATGCTTTAGTTAAAGCCTTAAGCAGTAGAGAGTTTGATCAAGGCATCTAAAATATTCTTTGCTGTTTGAGCAGAGGTAAACTATAAAGAATGTGACAGATAAAATACATTAGGTAGCAATATATTTCTTTAAGAAAGAAGTTTAAATGTAGCTAAACTGTAGTAAAGGAAGAGTTTTAAAAGTTACTCTTAACAGGAAGACTTCCAGGGAAGAGAGTGGCATAGAAGTATCTTAAGCTCCCCTTTTCGTATGGATACAAGTAGATATCACCCACATCAGTGTAAATAACCCAGAAAAAAACCTGAAGACAGGCAGAACAAATTCTCCACAGTTAAATGAAAAGAAGAAGCAACATTGAAGCAGACATGTGGTCAGGGTGGGACTGTCCACTGGAGGGAAGGATGGTTCAAAATTTACAAATTTGTAAATATTCACAATATTTACAAATCAATCAACATGGTATATCACATCAACAAAAGAAAACATCATATGATCATTTTAATACATGCAGAAAAAGCATCTGACAAAGTACAATATCCATTTATGATAAAGAAAAAACCCTCTGCAAAGTAGGTCTAGAGGGACACCTCAACATAATAAAAGCCATATATGAAAAACCCACAGCAAACGTCACACTCAATGGGACAAAACAGAGAGCTTTTCCCCTAAGATCAGGAACAAAAGAAGGACCTCCATTCTCACCAATTTTATTCAACATAGTACTGGAAGTCCTAGGTTTAACAACTGAACAGGAAAAAAAAATACATCCAAATTGGTAAGCAAGAGATGAAACTTCCATTTTTTTGCAAATGATATGATACCATATAGAGGAAATTCTAAAGACTCCAACAAAAATCTACTAGAACTGATGAATGAAATCAGTAAAGTCCCAGGATAAAAAACTAATATGCAGAAATCTGCTGCTTTTCTGTACACTAATAATGAGTAGCAGAAAATGAAATTAAGAAAGGATCCCCACTGAAGCCTGCACGGCTCGGTAAATTAAGCATCTGCCTTTGGCTCAGGTCGTGATCCCAGGATCCTGGGATCAAGTTCCACACCAGTCTACTTGTTAAGGGGGAACCTGCTTCTCTCTCTGCCTGTTGCTTTGCCTTTGTGCTCTCTCTCTGTCTTTCTGATAAATAAATAAATAAAATCTTTAAAAGAAAGACTCAAAGAAAGAAAGATAGATAAAGAAGACAATCCCATTTACAATTGCAACCAAAATAATAAAATACTTAAAAATGGACTTAACCAAGGAAGTAAAATATCTGTACTCTAAAAACTACAAAACACTGATAAAAGACATTGAAGACACAAACAAATGGAAAGATATCATCCCATGCTTATGAATTGGGAGAACCAATACTGATAAAATGCCATATCACCCAAAGTGATGTACAAATTTAATGCTATCTTTATCAAAATTCCAAGAACATTTTTCATAGAACTAGAACAAACAATCCTAAAATTTGTATGGAACCACAAAAGACTCAAAATAGCCAAAATAATCTTGAAAAAGAAGAACAAAGTTATAGGTATCACATTTCTGATTTCAAGATATAATACAAAGCTGTAATAATCAAAACAGTTTGGTACTAGCACAAACATAGACACATAGATTAATGGAACATAATAGAAAGTCCAGAAATAAATCCATGTTTATATGCTTAATTAATTTTCAACAAAGGAGACAAGAATATGCAATGGGAAAAAGTCTCTTCAACAAATAATGTTGAGAAAACAGGGCAGCTACATGCAAAAGAATGAAACTGGACAATTTATACCACACACAAAAGTAAACTAAAGATTTAAATATAAGACCTGAAACTATAAATACCCTAGAAAAAAGTAGAGACAGTGCTCTCTCTGACACTGACTGTAGCAACATTTTTCTAGATGTGTTTCCTGAGGCAAAGGAAACAAAAGCAAAATAATCTATTGGGACTACATCAAAAAAATAAAAAGTTTCTACCCAGCAAAGGAAATAACCAATAAAGTAAGAGACAACTTACTCAATAGGAGGAAGTATTTGCAAATGACATATCTAATTAATGGTTAGTATCCAAAATGTATAAAGAATTTAAACAACTCAACACACACACACACACACACACACACACACACACACACACACACACAAATAATCTAAGTAAAAATGGCAGAAGACATGGACAGACATTTCTCTGAAGAAGACATACAGATGGCTAACAGACATGAAAATATGTGCAGTCAACAGTGAAATGCAAATGAAAACCACAATGTGATATCACCTCATGCATGTTAGAATGGCTAAAATCAATTACACAAGAAATAACAAGTGTTAGCATGGATATGGAGAAAAAGAAACACTTGTGCATTGTGAATGAAAATGCCAACTGGTGTAGCCACTGTAGAAAACAACATGGAGATTCCTCAAAAAAAAAAAAAAAAGAAAGAAAGAAAGAAAGAAAAATAGAACTACCATATAATCCAGAAATTTACTGCTGGATATTTACTCAAAGAGTATGAAAACACAAATTCAAAAAAAAAAAAAAAAATGCACCCCTGTGTTTATTGTAGTATTTTTTACAATAGCCAAATTATGGTGGCTACCCAAATGTCCATTGATGAATGAGTAGATAAAAAAGATGTAGTACATATATACAATGGAATATCACTCAGCTATTAAAAAAATGAAATCTTGCCATTTGCAACAACATGGATGGATCTAGTGCTAAGTGATATGTCAGTCAGAGAAAGGCAAATACCATATGATTGCACTCATATGTAGAACTTAAGAAATAAACAAAAAGTGAACTGAGATAAAGAATCAAAGAGAATAACGGACTCTTAACTACAGAAAACAAACTGATGGCTACCAGAGGAGATCTGGGTGAGGGATGGGTGAAATAGATGAAAAGAATTAATGTACACCTGAAATTAATATAACACTGTATGTTACCTATAGTGAAATTAAAATAAAAAATATACATATAAACAACAGCAAAAAAAGCTACCCTTAACAGGTCTGTGAGACTTTTTTCGTTATAAATACAAGTTGGCCAGCATATCTGATTCACGTTATTCTATGATCGTTATCATTGTATTCTTATAAACATATCTATAAGTAGCTGGCAATATGTCTGTTTTTTCAGTGTATTATAATGTGTATTTTGTTTTGTTAAGTGTGACATAAAACCTTAGAAGATCCTTGAATTAAATTTTATAAAATTTGTAATTACTGTGATCAAAGTTCACCACTGAAAGACATAAGAAGTTCAAAATCTTAATACCAAGATTCAAAGATTAAAAAAATAATGCAGGATGCTCTGATGTTTATAGTGAACAGTTATTGCACTATCATTTACAATTGGAAGACAGCTTTCCAGAGAATAGTAGATGCACTGGGCAGTTCTGCCTCTATTTCTGATCCGTTTCCTTAGAAATGTAAGGTGTAATTTTTGGTGGGCCAGGACTTGTTTCTCCAGTGAATCAGTACACACAGACATATTAAGGTCTAACATTCTCTATATTGTAACATCTGTAAAATACGGAGCTGTGAAAGACAATTTTTCAACATCACAAATGGAAAAGAACATATAGCAGTGACTATACACTTGGGCGTATTGATATTTTATAACAAAGTTTTCCACCAAAGGGGATGTTTTATGAAACTATCAACTGTTGCATAATAGCATACTGTTCATTGTTCTTTGGGGAATATAGCCAAAAAACCTGTTAATTATTATTTTTAAATGTCTGTATTGGAAAAAAAGTCTTAAACTATTGATATAAATACACTATTGTTCTTATATTAATAATAAGTTATACCTGAGGATCTAAAACAATCTATTTCTTTGAAATCTCCTTTATAATGGTTAGTAGGAAATATCTAATTTATTTTTCATGTTTAATAATGTTCAGCACCAAGTTTTTCAGGTGTTTAGTAGTAGTATACTTCATATGAGACATTTTTTTTCCTGTTGTAAAGGTACTTTACTTTTTTCCTGTTGTAAAGGTACTTTACTTTACAGAGACATAAGCAAGAAAATATATATAAAAGCACAATTTGTCTTAAAACAAGTGATGAGAGATAATTCTTATTACCTGAATCAGAGATTCCTAGGATTAAATGTATTTGAAACACGACTTGTGTTTGCTAGTCAAGAAAACTATTTCAGTTGTGTTTTACGCAGTTAGGTATCTGACTGTAATTAGATTCAGCTGGTTTTCCATCCAGTCTCAGGATCTGCAAGGATACATCTATCATGCCCTATTTTTCAATGGTGTAAGTCCATGGTTGGAATGGAAATATAGAGTTACTGGATCTCAATAGAGCAGGCTAGGAGCCAGATATATGAAAAGGAAATATTCCATTGTCCCATCACAGTTCATCGGCTGTACGAAGTGAGTTTGGACAATGCTCCAGTGAATAATGTAATAATATGAGACAGCAGATGTAATGCTATAGCATATTAGAGAAGGACTGAGTTAGTTTGATAAACTTTCAGAGAACAACAAGGAGTATATTACAGACAGTAGAGATAATTTTCATATGGAAACCCATAACTTATCAGTTTTCCTGGGTACATCACAAAATTGGCCTACACTAATTTGATTTTTATTCATGCTAATTAGCTAAGGACTAAGATTTCTCTGAAGATTCAAATTATAATCCTGTACATCCATTTAATTCAATATAGTTTTATCCATTTCAACATTTTCTTGTCATCCTATACTAATATTATAATTTTAATCCATAATTTCATTGAATGAGTAAAAAAATAATTGAATGACCAAATAAAAGAAGTGTAAGTATCCTTGTGTTCTTCATTCCACTGTTAGAGTACTAAGTTCTAAAATCTTTTTTTATTTTGAGATTTTTTTTAATTTTTTTATTTGACAGAGAGGAGGCACAAGTAGGCAGAGAGGCAGGCAGAGACAGAGGGGGAAGCAGGGAGCCTGCTGAGCAGAGAGCCTGATGAGGTGCTCCATCCCAGGACCCTGAGACCATGACCTGAGCTGAAGGCAGAGGCTTTAACCCACCGAGCCACCCAGACACCCTGATAAAAGACAGAATTTAAAAAAATGTAAGAGGTAGTTGTTTTGAATTCAGAATAAAGAAAAACATTATAAATTTTATCAAATCAAATCAGTAATAACAGACATTCATGTATTTGTATCTAGTGAATAATAAAGAAAGCTTTATTGGGCAAATGTTATATGTAAAATCTTATCTGATAATACTTTCTATACACATCACTTATTTTAAAGATTTTACTTATTTATTTGAAGAGAGAAAGGGATCACAAATAGGCAGAGAGAGAGGGGGAAGCAGGTTCCCTGATGAGCAGAGAGCCTGATGTGGGGCTGGATCCCAGGACCCTGAGATCATGATCTGAGTCAAAGGCAGAGGCTTTAACCCACTGAGCCACCCAGGTGCCCCAGGTTCTAAAATCTTTGAAGTATTCTCAATAGAATATGATCTGTCTAGATTTTAAGAAAGAACAGTGTGAAAAATTTTGCATTCTGCTTACATGAAATTGATTACTTTTTGTTTTTAAGATTTTATTTGTTTATTTGAGAGAGAGAGCACTGAGTAGTGGAGTGGGGGAGAGGAAGAGGGACAAACAGATCCCCTTCTGAGCAAGTAGCCAGATATGGGGTGTGATGTGGGACTTGATTCCAGGATCTTGGGATCACCACTTGAGTCGAAGGCAGACAATTAACTGATTGAGTGACCCAGGCTCCCTGGTTATATTTTTCTTAATGACATGATTGCTTCATTACTATGTTGAAACAGACTATTTTTTCTTCATATGCATAATTACTCTGTTGATTTTTTTTAACTTAAATACTATGTGTTTCAAATTCTTTAAGCACTGCATCTCTATTTGTTGTATGGTTCCTACCATTTTAACTTGTATTTATTTATGTACATATCTTCCTTCCAAAATTGTAAGCATTCCAAATGTAATAGCCATGGTCTGTTTTATTATGTTACCATTATCACTGCCTTACAGCACCTTGAAAAAAGTACAGGGAAGAAGGAAAGACCTTTTCTTACACATTTGTCAATACATGAAAATCCCGCTACATTTAATTTCATTGTAGTGAAAACAAATATCTGACCTCAGAGGAGATGCACAATAGTATCATCATTATACATAGAGTAATTCTTTATATGGGAGCTAGGTACCTGGAAATGAAATATTCCACAAAGAACAATCATTATTTTCTAGTAAAGGTAGATTTTACTTTGCTTTTTATATTTGGTCTACACAGCGTGTTTCAGAGATACTGTTTTTGAAAAAAAATGAAGTCATAGTCCATTTGAAAAATTATAGTACCCATGGTCATTTAAATATAGAAAAACATCTGAAACTAATATTACACTGTATGTTAACTAACTGAAATTTAAATAAAACTGAAAAGTGCCAGAAATAAGTATGTATTGTTTTTTTCAAAAATAGTAATATTGCCAAGAAAAGATACTGGAATGATGTTTCTTTATTCTTTTTTTCATTTTCTTATATATTTAGATTGATTTATAATGGAGAATTCTGTACTTAAATGATGAATTTCATTTTAGGGAAAAAGAAAATAATTACGCTTCTATATATTGTAGCAGATGAAGCAGATTATTTTATCCTTGCCCCTTAAGCTAAAATATTTGAGCCACTATAATATAATGAATACTTATTTCCCAGGCTACTTAAGAGATTCTCTCAGTATACAAAAAAAGAATTATGAATGCATACAAATTTCTCGAAAATTTTATTGAGAGAGACAATAGCACCTGTTTCTTCCCCCTTTCTCTGAAATCACGATAACAAAGGCATGGATAAAAGAGATGTAGATTTTATTATGTGAAATGTATCTAGTAGGATGAAAAAAATGGAAAAAAAAAGTTGGTTTGTGCACATGATATGAATGAGGTCTAGAAAAATAGATACCAACCAGTGTACGCTTCATAAAAAAAATAAATGTTTCTGCAAAAAAAACGTAAAAGAAATCAGATTCTGAAGCCACAAATTTTTATTGCCAAGCAGGACTGATTTTCAGAAGCCTACATCTGTTATAAACAGACCAGACGGATACACACAGAAATAGAAAGCTTCAAAGAAAGGGTGCGATTCACATGCCTTGCTTTAATAGCAGCATCAAGCTTCCTTTTGAAGTAGATCGGTCTTCGAAGCAGGTGTCCTAAAGGTGCCATCTTACTGCTGAAAGTCAGCCAGTGTTTGAAAGCTTGCCAGCTTGAAGGCCATTAATTGACAAGCTGTGAAAGTCCAGCATCACAGGAAAGGAAATTACACAAAGAGGTGAGCCTTGATTCCTCGCACCTTACCCGGAGAAACAGCAGAGGGAGCCGCCAATCTTTTCAAGACAAAGTACACGAGGTGTGCAACTTCAGTGATGGACCTGTAAATAAGAATTTCACTGGGCAGAAATCACTGTAGTGTCTCTAATTACCTTATGGCAGTTCATTTATGTAATTTTCCCAAATTGCCACACTAGAATTAATTTAAAAAAAATTAAACAATAAAAATAGCTTCTTGCTGGTAGTTCTTAGTTGCTAAGATTTGTGTAATGGCCAAAATAATATGACACTCAAGTTCCAGGATAAGGACAATAAGCAGAGATAAACTATTTACTAAAAAAAATAGATATTTCAGGGTTATTTGAATTTCTTCTTGTCTATAAGGAATTTTTAAAATAAATATAAATTTTTTCTTGTCTCTTTTTGAGAATATGCCTAAGGAGTGCAAGCAATATTTAAAGTCAGTCGGTCCACTAAGCCATTATGAAGATTTTGTTGAAGATTTTTTTTAAACCAGCGAAATGATTATGCAGCACCAGAAGTATTTATTCAGTGTCAACTATAACTTGAGAAGAGACACACATCATCTCTCTCTTCACTTGACTGCTAATTGCCTTAGGCAATCCTTTTGAAAATACAACAGAGTGGTAAACTACAAAACAGCAGAAAACCTGGCAATGCTAAATGGTGAGAGGACCTCATAAGAATTCCAAATTAGTTATTAGAAAATTCATTCTGTCTGCTACAGAGGCAATTAAACATGGTGCCTTGACTTTATGGAGTGTCTCATTGCATTTGCTGAGTAAGAAGCTATTCTGGTAGACAGAGGCTTCATTGCTTTGATTTCTGTGCTATACTGGCCAGCAGTTTCAATATGAATGTGCCTACCTGAGAAAAAGATTTAGAAAATGGTCATTCTTACTTCTACCAGCATCTTGGTTTTGCTTAAAAAATATGGTTTTGGTTTCTCTTCTCTGTTGCATTGAAATAGGACCAGGAAAGGTAAAGATATGGGATTTACATTTTCATTTGTGTAGAAGAGAATATTGAATAACTCCTTTAAAAATCCAGAATCTAAACAACGCTCTACAGAATTGTCTAAATAAGATGTATGCCTGCCAGCCTTGCAGTTGAGGTGGACATGCATATACACTTGGGATAATGGTGACATATTGCTTGAAGATATATATTCCTTATTCAAAGATCTCAAGACAACCTATTTTTTTTAATTTTATTTTTTTATTTGACAGAGAGAGATCACTAGTAGGCAGAGAGGCAGGCAGAGAAAGAGGGGGAAGCAGGCTCCCTGCTGAGCAGACAGCCTGATGCGGGGCTTGATCCCAGGACCCTGAGTTCATGACCTGAGCTGGAGGTAGAGGCTTAACCCACTGAGCCACCCAGGCACCCCTCAAGATAACCTATTTTTTAACTGCCATACTATTTCTAGTACAAGCAACATCAAACTTAAATATTTTCCCAAATCATATTTTTTTAAACAAGTCTTACTCGTGAATTTTATGTGTTATAGACATTCTAAAATTATAGTTAACCTGGTTTTAAATATATTTGAAGGTTTCTGTTGCAAATAGTATCTTTTTAACTTTGTATTTTGAAATGAATCTTGATTTAAAGAAAATTTAGAAAGGTTGGACAGAGAGTATTCATCTTTTCTTCACCCAGCTTTTCCTGATGTTTATAGTTGAATAACCGTGGTGCATTTATCCATAACATTGGTGAAGTGCTATTAGCTAAGCTATAGATTTTGAATACATGAATTTAAAAATATATGCATATATTTTCCTACTTTTTCCTTTGTCATCCAGTATATAGTTTAGGCTATAATGGTACCTCTATTTGTCACATGACCTCAGTTTCCTCTAATCTGACCGTTTCTCAGTTTTTTTCTTTTATGACTCTGACATTTAGAAGAGTACTGCTAAGTTATTCCATTGGATATATATATGTTTTCTCATGGTTACAATGAAATTTTAGGGAAGACTTACAAAGAGATTATGTTTCTTTCTCATATCAGGGAGTGCCTATCAAAATGGCTCAATAATGATGTTAAACTTGATCATTTGAGTGAGGTAGTGTCTGCCACATATCTCCACTGAACCTGCTATGTTTCCATTTTCATAATCTATTAGTGAGAAATGAGTCTAAATCCAGGTACACTCAAGCAGAGGAGAATGAATTCCCAGCTATTGGAGTATCAGAGTTTGTGAACATACGTTGAAATTATCACTTCAGGGCACCTGGGTGGCTCAGCCATTAGGTTTCTGCCTTTGGCTCAGGTAATGATCCCAGGGTCCTGGGATTGAGTCCTGCATCAGGTTTCCTGCTTGGCAGGAAGCCTGCTTCTCCCTCTCCTATTCCCCCTGCTTGTATTCCCTCCCTCATTGTCTCGCTCTTTCTCAAAAAATTTAAATAAAATCTTTAAAAAAAGAAAAGAAATTACCACTGTCATTAATACATACTTTGGCTGAGATAAGTTAAGTCTCTTCAAATATCCTTTGTGTAATGTCTTAAGTGTGCTTCTTATAGTTGAATCTTGAATTTTTTATGCCATCTGATAATCTTTGCCTTTTAATTTAAGCATTTATTACTACCTTTTCACTTAAGATGGTATTATGTTTAAATTCAACCTCTATTTATTTTCCATTTGTCCTATTTTTGAACATTTCTTTCTACCTCCCTCCCTTCCTTTCTTTCTCTCTCCCTTTTCTTTCCTTCCTCCCTCCCTCCCTCCCTCCCTCCCTCCCTCCCTCCCTCCCTCCCTCCCTCCCTTCCTTCCTTCCTTCCTTCCTTCCTTCCTTCCTTCCTTCCTTCCTCTTCCCAAGTTCCTTCCTTCCCACTTTCTCTCTTGCTTTCTCTCTCTCTTTCTTTCTTCTTTCTCTTTTGGATTATTTATTCTTGTGATTCCATTTTTTCTCTTCTGTTTTTTATTGACTATAACACTCTGTTTTGTTACTGTTAGTGGCTCCTTCATGGTTCATAGACATCTTTAAAATCATCGCATTCTAAATTTAAGTGATAATACAAAAGCCTTAAAATAATACACTTTGATTTCTTTCTTCTTATTATTTGGGCTACTAAGGTCATGCATTTTAGTTTTACATATCTTTGAGCCCTACTCTATATTATTATTAATTTTGTGTACTCATTTATCTTTTAAAAGTGATTTATATCACGTTATACACCTTAAACTTACAAAATATTATAGGTCAATTTTATCTCAAAAAATTGAAAAAAAATCAATGGTTGCCAGAGATGGAAGGGAAAAGGTGAAAAGGCAGAGCACAGAGGAATTTTAGAGCAGTGAAAATACTCTGTATTATATTATAATGATGTATATACATCATTATACATTTTCCCAGGCCCATAGAATATACAATATAAGGAATAAAACCTCAGGTAAACTGTGGACTTTGGGGAACTATAATGTCAGTATAGGTTCATCATTGGTAAAAAAAAAAAAAAAAGTACCATTCTGATGAATGATGTTGATAATGGAAGATACTATGCATGTATAGGGGGAGGGTGTAAATGGAAAATCTCTGTACTCTTCTACCAATTTGGTTGTAAACCTAAAGTTGATGATAAACTAGCTCTTAATTTTTTTTTAATTTTTTTAAAGATTTTATTTATTTATTTGACAGAGAGAGATCGCAAGTAGGCAGAAAGGCAGGGAGAGAGAGAGGAGGAAGTAGGCCCCCTGATGAGCAGAGAGCCCAATATAGGGCTTGATCCCAGATGCTAAAATGACTTGAGCTGAAGGCAGAGGCTTTAAGCCATTAAGCCACCCAGGTGCCCCATAAACTAGCTTTAAAAAGTCTGTTTTAAAAGTGATTATATAGGTCAAGGGGCAAGATGGCAAATGAGAAGAAGACTCCATTTCAACTGGTCCTCTGAATTGAGATAGATATCTACCAGAGAACTCTGAGCACCCATGAAATCAGTTTGAGATGTAAGATTCTTCTGGATCTCTATGGGGTGGAGGACCATCAGTTGAGAGGTATGAACAAGGGAGTTGGGAGTGCACGGACAGATATCAGAGGATAAACAGAAGGGGAAGGAAGCCACCAGAAGCTAGTCATTGCAATGTAATACTCCAATGTGAAAGTGCCTTGCACTTGGGAACCACCAAGAGCTTGGAGACCAGTGGCTGTGAGATGGGAAGGGACTGATAACAGCACTCAATAAGAACAAAGGGACTTAAAGGACAATTGCTGGGACTGGATAGCCACAGGAGTGGACATAACCCCATGATCCCAGGACTGGCTGCAGCCCTTGCCCACCTGTACCTGAGAGGACCCAGTGTGGACCTGAACTTGTGGTTCCAGAACCCCAGCTGCTGGAACCAGGCTTGCCTGGACAAGTATTATTCTGGTTTTGGGGGGCTACAGAGACAAGCAGGGGCCTCAAGCGACCACTGAGTCAGTGGTTGAGGGTGTGCACTACTTGTAATAGGCTGTGATATTCAATGGGGTTTGCAGAAGGGGAGTCTGTGTGTTTTGGGCCATTCAGAGAGGAGCAGCAGACTGTGCCTTCTCTCTCAGGCAAAGGTTTGGGTACAGACAATTTATTTTGCTCTGACCCTCTGAAAAACCACAAAATGCCGCCAGAGAACAAAAGCCCAAAAAACCAGTTCCATGGAGCCCAGCCCCTTAATAGGGGGCAGGGCAAAACTGTCCAAGCAGGATTGACTCAAAACAAATGCAGCAGGCCCTTCCTCCAGAAGACAAGCTGAAAGAACAAGAGGACAAAGACCATAGGGTCCCCATAAAAATGTAAAACTCCAACACCAGGGAAAACAGTACATTAAGTTCCGAGTATTGTCTCACAGCCTGTATATTTCTTAGATACAACTTTTCTCTCTCTCTCTCTTTATTTCCCTTGATTCTTGTTCTTTTATTTTTTTTTTAAATACTTAGCATTTCTTTTCTTTTTTTTTTTTTAAGATCTTATTTATTTGACAGAGAGAAACACAGTGAGAGAGGGAACACAAGCAGAGGGAATGGTAGCGGGAGAAGCAGGCTTCCTGCATAGCAGAGAGCCCGATGTGGGGCTCGATCCCAGGACTCTGGGATCATGATCTGAGCCCAATGACTGAGCCACCCAGGCGCCCCCATACTTATCATTTCAACTAGATGTTTAATACAACATATTCCACTGTAACTTTTTAACTTGAACTTTTTCATATATATACTTTTTTTCTTTGTCTTTTTTCTTTTATATATATGGATATTAGCTTCAACGTAGTCCTTTTTTCCCTATTCATACTACCTTTATGTAGATAACAGTTTTAATTTCCTTATATCTCTGGAAAGTTGAGTCCTCTAACAAAAATAACAAGATACACCCAGGAAGACCTGAAATTCCCTTCCTCACCCACATCGAGGGATTATAACCACCTTCCCATCACTCCCCCTTTTTATTTTGTGGCTTTATTTATTTTTTATTTTTATTTTTTTGGTCTTTCTGTTTGTTTGTTTTGTCTTTGTACTTTATAAATCTTATTCTTAGGGATCATTTTGGCTGTTCTTTTTTTTTTT
>CM053615.1:28820752-28843479 GCA_028646535.1 Procyon lotor
CAAAATAAGTCAGTCAGAGAAAGACAATTATCACATGATCTCTCTGATATGAAGAATTTGAGAGGCAGGGTGGGGAGTTGTAGGGGTTGGGGAAGAGAAATGAAACAGGAAGGGATGGGGAGGGAGACAAACCATAAGAGACTCCTAGACTCACGAAACTAACTAAGGAGGGCTGGGAGGCAGGAGGGTAGGTTTAAGGTGGCTGGGTTGTGGTCATTGGGGAGGGTATTTGCTATGGTAAGGGCTGTGAAATGTGTAAGCCTGACGATTCAAGGACATGTACCCTGGGGCAAATAATACATTATATGTTAATGAAAATTAAAAAAAAAAAGAAATACTTTTTTGACTTAGAATATTCTCAATTTATGATGGGTTTAATGAGATCTAACCCCATCTTTAGTTAAGGGAGATCTGTATTATGGTATATTTCCTTAAAATATATTGAAAGACATTTTCCCTATATGAATATAAATAATTTTTGGTTTAAGATATGGTGGTTTTTTCACTTTTTAAAATATTTTTTATTTTATCCCTTATCCTTAAAATTAGCTACAGTTTATTTTTCTCAGTGAGAGGCTTAATATATAAAGAATTTGGATGCTTACATTCTATCTATTATGTAGTTCATTCTGTATAATATATAACCTTCACTGTATAATAATGTATATGTTGAAGCTTTACTCTTCTTTTGGCATTTTTCTTTCTGGGATAATATGAAAAAGATAGATCAGTCCAACTTATAAAGTTAGCTGATATGAAAACAATGTTAAAAACAGTGTTTAACTTTGCTCAAAATTAGATCTTGACCCAGATTTAATACTAGCCACAATCTCTTTTTTTCTAAACACAATCCCATCTTTCAGAGGGGCAGCATCCTTGGAACATGATTTTAATCATATTGATAGTAATAAGCTTTAATACAGTAGACCTATTTATCTAGGAAAGAGCTTAATCAAATAATGGTTTTGGAAAGTTTAACTCAAAAGGATTTCAGTCATAAAAACTAAACAACTAATTTAAAGGAAAAAAGAGAAAAATAAAAAAAAAGTTTGAGGATTAGGTTTCACATGCAAAGTGAAAAAAAAAAAAAAAGATCTTGGTTAAACTAGGTTTGCCAAAGGAAAACAAGAATTGTTTTCTTGTTTCCATGCAAGAAAAGGAAACAAGAAGCTTCTTGCATAACAATGTTGTATTCCAAAAAATGTGCATATAAATTCAGCTATTTAGAACTAAGTAGCAAGTAGTAACCTGTATTTTATTTCACTGATGTAGTTATAATAGACAAATAAGAAACTAGACATATTTAAAGTATTTTGATGAGTTTTGATATACACGTAAACACACACACACACACACACACACACACGTATATATATGAAGCATTCACCAAAATCAAGGTAATGAAACACAAGGCATATCATAGTATCATCTCTAATTCTTCCTGATTCCTATTCTATTTTGTTATACTGTGGTAAGAATATTTAATGTGAGATCTACTGTCTTATGTTTTTTAAGTACACAATATAATATTGTTAACTATAGGTACCATGCTGTACAGTAGATCTCTAAAACTTATTCATCTTGTACTAGCTGAAGCTTCATAATCATTGAAAGGCAATTGCTGAATCCCCCTGTATTTTAAATACTGCATATAAGTAGAATTTTGTGGTAGTTGTCCCATGCCTGGTTTATTTCAATTAGCATAATGTTACCCAGGTTGCCACATGTGGCAATATTTCCTTCTTTTTTAAAGGCCAAAATTATATTTCATTGTATGTATATATCACATTTTTAAAAATATTTTATTTATTTATTTGACAGGGAGGAGAGAAATCACAAGTAGGCAGAGAGGCAGGGAGAGAGAGAGGGGGAAGCAAGCTCCCTGCTGAGCAGAGATCCTGATGTGGGGCTCGATGCCAGGACTCTGAGATCATGACCTGAGCCAAAGGCAGATGCTTTAACCCACTGAGCCACCCAGGTGCCCCTATATCACATTTTCTTTATTCATTCATCTGTGGATAGATACTTAGGTTAATTCCATACACTGACTATTACAAATAATAATGTAATAAATATGGCAGTGCAGATATCTTTTTAAGATCCCAATTTCATCAGTTGCATCTTTATAAAACAATAATGAACTATCTGAAAAACAAATTAAGAAAATAATCCACTTTACAATAACATCAAAAATAATAAAATGCTTAGGAATAAGCTTAACCAAGAATGTGAAAGACTTGTACACTGAAAATTACAAAACATTGATAAATGAAGATGACACAATTAATTGGAAAAACATCCCATCCCATGTTTATGGATTGGAAGACAATATTATTAAGATGTCCCTACTACTCAAATCAAGCAACAGATTCAATGCAACCACCATCAAAATCCCAATGGCATTTTTTACAGAATTAGGAAAAAACAATTCTAAAATTCATATGGAACCGCAAAAGACCTCATCTAGTCAAAGCCATCTTCAGAAAGAAAAATAAAGCTAAAGACATTGCGCTTACTGATTTTAAAAATATATTACAAAGCTATGGAAATTAAAATAGTATAGTACTAACATAAAAACAGACATATAGATCCTCGGAATACTTGCTGTAGAGAGTACCCCTGTCTCACTGAAGAAGAGTCTGACTCAGTGGGTCTCACCTCCAACCATTCTAATTTCTAGTTAGTAGTACAGGGCATCGGAGCTGGCCTTCCAGTTTCTCTTGATGACAAACTAGTGTGGCTTTCTGCTGCCACCCCACTGAGTGATGTAGAAATAAATACAGAAAATAGATTAGAACTGGAATAGAATAGCCAGAAGTAAATTCATAGGGTTGACTAATCTTCAATAACAGTGCCAAGGAAACACAATGGGGAAAAGACAGCTTTGTCAGCAAATGGTGCAGGGAAAACTGTGTATCTACACACAAGAGAACTGAATTGGACCCTGTCTCACATCATTCATAAAAATCAACTCAAAATAGACTTGAACATAATACCTGAAACTATACAATTGTTAGAATGAAACATGGGGAAAAGCTTCTTGACATTGGTCTTGATAATGCTTTCTTGGATATGACACCAAAAGTACGGGCAACAAAAATAAATATAGACAAGTGGACTACATCAACTAAAAAGCTTGTTCCCAGCAAAGAAAACAAATGACAGAATAAAAAGGCAACCTAGGTAATGGGAGAAGTATTTGTAAGCCATATACATAAGGGGTTAATATCCAAAATATATAAATGACTCCTACAACTCAAAAAAAGAAAAGCAGAATAAACAAATAATCCCAAATAATTTGAATTTAAAAATGGGCAAGAGGCTTGAGTAGACATTCCTTCAAAGAATGCATACAAATTGGCAACAAATACATAAAAAGATGCTCAATTTCTCCAATCACTAGGGAAATGTGAATCAATACCACAGTGAGAAATCAATTCACAATTTTTAGGGAGCCTATTAACGAGAAGCAACAAGAGTGGGTAAGAGAAGAAAATCCTTTTACACTATTGATGAGAATGTATATTGGCACAGCCATTATGGAAAATAGTATGGAAGTTCTTTAGAAAATTAAAAATAACGGGGTGCTTGGGTGGTTTAGTTGGTTAAGCATCTACTCTTGATTTTGGCTCAGGTCATGATCTCAGGATCATGAAACTGAGTCCCACTTTGGGCTAATGCTGGGCATGGAGCCTACTTAAGTTTTCCTCTCTGCCCCCCCCACCCTAATCACTCTGTCTCTCTCTCTCACAAACGAAAGAAGAAAGGAAGGAAGGAAGGAAGGAAGGGAGGGAGGGAGGGAGGGAGGGAGGGAGGGAGGAAGGAAGGAAGGAAGGAAGGAAGGAAGGAAGGAAGGAAGGAAGGAAGGAAGGAAGGAAGGAAGAAAAAAAGAAAGAAGAAAGGAAGGAAGGAAGGAAAGAAGGAAGGAAGAAAAGAAAAATAAAATTAAAAATAGAGCCGCCATATGATCTAACAGTGCTACTTCTGAGTAAGTATCCGAAAGAATTGAAATTAGCACCTCAATGCGTTATCTGCAATTTTTCTTTAGAGGGGATATTATTAATAGAGATCAAGCTGTGCTTTTGAAAGAAATCTTGCCAAAGATTATGAATCTTTATGCTTATTTTTCCTCAAGAAATCACAAAATGGTTTAGATATGGAAAAAAAGAAAAGTTACTAAAGAGAACAAAATGTTTTCTATATTCTTTTTCAATTTGAATGACACTATAATAATAACAACCAAAATAATATTTAGCTTTAATAATATGGCAAATTTTTTTGATGTATTTATTATTTTTTCCTTCACCCAATATTCTACCCTTGAATGGTATGGCAATGTAAATAGTAATGCTATCCCGATCCTGTTTCAGTGTATTTTGTAACATGAAATGAAAGCCATATAAATATATAAAATATGTGTGTCAAGTCATTGCTTTGAAGTTCAAGTCTAATACACATAACAACAATAAAACAACAAAAAGTTCTGGAAAGCCAATTCTCTGTGTGTATATGTGTGTAGCAGTATAAGGGACATTTGAAGAAATGTCCATACCTCAAAACAATGTACTACTTAAAATATGGCTATAAAAATTGTATTAGCCTAGCAAGCATGCTTAAATGTTACCTTAAGAAAAACATGCATTAGCAACAGGTCTTTGGGGGAGAGGATGATTTACATCTTGGAAGCTGAGCAGCCAGGAATGCCTGGCCTGCTCAAGGTGGAATGCTGTCTGCTTCATTTTTGATGTTATCTCCCCTGACTCAGAGACAGCCTACAGTTAGTTAAGACTATCCTCTTAATTGTGCTTGCTCAACTATAAATTCTGTACTGTTTGACCATATATAATCTACTCTTCTTACTTATCTATGAGATTTGTAATCAATGTAGAACTCCTATTCCTTCTCGTTTATCTACAAGGCATATGGTTAATGTATAGCCATTTTCTGTTCCTTTGTTAGTTGTTATCTTGTATCCAATAAATACTACGGGACTGAGGAGTTGTTCGGGGGGACAGTCTTCTCTACTGTCGACCCCTGCTCCCTTTCTCTTGCAGCTGACTTGTTTGTGCCTCATTCTTCTCCAGTGTGCTTTCAGGAAGCAGCAAAGAAACTTTCCAAAGAATAAATTTTCATGAAATGGAATTAAAAAGTTGTTTTGTTAAGAAAAGTTATGAAGACATAAATAATTTGCTTCAATTGGTAGGGCAACATAAATTATTAATCAAATAAATATTTAGACTGACATGGACCAATAGGAATCAATAATGGACTATAAAATTAGCTCATTGAAGTTATTCATTACATAGACATTTTATAAGTGCCATTGTGGACTTGGTATATCATTTAGTACTGGAATGTTCAGCAAATAAATAGTTCCTCTTCTCAATGTGTTTTGCGCAATCAGCTATGGTCTCTCTTCTCTTCAGTGAAAAGTGATGCTCACATGATTTACCCCATGACTGTGAGCATAGACATATTGACTATAATCCAACATAACTGGGGTAGGGATGTGTTAGGGACTGAATTGTGCTCTTGTAAAATGTGTATGTTGAAGCCCTAACCCCCAAATAATCATGGTTGGAGACAAATCATTTCAGGAAGTAATTAAATGAGGTCGTAAGGGTGGAGCCCTAATCTGATAGGACTGGTATTCTCATAAAAGGAAAAGACATCAGAATATACTCTCTATCTCTACTTCTGAACAGAAAAAAAAAAAAAAAAGACCATGTGAAGACAGTAAAACAAAGAAAGTGGCCAACCACAAGCCAAGGATCAAGGGCTCACCCTAAGCCAACTGGAATGAACTAACACTAATGGCATCATGATCCTGGACTCCTGACCACCAGAAATGTGAGAAAAATACATTTATGTTGTTTAAGCCAACCATTCTGTGGTATCTTGCTATGGCACTCCTAGAAACTAATGCAAGATGTTTATGCCACACTATCTCAATAATTTACAGCTTCCATGACTATGAATATTAAGTCATCAAAGGTTGCTCATTATTAGATATATGATCATTTGCATGTCATATACAATTTCATATACTATTACTTCACTCCTTTCTTTCACACTCAGATGAACTTATTTGAAAAGTGAAGCAATAGTGCTAAAAATGATTTTCAATCTGCTGTTTTATTGTAAGAATTAGCTGATAGTGAAATGATTAGTTATCTAAAATAGAAAGAAAATTTCAACATATTTCAAGCAGATCATATCAGTGGTTTGACTTAACAGTTGAAAATAAATAACCTTGTAAAAAGAGAACCAGAACAAAAAAGCAAAGAATACATGGAGAAATATGGCAATAGATGCACTAAGCCCGTCTAAACTTATATAATAATAAAAAATAAAATTGGCACCACAAAGATAGTCACCTTTTAATTATACCTTTGCATTGTTTTTGTTATACAATTTTAGGCAAATGTTCTCCCTTTTGTTAATGATATATGGATAATTATATAATATGAATTTCATTGTCTCCACAATTTTGTTGTTGTTGTTGTTTAGGCAAGTTAAGGGTAATGAAGGAGAGATTTTGAACTAAATATTCTAAGTGGAAAAGATGGTTGATATTTTGATGTTAAGAGAAATTTGTGTCTTATGATTTGAGTAACAAATTTTGGTGACAGGCTAAAAGGTCCCCAGTTTAAAAAAAATATGCTTGAAGTGTCCAATTATCTCTTAGTTTATATGCAATATTTCATCTGTGATAGCAGGCTCGGTTGTAGAGCAATTTTAATATTTCTCATATTTAGTCCCTGCACAGGAAATGAAATTTAATGACATGCTGTCCCTTAAAAGATCCTAACAGTTTCTGCATAGTATAGGACAACTATACTTTTAATACTTAACTATTTTACACTTATTTTCTTGGAACTGAAATATATCCCATTGAATATTTTGTGAGTCATTTGGCAATATTATTTGCCTGCAGAAGCCAATTATCAGTATCAGGAGGGTTCATGATGTTAATAGGATAAGAAAAAAATGTAACACTGCATTCATTATTGTCATTGTATTAAAGACTAAATGATGAGTTCTAAGAAATTTAATATGATAAATAGAAATTCTAATCTGTGCAAAATTTTTCATAAAGAATTAAAACACTAGCAATGATGTTTAATAATATGGAAGGACTTAATAAAAATTACTACAAAATACATTCACAATATTTTCATTCTTTAATAACTGTCCTCTTTTTTTATTTATAGAAGCAAGGCAGAAATTGGAAGATTGAATTTACTTATTTAAGAAAGAGCTCATGTGTGCAAACATGGGTAGAGTAAAAGGGAAGACAGGTAGAGAATCTCAAGTAGACTCCATGCTGAGCACAAGCCCAATGCTGCACTTGATCTCAGGATCATTACATGAGCCAAAATCAAGTCTCTGGCTCAACTGACTGAGCCATTCTGGTACCCTGAAATAACTGTCCTCTGTAAAATAAATTTCCCGTCATGATTTACGTACTTCCTGTTTTTTATCCTTAAAATCTTCTAAATCTCTTTGTAGCAAGATTTAAGGTAAGCAATAAAGTTCAACTGAAACAAGTTAAATTAGTAATTGTGACCCATCATAAGCATTCCTTTCTCCAATGTCTAAATTATAATTATGCTTACAGAAGGGAGTAATTCTTGAATTGAGTCAAGGAAGATAACTGAGCTAAATAAATAAGAGAAGATAGAACCATGGACTCAAAGATTGTCTTACAATCTGATACAGTTTTAAGCCACATTTTCAGCTGCACTTAGGACTAAACTGAATGCTAGCAATTAGGATATCATTTGAATGGGTATTGTGGAGAGTGAAGTAGCAGGAATACTCATTGATATGAACTTATTTTTTAACACTAGTATACATTAGGTAAGAAATTACTATATCATTGATATTATCAATCATATCTTAATATACAATATGTTTGTTTTTAATGTATGCCAAGTCAAGCAGAATTCTAAGAAAGTAATACTAGAAAGAATAACTTAATGATAAAATTACTTTGAACTTCCAAGTAGAACAAAATTCAAGTAACTCAGGAAGTTGCCAAAAGAATGGCTAATGAAAGTTGTAGAAACAATTCGGGTACTTTAGGCCTTCATTCCAATTCTTCCTTGTCTCAATCTAGATGATCTTGAAGAAATGGAAGCCAAACATTGCATTGTAGGGAAGTCTAGTGTCCCTCTGACAACTCAGAAATCTTACTTCAAAGCCCTATTTTATTTAGGAACGCTGTCAAAGACAGCATGAATAGCAGGGCAAAATGTAAACCATGGTCTCTTACTACAAATAATAAACGGGGGCCTGGATTACACAGCACAAACAATCTGGAAGATAGTGGTCCTTTTTCCATATAAGGGTTTAAAGTTAGGGGTGCCCTGGTGGCTCAGTGGGCTAAAGCCTCTGCCTTCAGCTCAGGTCATGATCTCAGGGTCCTGGGATGGAATCCCTCATCAGGCTCTCCGCTCAGCAGGGATCCTACTTCCCCTTCTCTCTCTGCCTGCCTCTCTGCCTACTTGTGATCTCTCTTTCTGTCAAATAAATAAACAAAATATTAACAAGAAAGGGTTTAAAGTAAATAAATATATATCTTTTGGAGTCCTGCCCTCTTTGCTGTACTTTTTCTGTACTTTCTCTGTACTCTTTTATAATTCATTAGTAAAAAAAAATAATAATAAACTTTTATTTTCCTGATCTGTGAACTTGCTATAAGTACTTCAGAAGGTTGTTGGGAGAATTCAGCTCCTAATTTTTAGCCTGACGCATCACTCTAAAAATAATTTCCCTTTCCGTCCTATCATGGACCTTCTTTGTTGTGAAGTCTTGCTGCTGAATGCTCTCTCTTTCCTCTCCACTTATATTTATATAAAACTCATTCATAGTATGGTGTAAATGACTAAATGACACCCTTAACTCTTACAAAGTATGAGGAAGATTTTGCTTTAGAAGGACAAGACTCTTGTCTTGTGAAACCAAATATGCATCAGTCAGTGGGGATTTCAAACATCAATAAAATGATGGAAGACACTGAGAAGATAAGAAGCACAGTAGATCTCCTGGTTTCTTTTATAACAAATATTAACTGTACTTCTCAAATAGAGGCTTTAATTCTCTCATCTGAAAATATGTCATATTTCTATTGTATGAAGAGCACAGTAGTTGAAGCTAGGTGACTGACTATATATTTGGTAGACTCTTATCTACCAAAACTGATCAAAGCAAAACTAAACTACTACACAACTTTGTAAAAACTAAATGGGAATATTACAGAAGGGGTCATGTTAGCAATAGTGTCTGATATTTGATAAAATATACCAAAAAAAAAAGCCTTGTTATCATATTTGGATTTCTTTTTATTAAATGAAATTAATGCTATTCTTAACTATATACCAAGGTCTGGGCTTATTTTGGATTATGATCTCTGACTCATTAGTACCAAATGGCTTATCAGTTTCCAGTTCTACACTACATAACTACCGTTCTACCGGTTTCATTTTCTCTTACATCTTGGGTTTTCTGGCCTCCCTGATGTCTGTTTATTTTTACGCTGAATTTACAGGTAATCATTAACAGATAATACAGAAAATAACGCATGGTTATTAGAGACCTACCAAATACAATCCACCATAGTCATAGCTTTCTTTTATTCCCATTCCCTAGTAGCACACACAGATACATATCTGCGTGCATGTATACACATGAACATACATGCACACACATGCACAAGAATCCTACTTTTAATTCAAAGCTTTGCCATCTGACTCATATGAAATAAAGTAGATAAACCCATCATTTTATCTTATTAGATCCTTTGAAAGTTTCAATTTAAGGGTTTGGGTTTTTTTTTGTTTTGTTTTTTTGGGGGGTATTGTTCTGAGGAGTTATGGAACAAAGTAACAAAACGAGAACTTTCACTGGAGGTTAGATTTTTTTTTTTAGCTTTCTTATGGAAAAATAATGCCATTTAAGATTATAGACCCCCACCAAAAATTCATAGAATTTCAAAATTGTATTAATTTTCACCATACAAATTATTCTACACTGGTAAGACAATTGGGCATAGGTATAAACCAGTGCTGTTTCATTAAATTGTGGTCAAAGACTTCAAGCCATCAAAATAATTGTCTTAACTGTGGGTTTTACTCTCAGAGTGGAATTAACCTTAGGCAAAATGATGAAGTCTGTCTTCAGAGATGCCCTCCACACTCCAGGGTTTCTCATCAGCTCTGTTATCTGATCCCCAAAAGCAATCCTCTGGCAAAGACTCCCAGATAGAATATCATGATGATGCTCAGGTGACTATTTCTTGACATTTCCACAGCTCTTCTCCAAATCAGATATTATCTGTCCAGTGTCCAGTCATCTGTCTGTTTTCCCAAGGTAAAAAAGGGGGAAAACTGTGTTAAAAAAAAAACTGGCGTCAACTTCCTTTTCATATTATAATACATTCATATTTACACGGTACTTACCAAAATAAATGTGACAAGCGTAGACATTTGAAAAAACCTTTTTGTGGGGTCATTTATCCACTATTCACCAACCATATCACATAGGAGGTTTCCTACTCCTCCTGTTGTTTGGGTAGTTGTATAATCTCATTGGCCTCAGTGGTAAGATGGGGATCAATCCTATCAATATTAGTTGAAAAAAGAAAAGGGCTCCAGAATGGGATATCCTGGTATAGTATGCAACACATGAATTTTAAAATAAGTTGGATTAGAAATTTGCCAGCTGGGGAAATTATATATAATGTTTTGGAATTTATATAACCTTCTTAAGATTCAGAAATTGGGAGAAATTAAGGTATTTATGCACAGGGTGGATTTAAGGATTAAGTGAGATGATGCATTAGAAATCCCTCAATACATATTAACTAACAAGATAATTATCATTTTAATTATAATCATTTTAAAATAGGAATGTGGGGCAACAAAATGGAAATTTCTAGAGTGCATACTATATGTCAGACCTTCTTTTGGATAATTTGTAAATGTAGTATTGTTGTATCACAATTATTAGCCTTTTTTAATGCATTTCTATTATTATTAAAGTACTTCTTAGTTAAATAAAATATTACAGAAAGACTTAAAGAGATAGTTAAATATTTGTCAGGAAATACAGATTAATGCATTTTTCCTAGACAGTTTTTTTTTTCCTTGAAACAACATTAGACTAGTACAGGGGAAAGCAAGAAAGGTGAGTGGACCCTGAAGGCACAGTATGGATGGAGCCAAATTTCTGATATGGGAACAAGAAGAAGGGACACCTGTGGTGAGGTTCATGCACTACAGAGAAAACTAGCACCAAATTAATTTTGAGTATGTACCTCCCACTGAAGCACCATCTGCAGATAACCAACAATTTAGCTATCCTTTACCCTTGGAAGGCCAAGGATTTTAGTCACCCTGTGTGAAGATCTAGGCTAAAAGATAAACTTCAATCTCCAATCAAAATTGAATTAAATATAACTGGTGCAAACATCCCATTAGCTGAGGAACCAGTGTATAACTCTCACTCACGTACATATTACCTAATTTTATCTCCAGAACAACACTGAGTAATAGATATTATTTACCTAATTACACAAGTAACTGAAGCTTAATTGTCTCCATTTTTAGAGTATCTTGCTCAATGTTATATTTTTTATTAGAGGTGGAATACGGATATGTGTCTAAATAATTTTTTGATGTGCTCAGGATTAATCCTGCAGTATTGTTATTGTTTTTCCCTAGAGATGTAATGATAACAATGACGCTGGACATAAGAGAAGGAAAGACAAAAAAAAAAAAGATTTTGAAATACAATATGATTATGTTATCAATTCATATTTTAAAACATATCCCAGAAGAATGAAGATAAATACTGTATAATCTCATTTACATATGTATAGTCAAACTCAATCAGAAAATAGAATGGTGGTTTCCAGGCACACTTGGGTGTGTGGGAGGAGCAGAGGGAGATGTTGGTCAGAGGATACAAAGTTCCAGGTATGCACGATGAATAAGTTCTAGAGATCTAATGTACAGTATGATGACTATAATTAACAATACTATATGGCATACTTGAATTTTGATAAAAAGGTATATCTTTAAAAATTTGAAAGAAATATTAAATACCTGGGATTATAGATATGATAATTTAGCTTGATTATGGTGATCACTACATAATGTGCATGTATATCAAAATATCAAGTTTTACATCTTAAATACATACGAGTTTTGTCAGTTTTATTTCAATAAGCATGAAAAAAGCATACACCATGCATCAAATACATGTATATCTTAATACAATATGTAAGTGTTTCTGAAGGTATGAAAAGACAAAGGTAAAATGAGTGGGAGAGGAGACTACAGCAAAACAAAAACAAAATAAAAAAAAAAGAGCTAGAAAGCAGATCTGAAAAAAACTATATCCTGAGATAAGTTTTGATAGCAAGTAACCATCGAATCTGTACTACATAACCCCCCACCAAGTAATTAGTAAATGGTGATATTAGTCATGTCCTGATTGATGCAGGGATAAAGATGACCATGGAGCCAAAAGGATTTTGGTATGTCATTTAAGAAAAAAATGCACTCCATAGTTAATGATCTCTTTTCCTACTTTGCAAAGAGAATTAACTCTCTATTGTAGTCATTTGGGCTTTTATTATCAAAAATACCACCCTGGGTGACTTATAAACAGCAAACAAACAAATAAACAAACAACAACAGCAACAAACCTCACAGTTCTAGAGCCTGGAAAGGCCAAAATTAAGGCAACATCAGCATTAGTGTCTAGTGAGAGCTTGCTATCTGGTTCACAGATGGCCATCTTTTTGCTTTACCCTCACATGGTGAAAGGGGCAAAGAAGTTCCCTGGGGTCTCCTTTATAAGGGAACTAATTCCATTCATGAGAGCTCCACCCTCATAACCTAATTGCCTACCAAAGGATGCACTTACTTGTATGATCACATTGAAGATTGGGTATTAACTTGTGAATTTTAGAGAGGCACAAAATGCCAGTCTATAGTATTTTCCCTCTTTGTTCCTGGTATAACATTAAGGAAATTGTAAAATGAAGACTATCTTAATTAAGGAAATAAGGTCCACTTGAAAGTGCACAATTAAATAA
Source organism: Procyon lotor (assembly GCA_028646535.1). Taxonomy (NCBI): domain Eukaryota; kingdom Metazoa; phylum Chordata; class Mammalia; order Carnivora; family Procyonidae; genus Procyon; species Procyon lotor. Next base: position 28,833,861 of record CM053615.1, read on the forward strand.
TAATTTAAATATTAAATATTGTGATGCCCAGGCATTTTCTCCCAAATCACGAATTGCTAGAAGATAAGTGAAAGTTTGAAGGATTCTTCTCTGGAGAATATGACTAACTCAGGAGAAAAGATACTATATGTCAATATTGGAATTTCTCTAACAAATCCACCTCCAGCTTTTAGCTTCATCTATATGCACAAAATTTCCAACTAACTTCTAAGGCTTATTTATGAATATGAACAGACAGCCAATAATCACCTGAGGAAATCTCTAATGGGAGAGACAGAGACAGAGACCTTGTCTGGAGAAAACACAGAGAAAAGGAAGTCCCATTATGTAAAGATGGGTCAACCCTTTCATAGAGTTAAACATGCCTCTATCACATCCAAATGGCCAACAGACACATGAAAAAGTGTTCAAAAGCATTCAGCATCAGAGAAATACAAATCAAAACCACAGTGAGATACCCCCCTCACACCAGTCAGAATGGCTAAAATTAGCAAGTCAGGAAACGACAGATGTTGGCAAGGATGCAGAGAAAGGGGAACCCTCCTACACTGATGGTGGGAATGCAAGCTGGTATGGTCACTCTGGAAAACAATATGGAGATTCCTCAAAAAGTTGAAAATAGAGGTACCCTATGACCCAGCAATCACACTACTGAGTATTTACCCTAAAGATACAAATGTAGTGAATTGAAGGGGCACATACACCCAAATGTTTATAGCAGCAATGTCCACAATAGCCAAAACATGGAAAAAATCTAGATGTCCATCAACAGAGGGATGGATAAAGAAGATGTGGTATGTGTGTGTGTATACACACACACACACACAGACACACACACATATTCACAATGGAATATTATGCAGCCATCAAGAGAAATGAAATCTTGTCATCTGCAACGATGTGGATGGAACCAGAGGGTAATATACTAAGCAAAATAAGTCAGTCAGAGAAAGACAATTATCATATGACCTCTCTAATAGGAAGAATTTGAGTGGCAGGAGAGGAGGTGGTGGGGGAGTGGGGGAGGGAAATGAAACAAGATGGGATTAGGAAGGAGACAAACCATAAGAGACTCCTAAACTCATGAAACAAACTGAGGGTGGCTGGGTTATGGACATTGGGGAGGGATGTGCTATGGTAAGTGCTGTGAAATGTATAAGCCTGATGATTCACAGACGTGTACCCTGGGACAGATAATACATTATATGTTAACAAAAAATAAAATAAATTTGAAAAAATGAAAAAAAAAGTGGGGAAAAATAACATGCCTCTATTACATGACCCAGCCATTATCCCTGGGTATATACATAAGAGAAATGAAAGCATATGGTCTTATATAGACTATAACATGAACTTGCATAGCAATAAACTGTGATACATCCATACAATGGGATACTATTCATCAAGAAAAAGGAAAGAAATATTTATTCATGCAACAACATGGATGAATCTCAAAATAATTATACTTAGTGTAATAAACCAGACAAAAGAGAACACAATGCTACTTACATTACCTTCTTGAAATTAATATTTAGTTGGGGAAAGTAAATCAGTAGTAGAAAGCCTGAGGGTTAGGACAGAGATAGCAGAAAAGGATGTGAGGTAGAGATTTTAAAAAGGAGCACAAGGCACTTATGCAGATGATGGATAAATTATCTTGATAATGATGGTGGTTTAAATTTCGTTATAAAAGGGCTGATTTTATTAAAAAGAAGAAGATGATAACAGAGATTGCATGTAGAGAGAAAAGGACATGTGAAGAAACAATGAAATGACCATCTACAAGCCAAGAAAAGAGGCCTCTGGAAAAAACAAACCCACCACAGTCATCTTGGACTTCCAGCCTCCAGAACTTTAAGAAAATACATGTTCTGTTAAGTCAGTCATACTGTGATATTTTGTTAGAGTACTCTGGCAGACTGATACAATTGGTGAAAGTGTGGGAGGAGAAATGAAGGGAAAAATTGTATCCTTCAAGACAAAAGAGAACTAAGATCTTAAGAAATATAAGCTTTAAGTATCTATATGTTCAGAAAATTATCTGGATTCTGCTATATTGACAAAAGAGGTCATCAGTAGCTAGAAATATCGTGATCTATCCTAACAAATAAATCATCTAGAAAAGATAAACTCAGGCTCATTAATTAACTAAAAAATAAAAATACCCAGAACATGTTAAATCAACCTCCCCTCACAATATAACAATTAAGCAAAAACAAACAAACAAACGAACAAAAAAACCTCTAACATAATACTACAAACAAAATATAAATATATGCAAGCAAGCATTCTGAGTTATATATAAAAACTCCCATATCAAACATTCAATACTTATGAAAATCAATTTTTTAATTGGACAATAAGAAAATATGGCTATTAATTGAAATCAAGAAAAAATAGAAGAAATAATAAAATGACAGATATACAAGATAAATGAAAAGTTCTGAAAAGGCAGTAGATTCAAATTAAAATTTAGTAAAAAAAACATTGAAGGGAGGCATTAAAATAATCAAGAGAATTAAAATTAGGTAAATAAGTAAAAACAGAGAGAATGAGGTGGAAATAAAAGGCAAGAATTGGGGGGTGGGGAAAGCATTCGTATTATTTCATTTCCTGAAGAACAGAACTAATACAATGCAAAGCAAAACCAAACTAAACTAAGCAATTTAATGAAAATCTGAGAAACCTTTCCAAGAAAAATATAGAGCCCTAAATCTACATATCAAAAGTATTTACTGGGTACCTAAAAACGTATACCAGAAAGAGCAATGCTTAAAGACATAAACAATTAATCTATTTGATTTCAAATAAAAGGGAAAACGTTCCTTAAGTTTCCTTATCCAGATTTATATTCTGTCTTTCTCTGGTCCAAAACCCTCAAGATCCACTACCAGAACGTTTTCCCATTTCTTTGTGTCTTTCTTAATTTCTTTCCTGAGTTTTCTATAATTTTCTGAGTACAGACCCTTTGCCTCTTTGGTTAGACTTATTCCTAGCTATCCTATTTCTGGGTCCAGTTGTAAATGGAATCGACTCCTTAATTTCTCTTTCTTCTGTCTCATTGTTGGTGTATAGAAATGCAACTGATTTCTATGCATTGATTTTATATCCTGTCCCTTTACTGAATTCCTATATGCGTTCTACCAGTTTTGCGGTGGAGTCTTTGGGTTTTCCACATAAAGTATCATATCATCTGCAAAGAATGAGAGCTTGAATTCTTCTTTGTCAATTCAGATGCTTTTATTTATTTTTGTTGTCTGATTGCTGAGGCTAAGACTTCTAGAACTATGTTGAACAGCAGTGGTCATGGTGAACATCCCTGCCATGTTCCTGACTGTAAAAGAAAAGCTCTCCATTTTCCTCCATTGAGAATGACATTTGTTGTGTGTTTTTCATAGATGGCCTTTATGATATTGAGGTATGTACCCTCTATCCCTACACTGTGAAGAGTTTTAGTTAAGAAAGGAGGTTGTATTTTGTTAAATGTTTTTTCTGATCTATTGAGAGGATCATAGGGTCCTTTTCCTTTCTTTTATTAATACTACTATTAATGTAGTATGTCACATTGACTGGTTTGCAGATGTTGAACCAAATTTGCAGCCCACGAATAAATCTCACTTGGTCATAGTGAATAATCATTTTAATGTACTATTGGATCATCTTGGCTAGTAATTTGGTGAGAACTTTTGTGTTTATGTCCATCAGGGATATTGGTCTGTAATTCTCCTTTTTGGTGGGGTCATTCTCTGGTTTTGGGATCAAGGTAATGCTGACCTCATAAAAAGAGTTTGGAAGTCTTCCTTCCATTTCTATTTTTTGGAATAGTTTAAGAAGAATAGGTATTAATTCTTCTATAAAAATTTGGTAGAAAAAACAAACCAAAAAAAACCCAAAAACAAAAACAAAAGAAAACAACAACAACAAAAAAGTTTGGTAGAATTCCCCTGGGAAGTTAACTGGCCCTGGGCTTTTGTTTGTTGGGAGACTTTTGATTACTGCTTCAATTTCCTTGCTAGTTATGGATTTGTTCCAGTTTTCTATTTCTTCCTGGTTTAGTTTTGGTAGTTTATACATCTTTAGGAATGCATCCACTTCTTCAAGATTGTCTAATTTGCTGGCATGTAGTTGCTCATAATATATTCTTATTATTGTTTGTATTTATTTTGTGTTGTGATCTATTATCTTTCAATCATGATTTTATTTATTTGGGTACTTTATTTTTTCTTTTTGATAAGTCTGGACAGGGGTTTATCAATCCTATTGATTCTTTCAAAGAACAAGCTCCTAGTTTCATTGATCTGTTCTACTGTTCTTTTGGTTTCTGTATCATTGATTCCTACTCTGATCTTTATTATTTCTCTTCTCCTGCCAGATTTAGGCTTTATTTTCTATTCTTTCTCCAGCACCATTAGGTATTGTATTAGGTTGTGTATTTGAGACCTTTCTTGTTTCTTGAGGAAGGCTTGTAGTGCTATATACCTCCTTCTTAGGACTGCCTTTGCTCATTGATTGGAAGAACAAATATTGTGAGAATGTGTATGCTACCTAGAGCAGTCTACACATTCAGTGCAATCCCTAACAAAATACCATCACTTTTTTTTCATAGAAATGGAACAAATAATACTAAAACTTGTATGGGACAAGAAAAGACCCTGGATAGTCACAAGAATGTTGAAAAAGAAAAGCCAAGCTGGTGGTATCACAATTCTAGAAGTTAAGCTATATTACAAAATTGTAATCATCAAGACAGTATGGGGCACCTGAGTGACTCAGTGGGTTAAAGCCTCTGCCTTCAGCTCAGGTCATGATTTCAGGGCCATGGGATCAAGCCCCACATCAGGCTCTCTGCTTGGTGCTGAGCCTGCTTCCCCCCCTCTCTCTGCTTGCCTCTCTGAGTACTTTTGATTTCTCTCTCTCTGTCAAATAAATAAAGAATATCTTAAAAAAAAAAGACAGTATGGTACTGGCATAAAAAGACACATAGATCAGTGGAACAGAATAAAAACTCAGAAATGGACCCTCAATTCTAACATCTACTAATCTTTGACAAAGTAGGAAAGAATATCCAATGGAAAAAAGAGTCTCTTCAACAAATGGTGTTGGGAAAATTGGACAGCCACATGCAAAGAATGAAACTGGATCATTTCCTTACACTGAACACTAAAATAGACTAAAAATGGATGAAAGATATAAATGTGAGATAGGAATCCTGGAAAATTCTAGAGGAGAGCACAGGCAGCAACCTGTTCAACTTGGTCACAGCAACTTCATCAGCAAAGGCAAGGGAAACAAAGGCAAAATGCACTATTGGGATTTCATCAAGATAAAAAGCTTTTGCACAGAAAAGGAAACAGTCAACAAAACCAAAAGACAATCAACAGAATGAGATAATATATTTGCAAATGACATATCAGATAAAGAGCTAGTATCCAAAATCTATAAAGAACTCATCAAACTCAACACCCAAAGAAAAAATACTCTAATCAAGAAATGGGCAAGAGACATGAACAGGCATTTATGCAAAGACATCCAAATGGTCAACAGAACAATGAATAAGTGCTCAACATCACTTGGCATCAGGGAAATATAAATCAAATCCACAATGAGATACCATGTTACAACATTCAGAATGGCTGAAATTAACCAGCCAGGAAATGACAGATGTTGGCAAGGATGCAGAGAAAGGGAAAACCTCTTATATTGTTGGTGAAAATGCAAGCTAGTTCAGTCACTCTGGAGAAGAGTATGGAGGTTCCTCAAAAAGTTGAAAATAGGGGCACCTGTGTGGCTCAGTGGGTTAAAGCCTCTGCCTTTGGCTCAGGTCATGATCTCAGGGTCCTGGGATTGAGCCCCACATAGGTCTATCTGCTCAGTGGGTGACTGCTTCCCCCTCTCTCTGCCTGCCTCTCTGCCTACTTGTTATCTCTCTCTCTGTGTGTCAAATAAATGAATGGAATCTTAAAAAAAAAACAAAGTTGAAAATAGAGTTACCTTACAATCATCAAATGCATTACTGTGTATTTGCCCCAAAGATACAAATATAATGATCTGAAGGGGCACATGCACCTGTATGTTTATAGAAGCAATGTCCACAATAGCTCAACTATGGAAAAAGACCAGATGTCCATCTACAGATGAATGGATAACGAAGATGTGATATATGTAATACACACACACAAACACACACACAATGGCATGTTACACAGCCATCAAAAATGAAATCTTTCTGTTTGCAACGATGTGGATGGAACTAGAGGGTATTATGCTAAGCAAAATAAGTCAACCAGAGGAAGGCAGTTATCATGTGATCTCACTGATATGTGGAATTTTAAAAATCAGACAGAGGATCATAGGGGAAAAGAGGAAAAAATGAAACAAGATGAAACCAGAGAGAGAGACAAACCATAAAAGACTTAATCTCAGGAAACAAACTGAGTGTTCCTGGAGTTGAGGGGGGTGGGGGGCTGGGGTGACTTGGTGATAGACATTGGGGAGGATATGTGTTGAGGTGAGCCCTCCGTACTATGTAAGACTGGTGAGTCACAGATCTGTTTCCCTGGAACAAATAATACATTATATGTTAATAATTTAAAAAATAAAAGAAAGATAAAAGAATAAAAAGTTCAACTCATTAGGAAGATACAAAAGTTCTAAACTTATATACACATAATATTAAAGTCAGAAACAACACAACGAAAATTAATAAAATAAATTAATTAAAAAAATCCACTACCAGAAATGTTCTCCCATTTCCTATTGGTACATATTAGCTATGTTCTACAACTCCTTTTTTCACCAAAGTAACATAAGCCTTGTTGAGACTTGATGTTATTAATTGCATTAGAAGCCGGGAAAAGAGATTGGGGAAAATCTGAAATGGGGCAAATATTATCTTTCAGGAAGGAGAGTCTGTTTGTGGTGGTGGGGTGTGGGATTAACAGTTACATGTTTTGTTGTTTTGTGACTATGTTTTCTCTGTAGACTAATATGTGACCAAATTTTGTGACTATTCAGAATCTATTTTCTATTTTTAGTTTAAGAAGTTTAATACAATCAATTAACTAGTTGAAATGTAGATATTAGAACAAATGTCAATCAAATTACTGGATAAATTTTTTTAAAAGATTTTATTTATTTATTTGACAGAGAGAGAGAGATTACAAGTAGGCAGAGTGGCAGGCAGAGAGAGAGAGAAGCAGACTCCCCTCTGAGCAGAGAGCCCGATGCGGGGCTTGATCCCAGGACGCTGAGATCATGACCTGACCTGAAGGCAGAGATTTAACCCACAGAGCCACCCAGGCACCCCTGGATAAATAATTTTAGTACATACATTAAGTGGGAAATAATTTAGCATTTATAGCGAATGAATAATATACAATAAGAAACTAAAAAATATTATACTGACACATATCGGACAATATGCTTTATACATTGTTCAAAGGCTGCTAAATGTAAATAATATATTGTTTAGTTATACATATAGAGAAAGAAAGGGTTTAGAACAATAAGAAGTCAAGGGCATGCTTATACCAAAATTCTGAAAAGGGGTTTCTTTTAATGACTAAGTAACGATATAACCAGTGAAGGGCCAACAGAGGGCCTCAAAGTTATCTATAATGTTCCATCTATTAATCTTGGATGTTGCCCCAACAGATCCTTAATTAATATATTAAAGAAATTAATTTGATGTTACCAATTTAATAAATATATAATTATATTCATTGTAAACATTATTTGGAATATATACATATATGTCGAGTGTATAATATAGGCAATAATAAAGATGTATGTCAAGAGGAAAATGATAAAACAGTTGTGCTATATTCATACAAAGGAATATTATGCAGGTTTTAAAAAGAATACTATATGTTTCAACAAGAAGCATAAATCTCAAAACACAGTATTAATCACACAAAGGGAGTAAAGTAATTGTTTTTAAAGTGCTGTTTAATAAATTGAGGAAATATAAATATGACTTGTATTAAGTATAAAATTCAAAAACCAATGGAATAGAATATCTACTTTAAATTGGAGAAAATTTTGGATAATTTAGATCAAAAGTTTTGATATACATATTATCCAGAAGTTAGAGGAACAACTTCTAAAATATTTGTTAACATTGGAGTTCAGTAAGTAAGTGCCAAAACAAGTATTTACACCCACTGATGGCAGGATCATAAATTGTATTTTAGAAAGGCTATTTGACTGAATATTTTAAAATTAAAAATCTTCAAACCTAGACAATATCTGTAAGGATACATGGAAACTTTGACAGTGTTCATCTTAGGGAGGAAGATATAGGTGGCTGGAGGACAATAGAGAGAGATAAATTTGCTCTCCTTATACACTCTTCTGTAACTATTTATTTATTTGTATTTTTTTAAAGATTTTATTTATTATATGACAGAGAGACAGTGAGAAAAGGAATACAAGCAAGGGGAGTGGAAGAAGGAGAAGCAGGTTTCCCACCAAAGCAATAAGCCTGATGCGACACTTGATCCCAGGACCCCAGGATCATGACCTGAACCAAAGGCAGATGCTTAATGACTGAGCCACACAGGCTCCCCCTTTATGTAACTTTTTAAATGTGCACTAATTATATCATTTACTTTAAAAGAAGAAAATATTAAAATGAATAAATGAAAATGAATAAATGTGCATATTCCTCTATTTTATGTTATTTAATAGATAATTAATAGATAATTAATAAACTAATTAACTAATAAACTAATAAACAAACTTTTACAACATTACTTCTCAGGATATGGTTAAGTTAAATGTTTATTTAATGTTACTTTCAAAAAGTTATAAGAAAATAAGTGTATAGGTGCTATGCATACACAGCGAAAATTATGAAGTTCACAGGCACGTGATTGCAGATTTGAGTAACGTAGGAATGCTCTGCAACAGCCTAATTCTGCAATGTTTACCTTCCCTGAAGTTTCAGTGATTGTATTTTAAACTGTGAAAAACGGAGTCTTGTCTTTTGATGAGTTCTCTGAATCTAGCTGACATTTAGAAAATCTTATTTCTATTTTATTTTTCCCATAAGGGTCCTTCCAAAATCAACTCCTTAAATCAAGTGCATCATAGAATTTCTTATGTATTTGAAAAATGTTTTATATAGTGATTTTTATATATAATTTTATATATGTTTCTTTTTTAAAAAATATATTTATTTTTTGGGGGGAGGGAGGTAGGGAGAAAGGAAAAGGAACAGAATCTGCAGCAGACTCCCTGTAGAACATGAACCTGATGAAGAGCTCAATGAGGGCCTCCCTCTCATAACCCTGAGGTCATGACCTGAACAGAAAAAAGAGTCAGACACTTACTTGACTGAGCTACCCAGGTACCCCATACATATGCTTTTACATATGCTTCTTTTTAAAAATTAATTTAATTTAATTTTTTCAGTGTTAAAAGATTCATTGTTCATTCACCACACCCAATGCTCCATGCAATATGTGCCGTCTTCAATACCCACCACTAGGCTCAGCCAATCCCCCACCCCTCGCCCCTCCAAAACCCTCAGTTTGTTGCTCAGAGTCCACAATCTCTCTTGGTTCATCCCCCTCTCTCATTTCCCCCAATTCACCCTTCCTTTCCTTCTCTCAATGTC
>CM053615.1:28843579-28893227 GCA_028646535.1 Procyon lotor
TCTAGATTAAGTAGCAGATTGAAATTTAAACCCCAGCCTTCTAATTTAATCATCTTTCCACCTCATGGTCTTACCTTATATCTTGTATTGTGGACTAATCCTGTTAAGTTTGTTCTGCTGTACCACCTATGGGATCTTAGACTACTTAATGGTTTTAATTTAGTTAAATTATCTTGTAAGGATATTATTTATGTGAATAATAATATAACTCCAAAGTCCTATTTTGAAGATTATTTAAAAAATAAAGAATTTTGGATTATGTATGAAGCATAGTAAGTAAAATTTAAAAGTTAATTTAGGAATACATATGATACATGAATACCCAACTTTTGTATCAACATGAATGGGACCGGAGGCTGGAAGAGATTATACTGAGTGAAATAAGTCAAGTAGAGAAAGTCTATTATCATGATTTCATTTAATAGTGGAGCATAAGTAATAACATGCAGGACATTAGGAGAAGTAAATGAAAAGTGATTTGGGGGAAATCGGAGGGAGAGATGAAGCATGAGAGACTATGGACTCTGAGAAACAAATTGAGGGCTTTGGAAGGGCGGGAGTTGGGGGAATGTGTGAGTCTGGTGGTGGATATTAAGGAGGACACATATTGGATGGAGCACTGAAGGTGGTTCATAAACAATGAATCTTGGAACACTGAAAGAATAAAATTAAATTTTATAAAAAGGAATACATATGATATATTGCTATTTTTCAATATTGTTCATATTTTGCTTCCATTACTGTTTTGTTTTAGATTGCAATTCTAAGAAAAAGAAGCTGGCATCCTAAACACATACAATATGCTTAATACTAATAATTAACATTAGCATTATTAATCTCCTAATTTTCTGATTGAGAAATTAACAAGAACTCAATGGAAATCAACTAGTGAGGGTCAGACTTTCCCTTCTTCCAGCTAAACCAGATGGGTCAAAAAGGAAAGTACACTTTCCTTAATTTTTATTTATTTTTAAAGATTTATTTATTTATTTATTTATTTATTTATTTGAGAGAGAGAGAGAGAGAGAGAGAAATTGGGAATGAGAGAGTGTGAGATTGGAGAGGTCAGAGGGAGAAGTGGACACCCCACAGAACAGAAAGCCTGATGTGTGACTCGATCCTGGGACTCCAGGATCATGATCTGAGCTGAACCCTGTTGCTTAACCAACTGAGCCACCCAGGCACCCCTCCTTAATTTTTAGTTAGCTTTTGAATTTGCAACAATTGTAAGGGTAAAACTCATTACAATTTCTAATTCGAGATTAGGAAATCCAGATCTTTCTGAACTCATTACATATTTTATAGCAGTCAGTTAACTGAATCTGAGAAGAAATATAATAGATATTTCATGAAGTGAAGATATCTGTATTATTTTCTTAACTGAACTTGCTCTTGCTTAAATCATTTCAGATCTCTAAATGAATTTCCTTAAATATGGAGTAGGTTACATGCTAACTTATACAATTTTTAAATCTAAAATTTTAAGGTTGTTCCTGAAGAAATAAATTAAGTATAATTGTAGGCACACATATACAGTTTATATACACTTTGAACATAAAAAAATGATTTCCTGAGTGCAAAATATTTTTTTCTCAAACATCTATACTGGTATTAACTTAAAACAAATAAAAAACTATTGTTGCTATGATTTCCAAAAGCCAATTTTCAATTAAATTTAGGTCTTTCTTTATATTTTCAATATAGATTCAATATTATAAATTTTCTTCTAAACAATGTTTTTTGTTTGTCTACAAATTTTGATAGGTTTTTATTATAATTTTCATCTAGTTCTAAGTATTTTTAAATTTATTTTGATAAATACTCATTTATCCATATGGGATTTAGAAATGTGTTGTTTAGTCTGCAGGTAATTTCAGACTTTAAAACTATCTTTCTGTTACTGATTTCTCATTTAATTCCATTGTGATCAAAGAGTATACTTAGCATGACTTCTATTCTTTTAAATACTTTAAGATGTGTTTTGTGGACCAGGAAGTGTGCTATGTTGGTGAATGTTCCATGTAAGCTTAAGAAGAATGTATATTCTGCTGTTGTTGGATGAAGTATTTTATAAATATCAATAAGATCCAAATCATGGATAGGGTTGTTCAGTTTCACTATATCTTTACTGATTTTCTGTTGTTTGATCTGTCAATTATTGATATAATGGTATTAAAGTCTCCAACTCTAATGGTGGATTTTTCTCTTTCTCCTTTAGGTTTATCACTTTTTGTCTCACATATTTAGATGCTGTTTTTAAATACATACATGTAAGGATTATTGTTTTCTTGAAGAATCGATCCCTCTATTATTATGTATTTCTCGTTTTTATCCACCAACAAAGAGAGAGCCATGACTGGTTTCCCCAATATACTGAAAATTCCAGAAATAACGTTCTGCCAAGATTCTCTGGTATATTTTAGTTTGTGTTGCTAGGTCAGAGATTTTACAAAAGAACTGAATCATTGTTTCAGATCAAAATTGATGTTCTTTGTCACATAATCTTGTTATATAAGAGAAAGGAGAAACCAAGGGCACATAACAATTAGCAATGAATAAATGAATTCCTCAGCCAGTATAATTATAATGTAGATTAAAATGATAATTAAGACTATAGATAATATAATTAAACAACAACTTTGAAAGGAGATATAAACCATCTGAAAAAAAAACTCCTCATCTGTTAGGTATTCACATAGTTTTGAGTAAACATTTACTGGAAAACATTCTGGTGTTTGTTAGTGAGATAAAATAAAATAAGTCATGGCTCATACTCTTAAGCAGATTATATATTACTAGAAGTCAAATATGCAGTAAGTCATATCAACACTGATGCAATAATGGAAATACAACCTTCTGATTTCACCCGTAAGAGAGAAATTAGGGACTTCTTCCTGTGGACATTATGCCAAAATTCACAAGTGATGATAAATAAGCTTTATCATAAATGTCAAGATAAGGATGGACATTCTAGGCAGAAAGAAAATAGCGATAAAAGAGTTTTAAAAATAAAATTAATTAATAGAAACTCTAATGAATTCACTGGCTGTGAGAACTTATAAATTTTCTCAAATTAATTTTATCTTTGGTTATTGGCAAAATTGGGACAACTATCCTTCCTAGTTCTTATGTTTACATAAACATTACAGTGATAAACAATATTATCCAATTTTAGAGAATTTCTTTGTCATAAGTGCTGTACATGCCATGGATTGGTTGCTTACCAATACTTTAAAATTCACTCATGGTGCCTGACAACACACTTTTTACTACAACTAAGATCTATAGCATATGTTTGAAAACACATATATAATAATATTGAGTGAATATTTCCTGTTTATAATTGCCAGGTTCCAGTAAGATGGGTGATATGGGATTATTTTTGGGTGAAAAAATGTACTCCTTTGGTAATCTTCATAAATAATTTTTTCTGTAAAACAAATGGAAAGTATTTTAATACTATTTTTAAAAAGATTTAATTATTAATTAATTAATTAATTTATGAGAGAGATAGATAGTGACAGAGATAGCAAGAGAGAGCAAAAGTGGGGAGGATAAGGAGAAGTAGTCTCCTGTTGAGCAAAGAGCCTGATGTGGGGCTCAATCCCAGAATCCTGGTATCATGATCTGAGCCAAAGGTAGATGTTTAACTGACTGAGTCACCTAGGTGCTCCATTTTTAACACCACTAAAGAGGACTTGATTTTTTCTCTCTTAAAACATATGACATTTTTATCTAACAAACTTACTGGCAAAATTCTATGATTTCAACATGGCTTATTCTACCAGTCAGTAAGTTTTCCTTAAGTATTTGAGGTCTTGCACATATAAAGACTACAGAAACCACTCAATAATGCCAGCGTAGAGTGCATGTACGCTCCCCCCTGGAACCATAGATAATCCCAATGAAACATTATTTACAAAAAATGGTGGCTGCCATTGGGGAATGATGTCATAATCATTGGGAAATAAGAGTTTTCTTCCATCTTCCCTCCATAGGATACAAATTAAGGCTATCACCCACGAATTAAAGAGTCTTTTTGAAACCTCAGACCCAAGAAGGGAAATTCCAGCATACCAATGGAGCAAAACAACTTAAGACAGGATGCATTGAAGATGGAAAGAGGGACAGTTTTACTATACTCGTGTAACCCCTTTCATAATGTGATACAACTCAGTACTAGCTGAGAACATCTTGGCCCATGATTATCCCTATGAGGCTAAGTGAGAGCATGTGAGTGAGAGCTATGTGAGGTGATGCCAAAAAAATTGACTTGTTTATTTTCTCTATCCAGTATATTGAGGTACACCATGTGACTTAGGGATGGAGAATGACCAGGAAAACAGCAGATAGGGCATGAAAGAGACATGACTCCTACTAAATAGGTTACAGACTCCATCAGCAACCCCATTCGTGAGCTGCAGGGAATACCTCACCTGTGGATCATACCAACTGTCCCATGGGCAACTTCAGTACTCTGCACACTACACACACACACACACACACACACACACACACACACCCCTATTTCATGGCCAACTTCCTGTGAAGAATCTTGAAGAAAGCAAGAATAATCTTTTGTAGATGGCTCTTGAGAACACATAGAAAGCCATGTCCAACTCTAAGGGATTGGGAGAAAAGATATAAATTTAAATATTTAGCTCCACCCTAGCAAAAGCAAAAGGGAGATTATCAGTATTTGATTTCATTTTGTATGATTGAAAGAAGGTGTATAATCTTAAGAATTCTAACACAAGAAAGAATAAAAGTATGCCACAAGTATATCCATAAAAAGTTCCCAGAAAGTCTCAGTATCTCCTAAAGGACTGAAGCAAAGTATCTTTCTTTCAAAGTCAGGCAGTAAAGACTAGAGGAGGTGTATGCTTTTTATGCTTTTTAAGATGCAAAGACAGTAACACTAGAATTCAAGGGGCATGCAAAATCAAGGAAGCATGACACCAGAAAAGGAATAAAATAATTTTCCAATAATTTACACCAAAGAAATGGAAATCTGCATTTGACCAATAAAAAATTCAAAATAGGGGGCGCCTGGGTGGGTCAGTCATTTAGCGTCTGCCTTCGGCTCAGATCATGATCCCAGAGTCCTGGGATCCAGCCCTGCATCGGGCTCCTTGCTCAGCAGGAAGCCTACTTCTCCCGCTACCATTCCCTCTGCTTATGTTCCCTCTCTCGCTGTGTTTCTCTCTGTCAAATAAATAAAATCTTAAAAAAAAAATTCAAAATAGTAGTTTTAAGGAAGCTCTATGAGCTAGCTACAAGAAAACACAAAAAGACAATTCAACAAAATTATAAAAAATATACATAAAATTGAAACATTTAACAAATAAAAATCATAGAAATCAACCAACAGAAATAATGGAGCTGAAAGTATAATAAATGAAATTAAAATGCATTAGAAGGCATTAACAAAAGAATGGATCAAGTAGAAGAAAAATTCTATTAAGTAGAAGGCAGATCCTTCGAATTTATCAGTCAAAGAAGAACAAACTATCCAATCAGAGTAAGAATGAAAATGAAGAAAGCCTAAATGAATTATGGGGTATCATCAAAAGAAATAATATCTACATTGGAGTCCCAGAAAGAAAAGAGGGAGACAGGGGCAGAAACTTTATTTTAATAAGTAATGACTGAGAACTTTTCAAATTTGGGGAGAGATTTGAATATCCAAGTTCATGAAGCTCATCACCCCATCAAAATTTCAACCTAAAACATTCTTTTCTGAGACACATAATAAAACTGTTTAAAATAAAACCAACAAGAATTTTAAAGACGGAAAAAAAAATTCAACCCATACAAGGGAATCTACATAAGGCTATCACTAGGTTGATCAAGAGAAACATTGCAGGCCTGAGAAAGTGGAATGATGCATTCAAAGTGCTGAAAGAAAAAAACTGCCAAATCAAAACACTTTACCTAGCAAAGTGTCCATCAGAAATGAAGAAGAAATAAAGTATTTCACAAACAAAAGGGGATGGTATTCATCATAAGACCTGTACGATAAGAATGCTGAAAGGATTCTTCAAGGTGAAATAAAAGGAAGCTAATTAATAACATGAAATACATGAAAATAGAAAACACATTGGTAAAGATAAGTATATAGTCGAACAAAGAATACTTCTATATTAAAATATGGTGGTGTGATAACCACTTAATTGTAGTTAAGTGATAACCTTTAACCTCTGAAGGTTCAAGGAAAAAAGTAATAAAATAAACATATGCATAATAATTTATAAATGGGTATGCAGTATAAAAAGAGGTAAATCAAGCATCAAAATATAAAATGGGGGAATAAAAGGGTATTGTTGGTTTGGAATTGAAGCTGTTATTAGCTTAAAATAAATTGTTATATCTGTAAGATGTTTTATATAGACCTCACAGTAATCACAAAATAAAAACATATAATAGATACACAAAAAAATAAGAAGAAAGGGGTCATGTTATACCATTACAAAAATAATCAACTTACAAAGGAAGGCAGCAAGAAAGGAACAAGGGAACAAGCAGAACAGACAATAAAGTATACAATGGCATAAATAAGTCCTTACCAATCGACATTACTCTAAATTTAAATAAATAAAATTGTCTAATAAAGAGGCATATGGTAACTGATTCAGAAACAGTCTTAAATATATGCTGCTTACAAGGCTCACTTTAGCTTTAAGAACACATATAAGACAAAGTGTAGGTATGGAAAAAGATATCCCATGCAAAAGGAAACCAAAAGGGAGCAGGAGTAGGTTTATATACATCAGCCAAACAGACTTTAAGTCAAACACTATAACAAGAGACAAAGAAAGTATTATATGATAAGGGGGTCAATTCATCTAGAAGATATACCAACTATAGATATATATGCAACCAACACTGGGGTACTGAAATATATTAAGCAAACACTAACAGACCTGAAGGTGTTGTATATTACTATAAATAATAGTACTATAATAGAAAAAAAAATCAATATCCACTTTCAACGATGGTTAGATCAGCCAGACAGAAAATCAACAGGAAATATTGGACTTGAAGTATACTTTAGACCAGATGGTCCTAACAGCAATGTATTAAGTATTCCATCCAGCAGCAGCAGAATATACATTTTCTCAAGGATACATGGAACATTTTCCAAAAGTAGATTATATGTTAGGTCATAAAATAAGTCTTAGCACATGTTAAAAGACAAGAATCATACAAAGTATCTCTTCTACCAAAAAAGTATGAAACTAGAGATTAATAATAGGAAGAAAACTAGAAAATTCAGAAATACATGGAAATTAAACAACACATTCTTGAACAAGCAATGGGTCAAAGAAGAACCAAAAGATAGTAAAATATATCTTGAAAGAAGTGAAGAGACAAGCATACTAAAACTTATGGGATGAATCAAAAGCAGTTCTAAGAAATTTATAGCACTAAACATCTATATAAGAACAAAGAAAATCTCAGGTAAGCAGCCTAAATTTACAACTAGAAAAAGAAGACAAACTGAATCTAAAGTTCTCAGAAGGAAGGGAATAATAAATATCAAAGCATAAATAAATAAAACAGGGACAAGACAGACAATAGAAAAGATTAATGAAACTGAGAGCTGGGATTTTTCAAAAGATGAACAAAATTAGACAAAGAGAGGAGGACTTAATAACAAATAAAATCAGAAATAAATAAAAGATACTAGGACATCTGAGTGACTCAGTTGGTCAAGTGTCTGACCCTTGGTTTTGGTTCAGGTCAGTTGGGTAAGCATCTGACTCTTTATTTATGTCCAGGATCCTGGGATCAAGTTCTGCAGCCACCACTATGCTCAGCAGGGATTCTGCTTGAGATTCTCTCCTTCAGCCCCTCTCCCCACTAAACTCTCTTTCTCTTTTTCAAATAAATAAATAAGTCTTTAAAAAAAAGAAAAAGATTACTTTACATCTAATACAGTAAATATGCAAAGGCCATAAGATGTTATTATGAATAATTATGTGCCATCAATTTAGATAACCTTGAAGAAATGGATAAATTCTTAGAAACATACAACTTAGCAAGATTGATTCATGAAGAAGTAGAAAATCTGAACAAAGTAATAACAAGTAAGGATATAGAATCATTAATCAAGAAATTCACAACAAAGAAAAGCCCAGGTGGTTTCACTGGTGAATTACACAAACATTTTTTAAACAGTAATACAAATTCTTTTCAAATTTTTCCAAAAAAATTGTAGAGGAGGGAACATTCCCAAATTTATTTTACAAGGCCAGCATTCTCTGATACTAAAGCCAGAGAAAGACACTAAAAAAGAAAAGAAAAAAAAAAGTTGCAGGCCAATATTCCCAATGAATATAGACAGAACTATCATCAATAAATACTAGCAAACTATGACCCAGCAATTGAACTACTAGGTATTTACCCCAAGGATACAAATGTATTGATCCAAAGGGCACCTGCACTCCGAAGTTTTTAGCAGCAATGTCCACAAGGAGAGAGTGGAGATTTCCAATAACAAATGAATGGGTAAAGATATCGTATATATACACAACGGAATATTACTCAGTCATCACAACTTATGAATACTTACCATTTACACCAATGTGGATGAGCTGGAGGGTATTATGCTGAGCAGAATAAGTCAATCAGAGAAAGACAATTATCACATTGTTTCATTCACGTGGAATGTAAGAAACAGCACAGAGGATCATAGTGTAAGGGAGGGAAAACTGAAGGGGGAGTCATCAGAGGAAAAAAACCATGAAAGACTCTCAACTATAGGAAACAAACTGAGGATTGCTAGAGGAGAGGAGAGTGGGGGATGGGATAATTGTGTAATGAGCATTAAGGAGAGCACGTGATGTGATGAACACTGGGTGTTATATGCAACTGATAAATTACATCTGAAACTGAACACTACATCTGAAAGTAATGATATACTGTATGTTGACTAATCAAATTTAAATTAAAAAAAATAAAATAAAATACCGTCAAACCAAATTCACGAGATCACTAAAAGATCATACATCATGATAAAGTGGGATTTACCCCTGGCATGCAAAGATGTCTGAATACATGCATGTCAATAACTATGATACACCACATTAATAGAAAGAAGGATAAAAATATAAAATCACCTCAATAAATGCAGGAAAAGCTTTTGGCAATATTCAGGATCCTTTTGTAATCCACATTCAATAAATTGATTATAGAAGGGGCATACCTCAACATAATAAATGTTATATACATAAAGTATGTATACATACATATACACATATATTATATACCATATATATAGTAAAACATAAAGCCACACACTGTGGTGAAAGCTTTACACTTTTGCTGTAAGATCAGAAATAATATTTCCATATCAATGAGATATTTGCACTCTCACATTCATTGCAACTTTAATCACAGTAACTAAACAATGGAAAGGACCTAAGTGTCTGCCAGTAAATCAAAAGTGAAAATGTCATTATACACACACACACATGTATATACGCATGTACGCATGTATATATGGAATATAATTAATATGACATATATGGAATATAATTAATATTATAATAATGATAAATAGTATAATGTACTAATATATGTTATGATATATATATGGACTATTATCTTGCCATAAAAACAATAGAAATCCTACCATATGTGAAACATAAATGCATTATGACAGCATTTATAGTAAGTGAAATAAATAAAGACAAATGCCTATGTAATCTCAATTATATGTAGAAAACTAAAAAAGCAAACTCATAAAAACAGAGAATAAAATAGTTGCCAGGTGCTGGGGGCAGAAGTATCAGGGCAGGGTGATGGGGAGACGTTGGTCAAAGGGACAAATTTCCAGTTATATAAAATGAATAAGTTCTGGAGTTCTTATACAGCATGGTGACAACAGTTAAAAATTCTGTATTATATACTTAAAGTTGTTAAGAATGTACCATGTTAATATGCTAAGTGAAATAAGTCAGTCAGAGAAAGACTTTTCTTTCTCTGAGAAATCACGCATCTCTGAGAGATCACATGATCTCTCTGATATGAAGAATTTGAGAGGCAAAGCGGGGGTTTGTGGGGAGGGTGGGGGAGAGAAATGAAACAGGAGGGGATGGGGAGGGAGACAAACCATAAAGACTCCTAGACTCATGAAACAAACTAAGGGTGGCTGGGAGGCGGGGCGTAGGGATAGAGTGGCTGGGTTGTGGACATTGGGGAGGGTATGTGCTATGGTAAGTGCTGTGAAATGTGTAAGCCTGACGATTCACAGACATGTACCCTGGGGCAAATAATACATTATATATTAATAAAAAAAATGTACCATGGCAATGTAAGTTGCTTACAATAGAAGAAACTGGAAAAGTGGTATGTAAGAATTGTTTGTAATATCTTCAAACTTGCTGTAAACCTAAAATTATTCCAAAATAAAAAAAAAATTTCGAATTACATGGAGGAAATTAGGAGAAGGAAAGGAAAAGTGAAGTGGGGGAAATCAGAGGGGGAAACAAACCATAAGAGACTGGACTCTGAGAAAGAAACTGAGGGTTTTAGAAGGGAGGAGAGTGGGGGGATGGGTGAGCCTGGTGGTAGGTATGAAGGAGGGCACATATTGCATGGAGCACTGGAAGTTATATGTAAACAGTGAATCTTGAACACTACATCAAAAACTAATTATGTGTTGTATGGTGACTAACATAACAGAATAAAAAAAATGTGGATCCTAAATGTTCTCATAACTAATTGAAAAAAATTATATGAGATGTTGTAAGTGTAAACTAACCTTATGTGGTAATCATCTTGCAATATTTACATATATCAAATCATCATTTTACATACCTTAAACACTCACAATGTTATTGGTCAATTATATTTCAATAAAGCTGAAAAAATTAGGCAACTGGTTTGACCAGAGGTCTATAGTTTGGTTGCAAAACAATCCCTGCTTTAATCTATTAAATTGTTTTTCCCTGATGTGACAAATGGTGATGACCAATGTTGAAAAAATATCAGACACATCCAGTCCTTTAGGCAAGGGAAATTATTACAAAAGTGGTTGAAAATATTCAAAAAGGATCATTATATGCTTGAAATCTGCCCTCAGTATGATATATTTTTAGACTCTAACCACTGCAAAATCTGGGACTATATCTTTTGTAATTCTAAGTTCCTGGGGTTATTACAGAGGAATATAGTACACGCTCAATATAGGTTTTACATGATGTCATTGAGGCAATACAAAATTTGAACACAATACTTATTGAAAATGAATAGTTTAATGTAATTAAGTCCACCAAAAGTTCTTAACTTCCCCTTTTAACTTATTTTATCCCAACTTGAAATTTCTACTTTGCGTATGTGACTATATATGTACTATATGAATGGTGAAAGGAAAGAAAATATAAAAAGTAAAACAAGGGGCACCTGGCTTGCTCAGTGGGTTAAAGCTTCCGTCTTCAGCTCAGGTCATGATCTCAGGGTCCTGGGATTTAGCCCTGTGCATGGGCTCTGGCTCAGCAGGATGCCTGCTTCCTTCCCCCTCTCTTTCTGCCTGCCTCTCTGCCTACTTGTGATCTCTCTCTCTGTCAAATAAATAAATAAAATCTTAAAAAAAAAAAAGAAAAAGAAATCATGTTGGCTTGAATAACAAGAGCTCACATCAATTCTAAGAAATTATAGCACAACTTTTCTGGCAAGACTCCACTGGTGGTGTTTATTTTTCATTAAACTTTGATTCTTGACACAGCAGCTTACCAACAGTAAAAATAAAAAATAAGAATAAATAAAATACAGAAAAATATAACCTTGAGCCATCCTAGATAAAACCATTCTAGTCAGAATTAAAATATGCTTTCAGATATTTTTCTAGTACTGAATCATTATAATCTAAAAATAATTTTGAATATCATATAGAATGCATAAATTTTAGAATGAAACCTTAAACAATGAGATCACTATCAGATTAATTTGAACCTAATGAAATTTGAACCAAAATAAGAGTGATAACAAGTGTATAATGATTAAAACAAAAGGGAAAGTAAATATTCATACAATATTCATTAATAGTTGACTATGATACAGGGTGATTTTATTGTGAACATTTTCACATTGACTGTACATCTGGGTAATAGATGTTGATAAAAACAGATGGTGTGGTGACTTAAAAACTGCTAATGTAAAATATGTCATATGGAGTGTAGAAGTTAAAAGAATTCATCTGGGCCAGATCAAGATGCCACAGTAATAGTGCATATATCACACTGTCAGGAATAAGTGCCATTTTTTTCTTTGCCAAAATAAAGCATACTTACACAAAGTCTATAATCTCTGCCATGTTTTCTCATATGTTGTAAAGGAGATAGAGAAAAAAAATTCAAGAAAAAAAGGAGAAATGAAAAAGTAAAATAAAAGAAATGGAAAAAAACTATAGATGGAAAGGAGACACTGACCCACGCATTTTTTTTTCCTTAGAAGCATAAGAACTAGATACAGAAGTTTGTAAAATTAGTAAGAAGTATCTTTGCTGACCATGGTTGGTTATTATATTTTCAAGACTTTATTGGCTACATTCAGATGCTATGCCAAGAGGCATAGCAATGATACTAATTAAGAATTTATGCAGTTTTTCAAACCTCACAATAAGGAATTTGTTCATCTATTCAAAGAACAAGACATGAAAACAGTTGTATGTTTGCCTGAGGTATGATAATACCCATGTAGAATAATCTTCTAGATATGACACAAGTAGTGACTTGATGTAGTCCAGGAAATTATTTTCCATGGGATGAGGATGCTGCACTTTCTGTTGTTTAGACTCTGAAATCTTTTTGTCCTCACACAGACTAAGAAGAGAAAACATGACATTGTATTGGCACTGGGGAATCTCTTGTTCCATGATGGATGTGTTCCTTCTAGGAAGAGGAGGACACTATTGGGTCTCATTCATTCAGTTGATGTAATGGTGGCATGAACTATCATCCACAGAGATTTTCAATTGAATGTTATACCACCAATCACTTTCTTACAGCCTAATGGAGTGTCCCTGACATCAGAGCCTGATAAATCGTGCAGTGCCAATTAAAAGAGAAACTTTCCCTGTCAGTTATTTAGTTGCAATATTCTCTTTTACTAGATTAGAGTCCATAAAAATGACAAGAATGATAAAGGTCTATTTGTAAAATTATTCACTTTAATTTTTGAAGCTACGTAGGCTTCTGGGTTTCCATACTAGATCCAAAGTCAGGAAGGGTACTTATTGATGTTGTTAGAAAACCATTCTAAGTAGACATTATTTTAACAGAAATGCCAAAGGACTCAAATTTTTAGAGTAAAAATGAAATAACTGTGAAGAAAAATACACCCAATATTGATAACTTGTAAACACTGAACAGTTCTGTTTTCTTAATAGATGAGTAGGCAGCATAAACTTTAAAGCTGACTTCTGCCCCATAATTCCCACCGCTTCCAACTTACCCAAGTTTTTAAATTTTATAAAACTACTTTATTAAGCAGCTTTTACTCATAAGGCGAGTTCTCCAAGCATACATAAACCTCTTCTTTTTGATAAGTTTGATGTTGCCAAGCTACTGGACAACAGATATTAATGTTCTATATTTACCACCATTAAAATATTTTTGGTTATTTTAGCATTCAGCTGACACACCCATACACACACACACACACACACACACACACACACACACACACAATCCACAGTATTTTAGTGACCTTTTATCATGGGAATACTTTATTGAATATATTCTTGTTTGAAAGGATATATTGGAAATATATCCTCTCTTAAAAAAAAAAGAAAATATATCCTCTCTTGTTTGAAAAGTATCATATCACACTGGTTAAGAGCTTAGTGTAAGACTATTAGAGTTTGAATCTTATCCACATTACTCAATAGCTACATGAAATAAGGCAAGTGACTTAACTTCTTTATGCTTGTATACCCTTCTAAGATTATTATGTTATAAACGTCACTTAAATATAAATATTTAGAAAAATAACAAGCTCATTAGTAGCATCCACTATTTGTTAGCCATTATTATAAATTCACACCAAATAAAAAATTAACAACTCTCTTGAAACAAAGTAAATCTAAATGCAGTCATCCATTCATTTAAAAAGTATTTGTACACTAGGCCATAAACTAGATAATGGGGATATTTATTTATTTATTTGTTTATTTTTAAGATTTTATTTATTTATTTGACATAGAAAGAGAGACAGGAAGAGAAGGAACACAAGCAAGGGGAGGGGGAGTGAGAAAAGCAGGCTTTCCACTGAGCAGGAGCTTGATGTGGGGCTCATCCCATTAGTGAAAGGCAGAAGCTTAATGACTGCACCCAGGTGCCCCAATAATAGTGCTATTTAGGTGAATAACAAAATGCAAGTGTTCTTCAAGAATTTATGAACAGCTATCGGGCTCCCTGCTCTTCGGGAAGCCTGCTTCTCCCACTACCATTCCCTCTGCTTGTGTTCCCTCTCTTGCTTTGTTTCTCTCTGTCAAATAAATAAAATCTTTAAAAAAAAAGAATTTATGAATAGCTAAAGAAGCTGATGCATAAATGTAACGAAATAAGTCAATCGTAAAAATATTAATAGGTGCTATGTTGTCAGGTGACAATACATAATTGTATTGCTTAGTTCTTTAGGGCTCACTCTCTTTTTTCTTTTTTCTTTTTTTAAGATGTATTTATTTATTTGAGAGAGAGAGTGGGGGAGGGGCAGAGGGAGAGGCTCTTGGAATAGACTCTCCATTATGTGCGAGCCAGTCACAGGGCTCAATCTCACAACCCTGAGAATGTGACCTGTGCGAAACCAAGAGTCCCAAGCCTAACCAACCTAGCTATCCAGGCACCCCCCCACACATTTTTTTTTTTTAAAGATTTGTGTTCACCTTCTTTTCAAAAATTTAGATAAAAACACAATTCTCCTTAATTTAACTTCTTGTTGATCCTGTTATCTAAGTCAGTGGTACATTGGTTCATGTTATCTAATTAAAGGAAACATTTGGGCCCATTCTTTAACTTTACCCAAAGGATAAGGTTGGGTGTAGGGTACTGTGCTCTATTCTTCAGCTATTTGATATGGAACCTCATTGAAGTGCGATTTAGGACACTTTGTTTCACTTTCACTTTGGGAATTCATATTTCATTTTCCATTTTTCTCTTCTACAAAAATACCAAATTAGCACTACTTCAAAAATTTGAGTGACTTCTGATAACTTCTCATCATAGGCAATTATAAAACTACATTAAAATATACAAAGCATCTATTTTCAGGCATTAAGAGCTAGCTTAAAGTTGTGATCCTGCAGATAAGGAAATGTGAAGCGGTCCATATTCACCTTGTTTTTGTTTATTGGTTTATTTTTGCCTTCCAGTACTTTATAGGCAGCTGTGATCTCACTAGGATCCCACTAGGGTAAGATGACAGTTTGGGGCTGCTGAGGTGACAATAATATGTGGCATAAGATAACAGAGAGGAGAATACTGAATAAAGGAATTTTAGAAATTTACATAAGAATCCCTTTTTGTCTTTTTTTCACATGTGTATGCATGCTGAGAACCAGACGCCATGAGAATTGGAAAAAACAGCTTCTGGAAAGAGAGGGGACTGGGAGCTAACAAAAGATTTTAAACTCATAAGGTATTGGGAGAAACAGAAGTTCTGAACAAAGTAGTGAAGGTCAACAGACATTCGTGAATATATCAGGCATTTAGTAAAGACTAAATTATATTTTATGAATGCAACTACTGTAGATCTACCATAAGAAAACCCAAAACAAGCCTTGACAGAATAAAGTTGATCCTTCAGAAAATTAAGTGTCAATAAGAAAAGATAAATTAACATTCTTAAATGGAAAAAAAAATCAAGACACTCAAAATATAGCATTTATAGGGTCCAGTATACAATAAAAAGTTACTGGGGCACCTAGGTGGCTCAGTGGGTTAAAGTCTCTGCCTTAGGCTCAGGTCATGATCTCAGAGTCCTGGGATGGAGCCCTACATTGGGCTCTCTGCTTACCGGGGGGCTGCATCCCCCCCTCCCTCTGCCTGCTCCTCTGCTTACTTGTGATCTCTCTCTTTCTCTGTCAAATAAATAAATAAAATCTTAAAAAAAAAACAATAAAATGTTACTGACTATGATAAGCAGGAAAAGGTGCCTAATAACAAAGACAAGCAATGAATAGACACAGATCCAGAGATGACAGAAATGTTGGAATTAGAGGATAAGGAATTCAAAGTAGCAGTGAACACATACACACAAAAATATAAAATTAAAAAATAAAAATAAAACATAATGGATGAACTGGAAAATGCAAAGGGAAATCAAATACAAATCAAGTATGTAAATGGAAAGTATGTGAACAAACTAAATAGAAAACAATATGTGGAAAACACAAAATTATAAATGATAAATGTAGGGATAGGATAAATAGTAATTGAACAACAGTAATTTCAAGACTATTACAAAGATATCTAAAAGTCTGAATATAAAGACAGTAAGAATACTCCAAACTGAAAAGAAAGTGTATGAAAAGCTGAAAATAATGAAGGCTGATTCAGTAACCCATGGGATGATATTTGGAGGCCTAACAAAAGAACTCCTCTTTGAACTGTTATGTCGAAGTTAGCTTAATAGTAATATCTTAAATAACCTATCATACTGTGCCCAGTTCTAACTGAAAATCTACCATAAAACTTGCCTAGGTCTCAAGTAATTTGGAAAGTTGTTTCAAGAGGTCTGCCTGGTTTGGAGACAATAGGAAGAACTGACTGCAGCCATAAGCTGAATAATTATTTAGGAAAATGAATCACACAATGCTTGGGTTTTCAAATACGGAATATGTCATCATATAAGAATGTAACTCTTACGTATCTGAATTTATAAAATTCCTTTTTAGACCTCATCAAATTCATGGATAACTGTAGAGGTCCAATGCAATTTAGAACCATTTCTGCTTTCTTACATTTTTAAAGAAAATTTGTTTTTTGAAATGTCTATCATTTTTGTCAACTATCTAAACATTACTGTCTTAAATTCCATATAATTTAAAATGTTGTTGTCAGGGTAGTATTATGTTTTATGTCTTATGCATAGTTTTTTTTCCCAAATATACTGTCATTGTTTGATGTCTGAGGACTAGATTGAAAATTTGTAATTAGTATACTGCTGTAATTTTTAACATTATTAGGAAAGAAATCCAACTGGCATTATGAAGGTCTATCCTGTGTCATACACTGTATTCAAGTCTTGACCTGACCCTGGAGGGTCACTTTATTTTTACCATTTTGCACAAGATAAATTCCATGACGCAAATTCTGAACAGATTCAAGCAGCCAATAAGTGACAAAATAAGAATACAAATTCTACTGTCTCAGTAGGAAAATGGGAAGCTATAGGTGACTTTGCCTCTAGGTTTTACAATTCAGTTACTAAACCATACTCTTTTCATTATATACAATAAAACCTTTTTATTGGGTTCTCCTTATCTATATCATTACCCAAGGGATTATTGTGAATATTTTTCCCCTCAAACTAATTTTTAGATAAATACAAACATTTTACTACATTCTTTTGCTATTCATCTTCTCCATGATGACTTTTAAAATCTTTAAGTTTGAAGCCACACAGAGCGCAGAACCATATAATACCAGATAGTGGTAAACTTAGGTTTAGCTCAAGGTGATAAATCAGTGTTAATTTAGAGATTGCATTTAGGTCCGGAAATGTAAAGCTGTTTTTCCAAAAGCCCAAAGAATATTTTAGGTTATAGCTAGAAAGCTATTCAGAAAATTTTCTTACACATTTATATATTTTTTCTTTCTTTCTTTCTTATATTATCCCACAAATCAAAAGAAATTTCCAATGGTGTCTCTCTTAATAAATATTCCCTATTTGTAGTGATGTTAAAAGGTGTTATGTGAAAAATATGTTCAAAGATCATATAAATTTGGCAAATGCTGTCTCTAACAAAATCAAATGAGTTCATTAGAGAAGAGCAGAAAGAAGTCTTTAAAATCCTCATGTGACTTGTGATCCTTTGAAGCATATATGAAAACCAGTTTTCCCATGTTTATTTGATGAATTACTCTTGTGGAATTTGGTCTTTTAAACTATTGTTTCAGGCAACAAATTTGTAATTTCTGAATAGGTCTCTTGATTTTAACCTATAGGTTAAAGCGAACTTTCCTGTTAGGAAATGATTAGAAACAAGCAGAGTAGTTCTATATATCACCCATAGTAAGGATTACGTTATATACATTATTTTCATTTAATTTGCAAACATTTGGTCATATATTATGCCTCCATTTTACAGACTTGACATCTGAGTCACAGACTTATTTGCCGACTGTTAGTATATGATGTGGCAAAAGGTAAATTTGCCTCATCACTCCCACCTTAAAAAAATGGGCATGTTTTAAAGTAAAACTAAATAATAAGGGATTCAATAAAACAAACAAAGCCTGAACTGGTAGGTACATAAAACTTGGCAGCTAATACCTGTGTGATATCAGTTTATGGTTGAAAAAAAGTAAAGAGAAACAATGCAGTTTTTATTGCCAGTACGAATGGAAGATGCCCCATCAGTGGTATGATAATGGCTGCAGCAGGGTCCAACTGGTCCTGATCACTGATCCATTCTTATTTTCAGTCACTTTGTAGAGAAAACTAATGACAGCCTTGGAATCCTAGATCTTCATCCTTCCTGTATCAACTCCCCTTCCCTGTCCAGAGAAGTCATCACAAAAAGAAGCAGCACAGGGACCTTGGCTGACTTTCTGTTTCAGTGGATGTGTTTGCTCTCTTAGCTGTTAACCTCTCATTTCCCTAGATATTCATCTTTCATTCAAATTTTTCCTTTGCTGCAAAGAAAAAAGTTACTCCAATTTTATAGGATTTGAAGATAAAGCTGCCTTTAGGTGGTTTGAAAGGTAAAGCATCTAGTTGTTTCCACATTGTGAAGGTGAAGCTGGAAGTGCGTCAGATAACACTACACCTCATTGTCTCCATGACTATGCTCTGGATTGCTAATCAGATGGAGTGGTTTGAGGACTACATTATACAGAATAAGGAGGAGCTGTGGATACTTGAAAAAGAAGACCAGCCGCAAGACCCAGAAGAATTCAAAAAGAGGATACAGAAGATGCAAGAGACGAATGTCCTTCAAGTTGCCTGGCAGAGCTTCTTAGATGAGGCCTCTAAATGTTTGAGTTCTATGTCCTCTACCTGCAAAGTTCCATGGTTTTTGTTTGTTTGTTTGTTTTCATTTTTTTAAAAAGATTGTTTTCTTACTATTGAGTTTTGGAAGTTGTTGCTAATATATTCTGGACACAAATTTACTGTCAGATGTATGGTTTGTAAATGTTTTTCTTCCAGTGTGTGGTTTGTGTTTTTCATTCTTTTACAGTGACTCCCAAGGAACAGATTTTAATTTAGATGAAACCCAGTATATATCTTATTATCTTATAAATTGTTCTTTCTAAATATTTAAAAATTTTGTTTATTTATAGTGATTGATGTTCTCTCCTCCAAACCTGCTTATCGCCTTTTACTAAAGTCATTTTTCAGATTTTCTAGAATTTTCTATATAGACCTGTCTGTGAACATAGAAAGTTGCACTTCTTTTTTTCTGATGTTAGTAATGCTTTTTTTTTTAATTTTTCATGCCTTGTAGCACTTGCTATAACCTCTAATCATTGTGGAATACAAGAGATGAGAGTAGATATCATTACTTTGTACATCTTAGGAAAATTGCATTCAGTCTTTCACCTTTAAGCATGCTCAAAGAGATTTTGCTTCATGAATTTAATAAGTTTAATCAGTGCATAAATGGTTAGAATTGTTAAATTATTTTTAGGATTATATTTATTTATTTGACAGAGAGAGAGATCTCAAGTAGGCAAAGACAGGTAGAGAGAGAGAGGGGGAAGCAGGCTCCCTGCTGAGCAGAGAGCCCGATGCGGGGCTTGATCCCAGGACTCCGAGATCATGACCAGAGCCGAAGGCAGAGGCTTTAACCCACTGAGCCACCCAGGCGCCCCAATGGTTAGAATTTTTATGTACACTATAATTATTAAATGATTTTCATTATCCCCGATAATGTGCTCTGCTCTGAAATTTACTTGATTGGTATTAATACAGCATTCCATCTTGTTTTAATTAGTGTTAGAATGGTGTTGTCTTCTTACATTCATTATTTTAACCTATTTTTCAACAACCTCACAATTTCTGCCATTGATATTGAATGTTTTGAACTTTTACATTTAATGTAATTATAGATATCGTTGGGTTTAAACTTAACAAAGTCTTGCTTTTTAATGTTTGATGTTTTCCCAATTTCACATTCTTTTAATTATGATTGGAATATTATATGTTAGATTTTAATTATAATACATTTTTGTGATTGCTTTCTAGTTCGTAGTATTTTATGTAACGTATAGTTGGTTTTTATGTGAGAGTTCACCACTTCATTTATAGTATAAGAACCAATGCAGTATACTTTCACTTTCTCTTTTCCTTTGTCTTATTGTTACCATTCATTTTACTTCTAGATGTTATAAAAATTTCTAGCATTTTCTTCTCCCTTTTTTTTAGATTTTTTAATTTATTTAAGAGAGAGAGAGAGTGAGAAGGGAGAGAAGAATTGGGTGGAAGGAGAGGGGAGGGTGTAGGGAGGGAAAGAATCTCAAGCAGATTCTGGATTCCTTAGTGTAGGGCTTAATCTCATGACAGAAGATCCCAACCTAAGCTGAAAAGAGAGTGGACTGCCCAATCGACTGAGCCACTCAGGTGCCGCTAAATTTTCTTCTTTAAACAGCCCATTGCTTTGTAAATACATTTAAAGAAAAAAAAATTCTTTATGCTTACCCACATTCATACTACTTCTCTGCCTTTCATTTCATTGTACAGATCCAGATTGTCATCAAGCATTACTCTCCTACTGCCTGAAGGACTTCTTTTAACATTTCTTCTAGTGTAGTTTTTTCTATGTGTGAAAAATCTTTATTTTGAGTTGAAAGTATTTTAAGGGGCACCTGGGTGATTCAGTCAGTTGATCATCCAACTTTTGTTTTCTGCTGGTGTCATGGTCTCAGGGTCATGGGATCAAACCCTGTATCAGGCTCCCTGCTCAGTGAGGAGTCTGTGAAGTTGCTCTAAGTATTTTGACGGGAGAAAATTAAGAGATACAGAAACTGTATTCCTAACATCCTCCTTCCTGGAATTTATTCTTACATCCCCTTCAAGATGACTAGCTTTTGTGTATCTGTTTAATCTATACTTTCACACTATAAACCAGTGCAAAGTTAAAGTTTAATTTGTTTTTCCCTCTTTCACAGTCACTTATACCATGCTTAGATTTTTACATCTCCTCACATCAATTCCTTTCAGATTTTATGCTTACTTTCATTCTACATTTTGTTAATACGGTTATCCCAGCTAGTAGATAATTTGCTAATCTTTTTGCTTCAGCAAAAGGCTATTTATTCGGGAATTACCAAGATCTTGGTATTATTTTCTACACTGCCCACACTGAAACATGCTCTTTGGGTGAACTTTCTTTGTTTGTTTGTTTTTTCAATTTTGGTGTCACTGGCTTAATAATCCCTGAATATCAATTTCTCTTTCATCTTTGCTTTGAATTAATAATGCTACATAATGTTGTTTCTGTCATTTTAAAAAAGTAAAATCAGTTGGTGTTTTTTTTTTTTTTTCCCTACCCATCGGGAAATATCTTCTGAAGAACAACATTAATTTTGAAAGAATAAGTTTAAAAAATAAACAATGGTTATAAGTAGTATAAATTTCCAAAAATAGTGCACCTTTTCCAGGGCACGGTTAGTTCTAGAGCCATCTCAACTTAGAAGTTTATAGGTAGATCTATTAAATCAGATTGGTAAAGTCCTGTTGCAACTCAAATTGCTAAATGAGGAAAATATTGTCAGTAGTGTCTTTGCTTTTCTGCTCTCATGACTAAAATGAGCATTACTTCATAAACTAGAGATTATTAAACCAGTAATATGTCTTAGAGCATTTGGATAGCTAAAATAAACCAAACGTAAAAATGGTTTCCTAAAAAAAAATGGTTTCCTATTTTTCCATTATATAAATTATTTTTTAATTTAAATAAACTAACAACATAATAATCTATACGCAGGGCATGCACATCACAATAATTTCAATTATGTGTTTAATAAGTTTAACAAAAGCCAGCTTATATTTTGTAAAAATAACTAATTCCTCACATCTTTTTCAAGGAAAACAATCCTTTTATTTTAGTAAATCATTTCAAGTTATGTAAACAAATATACAACATAAATATCATAATGCAAGGACTAATAAAGAACAGGACTCTTAGCTTAAATCAATCCATATATATCAAAAAGTTTTCTGTTATATCTGAAAATGTTTTCTTAATTTGGTCTGTACAGCACACATAAATATTGATACACACACACATGCCTTGAATAAGAAGCAGGAACTATAAGTTTAAGTGGTTAGAAAGGAATATGTAAACAGCAAAGTAATGATCTTTAATAATTACAGAGAATGGGAACCATTAAAAACTACCTGCAGGGCAGTAACTGCATTAAATCACAGTCTCAGGGAATGTTTACCAGTTTAGAACTTACTCAATCACTTCTCTCTAAGGTGTATATTAATTCCATTTCCCTCGATCTAAAATAATCCTCCAATATAGAAAAAAGTATTGAAGGAAACAACTAAAACCTAAATAATAATTTCATGTCAAAGGACTGAAGGATTAATATCCATTCTTCATGTAATAGTGAAGCAAATATATGTAATATTTATTCTTTTGGTCATTCGTGCTAGACACACACGAAATACTTGGACTGCCTTAATTATTAAATAAATAATTCTTGCTTTCATAGAGAGTGCAGTGTAGGAAAGAAGATAATGTATAAACAATAAATTACAAATAGTATTTTTAGAGATAGGAATAAAACTGGATATGAGCAATTAATAACAACTCCAAAATAGAATTATTTACTACAAAAGTGAGTTATATAAATAATCATATACTTGTGGTTCTCTGGTTGTACTCTGATTCATGACAAATGAATCTTTGTTTTTTTTTTTGACAAATGAATCTTTGACTATTGACAAATTCTTGTTAATTCAAGAAATTTCAGTATAAGCTATTAAAATAATACTACTTCTATCAATTTAAATTAAAAATAAACGCATATATCCTTTTTCCTCACAATTTTAGTTGATAGTTTAGTATTTTCATCATTTTTTCCAAGGGTCTAGAAAGGATAGCTAAAATGTATCATCTTTCAGATAGAAAGGGGTCTCATTTGTGAAATGACTTCCAATTCTTCACAGTAATAATATTGATATGAGAGTATATGTGGAAGTCACTGAATCAATTGTTTTGTGTTCAATATGTGAGTGAGCCTTAAGCTGTCCATTTTGTAATATAATTCACACATTTGGTTATAAGTTATGAATAGAGACTGGGTTTCCTAACCATGTGAAAGCCTTTTTTTTTTTCTATCCCAGTCTATGTTCTGAATTACTTTACTGACTCAATTTAGTTTAGAATGTGGTATTAATGAGATGAAGTCACAGGATCAATACTTTTAATTCAGTTACATTTGCTTAAAGAAAAAGACAAGAAAACTTATCCTTAGATAAGGGTATATCCTTATCCAAAGAATTTTCTGAAGATGCTGGTATTGACCAATGTCAAAGGAGGAATGCATAAGACAAAATCCCTTCTAACACTGGACAGACTATCAAAAAAGTTTTTTTTGTTTTTTTTTTTTTTTTGGTTTCCAAAGTTTATTAAAAATCAAAGAATAGAAAAACTTTACATAAAAATATGTCAATTTTAGCTTCCACATTGTTGTCCACACACACAAAAAAATCGAAACATGATACCGTTTTGTTCAACGTGTAGCGCGTGACCAAGGCGGCGGCCAGGCCAATTCATCTGGCTCACCATGGCAGGGATGGAGCAGGGCGCCTGTGTCTGTGAATCAAGCTTTAAAATGCACCCCCCATGGGACCCGCGCCCCGCAGTTCTTTTGCTGTGAGTACAGTATCAATTTCCTCCAAGAGTGATAATATATTAACAAACTACAGATATTTAGTTCTCCAAGCTCAGAAAGAGTTAATATTCCTACCATCTACTGAAATATGCCTGAATATAATTAGCTTTTAATCCTTACTCTTACATTTTTTAGTATTTTTCTCATCACCCATCAAACCCATATTTAAACATGCTTGCACATACACATAAATATACAGATTTTATCTTTATATACACATTTGTTTTGAGATTTGTATTACAGAGTATTCCTTGTTTTTTTTTTTTTTTACTATGTAATCTGTTTTTTGTCTTATTTATCCAGGTTTTATTACTAGTCAAATTAATTTAGGGATCTGTTTATATTGTTGTCTCAGGAGTCTATTCTATTTTCTTTTTTTTTTTCTAAAAAATAAACTTTATTTTTTAAAGCAGTTTTAGGTTAAAGATTGAGTGGAAGGTACAGAGATTTTCCATATAACCCCTGTGCCTGCACAAGTAGGACCTCCCTATAATTAGCATCCCCCACTGGTTGGTAAAATTTGTTACAATTAATGAACCTGCAATAACACATCATTATCACCAGAGTCTATTATTTACATTAGAGTTTACTCTTGGTGTTGTACATTCTAGGGGATTGGGCTAATTTATAGTTACATGTGTCCATCATGATAGTAACATACAGAATAATGTCACTACCCTAAAAAAAAAAAAAACAAAAAAAAACCCGTGTTCCACCTATTCATCCCTCCCTTCTCACTAACCTCCTGATCACCTTTATCTTTTTATGATCTCCAAAGTTTTGACTCATCTAGAATGTCATATATTTGAAACTCTACAGAAGGTAACCTTTCTAGATTGTTTTTTTTTTTTTCACTTAATATGCTGCGTTAAATTTTTGTCCATGTCTTTTCATGGCT
Organism: Procyon lotor; assembly: GCA_028646535.1. Lineage (NCBI taxonomy): Eukaryota > Metazoa > Chordata > Mammalia > Carnivora > Procyonidae > Procyon > Procyon lotor. The sequence goes on from CM053615.1 coordinate 28,868,555, forward strand.
TGATAGTTTTTTTTTAGTTCTGAATGTATTCCATCATTGCAAGTACCACAGTTTACTTATTCACTCACCTACTGAAGGACATCTTATTTGCTTCCAAATTTTAGAAATTATGAGTAAAGCTGCTATAGACATTTGTGTCCAGTTTTTTTTTTTTTTTAACATAAGTTTTCAGTTCATTTGGATAAATACTAAGGAGCAGAATGGCTGGTACATATATTTTCTAAAGAATTACTATATTATCCTCCAAATTAAGTGTATTATTTTGTATTTCCACCAGTAATAAATAAGAACTCTTGTTACTCTACATCCTTGTCAGCATTTGGTGTTGTCTTTGTTCAGGATTTTGACCATTGTGATAGGTGCAGAATGATACATCAATCCATTTCCCTGATGACATATGATGTGGAATATCTTTTTACATACTTATTTCCCATCTGTGTATCTTCTTTGGTGAGGGATGTGGTAAGATTTTTGGTCCATTTTTAACCCGGTTGTTTGTTTTCTTATTGGTGAATTTAAAAAGTTCTTCGTGTATTTTGGATATTTTAACTTCCCCAAAGCAAAATCAATTAAATGAGACAATGTAGATGAAATGAGTTTATAATTTGCAAAATGTTTTATGAATGTACATATCTAAATTAACACAAAATACAATGCAGAGGTGATTATTTTTTCACAAATGGTTATTGAGTATTGTAAGGTATGAATCCAGCAAAAGATGATCCAGCAAAAGAGTCCCTCAAAAGATGATTACCTAGATTGTTTTGGGAGAATGATTTTATTTCTAGACTTTAATTTGCTCTCTTTTAAAGAGAAGTCCCATTATATAAACTGATGCGGTGTTACATGAAGTGGTGTAGGAAATTATTTTTAACTATCCCCACATTACGATTTTTCATCATATCATCTGAACAGATACCTAGAGGGTTTTATTATTAGATAAATAATAATAAATATTATTTATTAATAATATATTTTAAAATAGTATATTGATTTAATTTATTTAATTAATTTAATAAATTAAGTTAATATATAATTTAAATAATAATAAATATTATTTATTAATAATATATAATTTAAATATTATTAAAGCTTTGTATATGAAATCACTTTTATAATCCATGAACTCGAAGTTTCTGAATATGGTAATTGATTCATTCTAAAGATGGTAGCATATATATTATAAAAGGTGGCTTTGTGTCTATGCCATCTATTTAATTAGGTCACACTTCTAAGGTCAAGAAGTTTGGTCCATTTTCTTCCTGATATTTTTAATGATCCACACTTACATAATGGGCCAGACTGAATTTTCAGGTGATCTAGTTCTGTCATTAACTCTGCCAAAATCACTGACTCAGCCATTCTTCATTCCAGTGCTTTTGGTCACATACTCATTTTAAAGTTCTTAAACTTTTCCAACTCTTAAGTTGTAAGGAAGGACTATTACTGTCTCTAGTCATAACCTAATTCCTCCTGTTCATGACAGGATCTGTTACCTGTTTTAGGCCTTGTCTTTTCATCTGGGCATGTAGCTGTTTCTTATTTGGGTGCTATCTCTGACACTTCATTTTCCTTCAGGGTATGATTTTAAATGACAGTGATGATTTTTCAAACTTGCCTGCAAGTGGTGCCTGTCATGTACATGCTTAGGGCCATGACTTTGTGGTTCATGACATTTCTGGGGAAAATAAAAATTATGATTTGTACAATTCTTAACAGCATTTCTCTCAATGTTTTTTCCTTGTGGCACACTATGTCTGCTAGAGATGGAAATACAATGAGGAGGAAAATTGGTATTTATTGTGAATCTAATATATTAGGTGTTACATAAAGCATTTGTATACAATATCACATTTAAATCCTTAGCTGAGATTCTTAGATAAATACTATTTTCCATTTTATAAGTGAGGAAACAAAGGCTTTTAAACTTTCTCATGGCAATATGACTAATAAATGCTAGAGCTTGCATTAATCTCAGGTTTATCTGACTCCCTTAGAAGCTCTGTTGCTTATCTTCACCCACAGAAAACCTTGATTGTCTAATACTTTTAATTATAATTGACATACAATAAACTGCATATATTTAGAGTGTACAACTTGATAAGATCTGTAATATGAAGAAACTTTTGGAACCATCGATGGGCCAAGAAAATGAACATATCTATCCTGCTCCCAAAGTTTCTTCCATTCCCCTTTGTGGTCCTTCCCTCTATCCCAAACACTCAAACTCCAGATAACCTGTTTTCTATCACTATATATCATTTTTCATTTCCAATAATTTCATTTAAATGAAATGAGAAGATGTATACACTTTTTTTAAAATCTGACTTTCTTTACACAGCATTATTTGAGATTCATCCATACTGATGTAGGTACCAACAGGTCATTTTTTTTTATTTTAGACTAATCATCTATTAAAAGGGTACACCATAAATGTTTATTGATTCACCTGCCTATTGATTCACAGATGTTTATTAATTCATACTTTTTTGGACATGTGGGTCATTTCTATTACTATGGCTGTGAGTTACTTACAGCACTGCTATGAACATAGACATACAAGTCTGTATAAGTATGTTTTCATTGATGGGTAGTGATATCTAGGAATAAAATTACTAAATCATATGACAGATAATTGTTAAACATCTTAAGAAAGCACAAAACTATTTTTTCAAAGTTGTTATACATTTGACATTTCTAGTAGAAGTATATGAAAATTCCAGTCATTTCATATCTTCACCAACACTCAGTATGGTTAGTCTTTTAAATTTAGCCAGTTCGATAGAGTAATGTCTATCAGTAACTTATTATTATTTTGCAATTCCCTAATTAGTAATAATGTTGAAAATTTTTTCATGTGTTTAGTTCAATCCCTGTATCTTCCATGGTAAATTTTCTGTTCAAGTCTTTTGCTCATTTTTTTACTGAGTTGTTTGCTTTCTTATTATTGAGTTTAAGGATTGTCTATAAGTTTTGCATATATGTCTTTTATAAGGGATTTGATTTATACATATTTTCTCTTAATTGGTGCCTTCATTTTTCACTTTCTTACTAGTGTCTTTTGAAAAGCAGTTTTTAATTTGGATAAAGTTCAGTTCATTGTTTAATCTATTAGTCTGTCTTTACACCAATATCAAATCATCATGATTATTACAGGTTTACAATAAAACTAGGAATGAAACTAGGTAGTGATAGTGTTTCATTTTTGTTTTTCTTTTTCAGATTTATTTTGAAATATGAAGTAATGATAGGGTGAACATGAAGATCTAGCATAGGAAATGACTTTGAGGAACGCTGTGGAAATTAGACTTTTTTGATCCATTTATGGAAATTGTTTAAAAGTTCAAATCCAGGGGCTCCTGGGTGGCTCAGTGGTTTAAAGCCTCTGCGTTCCGCTCAGGTCATGATCTCAGAGTCCTAGAATAGAGCCCCACATGGGCTCTCTGCTCAGCAGGGAGCCTGCTTCCCCCCTCTCCCTCTGCCTGCCTCTCTGCCTACTTGTGATCTCTCTCTCTGTCAAATAAATAAATAAAATCTTAAAAAAAAAGTCCAAATCCAACTGAATTATCCTGTAATTTCAAGGCTTGGAGAGGTAAGATTCCATAAAATTCGTTCACTCAGAGGAAAGCACTCAGATCTAAAAATTCCCTTGGCTTCTCCAATAGTGGCTAAATCTCATTTAAATTCTCAATTCACTCAAGAAAACCAACTGACTCAGGTTTATATTCAGATTAACTGATCTCACACTACACCAGGCCAGCCACTCATGCAATGTTGACATTTTTTTTTTAAAGATTTTATTTATTTGACAGAGAGAAACACAGCGAGAGAGAGAACACAAGCAGAGGGAATGGTAGCAGGAGAAGCAGGCTTCCCCCCCAGCAGGGAGCCCTAGGCGAGGCTCAATCCCAGGACCCTGGGATCATGACCTGGGCGGAAGGCAGATGCCCAATGACTGAGCCACCTAGGCGCCCTGCAATGTTGACATTTTAAACAAATACAAAGTGTCAGGAGCTAGAGCATTCAATGATAGGCAGATTACCTTTGAGCCAAGAGATATTCATGCAGTTTACACTGCCTCTGGTTTCTAGTCTCCTGACACAGACTGTTCAATGGTCTGCCACATAAAATTAAGTGCATCTTGGTTAAGTATATTTAAAGAAGTAATACGAATTTCAAAGATCCCCAAATGGAGTACAGGAAAATTTAATTATTAGGTATTGTGGAGAAGTACGAGATACATAATTATTAAATTGTTATAATGTTTACTCCAAATGATTAAAAGCAATAGAGTAATGATCCAGTTCAATACTTTAGTTTTAAGAATATAGTCAAACCCTTGGGTACCCATTTTCTTTATGTTGTCTGTGATTACAGCCATGTGATTACACTTAAGAATAAAATGAATCATATGGTGTAAACTCTTCATTTCACATCAAAGATAGCCCCCTTAATATTACTTTAATGATGATCATATTATGAGTAAGTTATTCTAGTATAGCTGAGTAGCAATTATCCTTACCTGCTTTTAGTAATTAACCATAAGGTAAATGTTCTCTAATAGAGTATTCCACATACAAAAGTTTTTGCCATCTTATTTTGGGGCCATAGTAATCTGAAATAATTTTTGATCAGAAGCAGGATTTCAGAGGAGATAATTGAAGTACAATTGTATTGAATCTTTCAGTGTCCTCATTGTTCATTAATTTTGATTTATTTTAACCTCCATCAATATTTTCAAAGTCCATGAACTGTTTTTTTTTCTTTTTTTCAAGATTTTATTAATTTGAGGTAGAAAGAGACCATGAGTGGGGAAAGGGGAAGAGTGAGAAGCAGACTCCCTGCTGGGCAGGGAGCCAGACATGGGGCTTAATCTCAAGACACCTGGATCACCACCTGAATCAAAGGCAGACACTTAACTGACTGAGCTACACAAGCACCCCTGTTTTTCTTTTTAAAAATGTCCACTCAAGGAGATAGCCAATTATCTTATGGTCTCACTTACCTGTGGAGCATAAGGAAAAACATGGAGGGCATTTTGAGAAGGAAGGGAAGGGTGAATGGGGGGAAATCAGAGGGGGCAATGAACATGAGAGACTATGGACTCTGAGCAACAAACTGAGGGTTTTGGAGGGGTTTTGGGGGTGGGGGTTTGGGCAAGCCTGGTGGTGGGTATTGAGGAGGGCACATATTGCATGGAGCACTGGGTGTGATGCATGAACAATTAATCTTGTAACACTGAAAAAATAAAATAAACATATTTGGGGAATAAAAGATACAGGAATGGCAAAGTGCAGTAAGAAAAAAAAGAAAAACCTGTAACAAACTATTATATATTCAGTGACTTACCTTCCAAATTAAAGATGAGAGTAATAAAAAAAATAAATGAATAACAATAAAAAAATAAAAATGTCCGCTCAATATTTGCTTTAAAAAATGTAGATTTTGGAAGACTATATGTATATTTTCCATTTATTACATATAATCCACATATCAGTTATGCTTTTATCATTTAAATGATGAACAAGAACCATGAAAAAATTTTAGGGTCTTGATTCAGTCTCAAATATTCAGATTAACTGCTTTGGAGGTAAATCAAATTTTGCTAAAATGCCTGAAAAAAATAAAGGCCAAGTAGTGGGCATTGCTTCTGACCTCTTTCTCCTCTTCCCATGGACAAAAAGAATTTATTGGTTAGATAAAATGAATTTATGGCACTGTTACTTATCTTAATATTCTTCTCTGAAATTATAGTAACTTCTGATCTTTACATGGGAACTCAAATCTGAAATAAAATCTAATAGAAAGAAGATGTGACTGCCAGTCTTTGATACTGTTGACAATTTTGTACAAATCTAGTACTGTAGCAATATCTTGGTGAGACCATAGATAATGTAATGCACCTATAACTACCAAATATAATTATATGTCCATTGACTTTCAATTGGAAATCTGGTCACTTTAGGTCAGCTTTAAGAGAAAAAGTTCAAATAAAAAAAAACAGGAAAAAAGATCTTAGATGGAAATTTATTGTACCCATTTTGACTAAGCAACAGGACAATCACAACCATAAGCATATATTTATTATCACCAACTTGATTATTAAGGACTACAAATGAATAATAGTTAATGGTGAAATATTAAGTGTTGCATACAATACGTATTTAGGCATATGTGTTTTTTTTAATGTATTGTCAGGAAAGAAAATGGGTAAGTTTATTCTGACAAACATGCCACACATTATTTTTATATAAATCCAAGCATTCATACCTAAGATCATGCAGATTTTGCAATCTGAAGGAGAAAGAAAAAAATACCTGGAGCAAATTATTGACTTCTCAATTTGCTAAAATATAAGCAGTTTTCAAAGAATATGTCCTAAAGGCTCCAAGGATTTCACATGTAAATTTGAGATAACTGGTATGTTCTTATCAGCTCTGGATAGTATGACAAAAACATGTCTCATCTTTCTCTAATAAAACATTTTGTTGATTTGCTGCAGTTGGTGACACTACTCATGAACAAATGACAGTAGTAACGACCACAAATTTGTCCAGATTAGGCTCACTAAAGGTAAGGAATATTATAAAGACAATTACTTAGATTAAATGCTTATGTAATTGAAAAAGATGCTGCTGCTATATTTTAGAAGAAAATGCTCATTTGAAATAATCTGTTTCATCCATTTCACATTGAATTACCAAGAATATAGTACAACTCACTACTAAGACTAATAAAGCACACTTGTTACTTTTTTGTGTCCCTCTATAAATTAAGTTGTTTTTTTCTGAGACATTCTAATTATAAAATCCAAGTTTCAGTTATTCAAGTCGACTGTGAATAAATGGACCCGCTTTAAGTCTGATTTCACCAGCTGTATTAATTTCAGACTGCATGTCTCCTTTCTTTGGTTTCCTCTATTGATTCTGGAAAAAGAGAATGGTATTTGATTAGAATGAAAGTGTATACTCTGGCCAATTTTGATATTTCATTTGCAAGTGACTTCATGTAACGTCTCTCTCCTTTGATCTAATAATGAAAATGTGTCAGTATATTCTCATTGCAGCAGCAAGGTAAAGCAGCCCAATCCTCCTGGGGCCAAAAGGACTACACTTTGTGAATTTAATAGGAAAGTTATACTCCCCATGCTTGGCAAAGAGTGCTGGCAGACATATTTTCTCCCTTTAGCAATTGAACCAACTGAGAATTTTTAAAAAGATGCCATACATGTGTTCTAATACTGAGGGGAGAGGGAAGAATGAGAATACAAGAATGTATTGATGGTTTTCTTGAAATTTTCTGCTCACTGTGGAATTATGTTAGTTAAAAAATGTAAAGCAAAAACCAAAATCATTGGTTGAATACACATCTTTACTTACAGTCATTGTCATTCTTGAAATAAAAATCAGTATTGTTTTTTTGGTGTTAAGGTTATTTTGAATAGCAAAAATCTACATGTATTTGAACAAATATTAGATACAATGTACGAAACATTTCTAAGTTCACATAAAAATATATTTTAATAATACTTCTAAAAACCTGACAAGATATGAATATATCTGGATAGCACCGAATTCAGTATAGTGGGTGTCTGGTTTTGATAATTAGATGTATCTAACACAAAATGCACATGCTAAATATATTTCAATTCCAAAGTTCCAATTTAATTTATAAATCATGCTTTTATAAGTATGAAGGTAGTTAATATATTTCAAGTTAGGGGAACATTTAAACTCTTTCAAAAAAGCCTAAACGTACTATTTTGTTTTAGTTTTGCCTAAAAAGAAAGTCTTGAAAAAATATGCATAAGACATATAATTAACATAGTTATATGTGTATGTTTAATAATGGCTACATGTCTTTCCTTAGGTATGTATCTTTAGCATTTCGTGATTCAGTGGATTGAACAATGTTCCTTGAAAAGATATGTCTAAGTCCTAAATCCAGATACCCATGAATGTGAACTTATTTGGATAGTGGGATAAGGTCATCTTGGATTTAGGACCCACCCTTAAGGACATGATGAATGTCCTTATCAGAAAAAGGGGAGAGAGACCGGTGACACAGAGATATGACAACAGCCGTGTGAAGACACAGGTTGAGATTGAAGTCATACATCTTAAAGCGAACGAACATCAAAGACTGTCGGCACCCCAAGAAGCTAGGAGGAGGCACTGAACAGATTTTTCCTCAAATCCTCCAGAAGGAAGCAACCCTCTGACAACTTAATTTCAGATTTCTGGCCTCCAGACTATGAGAGAACAAATTTCTGTTGTTCATACCACCAAGTTGGTAATAACTTAATACCACAGCTCAAGGAAATTAGTACAGTGATCTAGTACTAAATTAAAAACATTTGATCATGATTTTAATTAGCTACTGTAATGTCAAAATCAAGGATAATTATGTATAGCAATCCAAATAATCTAAAAGAACCATTTCCTAATGTGTGCATACTTTGCAGGGAATGTTTCCTGAGAAAATTCAAAGATAGCATTAGATGTATTTCAAAAAAACACACATCAAGTAAGCAGGGGAAGGATAAAACAATTCTATAGGCATTTAATGTTCAGAAAGTTAGCTGACAATTTAACAGGTGGTGTTAGAAATCTGCTTTTGATCCTTTAGGAAGAAATAACTCCTATCAAAGAAGACATTCTTAGTGCTATCAAATAGTTTGGAATCTGCCCTTTTGACCAGATTTGTACTTGTTATTCACTCACATTTTCAAACTTGAGCCCAAAAATCCTTGCTTAAAACATAAATTCCTAGGTTTTTCCCCAGAGATTCTTGTTCAGTAGATCCAGGTACATGAGGGTTTGCTGCATTCTTAGTGATCCTTTGCATAATTGTAACAAAGGAAATGCTGTACAACATTTTGAGGTTGAGGTATCTGCTTAGAAAAATATATTCCATTAAAATAAAACTTCTGATCATGGGGCGCCTGGGTGGCTCAGTATGTTAAAGCCTCTGCCTTCGGCTCTGGTCAAGATCCCAGGGTCCTGGGATGGAGCCCTGCATTGGGCTCTCTGCTAGGTGAGGAGCCTGCTTCCCTCTCTCATTGCCTGCCTCTTTGCTTACTTGTGATCTCTCTCTCTATCTATCAAATAAATAAATAAAATCTTAAAAAAAAACAACTTTTTAAAAAATTTATTTATTGATTTTCAGTGTTACAAGATTTATTGTTCCTGCACCACACCCAGTGCTCCATGCAATACGTGTCCTCCTCAATACCCACCACCAGGTTTGCCCAACACCCACCCCCCTCCAAAACCCTCAGTTAACTTTTGATCAAACTTGTAAAAGGAAAAAGAAAATGTGTTCCATCTTCACTCAATCATAAAATATCTCACAACAAATCTTTAAAAAAAAAATTCTCCAAGTCCCACTGATTTAGAATCTGCTACTTGCAAGACTTGATGTGATTATTATGACTAGGCAATTTCACAAGACACTGGCTTAGAACCAAAAATCTGACCTTGATTGACTTTAATTCATGCATTGACATCAGTGTTAAAAGAGTTAAAAAGAATGCACCCCATTAAATATCATATATTGCAGGATATAAGTTTTGGTAACACAGCAAGCTGACATTCTGGTAACCCGAAAATTCAAGTTTTGTTCACAAGTATCTTTGAGGTCAATGTTCATCCTAGAGTCTTTCTCAGCATCTGCAGATTCCCTCAGCCTGCTGCTTGAACAGTTGCTAATGAATGAAGATCGCCCCAGACTGCCCCCCTGCTGTTGCTCATTTGCCCATTAGCATCTGCTTAAGCAGCAGGCTGGGGGAAGCTCTGGTGTCCAATCAATGTAGCTGATGAGGGTTGGGGTAGGGAGGCCTCTGTTGCCAACAGAGCCAGAGCATAAATCAACTCCAATCTTGGCAAAGGTTATTAATCTTAGAAAGGATGACTTATATATCACAGTGAAGGGATGGAGAAAAGCTATCCTTGACATTTATGGGAAACAGGATAAAGCTAAAATATTATTTGTATGCTAACTTTAGCAAATCTTTTGAACACCAGTAAGTCTCTGCTTCCTTACCTAAAAAGTGATTTATAGTAAGGTTCTTTCTTGTTCAAACATTATCTGATACTAGATATATGCACAGAGATACAAAAACACACACAGAGTAAAAGTACTCTTTAAGACTTTTCTGGAGTTATCTTATTATTTTTACATAAAGCACGAAATGACTTTATTATCCAACTGATCAGGGAAAAACTCATTCCACTATATAACTCTCTCAACTACTTCCACTATTCCAACTGGCCATCTGTTATTACCATAATTTCCAACTTAGAAATTGGGTAACAGGTTAAACATTGTGATAAGAGAAGTTAGCTGGCAACTGAAAAGTAAAAATATACTCCACTCTAAGGACAGTCTCTAGTTTTACCTTCATTCACACAGTATGATCTACTTTAAATACTCCCAACAGAGGCAGAATCCCCATCCAAGAGAGGACTATATGTAGCAATGTAGTGAGAAAAGGAATGCTGGCATCAATTACAGTAATGCTATGGTAGACTACTGGCAATGAAATTAAGCAGGGTATAAATTACACAAAAAATAAGGAATATTAAACAATGATACAGTGTTTGAAGGTCTTTTGCACATTGGGAAGTGTTAAGTACAAAAAAGCAGGATGGTGAATGAGATGTTAATACTATCTACTGTGAGAGATTCCTAAATGGCACAACAAGAAGCATTTAAAGACCCACTGAGGACTGAGATAAAAAGCACTTCATAGAAAAGTCCCTCTAGGGGCGCCTGGGTGCCTCAGTGGGTTAAAGCCTCTGCTTTCGGCACAGGTCATAATCTCAGGGTCCTGGAATCGAGTCCTGTGTCAGGCTCTCTGCTCAGCAGGGAGCCTGCTTCCCCCTCTCTCTCTGCCTGCCTTTCTGCCTACTTGTGATCTTTTTCCTCTCTGTCAAATAAATAAATAAAATTTAAAAAAAAAGTGTTGCTTCCAGAAAAAAATCTTATAACTGAAAATAAATATCATATTTAATATAAAAATACCAGTTCTACTATAAAACCAATAAAATGTCTGTATAATAATATACAGTGGATACAATTTATCTTGTCATCCACTTAATAAAGTGTAAAAATTCCCAAAGCAACCAGGACTTCGAGAATTATAGCATCTGGACATCAATGCTTGTATTTATCCAACTGTTGGCAAGAAAATTAATACAAACTGTCACTAATGTTTTTAAGTGACTTTGGGAATCACTCCCACATATAAAAAAATTCAATTAAACAAACAAAAATACGTAATTTATTTTAAGCATTGGTTTTTAGAATATTGCAATTTTTTGCATTGATTGAAATATAATCAATCTGAGACATAGAGTAAAAATATGTCCAACAATTTCAAAAAAATTAATATCGAATCCATACATATGAAAAAATCCATCTCAACACAACAAAATGATGTTTTAAACATTCATAAATATGTGAATACATTTAAAAGAGTCTTATAAAGCCACATAACATACCAATAACTAATTTAGGGGCAGGGACTAAGTTTAAGCAAGCTCAAGTGAGAATTTTTACTTTCTATTAATTTAAAAAAATATTTCTCCATATATTCATTATGCACTGATAACCATAATCAAGGTATGGAGTACTGAAACATAATATTAATTAATTTAATCAAACTGTCCAGTACCTAAATCAGAACTGAATCTATCATGTGTAGCAAGATCAAAATGAATGTTCTACATCTGGCCTGAAACTGGACATCCTAAGCTTAAATCTATGAAGCTGGTTCTTTAACTACCTTATCATGTGATTTTGAGACATTGAAAATCTAAGATCTATCCAAGCCAGGAGTAGGGCAGTTGGGTCTAAGAAGCTGAAAACCATTATTAAATCCAGGCACATGTGAGCTACTGGTTGTCGCACGAATTCCCAGATGAACACAAGTGGTTACTTTCCCCTCACTTCACCCCCCACCAAATCCCAGAATCAACTCTTCCTAAGTTACGTGATTCTATAAGAAAATCTTTACTTGGTCCTTACATTGGTAGCTGGCCAGGATGAAAAGTTTTTATCTACTACTTATAACAGGCCAAATTTGGGGGGAAATGAGGTTCTAGTTAGGCTAGATTTGAGAGCTAAATACAGGAGCTTAAATTTGGAGCACAATTGCCTGGAACTAAGAGCCCTCAGACTTTCCCATCAAGGTGAAGGTTATGGAAGTCTATTTTTGTGTGTTTGTTTTAGTCAGAAGTGTACTGAGTGAGGAGATGTCTACATGAGGATTGGCCAGCAAAATGTATCCCTGTAAACCAGCCTTTCTCTAATCAATGAGTTTAAAGCCTCTGAAGTATTCTTGGTTTCACCAATTCGCTTGATGGATTCTGGGGTCAATTGTCCATTTTTTTGACCAGTGCCTGCATCAGTTCTCTTCCAAATTCCAGAAAACTTGCTGCAAAACTCTGCAAGTTCCTGAGACACAAATCCATTTCCCATGACCTCTGTCAATATAAGTGAAGCATTTCTGTTTCCAGCTCACCCCTAATTCTCTCTAGAGTGAAATGTCTTTTCTACTTTACTTCCATTTCAGAGATCATCTCCCCATACCCAGCAGAAATATCCACACTTGCCCCTGACGTACCCCTTCCAGTACAAACAACTGTTCCTTGACATCCATCCACAATTGCAATGGCTATGAAGGGATTTTCAATATCGTTTTAATCAGCTTCTAAATGATTTGTGTTACAGAAATTCAGAAACTTTTAATTATATGAGGAATGGATTTTGATTTTTTTTCTTTTAGTTATTCATTAATTTATATAATGAATGAAGGAAAATGCAGGAGCATTCCTGAAGATCAGAGCTCACTGTAGCAATTGAGAGTGTCATTCTTTCAGTCAAGAATTTTAGTTGATACAGTCATTGTGTTATAAGTTGTATTGTGTTTCCTTAAATTTCATATTTTGAAGTATGTAATCTTTGTACATAAGAAATGTGACCTTATTTGGAAAAAGAGTCATTGCACATGTAATTAGTTAAGGTGAAGTCATACTGGAATAGAATGAGCCCCTAATTCATTCAACATGACTGGTGTCCTTATTAAGACAAAATTTGGACACAGATACAAACACAGAAAGTCTGCCATATGAAGATAAAGGCAAAGATCAGGGGGGTGCAGCAGAAGCCAAAGAACACTAAAGATTCCAATAAACCACAGAGCCAGGAGGGAGGTCTAACAGATTCTCTCCCTCAGAAGGAACCAATCCTGCCAACACTTTGATCTTGGACTACTAACCTCCAGGACTGTGAGACTAATGTTTCTGATGTTCAATACTCTCAGTTTGTGCTACTTTATTATGAGAGCATAAGAAACAAATATGCCTTGATTTTCAAGACTCAGGAATTTGAAATAATGACAAAAAATCTTTATTTCATATACTAGACAGGAAAATAAGCCTATATTATAGACTGCAAACAGTTTGCATTTTATTCAAAGCCCCAAATCATAGAAAATTTTAGAAGGATGTCTAGGAAAACCACTTTACCATTCTTTACAGACTACAGGAGAAAATGGAAAGTAAGGGATCTACATCCTAAATTTTATCCCTGACACAATGTGTTCAGTTTAACATTTCTGAATGCCTTCAGGTAGGAAATATGTATTTCCATGGTATATAGATACCATCAGATTCTATGGCCCTATGCTCTGCAATCTTACAAATTTATATAGTGTTCTTGGTACTTGAATTTAATGTCTTGGCTCTGAATGACTTAATCCAAGGACATTTCCTATGAAATAACAATTAATAGCTTTCACTAAATTGTGCATTCATCTATGTCACAGGATTACACTGAGGGACATCACTTAATCATCAGGCTATTGCTAAGGATGCTACCCACTCTGCAATTCAGTGATACTTTTTTAAAAAGTATTATTTCTTTATATAACCGATCTTTGAACAACATGGGGTTAGAAGCACTGATACTCTACACAGTCAAAAAACCATGTATAAAAAAAAAAAGCATGTATAACATTCAGTCTGTTGCAGGCTCTAATCCAATAGGACTTTTGTTCTCATAAGAAGAGACACTAGGAGGGACACCTGGGTGGCTCAGTGGGTTAAAGCCTCTGCCTTCTGCTCCGGTCGTGACCTCAGGGTACTGAGATCGAGCCCCACATCAGCTTCTCTGCTTAGCAGGGAGCCTGCTTCCTCCTCTCTCTCTGCCTGCCTCTCTGTCTGCCTGTGATCTCTCACTCTCTTAAATAAATAAAATCTTAAAAAAAAAAATACAGACACTAAGAGTGCTCCTGTACAGAGCAAAGTCTATGTGAGGATATAGTGAGAAGGTAGTTGTCTGCAAGTCAGAAAGATCTCATCAGAAACCAGTTGTGCCAACACAATGATCTTAGATTTACAGCCTCCAGAACTGTAAGAAAATAAATTTGTTGTTTAAGCCACACAGTATAGTGTTTTGTTATAGCAGCCTTAAGTGACTAATAGAAACACTTAATCTAATTTGAATTTCAGTGATGATGTATAAGATAAATAAAATATAATAATATAAAAGCAATGTTATAATGTGTAAAATAATTAACCAGCATTGATTAAATGTGTAGATCTTACAATCACAAAAAAATAACAATTTAATGTTACCTGAATTTTAAATTGGGAAGAAATTTTGATGAATAAGAACAAAATATACAGAAAAAAAGGTAATACAACTTGGATATATTGTTATATACATTTTACATTTTCTTACTATTCTCTTCTACACTATCCCTTCCTATTGTTATCTTTACCTTCCCCCCAGAATAGAAAATGTACCATGAATTCATTTTCTTTTCTTTTTTTTTTTTTAAGATTTTATTTATTTATTTGAGAGAGAAAGAGAGAGTCAGAGAGCATGAGCAGGGTTGGGGAGGAGCAGAGGGAGAGGTAGAAGCAGACTCCCTGCACACTAGGGAGCCTGATGCAAGGCAGGATCTCAGAACCTGAGCTGAAGTCAGATGTTTAACCTATTGAGCCACTCAGGTGCCCCTGAACTCACTTTTTATTACAAATTTTATTAAATTTCCACATAAAATGCAACTAAGAGAAAAAAAGACTCAATGAAAATAATTTGAATTAAATGTTTTTAGTAAGTATAACAATAGCACACAGAAAAGCAAAAGCAAATCTTCTACACAAGATTTTAGTTAATAATTTTATAGAACTCACAACAATATACTTAACATAATAGTAAAGTGCTATAATTAATATTTCCAGAATGCCTAAGTATAGTTCATAGAAACAGATAAACCAAAGGTCAAAGTAGGCAGTAATATGTTTTCTATCTCTAATCTGCTGATAGATGGTTGTTTCATAAATCTTAACTACTTGTCTAAAGCTATCTATAACACACTGCTAAAAATATATTATAAAAATTTTAGAAATAATTTAAATAATATTCAGAAAAACATATCTAGAACATACAGAAATATATTTATATTCACTAGAAAACTTCATCTGACCATTGATTGCAACCAATGCTTTTGTAACATGGACTTTAGTAAAAAAAATAAAGCAATATACTTGTATATCTATAGACCTACTTCTTGAACAATATGCAAATAACTCATAAGTATCTATCAAAATTTAAAAACTAAAAAATTCAAGCACAGACATTCTCAGTTGCTGAGAGACAAGTTTTCTGCTTAAAAGAAAGTCAAGAATTACTCTCAAAACTTTATCAGGGAAAAAAAAAAACAAAAAACAAAAAGGCACCTTATAATGGGTCAAGTTTCCTTGGAAATGATATTACTCTTAGTAAATTCCTGGTGTTCACTGTTTTTAGAACTAAGATCATAAAGGGCATGAACATGGGGACCAGAAAGAGACTAGTCATTGTGAGACAGTTGGTGTTGTGAAAGGCTAACTGTGTAAAACAGGTCCATTTCGAATAATAGGAATCAAAAGCCCTGTAACTTTTGAGGTAGTAGAGAATTGGAAAATGTGGGGCATTTTAAAGAGTGATTATAGTTTTACATTTGAATTATTTTAAATTTTTGAGATGATTGTTAAAGCTTGAGATCTTGTTTAGACTGCCCTTCTTTGAATAAGATAGTACTACATGACTAAATTTTATGAGTCATTTACTATTAAAATTTTTCCGGATTTAAGAAAAAAAGATTATCTGTATTGTAAAAATTGCTTCAATAGAACTGACTTTTACTAAAGGAACTAAAGTCTATAAAAATGCTAAAAGAAAGCAAAATGATGGATCAATAAGCTGAAAGACAGAGTAATGAAGAATAACCAAGCCAAACAAACAAACAAACAAACAAAAAAGAATAATAAAAACTGACAATAGGTTAAGGGTAATCAGAGACATCATTAAGGTTAATAACATCTGCATTATTAGGATCTTAGAAGAAGAGAAAGAAAAAGATGCAAAAAAATTTTTTTGAAGAAATGATAGCTTAAAATTTCCTTAGTCTGGAGAAGGAAACAGTAGGCACAGAGCGTACCCAAAAAACTGAACAAAAAGTCCACAAGAAGACACATAATAATTAAAATGACAAAAAGGTAAATAAATAAATAAATAAATAAGTATACAGAAACTGAAGCTAAAAATAAAATAAAATGGCAACAAGTATAAAAAAAGAGAGAATATTAAAAGAAGCAAAAGAAAATATTTACATATAAGGGAAACCTTGTTATGCTATCACATGATTTTTCAGCAGAAGCTTTTCAGGTTAGAAGAGGATGGCATGATATATTCAAAGTACTAAAATGAAAAAACCTACAACCAAGAATACTCTATCCATCAAGGCTATCATTCAGAATGGAAAGAGAGATTTTCCCAGACAAATGTTAAAATGTTAAAGGAATTCACTGTCACTAAATCAGGATTATGAGAAATGTTAAAGGTAATTATTTAAGTGGAAAGGAAAAGCCACAATCAAGAGTAAGAAAATGAAGAAAGGAAAAAAAAATTCACAGATACATAAAATCATAATAAAAGTGCTAGATTAATCACTTATAAAACCAGTACAGAGGTTAAAGTACAAAAGCAGTAAAATCAATTATATCTGTAAAAATCAGTCACAGGTTGGGTTTCATAAAATAAAAGAAAAATATTGAGAGGGTGTAAAAATTTAGTACTTTTAGATTGAGTTCAGACTTAAGTGACCATAAACCTAACATAGACTCATATATGTACAGGATGTTGTATATAAGCCTAATGGTAACCATAAATCAAATACCCTATGATAGAGGAGCAAAAATAAAGAAAAAGGAATCCAAGCATATCACTAAAGAAAATTATAAAACCACAAGAAGAGAGAAGAGAAGAAAGAAACAGAGAAAAACTACAAACACAGCCGTAAAACAAGCAACAAAATGGCCATAACTACATACCTATCAATAATTACTTTGAGGGGCGCCTGGGTGGCTCAGTGGTTAAGCGTCTGCCTTCGGCTCAGGTCATGATCCCAGGGGTCTGGGATCGAGCCCCACATTGGGCTCCCTGCTCTGCAGGAAGCCTGCTTCTTCCGCTACCATTCCCTCTGCTTGTGTTCCCTCTCTCGCTGTGTTTCTCTCTGTCAAATAAATAAAATCTTTAAAAAAAAAATAATTACTTTGAATGTAAAGGAACAAAATGCTCCAATCAAAACATAGGGTGACTGAATGGATAAAAAAGCAAGTCCTATGCGTATGCTGCCTATAAGTGATTCACTTCACATCTAAAAATACATGGAGATTGAAAATGAAGTGATGGAAAAAAAAATAATCATACAAATGGAAGCCTAAGAAAGCCGGGTAGCAAAACTTAGACAAATTAGACTTTAAACAAAGACAGTAACAAAGAATACTACATAATCATAATCATAAAGGGAAGAGTTCAACAAGATATAATAATTGTACATATTTATGAACCTAAATGAGAGCACCCAAAAACATAAAGTAACTATTGACAGACATAAAGGAAGAAATGTATATTAATACAATAATAATAGAATACATGAACACTCTACTTACATCAATGTATGATAGATTATTCAGGAAAAAAAGAAAGAAAGAACGAAACAGTGATTTTGAATGACACATTGGACGAGATAGATTTAACAAATCTATTCAGTTCAGAACATTCCATCCCAAACCAGCAGAATACACATTCTTTTCAAGTATACATTAAATGTTCTCCAAAATAGATCACATATTGGGCCACCAAGACAAGACTCAAGAAATTTAAAAAGATTGAAATCATATCATTCATCCTTTCTGATCATACCACTATGAAAGAGAAATCAACCACACACACAAAAGAAATTCCAAAAACACAAATACATGGAGGCTAAATAACAAGCTACTTAACAATGAATGGCACAACCAAGAAATCAAAGAGAAAATATTTTTAAAAAATACATAGAAAAAAATAAAAATGAAAACACAACGTTCCAAAAATTTCAGAATGCAACAAAATCTCTTCTAAGATGGAAAGCTATGGTAATACAGACCTACTTCAAAGAGCAAGAAAATTCTCAAATAAACAACCTAACCTTACCCTTAAGGGAGTTAGAAAAGGCAGAACAAACAAAACTCAAAGCCAGGAGAGGAAAGGAAACAGTAAACATCAGAGCAGGGCCGGGGTTTGGGGGAGGCATAGAGACTAAAAAACAGAACAAAACAACAACAAAAATAAATAATAAATAAATAAAACCTGGACCTGGTTCTCAGAAAAGATCAATAAAATTGATAAACTATAGCTATACTCATCAAAAACAAAACAAAATAAAACAAAACACAGACAGGACTCTACTAATAAAATTAGAAATGAAAGAGGAGAACAACTGACACCACGGAAATATGAAGGATTATAAAAGAATATTATGAAAAATTATATGGCAACAAATTGGATCATGTAGAATAAATGGATAAATTCCTAGAAGCATAACCTCCAAAAATAAATCAAGAAGGAATAGAAAATCTGAATAGACTTATTACCAGCAAGAAAATTAGATCAGTAAAAACTCCCAAGAAACAAAAGTCCGAGACTAGATGGTTTCACAGGCAAGTTCTACCAAACATTTAAAGAAGAGTTAATACTTATTCTTCTTAAAAAAAAAAAAAAACAAAACTTATTCTTCTTAAGCTATTAAAAGAAATAAGTAGGGGAAATAAAGCTTCCAAATCCATTCTACATGGACAATATAACCCTGATACAAAAACCAGTTAAAGATACTACCACAAAAAAAAAAAAAAAAAAAAAAGTGAGAGAGAGAATTACAGGTCAATATCTATGATTAACATAGGTGCAAAATATTAACAAGCTGAACCCAATGATATATTAAAAAATTTTTCACCACAAGAAAGTAGGATTTATTCCTGGAATGCAGTGTAGTTCAAGATTCACAAATCAAGCAATGTGATAAATTAATAAAAGAAAGAATAAAGGCCATATAATCATTTTAATAGATTCAGAAAAAACACTTGACAAAATACAACATCGATTCAAAATAAAAACCCTCAACAAATTAGAATTAGATGGAACATACTTTAACATAATAAAGGTCATATATGAAAAACACACAGCTAACATCGTACTCATTGGAGAAAAGCAGACTGATTTCCCTAAGGTCAAGAACAAGACAGGGATGTCCACTCTCACCGCTATTATTTAACATAGTACTGGAAGTTCTAGCCAAAGCAATTTGATCTGAAGAAGAAGTAAAAGACCTCCAAACTGTTGAGGGAGAAGTAAAATTTTCACTCCTTACAGATGACATGATAATTATATATAGAAAAACCCTAAAGTCTCGCCAAAAAGACCTACTAGAACTGGTTAGCGAATTCCGTAAAATAAAAATGCCACAAACAAATAGAAAAATATTCCAACCTCATGGATTGGAAGAAAAAAAATACTGTTGGAGGTCAGTATTACCTAAGGTAATCTACTGCTATAATGTAATCCCTAGCAAAGGGATTTTCAATAACAATTTTCAAAGAAGCGGAACAAACAATCGTAAAATTTATCTTGAACAATGGAAGATCTCAAACAGCCAAAAAAACAATCCTGAAAAAGGAAAATAAAGCTGGAGGTATAAAAAATTCCAGATCTCAAGTTTTGCTACAGACCTGCAGTAGTCAAAGCAGTATATGGCACTGCACAAAAATAGGCATATAGATCAATGGAATAGAATAAGAAGCTGAGAAATGAACCTATGTTTATATGATCAATTAATCTTTGACAGAGAAGGAAAGAATATACAATAGGAAAGAGACAACCTCTTCAACTGGATGGCTTTTTGCAAAAGAAAGTAGACCACTGGCTTACACCATAACAAAGATAAATTAAAAATGGATTAGACCTAAATGTGAGACCTGAAACTAAAAAAAATTAAAAAAATCCTGTAAGAGAACACATGCAGTAATTTCTCTTGAACCAAATGCAAAAATAAACCTTTGAGACTACATAAAAATTAAAATCTTCAGCACAGCAAAGAAAATGATCAAAAAAAAAAAAAAAGACTACCAACTAAATCACAGAAGATATTTGAAAATGACATCTCTGATAAAATGTTATCTAAAATATATAAAAAATTTATACAACTCAGCATTTAAGAAAAAACAAATAATCCAATTAAAAATAGGCAGAATTTGAGAGACAAGGCAGTGGTTTGTGGGGGGAGGGTGGGGGAGAGAAATGAAACAGGAGGGGATGGGGAGGGAGACAAACCATAAGAGACTCCTAGACTCAGGAAACGAACTAAGGGTGGCTGGGGGTGGGGGGATAGGAATAGGGTGGCTGGATTGTGGACATCGGGGAGGGTATGTTCTATGGTAAGTGCTGTGAAATGTGTAAGCCTGACAATTCACCAACATGTACCCTGCGGCAAATAATACATTATATGTTAATAAAAAAAATAAAAAATAAAAATAGGCAGAAGTCATGAACAGACATTGCTCCAAAGAAGACATTCAGATGGAGAGCAGACACATGAAAAGATGCTCAACATCACTCATCAGCAGCAAAATGCAAATCAAAATTACAATGAGCTATCCTTTCACACCTGTCAGAATGACTTAAGTCAGAAACATGGGAAGCAATAAGAGTCAAGGAGGATGTGGAGTAAGGGGAACCCTCTTGCACTGCTTCTTGGTGGTAGTACAAACAGGTGCATTGTGGAATATAGTATGGAGATGCCTCAAAAAGTTCAAAATGGTTCCTACAATCCAATAATTGCACTACCAGGTATTTACTCCCAAAACACTAATTCAAAGGAATACATGCATCTTTATGTTTATTGAAGCATTATTTACAATAGCCAATTATGGAAGCAGCACAAGTGCCCATCATCAATACATGAATGGATAAAGATTTTGTATATAGATACAATGTAATATAATTCAGCCATAAAAAGTGTTACCATTTGCAACAGTATCAATGGAGCTAAAAAGTATTATGCTAATTGAAATAAGACAGTCAGAGAAAGACAGATACCACATGATTTCACTCATATGTGGAAAAGAAACAAAACAAAAGAAAAATGAACCAAGGGAAGAAAAGAGAGACAAACCAAGAAATAGACTCTTAACTGTGGAGAACAAACTGATGGTTAATGAAGAGGAGGTGGGTTGTGGGATGTGTGAAAGAGGCAATGAGAATTAAATAATACACTTATGATAAGTACTGAGTAATGTATAGAATTTTTGAATAACCATATTGTACACCTGTAACTAATATAATACTGTATGTTAACTATAATGGGAGTAAAATAAAAAAAAACTTAATTAAAAAATCTCTCACCATGATCAAGTAAGAATTATTCTAGGGATACAGGGATTGTTCAATATTAGCAAATGAATCAATATGACACATCACATTAACAAGAGAAATGATAAAAAACATATGATCATTTCAATAGATGCAGAAAAAGCACATGACAAAGTATAACATCCTTTCATGGTAAAAACTCTCAACAAAGTAGATTTAGAAGAAACATAACCTCAATACAATAAAAACCACACAGCTGACATGCTCAATGGGGAAAAACAGAACTGTTTATCTAAGATCAGGAACAAGACAGGAAGGTCCACTCTCACCACTTTTATTCAATATAGTACTCCAATCCCTAGCCATGGAAACTACACAAGAAAAAGAAAGCATAAGTTAGTAAGAAAGATGTAAAACTTTCACTATTTATGGATGACCTGATCCTATATGCAGAAAATCCTAAAGACTCCACCCAAAAACTGGTGGAACCAGTAAATGAATTTGATAAAGTTGCAGGATGCAATATTAATATACAGAAATCTGCTGCATTTCTATACACAAATAATAAAGTAGGAAAAGGTAAATTAAGAAAAAAATTCCATTTACAATACACCCAAAATAATAAAATACCTAAGAATAAACTTAAGGAGATGAAAGACAAGAACTACATGTACACCAAAAACTATAAAACACTGATGAAAGAAATCAAAGATGACACAAATGGAAAGATATTCCATGCTCATGATTTGAGAGACTCAAGATGGTTAAAATTCCATACTAACCAAAGCAGTCCACAGATTTATTGCAACCCTGTCAAAATACCAAGAGCATTTTTCACAAAACTAGAACAAATAATCTCAAACTTTGTATGGAACCATTAAGGAACCTGAAGAGCCAAACACAATCCTGAAAAAGAAGAACAAAATTGGAAGTATCACAATCCTAAATTTCAAGGTATACACAAAGCAGTAGTAATCAAAACACAGTATGGTACTAGCACAAAAATAAATGCATAGATCAATAGAAATGTTTAGAGAGTCCAGAAATAAACCCATGCTTTTATGGCTAATTGATCTACAACAAAGTAAGTAAGAATATTACATGGGAAAAAGGTCTTGTCTTCAGCCCATAGTTTTGGGGAAAGAATGAAACTGAACCACTTCCTTATACCATACCCAAAAATAAACTCAAAATGGATTAAAGAACTCAATGCAAGACCTGAAACAATAAAATTCCTAGAAGAGAACAAATGCAATAATCTCTTTGATATTGATGATATAGACATTTTTCTAGATAGGTGTCCTTTGGCAAGAGAACCAAAAACAACATTAAACTATTGGGACTACCCCAAATAGAGATCTCCTGGATAGCAAAGGAAACCATCAACAAAACTAAAAGACAACCCACAGAATGGGAGCAGATATTTGCATATGATATATCTCATAAGAGGTTAATACCCAAAATATATAAAGAATTAATACAACTCAATACAATAAAATCAAATAATCCAATTAAAACTAGCCAGATGTCATGGCTAGACCTTTCTCCAAAAGACATACAGATCGCCAACAGACATATGAAAAGATGCTCAACATCACTCATCAGCAAAATGCATATCAAAACCATAATGAGATATCACCTCACACCTATCAAAATGGCTAAAATAATAATAATTAAAAAAAAGAAACTACAAATGTTGGAAGGATGTGTAGGAAAAGAAACACTTGTCATCACTCTTGATGGGAATGCAAACTAGTGCAACCACTATGGAAAACAATATAGAAGTTTCTCAAAATATTAAAATATTTAAAATATTAAAATAGAATTACCATATGATCTGGAAATTCCACTACTTGGTATTCACTTAAGGAATATGAAAATATTAATTCAAAAAAAAGGTACCCCTATGTTTATCACAGCATTATTTACAATAACCAAACTATAGAAACAGAGCAAGTATCCATCAACACATGAATGGATAAAGAAGATGTGATTGATATGTATGTAAATGTGTATATGTAATATATATACACACATACACACACAAAGGAATCATATTTAGCATAAAATAAAATGCCATTTGCAACAACATGGATGTATCTGGAGGATATATTGCTAAGTGATACAAGTCAAACTGAGAAAGACAAATGCCATGTAATTTCACTCACATGTGGAATTTAAGAAACAAAACAAACAAGAAAAAAAAACACAAAAAAAACAGATTCCTAAATCCAAAGAATAAACTGGTACTTTCCAGAGGAGAGTTGAGTGTATCGATGGGGGAATTGGGTGAAGAGGATTAAGCGTATAGTCAGAGAAAGATAAATACCATATGATTTCACTCATATGTGGAATTTAAGAAACAAAACACACAAGCAAACAGGAAGAAAGAGAGAGAGAGAGAGAAACTAAGAAACAGACTCTTAACTGTAGAGGACAAACTGATGGTTACCACAGGGAAGGGGGGTTAAACAGGGGAGGGGGATTAGGAGTGTACTTACTGTGAGCACTGGTGATGTATGGAAGTGTTGTGTGTATGTGATGTATGGAATTGTTGAATGACTATATTGTACAACTGAAACTAACTGGAATTAAAATGAAAACTTAAAATAAAAAGAGTACACTCATTGTGATGAGCACTGAGAAATGTATAACCATTATAATGTTGAATCACTAGAGTATACACCTGATAGTAGTATAACACTGTAGTTAATTATACTTGAATAAAAAAATAAAAATAAAAGAAAATGATGCCAGACTTAGAGAACTATACTTGGAATTAAATGAGATACACCTACTAATTATATATAATATTAACACATATACATAAGCTAGTTTTGGCACATGTCAGGTACTCAATGTATTTTAGCTTCCTGTATCCTTTTAAATCATAGTAAGTGTAGTATTGTATAGTACTGGGGCCCTACTA